>CM069297.1:22267500-22880833 GCA_035609425.1 Epinephelus awoara
AAGTTGTCTTTGTCATGACAACTGACATTAACAAGAAATGCACCTCTTTTTGTGTTTATGATAAGTTTACATAATGATTATTATTGTCATGACAAAGACATCTTCTGGTAATGTCTCTTTGATTAATGTCAAGTTGTCATAATCAAGACAACCCTAACAATGTCAACTTGTCATTACAAAAATCGAATGACACAGCAGTCATAAATGTTTATGACATGTACATAATGTTTATGACAAGTTCATGACAGTGTCATTTCATAGTTATGACAGTGTCATGTCAGTTTTATGTAGATACCTTCAAGTAAAGTGTTACTGAAAAAGATAAAGCCCTGAGGACACACTCCAAACATCACTGATCATGCATCATATAGGCTAAATATTAACGACAATGTGATGGAGGCTAAATATAAAGTAGAATCTACACTGATGAACAGTATGTGCACTGTTGTAGAAAAGACTTTGGGCTGTTTATGTAGATGAAAAGACAAAAGACTTGCCTTTTTTTTCATACAACACTGTGCTTTTTCCACGCTCAGCCATCCATGTTTTAGAGTTGTCTGGTGCTGTCCAACACTCGTCATCCCTTTGATTATATGCGAAAGACCTGTGAAAACACAGCAGGTGTCGAGTCAGAATGCTTAGCTTTGAATCTAAAAGTTAGATGTTAAGGTAAAAACTGGATTTTAAAGGTGTGAACTTACCTGCATATGAAGGATGTTTCAGTGTCACATTTGGCGGCACATTCAGTCACGTTGTTAACTGAGTACTGTCTTCTCTGCAACGAGAGGATCTGTGCTCCCTTAATTTCGGTGTAGCCATCCACCTCAGTACCACTTGCTGGAATCAGGGACAAAACTATGAATTCATTGTCAAATATACAGTACATTTCTTATCATTAAAGCTGACATAGGCAGTTTAATTCTGGCATCACTGGGCAAAAATCCCCTTATAAAGTTTAATTGCAGTTCAAGTGGTCTGAAAGAACACTAGATGTGTGCATCTTCACTTGGCTCTGTTTTCAGGTTTGAGAAAATCTAGACTGTGATGGAAGACTTTGGTCAATCACAGGCTGTTTTCGGAGAAAGCAGCTGTCAGTTATGTTAATCACTGCACGTAAACTGTGGTAAACTATCAAACTAGGCAGCGCTGATCAAATATGTCTCAAGATTCTGTTACTGCATCGCCTTTTTCTCATCTTATGTTATCAGAAACATGTTTTAATACAGCTCAGCTGTAAAATGTGGAAGTTTGAGACCCAGCCGCTTTGTTGAATCAGTTGAGCAAAGCATTTTACAGCTAGTCAGTAAATATATTTCTGGAAAAAAAAAACAGACAAAATTAAATCAGTTTGTTTTATGTGCATTACCATCTCATAATACATCCTGACTTGATTCAATGATGAAAATAGTATTTAAAGGGCATATATTATCAACGTGGACAAGGTTGTCCTGATGAGGTACTCTCTCAGTGAAGCAAAGTAATGTCTGTCTTACTTTTATTTATAATTTAGGGCACTTAAATTATTGTGAACTACTCGTAATTATCGTTCAAAGGCACCATTATATCTTACCAGTGCAGGTTAGGGCTCCCAGGAGCAAAGCTAGTTTGCACAGGTCCATGATGAGGCAGCTCACAATCGACAAAGTCACCGAGGTCCCTCCTGGGATGTGACTGCGCTCTTTTAGCATCTCAGGAAAATAAATAGGACGGCTCAATCTATTTTTAGTCAATCATTGCTCAGACAAGGACAGCAAACATGCAACAGGTTTTGAAACACTTTTGATAATGTGACCTCAAGCACATACTCATCTTTTTTTTTCTCCAGTAACCACTTATGGTAATACATGTGTGTATTTGTTAAAATAATATATTGTAATACAGACTTGATTCTCATTCGACTGATGAATACTATGTGATCTAGATTACATCTAATCAATGTGTAACATAAAATTAATCTTCAACTAAAAGGATCAATTACAAACAAACGTTATTACAAAACATCATACTTTAGACTCTTGAGTGGGTGGAAGGTCTGAATAACAACTGTTCAGTTCTGGGACATTGTGCCGCTGTCTTTCAAATTCTTGACTAAGTTAATGATGAGAGGCTCCTGTGAATATATGTCCTGAAGGAGGCTCTTCAGTTAATTTTCCTGCGTAACAAGCACTTCTTATTTTCAATACATTAAGTATTTTTGTGGATAATAATACAGAACATTGATCTGGGTTGGTATGTCGATGGGGTAGCTGCTTCGTCCTTGTAGTAATTGGTGAATTAGCAAAAACAAACAAAAAATAATTAAAAAAAAATTGTAACAATACATTGATGATAATTTTAAACCTGAAATAATTGAATTCTGTTTGCTTCTGCTGCTGCTCTCAGCTCAGGCTTTTGCCACCTGCTGCTGTTGTTAACACTGATAACAGTGTGTTATCATTAATGATGAGAAATCTTTCCTACAGACTAACACAGCAGTACCTCAGGGTTCTGTTCTTGGTCTGCTCCTTTAAAGCTTATACATTAATGTCTTACCACAATCATGTGTTGGAGCAGGTTTTCAGATGTATGGGGATGATACAGTCATACATGTATCTGCGAAAACGTCTCTGGCAGCTTCCAGACAGCTGTTATGTCGTTTACAGTCCATAGCAGCATGGTTTGAAAAGTCACATCTTTCACTTTATATTAACGAAACCGTGTCAGTTTGCTTCTCTGCCAGTGTTCGCTCATCAACAGAAGCTAATGTGTTCAATCTAAATATTAATGGACAAAATATCAAACAGGTCAGGTAAAATACCTCGGCCTCATATTAGATTCACAACTAAAATTCGAGAAGCATGTTAAGATGGTGAGCAGGGTTACAAAAGCAAACTTGTTTCTCATTTCACACTGCAAACAGTTTGTGCATGCTATGATTTTTTCAAATTCAAGTTACTGTGTAACCTCTTGGTCAAAAGCGACATCTACAAAGATAAAGCCTCCATGATGATATATAATCCAGCCATTAAAATTTTGCACAGGAAACCAATAAGAGCACATCATTGTCATGTTCTTCAGAAACAAAACAGTGCCCGCAATCCCATGGCATCCTGAGTAGAACTGAACATGCTAAAACCAACAGAAAGAACTGTATGCCACACGGTCTGCCTAACTCCTGCGTCCTGGACCAACAAGGTCAGGACTGAAGAAAGGCAGACTCGTGCATGCCCACACTGGGTGAAGATGACCGACATGGAGGGCCAGGCTCACCCGAGCCAAAGTTGCCATGTGGGCTCAGGAACACCCAAAAGCACCCAAAGGCTCCAGGAGTTCGACTGAGGAGAAAAGAAGGACAGCGCCCAGAGCAGTTCACACCAAGGAGCAGCGCTGCCTTTTCCTCTTCCCCCTCCAGAGCATCTCCTTTCTGGTCTGCTACAACTCAGGTGAAACAACATGGTTTTCCTGTGCTGGGGTTTGATGTTTAGTTTCATCAGTGTGGTAGGGAGCATTAGATAAAACTAGGATTTCCCTTAAGTTTTTTAGATGTTTCCCTTTTTGCTTCCCATGCCTCTCAGCTGTTGAATGGTGCTTTTCACAGTGAAGAATATTTTTTCGTGTATTTAGGACTTAGGATGCTCTGGTTTAAGGACTGTGTCCTATGTCCACTCAAAGACACAGGCCGGTTTGAGGAAGCTTGGGAAAAATGTGGAGCAGGTCTCAGAGCATAAGAAGCAGATGGTGTATTCCCTCGGGAAGGATGGATATGTTGCAGAGATGGCTGAGGTGGCCCCATATGATAAGTTTCAGTCGAGTCCCCAGAATATGGCTGCTGCATGCCAGAAAGCTCACTTGAAGCTTCAAGATAGGGTTGTTCCCAACTGGAGTTTCCACTGGTCTGCGTGGCTTGGGCTCACCTGGGCCTTAAGTCCTGTAGCAGAGGGCCTTGTGAATCAGGTGGGGGTGGAAGGGAGCAAACACGACTGGGAGCAGGTGGAGAAGGATGCTTTACCTCACGATTACCCAGGGGAATATTATGCTCACATAGCTTGTCCTGCAATTCCTTAATAATTGGAGGATTTTGCTGAAAGCAGGGTTCTGGGGAGTGATCATGGCAGTCACGGACTGATGATCGAGAAGAATGAGAAGAGTTGGATGAAGCAGAATAAAACTGTCTCTCGACTCTCTCCCCAAGATCCTGCACCGTTCTCCCCAGGTTCAAGATGAGGCCTTTAAGTTGTTCTATTTCTCCTTTCATAACATCCATATCCGTTGTTGCTGTTCCCCCCTTTACTTCTTGTTCCTTACTTGTGGTAGAAAATTTGTGTGGTGGAGCAGGTTGTGCACAGGCAGCTGAGCTTTTCTCAGCAGTCAGTCCTCTCCCAGCTGTAGGTGCTTGAGCCTTGTTGGCTCCATCTAGGGGCTCTCAGGGTCGAGGGTTAGCAGGAGGCTTTGAAGGTTGATGAGTGGCAGGAATAGCTTCTCTCGGCCCACGTGGTAGGGATGTTTGATAGTCTGCCAGGTAACTGGGTGGTTTGTGAGGACGCACTGGCCGGCTCTGAGGTTGTGCTTTGTCCATTGAATTGATCTAAATCCGGCTCGAAGGACCATGAAGAATATTTTTTTCGTGTATTTAGGACTTAGGATGCTCTGGTTTAAGGACTTAATTCAACTCAATGGCATGTCAGTTAGGACAGATGAGCACATACAGGAGGTTCCACTTGAATGTTTTATTAGGAGATTGTTTGAGCTGGTTTCATCTGACAACAAAGGAGGAGGATAAAGAATATTGACTAAACATAATTCCAAATTCCATAATTCATTTACACAATTAATAATCTGAAATGTCATTTAACATCAAATATAAATGCCATAAACCTAATAATCAAGAAATAAACATCACAGAAAACTAATCACCACAGAAAACTGAATTATGATCAACTAAGGTAACTTTAAATGCATTTAAATCAAAACAACTCACATCATGTACTCAGTTCAAACATTTCGAAGGGAGGCAGAGGCATCCACATGCTCCTTTGTTCTCCAGAGGAAAAGGGATGGCTGCATGTGGCCTGGCTGCTATATAGCCTCTGGGCTCCACCCATTCAGGAAGGGAATGGCAGGTAGGAGTGGTTGGGGATTTTCCATCCAGGTAGAGGGAAACAGGTAGAGAGAGGGGGATTTTCCACACACAGGTCCATGTCAAAGTTTCCTTTGCTAATTATCTTACCATTGCTCACTGCTTCATCTGGTTCACTCTGGTCATTTGTTCATTCATTCATTATGCATCGCTGTATTCGTTTCATTCCACTCATAGTTGCATTCACTCATTGTCTTGTCTGGTGTTAGTTGTATTGCGTCTAGGTCTCCTGTGTCAGTAGTATTAGAATAAATGTTTGTCTATAAAGTCGTTGTCTTGGTTTTCTGTACGATTACATTCAGTCACTTTACGAGTGCAAAGATCCTGGCTATTTGAGCTCTATTTGAATTGACAATTGATAATTTATAATTTCCCCAAAGTGGGTTAAACATTTTTGTCTGATCAACAAGAGGTGTGGTTTTATTAGTCTGACTATGAAATTATTAATTAATTAATCGCTGGACGAATAAAGTGGTTATGTTTAATAATTCTTATTAACATCACTTTTTGCTAATATCGAGCTAATCAAACCCTACAGTATTCATGGTGAAAAACATAAGCACCTGAATAAACTGTTTATAATCAAATTGAAATTTACATATATGTGGTGGAGAATTTCAAAATAAATGATAAATTACGTAACATCAATATGAGCATTCAACATTTGAACTGTTTTTTATTGAAAATATGTCACTGCTGTCAGCAGGAGCGGGGATTTCAGCACCACGGACAGCGCGCGTACAAAGACTTGACAAGCGTCTCCTTTAAATGTGTTTGCTGCTGGTGAAATTATGCATAATAAATGAAGACAGTGACATATTTTCAATAAAAAACAATGAGTTGAATGTTCATTTCAAGCTTTTGTAGTAGCCTACAACGATTTTCAGAATTGTGCGAGTGCGGCCGGAGAGCGGGCGGCAGTGTTTGATGCAGGAAACTGATATGGACTTGAAAATCAATTTCGGAGTGGGGGTCGTTCAGAACATAACAGAAATCCCCGCCTCGTTTAAATGATTTTGGAAATGTAGCTCGTGTGGACGCTACCGCGCTAAGTGATCAATAAAAGAGCTTAACTACTGAGAAATTACTTGATTCAAAAAACAGCGATGCTACCACCAAGCTACTGAGAAATGTAGTTAAACTACCAACGTCCGCTACTGTAGTGACGCTACTGCCCAACACTGTGTGTGTGTGTGTGTGTGTGTGTGTGTGAGCGAGCATGTATGAATGCACAAATATGTGCTGCATTTACCCTCTGCAACATATTTTATGCTATATCTGTATGTAAATGTCTTTAATATTAAAAGTGTTACTACAGTCAAAACAAAACTGCAAGTGACGTGCAATTCAAGGTGCTATCAGCGGCCGCGGGTCATTCTTTGTGAATTCAGCCGTGAGTATGTTAACCCTGAAATCAGTGAAACTCTGGGTTCCAGAAAGAGAGGTAAATCAAACTCTGAGTCAATCACCATGGCAATTGATTTTGTGAACCTAGCCTGCTCGATGGCAGGCTTTCTTTAAGAAACCCTGAGTTTTTCTCTGTCTCCTCCCTCTTACACGCCGTTTCATTTCCTTATTCATTTAGTCTGTGTCAAAGCTTGTATCGAAGCGACCTCGTCAGCGTCTTTTCAAGTGCAAATCACCAAACATATTATTACTGGGTCAGACTGTGAGTTTACAGTCATGTCTTTATGTCTTTGATCTATAGCCTAGCCTATATGTTTTAAATCTTCCTATTTTTCAGTTGCTGCCTCCTGTGTTTTTCCCATCAGATTAAATCTGGACAAATATATTATTATATATTATTAATATACTGTAATGTATCTACAGCCCGATACACAGTCAGATTCCACCACTTTATCGTCATTAAGGAAATGCAAGTCTGATAATTGATGAATAAACGGACAACACTGAATAAAACTTTTTTATTAACTTTATGGTTAACTTATTTACACTTTCCTCGCTCTGACTCAGGCTCTTCTTTTAAAGATAAACGTGCACCGTCTGCTACACATGCATTAATATCTCTACATCCACTGGATTAAAATGGAGGCGCTGTCTTTTATTTACCTGTTGCCATGGTGAATCGTGGAGTCGGAGCTCCATTGATGGTGGCTTTTTATTGTTGGCTTAACTCAGAATGAACATACTCAGAGTTGACTGAACTAATTCAAATCAGCTGTTCTGGAACCGGTAACTCAGAGTTTCCCATCTCAGGGTTAGACTCAGAGGTTGTTGAACCTCCTACCTGGAATACCCCTCAGACATCATACATGACAAATAAATCAGATGTGCTCCTAAAAGTACCTTGGCATCTACCTGGACAGTAGCCTTAGTTTGAGGGTCCATGTTGACAGCGTCAGCTACAGCAAAGGCCTTATTTCTGAAGAAGATTTCGGGTGTTTGGGGTGAATCAGAAGATCATGGTTTTATTTTATCTGGCTGTTCTGGAGACTTGGTCAGGTATGATATGTCAGCATGGTTTGAGAATCTGACTGGCCGTCAGACAGCCATCAAAGTCATGGAGAGGAAGGAACACAAATCCCTCCAGACACTGCGTGAGCAATCTGTTCTCAGACAAGCACAGAGTAGACTGTCTACCTTTTTTCACATTCTCCATTTTGAGTACGAGCCTTTACCTTCAGGCAGATGATACAGGATGCCAAAATTTAAACTGAACCATTTTAAAAATTCATTTGTGCCAACCTCAGTTAAGATTTTAAATAATGTCGCTTCATGCTTAGGGATTGTGTTGTGTTTTGCTTATGGTAGTCGTATCATATCACATTGTATCGCATCGTATCGTGCCATATCATATCATATCATATCAGATCAGATCAGATCAGATCACATTGTGTCAGTCAGCTGGGCCCTTCTCCCTACATCAGCGTGAGTTTGCTATGGATTCTCTGGCTTCATCCCACAGTCCAGAGACATGCAAGTTAATTGGTGACTTTGAATTACCCATACTTGTGAATGAGATTGTTAATGGGTGTCTGTCTCTATGTATCAGCCCTGCGATAGCCTGGCGATCTGTCCAGGGTGTTCTCCACCCCTCAACATTTTTTGACTGAGCTCCAATAATACTTGATGTGCAAGTTCAACGCCTTCACTGAACTTTGAAGATAAATAAAATAAGTGACCAGTTTCTCATACTGTCACCTGAAAGTAAAGATTGCCTTGGTGTCAAAAACACCCACACACGCACTTTGGACTTCTACCCAAGTGACATTTCAAATGCAAGACTTGTACTTGTTTCATGTTGGCTGTAGCGATACACAGTGCTTGGCCACAGTCACGCTTCCTTAATCCCTACAACAGCAGTGACAAGTGCAAAGTTATTAGGATTCAGAGTCAGGACAGTCACACTTATGAGAAAAATCAGATTGAAAAATACAATCATTTTCCCTTTAATGGACTTTCAGAAGCATTCGTTCTGTTAATTCACTCATGCAAAAATATGCACAAACTCCACTGTGATTTTCAGACAAACTTTACTTGTAAACACAAAACAGAAAGAAACTCAAATTAAACAAACAACACAAAGACAACAATATGAGTAGGCAACATGGTAACATGGTTGCAGTCTGTTCATGTGTGAAACGTCGCCAGAAAACTGAAATGAGAGTCTTTTACAGCTCTACTTTGAGTTCATGCTAACGCTTTCACTGACTCATGATCACTCATGAAAATAAACATTGAAGTAGCTGGACAGAAGGATACGCTCTGTTTAAAGCTGGGGTAGGAAGAATTCCCTCAAATTAAAAAAGGGAAGAAAAATACACCCTCCTCCTGCAGCTTGCCTCTCTCCCCTCTCCTCTTCCAGGCAACACGTTCACTCAGCCACTCCTTGCTCTTTATTTTTATATGCATTTTCTATAAAGCATGACTCCTCCATTTCATTTGTATTCAATTTCATTTTTCAGCTCTTACAGAGAGACACCTTTACATGCCAAAACCAGCAACATGGTTGACTTATTGTGTATACACCAGAAGAAACAAAACACCTGTTGACATCAGACAAGACCGGAAACTGAAGTAGTCATCTTAGAGCAGAACGGTACCTGCATGTTCAAGTGTCTTCAAAGAGCACAATGAAAACTCACTTTCTACTTGCGACTGAAGCTACTGTATTTTTTTAAGGTGGGTAGTTTTTAATTGTCTTCTATGGTTTTGTTGATCCAGTCGACAAACATGGAGACTCGAGCGTAGATGCCAGGTCTCCTAAAAATGGCGCATCCGATACCCCTTGATGTCACACCCTGCAGGATGAAACTGTTCTGGTCTTTACACACCAGAGGACCACCACTGTCACCCTGCAAGGAGAACAAATAGTTTTCAGTCCAAAACTATACTGGAAAAGAACACCAGTGAATCATGAAGGAAGAAAAGTTTTAGATCACAGAACTACAGGTGACAGAGATATGGAAAATGTATATTCACTAACAGATGTAGGTAAAATATGTACAAACAAGTCAAGATTTATATCTAAAATCATATACACTGGGTCTTACATTACACCTTTGGCAATCATTGCAGTTGATTACAATAACATTTAATGAATGAAGTGCTGAGCTCTGTGAGTCCATTAGAACAAGAAGCCACTTGCTCGGACAGTTTAGTCCAGTGAAGTAACATAATGGGCAGTTGTACTGAACAATGTGGCTGAATGATTTTACTTCATAATAATTAGATTTTAATAAAAGTAATGTTTTATTTTCCAGGTCTGTAATGCCCTAATACTTAATAAAGTGCTACTGTATCACAAAAGAGACCATGGTCAACAGCACTACACAGCACTATGTAGTTTTCTAAGATGGCCCCCAGTTTTTGTAGTTTTTCATACCTGGCAGGCATCCATTCCTCCTTGATTGAGTCCAGTACACATCTCATGGTCCTTGACTGCCCCGTTCATGTTTGATGGACGATTACAGATCTTGTTCTCGATCACAGAAACCCCAGTTTCCTTCAGGAAGCCTGCACCTCCCGTACCTGCAACACACCTCAACATAGTTATCCAGTTCATAGTTTTAGACTATCTGGGGCGTTCTTAATTGAAAACGTAACAAATGCAATGTGTTAACCTTGGCTTGAATAAGGAATCATTTCTACTTATTGGGCTTTTACAACTAATAATTCTTGTCTTTCTTTGTCACCTTTGAAACTTTACCTTTTAAAAAAAAGAGCAATCTAAAAAGTCTCCAGAGCCTTAACCTAGATTTTTGAGAAAAATCCATTTTTTTCTTTGCTTTAACTTTGTATTCAGTTCAGTTCAATACAACTTTGTTCATCCAGAAGAAAATTCTTGTGCCAGAGAATTCTTTAAATGACAGTAACACTAATTACAGCTACCACAATTTTAACCACCACCACCACCCGCAGAGGGATCCAGAAGTGATCGGTGCTTTGTGGATCGGGCAGCAGACCAAGGCAGGGGCCTTGGCGGTCCAATCCTTGGCTACAGAAATTGGCTCTTCGGACATGGAATGTCACGCTGTCTGGCGGGGAAGGAGTCGGAGCTTGTGGAAGAAGTTGAGCACTACCGGCTAGATATAGTTGGCCTCACCTCGACACATAGTTCCGGCTCTGGAACCCAAGTCCTTGAGAGGGGTTGGACTCTCTCCTTTGCTGGAGTTGCTCCGGGTGAGAGGTGGAGGGCCGGGGTGGGCTTTCTGATAGCCCCCAGACTCTCTGGCTGTACGTTGTGTACCCGAGTGGTGTTCAGTTATTTGACTTCTGTGCAGGTCGCAGTTTGGCCATAACGAACACCATGTTCGAACATAAGGATGTCCATCGGTGCACATGGCACCAGGACAGCTTAGGTCGCAGGTCAATGATTGACTTTGTAGTCGTATCATTTCACCTGCGGCCATATGTTCTGGACACTCGGGTGAAGAGAGGAGCAGAGCTGTCAACCGATCACCACCTGGTGGTGAGTTGGATCAGACGGCAGGGGAGGATGCAGCGCAGACCTGGCAGGCCCAATCGAGCAGTGAGGGTCTGCTGGGAACGCCTGGTGGAAGAACTTGTCAAGATGATTTTCAACTCCCATCTCTGGGAGAGCTTCGACCGCGTCTCGTGGGCGGAGGGGGACATTGAGTCCGAATGGGCCTTGGTCCACTCTGCCATTGTCGAGGCGGCTGTTGTGAGCTGTGGCCGCAAGGCCGCTGTCGCCAGTCGTGGCCGTCAGGCTGAAGAAGGAGGCCTACAGGGCATGGGTGGTCTGTGGGTCTCTGGAGGCAGCTGACGGGTACCGGCTTGCCAAGCAGAGCACAGCAGAGCACAGCAGCACCAGTCGCAGAGGCAAAAACTCGGGCGTGGGAGTTCAGTGAGGCCATGGAGAAAGACTATTGATCTGCTCCAAAGAGGTTCTAGCAAACTGTCTGGCGCCTCGGTGGGGGAAGGCAGCAACTTGCTCACATTGTTTATAGTGAGGGCGGGGAGCTGCTGACGTCAACTGGGGACATTGTCGGGTGGTGGAAGGAATACTCTGAGGAGCTCCTCAATCCCACCAACACGTATTCCAGTGAGGAAACAGAGCCAGGGGTCTCGGGGGCGGGTTGCCCAATTTCTGGAGCAGAGGTCGCCATGGTAGTGAAGCTACTCCGTGGCGGCGGAGCCCCGGGGGTGGATGAGATTTGCCCTGGATATCTCAAGGCTCTGGATGTTGTAGGGCTGTCCTGGTTGACACGCCTCTGCAACATTGCGTGGACATCGGGGGCAGTGCCTCTGGAGTGGCAGACCGGGGTGGTGGTCCCCACCTTCAAGAAAGGGGACCAGAGGGTGTGTTCCATCTACAGGGTGATCACACTCCTCAGCCTACCCAGTAAGGTCTGCTCCAGGGAGAAGAGGGTCCAGTCGATAGTTGAACCTCAAATTGATGAGGAGCAATGTGGTTTTCCTCCTGGACGCGGAACTGTGAACCAGCTCTTTACCCTCGCCAGGGTGCTGGAGGGGGCATGGGAGTCCACATGTGTTTTGTGGATTTGGAGAAGGCTTGCGACCGTGTCCGCAGGGGCATCGTGTGGGGGTGCTCTGGGAGTATGGGGTTGGTGGCCCCTTGCTAAGGGCCATCCAGTCCCTATACCGAAGGAGCGTGAGTCTGGTTTGCGTGGCCGGCAGTAAGTGGGACCTGTTCCCGGTGAGAGTTGCTCTCCGCCAGCGCTGCTCTTTGTCACCGGTTCTGTTAATAACTTTCATGGACAGAATTTCGAGGCACAGCCAAGTGGTTGAGGGAGTCAGGTTCGGTGACGGGAGGATCTCGTCTCAGCCTTAGAGATAGGGTGAGGAGCTCAGACATCCGAGAGGAACTCGGAGTAGAGGGGCTGCTCCTCCACATCAACAGTGTTGAGGTGGTTTGGACATCTGGTAAGGATGCCTTCCAGACGCCTCCCTTAGGAGGTGTTTCGGGCATGTCCAACCGGGAGGAGACCTCTGGGCCGCCCCAGGACACGCCGGAGGGATTACATCACCTGGCTGGCCTGGGAACGCCTCGGGGTTCCCTGGGAAGAGCTGACGGAAGTGGTTGGGAAGAGGACTGTCTGGGCTTCTTTACTGAGGCTCCTGCCCCCACGATCCAGACCCGGATAAGCGTAGGATGACAAGTACTAGTACGAGTACAATTTTGACTAGACAGACCTGATAATCAATATTATATTGAATATAACAATGAGAAGTAGTATTGCACATGACTGAGAAAAATGATATTGCGCTACTTTGACAAGTGATCATGATATTGAAGAATAATGTTGCACATGATGTTGGGATCGGATAAGACTCCAGATCGACATGTACTGTACAGAAGAACCAAGCATGCCCACCAGCGAGACCAACTTTCTCATTTTACCGCTAAACAGAACACTAACATATGTTTCTGTAAACATTTAACAAGAAGTGAGGGCTGGCCAGCATGTCCTATATTGGTCCTCACAAAGACAGAGACACACATAATGTACTGTACCGTGGGTGTCACCCCATCCGGTGACATAACACTCAGTTCTTGTGGGAACAATGTAGTCCTGCTCTGGCAGACAAACTGGCAGGACTTTGTCGTTTATTATTGCAGGGCTGAAAACACACAAAACACCAGCAGTGGAAGAAGTACTCAGATCTCCAACTTAAAAATACCAATACCACAGTGTAGATATACTCAGTTATGAGTAAAAGTCATGCATTCAAATTGTTACTTGCATGAAAGTACACACGTATTAGCATGTACAGGCAAATCATCATTATGTAGTAGGGCCCATTTCAGATTAATGTATATTGTATTATTGGATTATAATATTGATGCAATAATGTGTACACCATGCTGTTGGTGCAGCTGCTAAAGGTGGAGCTTATTTTCATTACGTTACCTACTGATGGTCATGTACTTCTGGGTAACATAATAATATTTCATTTGTTGATCAATTCTTTATTGTTAATCCGAATCTTAAAAGTACCAATTAGATAAAGTTATCAGATACGTGTAGTGCAGTAAAAAGTACAATAAGTGCCACTGAGATGTGGTGGAGTGAAAGTTCAGAGTATCTGCAAATGGAAATACTCCAGTAAAGTGCAAATGCAGTACTTGAGTAAATGTACTTGGTGACTTTCCACCACTGAGTAGCAATAGTGAGTTAAAGAAGGATAGTTGCATCAGAACCACTATGATTATAAATATTTGAAACAGTGGTGACAGTAGGATGATCAGTCCAGTTTTTACCTCTGCAGTTTGAACAGAGCAATGTCGACGTTGTTGGGTGCACGTATCAGTTTCTCCACGTTCCTTTCCTGTCGCGATGGCTCATCGCCTGACTTTGTGTGGATACCCAGGAGTACTTTGTAGAATGCAGGGTCCTCAGACCTACAGTACACAACACGTTTATAAACCTACTCACAAGCTGTACAGTGGTTATCAGGATTTTAGATTTTTTTTTTTTTTTTTTTTAATCATCTCACTGACTTTTCTAGGCAGTGTTCAGCAGTAAGGACCCACTGAGGGTGAATCAGACTTCCTCCGCAGAAATGAAATCCCCCACTGGTAGAAAGAGACACACAGAAATGTAGTTCAGTAAAACAGAAAAGAAACATAATATGACCCATTTAAATAATAATAAAAAAATGTATGAATAAAATAAGATAACAATTAAAATATTGTAACATATCAGCCAGCATCCACTGTTAAAGGTCCAGGGTGTAGGATTTAGGGGCATCTATTCACAGACATTGAATACAATATTCATAATTATCTTTTCATTAGTTTATAATCTGAAAATAAGACAGAACGGACAAACCAAACACTGGCTCATGTTTACAGTGTCAGCTGTAGTTCTCCTGCACACTTGGCACATGTGACATGTTTCAGTTTACGACATCACCATAAGATGCCACTAAATATTACACACTAGACCTTTAATTTATAGTTTCTCCAATTTTACAACCAAAGAAAAACAGTAAAAAACATATTATTTTATTTAAACATATTGTGGTATTTGTTTCAATAATATTCAGTACCTTTTCTATTTTTTTTTTTTTTTTTTATTTCAAGGCAGTGATATAAAGTTTTTCTGCCATGATAGCCACTTTATGTTTTTTTCAGCCCCCCTAAAAAATAAAACCCACAATCTTCCTTTGGCAAAATTATCTAACTGTAACACTTTGAAAGTAGTCCCATCACTGGGTTTGGTAATCTTGGTGCATGGTCCATTTTTTCGGATTCTGATACTGACAATAAAAGAGGGTCATGTTCAGTAAAGTATGGGTTTTATTTTGCAAATTATATAACATTTTTCTATAGTATATGGGGTTTTCATTTGTTTTTCTAAAACATAATTAACCGGCGATTTATCTATTCAGAAGGTATTTCCAAGTTCCCCAAAATACTCTTCTGACTGTCTGGAGATAAAAAATATTTCATCTGCTTAAAGCAGCTGTGCGGAACTTTTTACCATTTATGCTGGCCTCCCTCTTGTGCCAAAGTGGTTATCCAGCTAGCCCAAACAATCGAGACTCTCAGAAAAAGACTCATAGACCGGACTGTGGCGTTGTCACTGCTCTTTACTGAAGAGTCACGAATGTGAAACTGTAATACAATCAAAAGATACAAATTTGTAAATAAAGTTACACAAGCAGAAAAGTAATCATAATAAACCAGGTGAGTACACATAATATTGATATGCACACAAGGAGGAAAACACCTCGACTAAATCAAAACAACATGTGAGCTACATGGCTGAATTCTTACAATGTACAAATTAAAGTGATAATGGAAATTATTGTAACATACAATCTTCATTTATGAACTTATGAAACGTAAAAACGTACAGATATGGCCTTCTGCAGCTTCAAAACCAAAATAAAGTCTTCCCACAGCTCACAGACAAAGAAAGAGGTCTCCAGCACCAGCCATGTGCTCTCCTTCTCCCAAAACCGAAAGTGAAACTTAACTAAATAGGAGTTAAGACTGCATTTACTCTTGTTTTCACGGGGGGCAGTATAGCATTAAGCCGCTTGGCACTCAGAGGCCATGACACTCCCCGCCTGGCGTCCATAGGGACGTCACAACTCTCAGAGGGGACCTAAATTATGACATCTGAGCATGATGGAGACAAAAGGGGGATGAGTTCCGTGATGGGCCTGGAGAAAACCTTAGGTGCGCCTTGACGGATGACTCTCACTTCCACCCTTCTTACGCGTCCATCTGCACTTGGGAACGTCTTCATCACAACAGCCATCGGCCATTCATTTCTTTCCACTGGAAGATCCTTCATGAGGACGACATCACCCTCCTTCAAGTCGGGTCTTTTGTCCGGCCATCGCCGTCTAGTTTGCAGCGTGGAGAGATATTCGCGGCGCCACCTCTCCCAGAATGTGTCATCGAGGGATTGAACCTGCTTCCACTGCTGTCTCAGCAGCTCTGTCTTACCAAACTCACAGGGGGGAGGAGGGACAGTGCCCGTCTTCTGTGTCAACAGCATAGCTGGTGTGAGCACGAGTGGGAACTCTGGATCGGATCAAACAGGCACAAGTGGCCGCGCATTCATGATGGCGCACACCTCTGCCAGAAGTGTGGTGAGAACCTCGTGGGTGAGATGAGGAGACTTCAACTGCGAGAACATGGAGTCCAGTATGCGTCGTGCCACGCCGATGAGGCGTTCCCATGCCCCTCCCATGTGGGACGAGTGAGGTGGGTTGAATATCCAGCTACATTTTTGTTCCTGAAGATACATGTCGAGTTGTGTGTCTTGTACACCCATCTCCAACTCTTTACAGGCACCCATGAAATTAGTACCCTGATCTGACCTGATCTGTTTTGGTGCACCTCGAAGAGAGAAGAATCTCCTGAGTGCATTGATGAAGCTGGAGCTGGTCATAGACTCGACAACTTCAATATGCACTGCTCTCACGCACATACATGATAACAGCACCGCCCACCTCTTGCTGTTGGCATGACCGCCCCGAGTGCGCCTTGCAGACACTTCCCACGGTCCAAAGATGTCTAGCCCAACGTAAGTAAAGGGGGGTGCTGCCTGCAGCCTCTCAGCTGGCAGATCCGACATCTGCTGTTGACCCGTCTTACCCCGAAGTTTCCTGCAGATGACGCATTTGAAGAGGAAGCTCTGGATGCGTCTCTTTCCTCCAACCAACCACAACCCATCTGCGCGGATGGCGCCTTCTATGAGATGCCCACCTTGATGCTTGACCATCTCGTGGTGATGTCTTATGATCAGTGTGGCAAGGTAGTGGTGACCAGGAATGATAAGGGGGTTTGCCTCACTTAGGGTCAACTGAGAACGAGATATGCGTCCCCCTACTCGGAGGAGTCCATCCCCGTCCAAGACTGGATTCAGGGCTCTGATACTGCTGCGTGTTGGCAGATTTCTCTTTTCTGAGATGCATCTTATCTCCTCAGCATAAACTTTGTGCTGGAAACTCTTGATCACAAACCTTTTAGCGTGTTCCTGGCCCTCCACAGTAGAACCTCTTCGGCATAGATGCCACCCTTTACAGCTGTTCTCACCAGTCGGATGGGCGAAGGAATGGGCAATGTGCTTCAGATGTGCAACTGCTCTGACGAGTGATCGTAAGCTTGAGAAACGCTCAAAGCGTTCCACTCCGAACTGACCCTTCAAAGCTTGAGTGATGTGCACAGATGCCACAGGCCGTATCTCTGCGTCTGCTGTCGGATCGACGAGGTCAAATGACACCTCAGACGGTGAGGATGAAGTGAGAGGCTTTGACAGGAAAGACGGCCCTGTCAACCAAGTCGTGGAGTGCAGCTGCAACTGATCTTGACCCATGGTCTGCAGGGTTCTGCTCGGATGGAACGTATCTCCATTGTTCTGGAGACGTCGACTGTCGTATCCGTTCGATCCGGTTACTCACGTACACATAAAACCTCCTTGTCTCGTTGTGTATGTAGCCCAAAACGATTCTGCTGTCTGTAAAAAACGTGATAGAGTCAATAGTCAGGTGCAGCTCACTCACTACGAACTCTGCAATATCCACCGCGAGGACGGCGGCACAGAGCTCAAGGCGTGGTATGGTAGTCTCTCTCACAGGTGCGAGCTTCGATTTTCCAAAGACGAATCCCACACCGGACTCGTCGTCGTGGTTGGTGACCTTCAAGTAAACAACAGCCGAGATTGCCTTGACTGAAGCATCGGCAAAGACGATCAGCTCTGCTGTCTTGGCATTGGCGGAGGAGAAAGTGGAATAGCATCGGGGGATCTGCAGCTCCTGCAGATGCTGGAGTGAAGCTTTCCATTTCTCCCATTCTGCTCTCTTATCATCAGGAAGAGGAGAGTCCCATTCTCCTACTTCCAATGACAGCTGCCTGAGAAGAAACCTGCCCTGCACTGTGACGGGCGCGATGAACCCAACAGGATCGAAAATACTGTTCACCACAGAGAGCACACCTCTACGTGTGAATGGCCTGTCATCGACCTGAACTCTGAACGTGAACGTGTCTGTGATGAGGTTCCAACAAACTCCTAGGCTGCGCTGTAAAGGCAGCTCATCCTTCGACAGGTCCAGATTTTGAACGTCCTTGGCAAGATCGTCGGTGGGAATGGCATCCATCACAGCAGTCCTGTTAGAGGCTATCTTGTGAAGCCGAAGGTTGGAGAGTGCAAGGGCTGCTCGAGCACGTTGGAGAACAGAGATAGCCTCTTCCTCTGTGGTGAAAGATTTCAATGCATCATCCACGTAGAAATTCTCTTCTACGAACTTCCTGACATCACTTCCATAGTTGTCTTCTTCCTCCCTGGCAGCCCTCCTCAGGCCATAAATGGCGACAGCTGGAGATGGAGTGTTGCCGAAGACGTGGACTTTCATACGGTAGTCCACGATGTCACTGTTCATGTCGTTGTTTCTGAACCACAAAAACCTTAAATAATTTCTGTGTTCCTCTTTCACCACGAAACAGTGGAACATATGTTCAATGTCCCCTGTTACGGCAACCTGCTCCTTCCTGAACCTCACTAGCACCCCCAGGAGGCTGTTGTTAAGATCCGGTCCGGTGAGAAGGACATCATTTAGAGAGACTCCTCATAACGAGCACTCGAATCAAAAACGATGCGGATCTTGCCGGGCTTTCTGGGATGATACACACCGAATGACGGAAGATACCAGCACTCTTGGTGATCTTGCAGCACCGGGGCCAGTTCTGCATGGTCATTATCCAACATCTTTTGAACGAAGTCCAAGTAGTGCACCTTCATTTCAGGGTTTTTCTCAAGAGTGTTTTGAGCCGTTTGTAAGCGTATCCTCTGTTATTGGGAAGCCGTCTCCTAGGCGTCCGGAAGGGCAGAGGAGCCACCCATTTATAAAACTGTCCCTAGTTCGTATCACCCCCCCCTTGAAGATCGGGATATTTATTTGGACCCAACAGCGACAAAAAAGCCTTTCTCTATATGGTTATTTAGCGTAGCCTCGGTCGGGTCGGACACAACTGAAGTCAGCAAACCAGAAGGCAGTATTGAATGATTTCGGACACATTGCACACTCTCGTACAGTAGGTGATGGTATGCACCTGGAAGCTGTTTGCGATCAGCCAATAAATTGAGAGAAGAAGAAGGAGTCGTGTTTAGAGAGAGAGTTCTTCGAGTTAGCGGTACACAACGGGCATTGCTGAACACATAACAGTTTTACCAGATGTATCTATAAGGACTTGGTTATACTTTCGATGTCATGGCGGATAAAGAAGGAGCACCATCTAAAAGAAAAAGAAGAACAGAAGAAGGCTAAATGGGACAGTGATAGGGCTCGAGCCCAAACGCGTGTAAACCTCAGTCGGGCATTCACCGAGTGGAGAGAGCTGAGAGATTTGAAAGGTTTTAAAACTGAGCCCGAGTTG
Source organism: Epinephelus awoara (assembly GCA_035609425.1). Classification (NCBI taxonomy): domain Eukaryota; kingdom Metazoa; phylum Chordata; class Actinopteri; order Perciformes; family Serranidae; genus Epinephelus; species Epinephelus awoara. The sequence continues at coordinate 22,286,958 of CM069297.1, forward strand.
GCCCTTTTCCTAATCGACAGGTATGTAAGTTTTCTTTTTATTTAGAGAATATACTGCAACTTGTTAGACGTTGTTTCACTTCAATATATGACGACATGGAAGTTATAAGTAAGCTAAATGTAACGTTAGCTGATGTGAACCACTTTTGTCTAGTAACGTGACACAAAATTATCTGTGACTGTGACCATGAACACAAATATACAGCAGGCAGTTGTCCTCAGTTTATAAATTCAGAGCTACACCAGAACATTTATGATTTTCCTCTCGCGCTCCAAAACAAATGCATGCGGTAACTGCCAGTTGCAGTCGAGATTTTACGAATGAAGCTGAATGCCAGCTACAGTTGGTATTTTACGACACCAGGCTGTGGGTGTCATACCGCTTTGACCAAAGGGGCGCTATAATCAACAAAAACGTAAAGTTCCGCACAGCTGCTTTAATAATATATTTTTTTTTAAAGTAACCTTTTCCCCATGTTGTGACTGTTTGGGTTTCCCAAAAATTGCCTGTTAATTATCTTCTAGAGAAACTGATGGTTACTTCTGTGACCCCATTGTATACATTACAGCAGGGGCCTTCCACATTTTTTAAGCTAAGGACCCCTTAGCTGAAAGAAAGATGGAGCAGGGACCCCCTTCTACATATGTAGAATAAATTGCATTGCATATTAAATCATGCAGGTGGATGTCAGGCAGAAGGCCATATCAGCGTCAGGCTGCAGTCTTAATCTGTATTTGGTTTTCAGGTGGGTGAGGGAGGAAACTCCACTTTCACAAAGATAAGTTGTTGCAAAAGGTAAAATATGTTGGATTCATGTTCATGTATATTTTCAGACCTATTTTGATTTTTGAAGAAAAAAAAATTATCAAAAAAATAATTTGACCCCCTGCAGTAACCCTCTGGACCCAATATTAAAGACCTAGGCATTAGAGGTACAAAGTGGGGCATCATCTTTTAAGAAACCCAATATCACTTATACTTCAATCATATTTTGCAAATGTTGCAAGTCCCTTGTTCTACTCACGAGGTCTGGAGGCTGATTTGCCAGGGCCACGAGTGAGGTTTAGACACGCAGCCTCCCACAATCCGTTTAAAACAGCGCTTTGGTTTGGTGACTGGCGTCCCACATTTAGAATCAACTAACAGGAAAAAGAAGTGAAACACAAACTTTGAATTTGTTTAAATTTGTGTCATTTAACAAGAGCTAAGGTTTACAGCCATGGCAAGCAGCCTGTGAGGATAATGCTGACACATGATGAAACAAAATAGTTACATGGACAAAAAAATTATTCTATTATTAGACTCTTAACATTAGATAGGAGCGAGTTGTAAAGTTTGACCTGAAGCCATGTTAAACAAAACCCAACTGACTTGGTCATTTGTGTTTTCATATACCACTCTTCAGGTTTGCAGTACATGTGTGGATGGGGCATTAGATATAAAATCAGACAGAGGCTCTATGGGATCATTTTTTTTCCCTTTGCAACTATCATGTTTTTCCCAAATCATGTACAGATTTTTAGGCATTCTTTCATCTCAAACAACTCGAAAAATAACGCATGAAGCTGCTGTAGATGGAAAAGAAATCTCCCTGGGGAAGCATGCCCCTTTAAGAAAAAGGTGAGATTTCACTCACAACAGCACACAGGTGGTTAAAAAGCTCAATGATTGATTGTAATGCTCTACATACAAAAAGGGTTCACATACCACAGTTTGGGATCTGACAGTACTCCCATCTTGTGTTAGTGCTGGTAGTGAAGCACCACGGTCCGCTCACATCACCGTCTGGGTTTCTGCAGCTCTGACAGTGACATACAAGGAGGGAGTCACTGAATTAAAAAAAAAACAATGATTTACCAGATTTTAACATTAATGTGTTCATTACTAGCCTGGTGAAACCATCCTAATCTCGCAAGCTCATATTCGATTTCGCTCCACAGATCAGTCTGGCCATGCAATCATTAAGGTGCATTCTGGCATCAGTTAAAGCTTATCAGGCCAATCACAATCGTTTATTACTTTGGGGCGGGCACATCATCAGAATAGGAGGGACAAGGAACAGAGTGAATGCATTTCGAAAACAACCAACATGGCTACTGATTTTGAAACTGCTATGGTAAATGTGTTGAACGAACTGGAGTGTATGTTTTCCTTAAAAGCAGAGCAAACGGCTGCACTGAAAGCTTTTATTGAAAAAAAGGATGTGTTTGCCGTCCTTCCTACGGGGTTTGGTAAAAGTTTAATTTACCAACTGGCTCCGTTGATCGGGAAAAAGATGGGACTCAGTGAAAACCCAGTGGCTATTGTTGTTTCTTCGCTAGTTGCTCTCATGGAGGAGCAGGTCAGGGAAGCAACCAAGCTGGGAATCACAGCCATGCAACTCGGAGTCCACAGTGAGGAGGACATCCGCAAAGATGGCAACACTCTTTCCCAGACATCATCACAGCTCGTCTCCGCTGCACGCTGCACTTGCTTGCTGGTCTGTTTACAGTGGCATTGTGCTAGTCTACGTCACATGTTTCATTTACTCTGATTGGTATTCCGTCTTTCCAATTGCGTGAAGGGGCACTTTGAGTGACAGCCGTTTATACCGCCCCTCGGGAATAGAGGAAATGTACAGTCCGTGTCCAGACCCATTCGCGTTTTGCGAATTGGGTCTGGCATCGCCATGCTAGTTCATTACATCCAGAGTAAAGAATACACACACATACTTACATTTCCCTCCAGCCCCTTGTCAGGGTGAGTTTCTGGGGTGAAGCTCTTGTGTTGATGAGGGCTCTGAGCACTCCAGGCCTGGCAGGTCACACCCTGAGTGGTGATGGAGGTTGGACCCCGGTATGTTTCTCCATTTCCAGTCTTACAGTCTAATGCAACCAAAGGGGGGTGGGACAAATCAGTCAAACAACGAACTAAAAGTGTACAAATACATATGTAGAGGTTGAATAATTTACCTTTTTGTGGTGGAACTGCAGTGGATGGGGTCTGGGGATTAGGTAAGGCTGTGGGTGAATTGGTGGGACATTGCTCCAAGTTGCAGTACTCCCAGCGGACACTGGGGTCTGTAGTGTAACACCAGGGAGCTTCGTCTCCATCAGGGCTTCTGCACAGGTTCATCCTGAGGTCCCTGTTGAAAGACAGAGCGTGGAACTTCAGGACAGCGGGAACCTTTCTCTCCAAGATTTTGTGTTTCACTCTCAGAATCAAAGGAACCAATGATCTCTGTTGGTTTGTTGTTGCTATTTGAAGCTCACGCTTTGGGGTAGCTCTGTGGAGTATAGTTGTGGTTGTGTGGAGTCATGGCGCTCCAGTCTTGGCATTTATTTCCACTGACAGTCTCTGTTGTCATGCCACGGTAACTTGACCCATCCCCCTCATAACAGTCCTCCTCGTCTGGATGGGTCACTGGCTCATCTACAGCAGGAGACAGGAAATTGAGCTGACTCAATTATGCCGTTTACATTTATCACCACCACTGACATTGATATTATTGTAGTTAGGTAAGAGATTGTGGTCACTGATCACTGTCATACCTGTATCTCCACAGCGCGGCACATCGCAGTACTCCCAGCGAGTCGCATTGTCAGTGGTATAACACCAGGGCATATTTCCATTGTCAGGGTTACGACAGTAGTTTCTTTCCAGGCCACTGACAAACAACAGACAGCAATAATGATGTAGAGTCAATGATAAAGGTGACATGCCAGATGGCCCTCTTTAAGAGGGATGTAAAAAATGTTTCAATTACAGCAGCTCTTACTTGCAAGGGTAGTTTCTGGGGTCACGGTCGTGGTTGTGTGGTGTCTGAGCCGACCAGCTCTGGCATGTTTTGCCAGATTTAGTCACAGCAATCGTGCCTCGGTACGCTTCACCACTACCAGTGACACAGGTCAGCTCTGGGATGATGGTTGGAGGCTCGGATGCTGAGCACAGAAGATGAGATGGATTAGTTGTAGAACTCAAGGAAAAAACAAGTAGCGGCAGTGTTTTAGAGAATTTCAGATTACGCTGAAACTGACTGTAAAAATCAGAATTACTAAATTGTTTCTGGAACATGTGGGAGAGGCTCCGACATCTGCAATGCTGCCCTCCGGTAGTTCAACCCCCTTGGTTCTGATCATCTTCCCTCTCTTTGACACCATCTGACCACACATATCTACAGTAGTCTGAATGACATTCTGATGTCATTGCTGTAGAGCCTGGTGAGATGGCTCAGTGAGTCAAAAGCTATGTTTCCATCCAAAAGTCATTCAAATCATTGGGAAATGCGCATTAAAAGAAATAGGAATCCATTGTGTTTCCATTAAATGTACAGACTTTGGTGAAAACTACGACCTCGCGCGAGTTTTCCGCAGAACCAGAAACAAAACAAGTCTCGCATTCTTCTTCTTCTACGTTTTCTGGCGGTTGGCAACCAGCTTGTAAATGCATGGATATCACCATGGAGAGGTGCGCTGCGTCAGACTTAATTCTAACGTAACTGTTTCCATCCCCCGTTTTGAAAATCAACATTTTTTCAAATCAACCAAAACCCGGCTAAAGCGAACGTTTTTTAGTTTGTGTGAATCAGGGGATTTTAATTCGAATTTTGGCGTTTCCATCATAATTTTCTGATGCCATACTTCTAGAAGCGCATCTAAACAGGCTGATGGAAACATGGCTATTGTCTTGCTTTTTCCTGGTGGAATGGAGTTAATGTTTTAATGATCTCACTTGCCATTACTTACTATTTTGGTCATCCTTGGAGGTACACTGCTTTTGATTTATAAATGTTTCACCTGCCTGTACAATATTATTTTGTTGTTTTGGTATTGTGATGGGGAGCTGCAAATTTGTATTGTCTGACGGTATTTGAATGCCACATTGACAGGCCCCTGCATGCTTTACGGGTGCACCCCGTTAGTAAACAACAGTCTGCAGAGCACTGAAGCATGTATCATCTTTGTCTTGCTGAGCTGTGGGAGCTAACTGACCTATGTGCCTTGATTTATCTGCCAGCTGTGACCAAATAAAAATACGTCGTAGTCGTCAATGATTGTCCATGTCGCCTATACACAACGCATGAGAGTACAACCCGCTACACTGGCATACAGCTTGATGTCATCCATGTAGAGGAGGTGACTGATGGTTGCTCTACTTCGGAACCAGTATCCATAGCCACTGTTCATGATGATCTGGTTGAGGGGTTTCCAGCCTATGCGCAACAGTAGCAGGGACAGTGCATCACCTTCGGATATGCCACAGTTGATGGTAACTTGTGCAACTGGCTTTGAGTTGCCTTCCAGAGTTGTTTTCGACAGCCCCACTGAGTTCTTTGGAGATAAGAAATCATATATAAGGACAGTAGTTTGGGCCAAAGAGAGAGAGACCTCACTGCCATGTTGTACAGAGGCAAGTTAAGGTTATTGCCCGGTAGTTGGATGGGACCACACCCTTCTGAGGATCCTTCATGATCAGGATTGTCCGTCCTTGAGACATCTGCTCTGCATGGGTCCCATCCATCAGCAGCTGCTTTATTTGTGCTGCCAGGTATTCATGGAGTGCAATTAGCTTCTTTAGCCAGTAGGTGTGGATCATGTCAGGTCCCGGTCCTGTCCAGCTCTTCATACTTGAAACTCTCTTGAATGTCTGCATTGTAATGGTAAATGGCTCTTGTTTTGGGAGATTGCTGTGGTCTGCTCTTAGATCCACTAGCCACTGAGCATTAGTGTTATGTGATGCCTCCTTCTTCCACACGCTCTTCTAGTATTGTTCAGTTTCATCCCTAGGTGGATCTCTTCTTGTGTTGTTACCTTTCCAGTGAGAGCACATTTTGGACGGTTCAGTGGAGAAAATCCTATTTATTCTCCTGGCTTCTGCTTTTCTTGTGTATCTCTTTAGCCAGTCTCCAGTGCCCAAGGTATGTGTTAAACATCACGAGGGACTGAAGTCACACCTTTTGTCTAAAGATGTGCACACCTGCGCAGCTAAAACACATTTTTATATTTTTACTCTTGTGAGCATAAAATTCCTCTGACCCTGACTCTCAGTGATGGAAGCTTGGACGGGTATAAGGTGTTGTGATAGTGAAATAGAGCAGAAGTAAAGGAAACACATAAAATAGGATATAAGAACACTTACTGCAGCGGGGTATGGTGCAATACTCCCATCGTGTGGACGGGTCAGTGGTGAAGCACCATGGTTGGGGGTCACTATCCGGGTTTCTGCAGAAGTTCTCTACAAGATCTTTATCTGAAAGACTAGAGGAATCAAAAATTAAAAATAAATTGTCAGAACAAAGATCAGTGTTGGAATTTGACAAAGTTGACTTTAATTTGAACGTAAATTAAAGAGGTTGTTTGATGGGTGAGAGAGGTCCTTTAAAACTTTAAAGCCCTCCCTTTGTAGCCTGGCCTTAGAAATTTCCACTAGGGGTGTGACATCACATCCAGTAATTCTTGATGTAGGACGCATCACTTTATCCAGCTGTCTATTGTCTTCAGCTGACACGTTGCCAAACCACAAAGTTATTGCGTAGGTCAGGAGGCCCTCTACTGCTGCTCTATAAAACTGCATCAAACACCCTGGATGTCCACATTTTTGAAATTGTAGTAACCTCCTGAGAGCCAGACTTTTGTTTGGTACTGTATGCGTTTCTAATTTCTCCTCGCTATTTGGGATTAGTAGGACCTAATAAGTATAAATACTACACATTTGCTTTGAGCGCTAAGTACGTAGTTCTTGGGGGAAAATATTGACATAGGGACTGTTCAACTCCCAAATGAAAGAGTTTGTTCTACAGCCTGGATGGGAAAACAGCATTAAAAACTAAACTGAAACTGACAAACAGAATCCTTGCATCAGTGTTAGAGGCCTCTAGGTGTTGAGAAATAAAGTCGAGGTTCAGTGAAACTGCATCATCACAGAGCTGTTTACTCTGTACGCAAACTGATGCAGCTCTAAGACAACACTGGAGAGATGTTACATTCCAGGTGTTCAGAGGTTTCATGACAACATCTGTCAGAGCCACAGGTCTGTAGTCATTCAGACAGCTTGGATTCAGTTTCAAAGTTAATAAATTCCTCCTGAATACATTTATTAAACATCATGTAATCCTGCATGTGGTTGGTTGACAGAATGATGTGCTGTTTTGTCGTCTTACACGTGAGGGTCATAGCCATGGCTGTGAGGTTCGTGGGAGTCCCAGCGTTGGCAGGTGTAGCCGCTTTCTGTAATGGAGATGTTTCCTCTGTAGTCCTCACCATTGCAGTGCATACACTCATCTGTAAAGGAACAAGCACAGACTCATGACATTACCTCTCTGCTGTATTGGTCTATTGTGGCACTTTTGATGACACTTTATACCACACACACACACACACACACACACACACACACACACAATTTATATTTAAGGTTGGCGTACAGGAGAATTCATGACACAGCAATAGTTCGTATTTGTGCCTTGCTGTCACTGATATCACACACAAACAAACAAAACAATAAACACATGAAATAAATTTTTACCAGTGCAGGTGGCTACATCGCAGTGTTCCCAGCGGGTGTCTGGGTCAGTGGTGTAACACCAGGGTCCCCCACTGTCTCCATTAGGGTTCCTGCAGAAGTTGGACTCCAGGTCTGCTTGGGGATATTCCTGCGGTGTGAAGCTGCAGCACGTATTGAGAAAAATGAGATGAACAGACATAAAAAGATACGATGTGATGTGTAAACTGACATGATGTTGCATGAATACATACTTAGGCGTGTGTGGGTATTTTGCTGCCCAACTCTGACACGTCTTTCCTGTGTTTGTTTTGGACTTTGTTCCTCTGTAATATATTCCTATTCCAAATGTACACTCCGGGATGTACACTGCACAAGAAAAAATATACACCAAAGGAAACTTTCAGCTTTGCATGTTTGATCATTCAATAAAATCAACTTGCTATTTAGGCGGAATGCTTGTTGACAAGGTTGTTGACAATATTCATAAACTTTGAATAAACAAGCAACCACTTCAATGGCTCTGTGCAGCAGTGGGGGCGGGGCTTCAGGGCTCTGCGGACTCAGTCGAGCAAAATAGACGAATAGAAGATGGCTTTCAACACCTGTCCCTGACTGATCACTGCGAGTATCTGGTGACGAGTTTCGGCTGACCAAAGCTGCCGCCATCTGTCAGGCTTTAGTTAACAATGTTTACTCTGTGTATAAATACAGGTTGTTACCAAATGTTGCCCTGTGCCTGTGTTCTGCATCTGGGTGCATTATATGTAAACATCATAATAAATCTCTAGCTGTTTGGAGCCCAGGTGTGTTGCTCAGGGCCCAAGGAAGCGCAGTGTCGAGTGTGAAGTTGTTTGTATGAGCTGTTCTCCATAAAGCTACAAGCAGCATTACCACAGGCCAAGCAGTTGGCCTGTTACAAATGAGCATGTTTCAAACAGGCACTGAATTCATCTTTTTCAGGAGGGTCTTCTTTCAATCTGAGGGCATGACTCATTGATTTCATGCTTAGATTTTGTTATGCTTTCACATAAAACCCTGAAGAAAAACAGGTAACACCTTACTTGAAGGTATCTACAAGAGTGACATGACACTGTCATAACTATGACATGACACAGTCATGAACATTATGTACATGTCATAAACGTTTATGACTGCTGTCATAAAGTGTCATTCGGTTTTCGTTATAACAACTTGACATTAATCAAAGTGACATTACCAGAAGTTTTCTTTGTCATGACAACTGACATTAACAAGAAATGCACCTCTTTTTGTGTTTATGATAAGTTTACATAATGATTATTATTGTCATGACAAAGACATCTTCTGGTAATGTCACTTTGATTAATGTCAAGTTGTTATAATCAAGACAACCCTAACAATTTCAACTTGTCATTACAAAAATCGAATGACACAGCAGTCATAAATGTTTATGACATGTACATAATGTTTATGACAAGTTCATGACAGTGTCATTTCATAGTTATGACAGTGTCATGTCAGTTTTATGTAGATACCTTCAAGTAAAGTGTTACTGAAAAAGATAAAGCCCTGAGGACACACTCCAAACATCACTGATCATGCATCATATAGGCTAAACATTAACGACAATGTGATGGAGGCTAAATATAAAGTAGAATCTACACTGATGAACAGTATGTGCACTGTTGTAGAAAAGACTTTGGGCTGTTTATGTAGATGAAAAGACAAAAGACTTGCCTTTTCTTTCATACAACACTGTGCTTTTTCCACGCTCAGCCATCCGTGTTTTAGAGTTGTCTGGTGCTGTCCAACACTCGTCATCCCTTTGATTATATGTGAAAGACCTGTGAAAACACAGCAGGTGTCGAGTCAGAATGCTTAGCTTTGAATCTAAAAGTTAGATGTTAAGGTAATAACTGGATTTTAAAGGTGTGAACTTACCTGCATATGAAGGATGTTTCAGTGTCACATTTGGCGGCACATTCAGTCACGTTGTTCACTGAGTACTGTCTTCTCTGCAACGAGAGGATCTGTGCTCCCTTAATTTTGGTGTAGCCATCCACCTCAGTACCACTTGCTGGAATCAGGGACAAAACTATGAATTCATTGTCAAATATACAGTACATTTCTTATCATTAAAGCTGACATAGGCAGTTTAATTCTGTCATCACTGGGAAAAAATCCCCTTATAAAGTTTAATTGCAGTTCAAGTGGTCTGAAAGAACACTAGATGTGTGCATCTTCACTTGGCTCTGTTTTCAGGTTTGAGAAAATCTGGACTGTGATGGAAGACTTTGGTCAATCACAGGCTGTTTTCGGAGAAAGCAGCTGTCAATTATGTTAATCACTGCACGTAAACTGTGCTAAACTATCAAACTAGGCAGCGCTGATCAAATATGTCTCAAGATTCTGTTACTGCATCGCCTTTTTCTCATCTTATATGTTATCAGAAACATGTTTTAATACAGCTCAGCTGTAAAATGTGGAAGTTTGTGACCCAGCCGCTTTGTTAAAAGCAGTTGAGCAAAACATTTTACAGCTAGTACTCTAAATATATTTCTGAAAAAAAAAACAGACAAAATTAAATCAGTTTGTTTTATGTGCATTACCGTCTCATAATACATCCTGACTTGATTCAGTGATGAAAATAGTATTTAAAGGGCATATATTATCAATGTGGACAAGGTTGTCCTGATGAGGTACTCTCAGTTAAGCAAAGTAATGTCTGTCTTACTTTTATTTATAATTTAGGGCACTTAAATTATTGTGAACTACTCGTAATTATCGTTCAAAGGTACCATTATATCTTACCAGTGCAGGTTAGGGCTCCCAGGAGCAAAGCTAGTTTGCACAGGTCCATGATGAGGCAGCTCACAATTGACAAAGTCACCGAGGTCCCTCCTGGGATGTGACTGCGCTCCTTTAGCATCTCAGGAAAATAAATAGGACGGCTCAATCTATTTTTAGTCAATCATTGCTCAGACAAGGACAGCAAACATGCAACAGGTTTTGAAACACTTTTGATAATGTGACCTCAAGCACATACTCATCTTTTTTTTTCTCCAGTAACCACTTATGGTAATACATGTGTGTATTTGTTAAAATAATATATTGTAATACAGACTTGATTCTCATTCGACTGATGAATACTATGTGATCTAGATTACATCTAATCAATGTATAACATAAAATTAATCTTCAACTAAAAGGATCAATATTCTCAATTACAAACAAAGGTTATTACAAAACATCATACTTTAGACTCTTGAGTGGGTGGAAGGTCTGAATAACAGCTGTTCAGTTCTGGGACATTGTGCCACTGTCTTTCTGAAAAACTTTACAGCTAATTTCGGTCAAATTCTTGAGCAAGTTAATGAAGAGAGGCTTCTGTGAATATATGTCCCAAGGGAGGCTCTTCAACTAATTTTCCTGCGTAACAAGCACTTCTTATTTTAATACATTTAGTTTTTGTGGATAATAGTTATTTTACTTATTTATTTTTTCTTTGAATACAGGACATTGATCTGGGTTGGTATGTCGATGGGGTAGCTGCTTTGTCCTTGTAGTAATTGGTGAATTAGCAAAAAACAAACAAACAAAAAAATATTTAAAAAAAATTGTCAGGCTTAAGTAAAAGAACTGGATCCACAATGCAGACTTGTGTCAAAAAAAGAGAGTGAGTTTATTTTCACCATACAGGGTCCAAAAACAGAGACGAAAAGCAGGAGTCCAGAGCCAGAACCAGGAATGGGGGAATGGAGCTGGCCGAGGCGGGGAAGCAGGCGACAGGATGGTGCTGGGAATAAACAGAGGACAATTAATCCAAACGCAGAGATTCAAAATATGCATGCAGCAAAAGGTACTAGATAGTTGACTAGAGGCTGGGACGTAGTTCACTGAAAGTAACTGACGAACTGGTGAGGACTGGATGAGCAAACCGGGTTTAAATACTGGAGGAGGTGAGTAGTGGCAATCAGGTTGATGAGCAGCAGGTGGGTAGTGGAAGCAGGTGCCGTGAATGACAGAAGATCCCGCCTCAGCCAGCTGACAGACAAACAAAAACACAGACACAGACCCAACTACACTGATGATAATTTTAAACCTGAAATAATTGAATTCTGTTTGCTTCTGCTGCTGCTCTCAGCTCAGGCTTTTGCCACCTGCTGCTGTTGTTAACACTGATAACAGTGTGTTATCATTAATGATGAGAAATCTTTCCTACAGACTAGAACAGGAGTACCTCAGGGTTCTGTTCTTGGTCTGCTCTTTTTTAACTTATACGTTAATGTCTTACCACAATCATGTGTTGGAGCAGGTTTTCAGATGTATGGGGATGATACAGTCATACATGTATCTGCGAAAACGTTTCTGGCAGCTTCCAGACAGCTGTGATGTCATTTACAGTCCATAGCAGCATGGTTTGAAAAGTCACATCTCTCACTTTATATTAACAAAACCGTGTCAGTTTGCTTCTCTGCCAGGGTTCGCTCATCAACAGAAGCTAATGTGTTAAATCTAAATATTAATGGACAAAATATCAAACAGGTCAGGTAAAATACCTCGGCCTCATATTAGATTCACAACTAAAATTCGAGAAGCATGTTAAGATGGTGAGCAGGGTTGCAAAAGCAAACTTCCGTACATTTAGACTTATCAGGGACTCTTTCCCATTTCACGCTGCAAACAATTTCATTCATGCTATGATTTTTTCAAATTCAAGTTACTGTGTAAGCTCTTGGTCACAAGCGACATCTACAAAGATAAAGCCTCTTATGATGATATATAATCCAGCCATTAAGATTTTGCACAGGAAACCAATGAAAGCACATCATTGTCATGTTCTTCAGAAACTAAATATATTAAGTTTTGAAAATCCAAAAATGCCGAAATAATCAGGCTCCCCAGGTGCTCGGTGAACTTGTGGTTACACTGAGAGCTTCTGGCTCAATAACACGCGGAGCAGCCAGTGGGGAATTGTAAGGTTCCCCTGCGTGAATCCTCATTTGGAGAAACAGCTTTTTCTGTCCGTGGAATTAAAATTTTTAATTCTTTACCTTCAGAACTTATACTGGATCCTGATCTCGATCACTTTAAACTCAAACTGAAGCAGTTTTTGAGGAGGAATCAGTGATGCAGTCATGAATAATTTGGTGCTTCCTATTCTATGGTGTTAATTATGTATTGCAGTTTATATCTTGTATTGTTCTGTCTATACTTTTACTGTTGTGTGTACTTTACACTGTCACTTGTGTTTTCATTGCTGAGCCTTTTGGATTTTAACGCTCAGCTAGGGATAGGCATTGCAAATTAGTTCAGGCTATAAATTCAATTTTATTCAGTTCAGTTTTATTTATAAAGCCCAATATCACAAATACAATTTGCCTCCCAGGGCTTTACAGCATACGACATCCCTCTGTCCTTTGGAGCCTCACAGCAGATCAGGAAAAACTCCCCCCAAAAAACCTTTTATCAGGGAAAAACATGGTAGAAACCTCAGGAAGAGCAGGAGGGATCCCTCTTCCAGGACGGACAGACGTGCAATAGATGTCGTACAGAACAGATCAACATCATAAATTAACAGTATCCCATATGACAAAAAAAGAGAGAGTAATGACAGAGAGAGTAATGACAGAGAGAGTAAAGACAGTAGCTTACAACAACATTAATTTAAGTAATAACATTCTAATAATACTTACGGCTATTGTTGTACAATAGGTTGTAAACATATGTTAATATATGATGGTATATGTATGTGACAATAATAACCATATGTGTATAATAACAGTAGAAGTATGACTGATGATAACAGCAGCAGTAGGAGGCATCAGGTGGGACCACAGCAGCAGCACAACCACACACACCACACTATCCAGGCACCGCTGCGACACGAGGTAACCTGCGAGACAGTGGAGCACAAAGGCTCCGCAGAAGAAACCACGTTAGTGAGATGCAGTAAGAGGACATGAATGTTAGCAAAGGAGAGAGAGGAGAGAAGGTGCTTGGTGTATTACAAGAGGTGTATTATAGGAGGTCTCCCGACAGACTAGGCCTAAGTCAGCCTAACTAGGGGCTGGTACAAGGCAAGCCTGAGCCAGCCCTAACTATAAGCTTTATCAAAAAGGAAAGTCTTAAGTCTAGTCTTAAACACCTTGAGACGGTGTCTGCCTCCCGGACTGCAACAGGAAGATGATTCCACAGGAGAGGAGCCTGATAGCTGAAGGCTCTGGCTCCTGATCTACTTTTGGAGACTTTAGGGCCCACGAGTAACCCTGCATTCTCAGAGCGCAGAGTTCTGGTGGGATAATATGGCACTATGAGCTCTCTAAGATATGACGGAGCCTGACCATTAAGAACTTTGTAAGTCAGGAGTAGGATTTGGGGAAATGTGATCTTGTTTCTTAGTTCCTAAGGACTAAGTTGCCACTGCTTTCTGAATTCAGAGTTTTTAAAGACTTACTGGAGCTACTTGATAATAGGGAGTTACAGTAATCCAGCCTTGAGGTAACAAAAGCGTGGACCAATTTTTCTGCATCTTTTTGGGACAGGATAGGCCTAATTTTTGCAGTGTTACCCATATGAAAAAATGCAGCCCATGAGGTTTGTTTTAAATGATAATTAAAAGGCAAATCTTGATCAAATATTAATCTGAGGTTTCTTACAGTAGTGGTAGAGGCCAGAGCAATGCCATCCAGAGAAATTATGTCATCAGATAAAGAGTCTCTGAGTTGTTTGGGGCCAAGAACAATAACTTCAGTTTTGTCTGAATTTAATAGCAGGAAATTGGTTGTTATGTCTTTAAGGCATTTTTGAATTTAAGTTAATTGATCAATTTCTTCTGGCTTTATCAATAAATACAACTGTGTATCATCTGCATAACAATGGAAATTTACAGAGTGATTTCTAATGATGTTACCTAAAGGAAGTATATAAAGTGAACAGAAAGTTCCACAGAACCTTGTGGAACTCCAACACAAACTCTAGTACGTAAGGATGATTCATTATGAACGTGAACAAACTGAAAAAGATCAGATAAATAAGATTTGATGGATTGTGTCAAATGCGGCACTAAGATCTAATAAAACAAGTATGGAGACAAATCTTTTGTCTGAAGCAATCAGAAGATCATTTGTAATTTTAACTAGAGCTGTCTCAGTGCTATGATGCACTCTAAATCCTGACTGAAATTCCTCAAACAAATTATTATCATGGAGAAAATCACACAGCTGGTCTGCGACTACTTTCTCAAGGATTTTTGAAAGAAAGGGAAGATTAGATATTGGTCTATAGTTAGCTAACACCTCTGGATCCAGGGTGGGCTTTTTTAGTAGAGCTTTAATTACAGCTACCTTAAAAGACTGTGGTACATAGCCTGTTAATAGAGATATATTGATCATGTCTAATATGTATGTCTTAACTAAAGGTAAGACTTCCTTAAGTAGCCTAGATGGGATAGGGTCGAAGAGACATGTTGATGACTTGGATGAAGAAATCAGAGTAATTGGGGTGAAGCAATCTAAATATATATTAGGTCTTACAGCTGTGTTTGAGAGCAGATAGGTGCTATCTGAGGACAGGAGGTCATGAATTTTGCCTCTAATAGTTAGAATTTTGTCATTAAAAAAGCTCATAAAGTCATTGCTGCTAAAGGAGAACAAGGCTCAATAGAGCTGTGACTCTGTGTCAGCCTGGCTACAGTGCTGAAAAGAAACCTGGGGTAGTTGGTGAAGATTCTCAGTCATCCAGGTCATGGTTGGGGATGGGAATTGATAGGATTTTATTGATATCAATGCCATTGTTGATTCTGTTTATCGATCCGATTCTTTATCAATTCCCTTATCGATTCCTCCTGTGAGTTAATGATATCACCTCCTGTTGTTTGTAACCCAAGACATCTGCTTTCATAACATTTTATTATGAACCTTAAAGCCATGGTCTCGTTTAGAAAGACGATGAGAAAGATTTGAAAAAAAGTACGCTGTCTAACCACACAAAAAACTAACGGCAGCTTTCACAATCATAAGCCAGCATTGGCATACAGTTATCTATGTCACAACAACAGCCACAATGAGTGTCATTAATGTTACTGCTAGCTGGCGATCTAGAGATAAATCCCGGCCCACAGCCTGAGTGTGTCAACACCACGCAGCTAGTGCAGCTAACTCAGGTGAGGCAGCTAACGCAGCTAGCCTAGCATATTATAACAACAAATGGCGTGCAAATCAACTCCACTGCCCTCATTTTACCATCCTTGGTGTTCCCATGAAATCCAACAACAGCGTCCTGGCCACCGTCTACCTGGAGTGGGGACGCGCCGGAGCTCCACAGTTGCTAGCGGCTCCAGGGAGGCTAACAACAGTGTGAAGTGATGCCATGGCTTTGACCGCTTCTGTCCCTCCACCATTATGTCTTCTTTATTGTTGAACATGCTGCTGACTGACGAGCATAGATTCGGCGTAATGAAAAGAACTGATAAAGGAATCGTTGAGCATAAAGGCTCATGATGTTGTAGCAGCATAGAGGTGTTTATCCTTTGTGATTTGCCACTGTTTATAAGGAGTGCCGCTGGTGGCCGCTGATGAGGTGGACCAGTATAAAAGCAGCAGTCCACCCAGCAGTTCTTCCTTTGCGCCTCCGTCACCTCTGCGCCACTTCTGGGTCAGCGGTCATTTGATCCGACAGGTATGGCCGCACACTGCTTCACCTCGCTGGTTGTTTGTGTCTCTCAATGTGCTTAAGGCATTGGTGTTGTGT
Source organism: Epinephelus awoara (assembly GCA_035609425.1). Classification (NCBI taxonomy): domain Eukaryota; kingdom Metazoa; phylum Chordata; class Actinopteri; order Perciformes; family Serranidae; genus Epinephelus; species Epinephelus awoara. Next base: position 22,303,170 of record CM069297.1, read on the forward strand.
TGTAGGGCGACTGCTGTTGTAGGGTGCTGCTCCGGCCCCCTGTATGCGCTGCTGCGTGTGTCTGTGGTAGGTGTCCTCTCTCTCTCTGCGGTATGGTTGATGCTGTCCGGTGGCTAATGCTAGTGTGGTCACAGGTAAATGCTGGTGGCTGCCAGGGGTCCTGTCTCTCTCCCTCTGCTCGTGAGTGCGTGTGTGTGTGTCCATCGCTGCTAAAAAGGTATGTATGTGTAACATAACGTGTACCGCGTCATCATCAGTGTACTTAATATTGCTAATAGTATTTTTCTTGATTAGGAATTACTGTAACCAGCTTATTGGGGCGCTGCTGTTTTGTCTCCACTGTGGCTGCTGCTGTCTCCTCTGGTTTTTGTCGTTTTGTCTGCTGTTTGCGCTGCTGCTTTGCCTCCACCGCGTCTGCGGCGTGTCTCTGCTGCCGCTTTGCCTTTATGGAACAGCGCCACGCGGCGGTCTTATAAAACGCTTTGCAGCTCTGCTTCAACAAAATAGACCCTTGGTGACTCTGTTTCAACGTCCAGTGCGGGCAGTTGCTCGGCCGCACGCCGGGGACACGGTTCTCTATTCATATGGGGGGCATGTGTGAAAGTGTGGGTTTACACCATTATTTTTGATTATTTGTATAGGTTTATTTGTATATTTTATTTGAGTTGAACTTGATTTGGTCTGTGTGTAATTCATTTGTTAATTAATTGAATTAACTAGAAAGGTTGTTTTTTTTATGTAATTAGGAAATTGTTTTGTTTTTTTGTTCTCTAGCCTTATTTTCCTTTTTTTGGGCTATATTTGTTTAAATCCGTATTGGGTAGTTATTGGTTGATATATTTTGTTAAGTTTAAGTTTGTGTCCTGTCCCTTTAACTATAATTTTGTTAGATTTTGCTTTGTGTTTTGTTGCAACCCCACTAATTGGTTTTATCTTCCCCTCTTTTCAGTGGCTGGAGGCCGGTGGTGGCGGTGTTGGTGATCTGGTGTTGGCACCCTTCTGTCTTGTCTGCTGTGTTCCTGGGAGTGGGTTACTTCACTGAGTGTGTCTGCCATGTGCGTCCGGTGATATAAGTTGATTTTTGTTGTTTTTGGTGAATCCTTCCCCTGCACCAGCTCCCGTCCATCAACTAGGCCTCAGCCCTAGTCAGTTTCCTTTTCCCCTCCCTGTGTTACATTTTTAATTATGGTTTTTAAACACTTTGGTTTAATAAAGTGTACTTTTTTTATCAATTGGAACCACGTCTCATGCCTCTTGAGTAAACGTACCTGTGTGCCTTGTATTGCAAAAATAATTCTCTGGGTGAAATTCCCAGGGTGGCGTTGTTGACAACTTTAGCTTGACTATCCTTACTCCTCCTCCTCGCCACAATGTCAATGAATTGAACCAGTTGGAACCGGTTCTTAACAGGAACCGGTTCTCGATTCCCATCCCTAGTCATGGTAATTGTAAGTGCTAATATCGTAAGCAACTGGACTTGCTTGCGTTTCTTGAAGATGTTTCGCCTCTCCTCCAAGAAGCTTCTTCAGTTCTAAATGACTGGTACGAGGTTGCAGGCTATAAACCGAGTGTGGGTGGGAACCCTTGCAGAGTCGTAGGGGTCTCGTGAGCGCTTAGTTTCAGAGTCGTTAAGGTCACAATGTGAGTCGTTGACCCACCTGGCCACCATGTGAGTCATTAGGGTCAGGTGGGACCAGGGGTGAATGGGTGTGAAGTCATCTGGGGAGGGATCCCAAGACTGCATAATGCAAATATGCAGTCTTGGGATCCCTCCCCAGACGACTTCACACCCATTCACCCCTGGTCAAGATAATCAATTTGGGAGAGTTTAAAGTCAGTACAGGAAACCTCTGTTACAGAGGAACATGTTATTGAATTTAAAGCCGATGGAATCATTCTCTAAATTTTGCTACGGCCCTATCTGATAAACAACTGGAATAGTAACTGTTGCTGAGTCTAATAATGAGATAAACGCAGCAGCAAGGGAGTCATCATCAGTGTCAACATGAATATTGAAATCACCTACAATAATAACTTTATCTGATTTAAAAACTAAACTGGATAAAAACTCTGAGAATTCAGATAAAATTTCAGAATACAGGCCAGGAGCACGGTACATTATAAAAAAAAAAGAAGTGGCTTTGATGTTTTCCAGGTCGGATGTAAAAGGCTGAGGACAAGGCTTTCAAATGAATTATAATCTAGTTTAGGTTTAGGGTTGATTAATAGACTAGAGCTAAAATGGCTGCAACTCCCCCTCCTCAGCAGCTGCCTCCAGGAATGTGGGTATTATTGTCACTGGGAGTGTGGCATTTGTCCCAATACAAACAAACAATAAATAGAATAAATACATTTTGCACACTTACACACCTGCCCACACGTACAACATTACACGTTTGAGTGCAATCCAATTCAGCAAATAAGAGTTATGGCTCATTAAGTGCATCCTGCCATACATTTCAGAAGTTTGGTAAATCAATTACAGACAAACTCTAAGTGATATCCAAAAATGAACTCATGAGTTTTGGGTGAAGATGAGATGAAATACGTGTCAAAAGAAGCAAAAAATGTGTTAACCAAAAAATTCTAATAGGGTGAGAAATTTTTCAAGGCACAAATGGGTGTCAGTCAAATCAGCATCATTCCAAGGAACACTGTGCAATCAGTCTGACAAAACATAAAACACCATTAACAGGATTCTGTTTTTAAAAGTTTAGTGATGTAGCTCTAATGTGGGGTGTCCAAACAAGATCAAAGAAAATAACTGTAGCCAGGTGAACTCTAGGCAGACAGTGTTTTTAGCTGTTCCAGTAGCACAACTGATACGCACACATGATTTACCTGGAGGATCAGTAGCCTATTATAGTGACTATTTATTTTTGTTTTCACACTGTTTTATCTTTCACATCATTTCATATGTTGGAAGCTGGTAATCTTGCTGAGGTGATGCTGTCGCTTTAAGAGCTGCTTCCTGGCAACTTTACTTGACTCTCAGGTCTGTCGCGGGACTTTAGAAACAAGAAAGTCAGCACTTTTATAAGGAAATGTCCAGGTAAACACTGCTGAGATATATAAATAGTCACTTGTGCCTGAGTGTAACTATGCTGTATGCTAGAACTGATGGAGGATGATCTTGTATTTTTGCCCATGTCTGTAGGTCTGTCGAATGTGTCAGGTCTCCTCATTTTATGACCAGGCTACATAATATATTAGCGTTAGAATTTAGAGAAATGGATTTCCAACCAAAGGTCAGAGAAACTGCATCAACCAAAGCAGTAAGTGTAATTAATCTCCGTCTGAGGGACAGAATCAGCCTTCAAAATGAGAGGGACATTTTTCGACTGATCTTTAATACAACCTAATGTGCAGGTTCAATGTCTTCACTGAACTTTGGTAGATAAATAAAATAAGTAAACAGTTACTCATAATGTCACCTGAAAGTAAAGATTGTCTTGTTGTCATAAACACCCACACACACACTTTTGGACTTTGATGTTGGCTGTAGCGATACACAGCCTTTGGCCAGAGTGACTTTTTCTTAATCCCTACAACAGTGGTGACGAGTGCAGTAAGAGTTAGTAAGACTCATAGTAAGTGAGCATTTCTTATTTTAATACTTGAAGTATTTTTGTGAATAATAGTTAATTCAAATTCGAGTTTGCTTTGTACGGGAATCTGGCCCCGACGAGCAGAGCCCGCTGAATCACCAATCAGACCAATAAGATCAGTCTATCTGACAGAGGTGGGCTCTGGGCGGGCGTAACATGATGACGACAGTGCTGCGCCATAGGAGTCGAAAAGTAAACAGCCAAGATGGCAGCCGCCGAAGGACCATATCCATTCCATGTAGCTTTGGAAGAAACGCTAAGCCAACTACACTTATCTGAATTGCTGTGATTTTATTCTGAGCGAACTACGCGTTTCGCCCGTGGCTTCTTCAGGTTCGCTCGGCATAAACACGGAAACACCCACCCACTGGTGTGTTAAATATAAATGGGTCACATGACCCATTCTCAATCACAGTTTTTCATTTCTCTTTTTTAAATATTTTTCCTTTAACATTCTACAAAAGTATTTACAATTTTTTTTTGCAATTTATCAAAGAAATGATATATACATACAAAATTACATAGATCAAAAAACAGCAAGAATTATAAAAAGTTACAGGTGCTACAACAATAATATGTAACTTTGTCTTATACTGTTATGCAAATTACTTAAATACAGATTTTAAAAAATGGGAGTCCTACCTCTGTCCCTCTCCACTATTAGACAGAAGAAAGAAGGGGGGGGGGGGGCAGGGAAGTGACAAGAGGCCTAGTGGCTCTTCTCTCCCTATGGATCCCAATTACCTGTGGGAGGAGACATAAGTCAATATTTATATCACAGAAAAGAACTCAAATCCTGTGTCTCATTAAGTCCATGTGGCTCAAGTTTCTTTCTCAATTTTACTTTCTCAATACCAATAAATTTAAGAGAAGAGGCTGACCCATGTTTTTTCTCTTTGTAATGTCTAGCAATGGCATAATCCATGTTTCCATTTCTGATGGCAGCCTTATGTTCAGCAATTCTCAATTTGAGATGACGTTTTGTTTGGCCCACATACATTAAACCACAAGGACATTTCAAAATGTAAACAACATGTGTAGAAAGACAGTTAATGAATTCCTTAATGCCATATTTCTTTCCTGAATGAGGGTGACTGAATGTTTTGGTGTCAACTGTATTCGAACAATGAGCACATTTTCCACATCTGACGGAACTGAAACAAGAATTGGCAGGTTTTGAAGATGAACTTAAGGCCTACAAAATAAAGAAATATGAACGAGATGCGGAGGATTACAGAAGAGGATCTGTCTATGACTGGACACCTCACCACATTTGGAAACCTGATGCACAGCGGAGCCAGAGGCTAAGACACAGACGCGCACCAGGAGGACACCGGGAGCGCGCCCGTCTGGGACAACGCCGGGAGCTTCTCCTAACGAGTGAGGAAGAGACGAGCGACCATGGGCAAACGAGTGCTTCCTCCACAGATGAATGTTTTTTAGGAAGAAAGCACCGCCCGCAAAGAAAAAAACCAGAAGGGGACAAAGGGCACAGAGGAGACCCAAACCCCACCAGAGGGATGGTGACACGGAGCCGGCACATTCGGTAATTAATATTTCTGATTATACACTGACCCCCCCTCAATATAATGTTTTGAGTCGCGGACTGTCCTTTGCCCCTACCAATAGTTAATGCATTCAAATTGAAAGTTGAGTCTTACAAATTTTTTAGACAGCTACGTCTAAAACACTTTTTTCACAGTAAGTCGAATGTAGCAACTGGGGGAACAATTGAACCCTTGAGTAAATTCAAGAAAAAATCTACTTTCATGCCCCCTGGCGCCCCCAACCCCACACTTGCTACACTTTGAAGAGGTTGTCACACGTAACAACAGACAGAAGAACTACAACATCAGTGTATTAGAAAGAAAAGCTCTGAACGAACTGCGAGATAACCCTAAAATTGTCATCAAACCCGCTGACAAAGGAGGGGCTGTGGTAATACTGAATGCTAAAGACTATGTGGCTGAGGCCTTAAGACAGTTAAACAATAACAACTTTTACACACCATTGGTACAAGATCCGGTGAATACATATATGGAAGAGAGAGATAAAATTCTGAATAATGCTTTGGAACATATGTGGGTGACTAAGCGTCAGTATGAATTTTTGAAAACGGATCATCCTATCACTCCTGTTTTCTACTTACTGCCTAAGATACATAAAAGTCTGGAAAATCCTCCTGGCAGACCGATTGTGGCAAGTAACAACTCACTATCAGAGCCTTTAAGCCAATTTGTGGACTATTTCATCAAAGACATTGTAAAGACATTATCATCGTATGTGGCAGACACAAGAGATGTTTTGAAACTGGTGTCAGACATCACTATGCCTGAAAATTCCTTTTTGGTAACTTTTGATGTGGAAAGCTTGTATACCAATATTCCACATGAAGGGGGATTAGAAGCCATGAATTTTTATCTTGAACCTGGGAAAGATACACTTCCAGTGGAATTACTTATGTCACTTACAAAGTTCATTGTGGCGTGTAATACAAACGGGAACCCAGGAGCGGAAATGGAGAAGATTTAACAATGATTTATTTACAAAGGTAGACACAAAAAATCCCAAAACGGCAAGTGGTCCACTAAAAGTCCAAAAAGTCCAGAGAGTGCTGGGCTGTGTGGGTGTGGGAGGCACTGGAAAAAAGAGAAGAGACAAACAATTACTCCACAGGGAAATATTCACAATAAGCACGATTAATCAAAGTACCACGAGGGTGAACGGGAGCCAACTGGTACCACGGTGGGTCTCTATATCATCTGGCGTCGAGAAGTGTCTCAGCAAGGTAAAAGTAGTCCTCTTGATTAGGGAAGTGGAAGCAGGTGAGTCTAATCACTCCTCGACGCAGCGGGGGGAAAGGTGCCTCCAGAGACAGGAGGTGAAGTTAGCCGCACACAACACACAACAACTGGAAATGGACCTTCAAACTAAAAGTGCAAAAATACAAACTGCCACAGTACCCTCCCCTCAACGAACGCCTCCTGGCGTTCCACCGGGCTTGTCTGGATGAGCCGCATAAAAGTCACGAAGAAGGGACTCATCCAGAATAAGACCCTTGGAGACCCAAGAACGTTCCTCCGGCCCGTACCCCTCCCAGTCCACGAGGTACTGGAACCCCCGGCCACAAGGATGGACGTCCAGGATCCGAGACACCGTGTAGGCAGGATGACCATCAATGAGTCGGGGGGGAGGCGGGGCGACGGCCGGAGGGCTGAGCTCGCTGGAGGTAACCGGCTTCAGCAGGGAGACGTGGAAGGTGGGATGGACCTTCATAGATTCTGGCAGTCTGAGCTTAACAGCAGATGGATTAATAATTTTCAGGATCTCAAAGGGACCGACGAAACGAGGGGAGAGCTTACGTGATTCGACGTCCAAGGGAAGATCACGTGACGACAGCCACACCATCTGACCAGGGCGGTACTCCGGGGCGGGGGCACAATGGGCATGTTAACTTAGACGAGTGGGCCCACTGGAGCACCTGGGACCTGACAGCGTCAGGAACAAACCTTCGATTGGGGGGACCAGAACCTGGATCAGGCTGTTGTTCTTGAGCCTCGAGGACGATGGATTGTATCTCCCATGAAGCCATGCCCACGAAACACGCTGGGGGAAGGATGGACTCCGGTTGTTCTGAGTCAGAAGCAGGGGCGTAGAGACGAGACAGAGCGTCGGGCTTGATATTGTGAGACCCGGGGCGATATGAGAGGGAGAAATTAAAACGGCTCAAAAACAGGGCCCATCTGGCCTGGCGGGGGTTAAGTCTCCTGGCGGACCGTAAGTAGGCAAGGTTCTTGTGATCGGTCCATATCAAAAAAGGGACCGTCGCCCCCTCCAACCAGTGCCTCCACTCCTGAAGGGCCCAGACCACAGCCAGCAACTCTCGGTTCCCAACGTCGTAGTTCCGTTCCGCCAGGGATAGACGGCGAGAGAAAAAGGCGCAGGGATGAAGCTTGTGAGTTTGGGGGTCTCTTTGGGACAGAACCGCACCAGCACCAGAATCCGAGGCATCGACCTCGACAACGAATTGGAGGGCAGGGTCAGGGTGTCTCAGCACAGGGGCAGCGGTGAAGAGAGCCTTGAGCCGGGAAAAGGCTCGCTGAGCCTCCGGGGACCACAGGAAGGGGGATTTAGCAGACGTGAGCCGGGTCAGGGGAATGGCCACCTTACTGTAATCTCGAATGAAGCGCCGGTAAAAATTGGCGAACCCGAGAAACCTTTGAAGCTCCTTACGTGTGGTGGGAACGGGCCAGTCAGTGACAGCTTTTATCTTGGCAGGATCTGGTTTAAGCTGGCCCCTGGCGATGATGTAGCCCAAAAAGCTGACAGAGTCGGCGTGAAACTCGCATTTCTCGGGCTTCACATACAGCTTGTTCTCTAGAAGCCTCTGGAGGACGAGTCGGACATGCTGTCTGTGTTCGGCTAAGTCATGGGAGAAGATCAAAATGTCATCTAAATAGACAAACACAAAACGGTTTAACATGTCTCTTAGCACATCATTTATCAGGGCCTGGAAAACTGCAGGAGCATTAGTGAGCCCGAATGGCATTACCTGATACTCAAAATGGCCAAGGGGCGTGTTGAAGGCGGTCTTCCACTCATCTCCCTCCTTTATCCGGATAAGATGGTAGGCGTTCCGGAGGTCCAGCTTGGAGAAGACGGTGGCAGAACAGAGGGGCTCGAAGGAGGGATCAATGAGGGGGAGAGAATACTTATTTTTGACTGTTATGTCGTTGAGACCACAGAAATCAATGCAGGGGCGGAGAGAGGCATCTTTCTTCTTAACAAAAAAGAAACCCGCCCCCAACGGGGAGGAGGAGGGTCAAATGAGTCCAGACGCCAGCGAGTCCTGGATGTATGTCTCCATTGCCTCCTTTTCAGGGCGTGACAGGTTGTACAGGCAACTAGAGGGAAGGGGGGCGCCCGGGAGGAGGTCAATAGAACAATCATACGGTCGATGAGGGGGCAGGGAGACTGCCAACTCTTTGCTGAACACTGGGGCGAGATCATGATATTCAGGGGGCACAGAGGTGAGCGCTGGAGGCAAGGGAGGTGCTGCAGGAGGCCGAGGGGTGAATGGGTTGGCTGAGCGGAGACACTGAGAATGGCACAGGGGGCTCCAGGCGGTTATGCTAGCAGCCTTCCAATCTATCTGGGGGTTATGTTGTAGCAGCCACGGGAGACCCAAAACCAGGGGAGCATGAGGAGAGGGAATAACAAATAACTGCATGTCCTCACGATGGTTGCCAGAAATAATGAGGGTGACAGGGGCTGTACGAAATTTAACCTGAGCTATCAATCTGCCGTCTAAGGCCGTGACATTACGAGGGACAGGCAGGGGTTCTAGGGGCAAGTTCAACTGTGTGGCTAATTCCTCATGAATGAAGCTCTCGTCTGCACCGGAGTCAATAAGCACCTTTACGAGTAACGACTCCCGGTCCCAGAGCAGGCAGGACTGTACGGTGATACGTTGGGGAGAGCTAGAAGTGGGGGAAGTTTGACTCACCAGTGCGCTCTCTGTCACGGGTGAGCCTGCCCTTTTGGCGTCTGAGGACAGTTAGCCAGGAAATGGCCCGCTTGGCCACAGTAGATGCAGAGCCGCTGATTTACACGGCGCTGGCGCTCGCTGGGATGTAATCGGGTCCGGCCCAGCTGCATGGGTTCCACAGGAGAGGAGGGGGGATTGGAGGTAGCTTGAGGCTGCATGGAGGGCCCGAGGGTGGCGGGTGGAGGTGCAGGGGAAGCTGACTCTTTAACACAAAAAAAGTTAAATTGAGATTTCTCCCTCTGTCTCTCCCTCAAGCGGTTATCAATGCGGATGGCAAGTGAGATTAAAGATTCTAGTGAATCGGGTTCATCTCTGGAGGCCAGTTCATCTTTAAGTTCACAAGAAAGGTTACGTAGAAACACTCCCTTTAACTCTAATTCCCCCCACCCGCTCTCTGAGGCTGCGATTCTGAAGTCGATGGAAAAATCCGCCACCGACCTAGAACCCTGAACTAGGGAAAATAACCGCTTGGCTGCCTCTTGTCCCTGCCGAGGATGGTCAAAAATCCTACATAATTCACCTGAGAAGCTATCAAATGAAGCAAGAATGGGTGATTGCTGTTCCCACAATGCTGTGGCCCACTGTGCTGCTCTACCCCGCAGTAAATTGACTGTGTAGGCTATCTTAGCTCTGTCTGAGGGATAACTAAGGGGCTGTTGATCAAACACTAATGAACAGCGTAAAATAAAACCCCCGGCACCTCCAATCTCACCAGCATAAGGTTCGGGAGCGGGCACATGCGGCTCCCTCCGAGGGACAGGGGGTGGGGAAGACTGGGCTGGCGGCGGAGCGGGTGCAGTACTCACAGAGGGAGGAGAGAGGCTGGGATCCAGGCAGCTGAGCTGGGCGGTGAGGCCACGGACCTGAGTGCCGAGTTTCTGAATAGCGTCCATTACTCCTTGAAACATCTCCTCATGTTGTCCGAGGCGAAGTCCTTGCCGGGCGAGGGCGGCCCGAATGGGGTCCAGTTCCGCTGGGTCCATGTTGGCCAGATGATTCTGTGGCGTGTAATACAAACAGGAACCCAGGAGCGGAAACGGAGAAGATTTAACAATGATTTATTTACAAAGGTAGACACAAAAAATCCCAAAACAGCAAGTGGTCCACTAAAAGTCCAAAAAGTCCAGAGAGTGCTGGGCTGTGTGGGCACGGGAGGCACTGGAAAAAAGAGAAGAGACAAACAATTACTCCACAGGGAAATATTCACAATAAGCACGATTAATCAAAGTACCACGAGGGTGAACGGGAGCCAACTGGTACCACGGTGGGTCTCTGTATCATCTGGCGTCGAGAAGTGTCTCAGCAAGGTAAAAGTAGTCCTCTTGATTAGGGAAGTGGAAGCAGGTGAGTCTAATCACTCCTCGACACAGCGGGGGGAAAGGTGCCTCCAGAGACAAGAGGTGAAGTTAGCGCACACAACACACAACAACCGGAAATGGACCTTCAAACTAAAAGTGCAAAAATACAAACTGCCACATTCATTTTAAAATCTAATTATTTCATGTTTGACAACAAGTATTACCTGCAATCTCAGGGAACAAGTATGGGGTCACCATTTGCTCCTAACTATGCAGATTTGTTCATGGGTTTATGGGAAGATAGATAAATATTTAACAACAACCTCTTTGTTAAGCGCATCCTGTTTTTCAAAAGATCTATCAATGACATCCTTGTGGGGTTTACAGGTTCTGAGAATGAACTTAAAGCGTTTAGTGACTATATAAACAGTACCTATCCCACCTTGCATTTTACCATGGAATACAGTCAAGAAAAAATTCACTTCTTGGACCTCTCGATCACTGTTAATGAAAACAAAAAATTAAAGATTTATCGTAAGGAAACTGACAGAAATACCATTTTGCAATCCTCTAGTTTTCATCCTGACCATATTATCAGTAACATCCCATATGGTCAGTATGTAAGACTGAGAAGAATATGCAGTGATACTGATGATTATCAAACTAAGGCTGAAGAAATGTCCCAGCGTTTAAACAAAGAGGATATGATCAGACACTTGTTGACCAAGCTATTAAAAAAGCTAATGAAAAAAAGAGGGAAGAATTACTTAATCCTTCCCCCAAACACATCGACAACAGAGTGACTTTTGTATCTGAATATAGCACAGCATCTATGCAAGTCAAAAGGATCATTAACAAACATTGGAGAATCCTAGAATGTGATCCAAGTTTGGACCATTTGACATCTTCCAAACCTCGCTTTTGCTTTAAAAGAGGTAGAAATGTCAGAGATTTTGTGGTGAGTTCTATGTACAAGGAACCCACACAAACTAATTGGCTTGCTCAACAAGTATATGGAAATTATAGATGTGGAAAATGTGCTCATTGTTCTAATACAGTTGACACCAAAACATTCAATCACCCTCATTCAGGAAAGAAATATGGCATTAAGGAATTCATTAACTGTCTTTCTACACATGTTGTTTACATTTTGAAATGTCCTTGTGGTTTAATGTATGTGGGCCAAACAAAACGTCATCTCAAATTGAGAATTGCTGAACATAAGGCTGCCATCAGAAATGGAAACATGGATTATGCCATTGCTAGACATTACAAAGAGAAAAAACATGGGTCAGCCTCTTCTCTTAAATTTATTGGTATTGAGAAAGTGCAACCCAATCCAAGAGGGGGAAATCTGATTAACCAGCTCTTAAGAAGGGAAGCATTTTGGATCCATGAATTGAACACACTTGAGCCACATGGACTTAATGAGACACAGGATTTGAGTTCTTTTCTGTGATATAAATATTGACTTATGTCTCCTCCCACAGGTAATTGGGATCCATAGGGAGAGAAGAGCCACTAGGCCTCTTGTCACTTCCCTGCCCCCCCTCCCCCTTCTTTCTCCTGTCTAATAGTGGAGAGGGACAGAGGTAGGACTCCCTTTTTTTAAAATCTGTATTTAAGTAATTTGCATAACAGTATAAGACAAAGTTACATATTATTGTTGTAGCACCTGTAACTTTTTATAATTCTTGCTGTTTTTTGATCTATGTAATTTTGTATGTATATATCATTTCTTTGATAAATTGCAAAAAAAAATTGTAAATGCTTTTGTAGAATGGTAAAGGAAAAATATTTAAAAAAGAGAAATGAAAAACTGTGATTGAGAATGGGTCATGTGACCCCTTTATATTTAACACACCTGTGGGTGTGTGTTTTTGTGTTTATGCCGAGCGAACCTGAAGAAGCCACGGGCGAAACGCGTAGTTCGCTCTGAATAAAATCACAGCAATTCAGTTCAGTGTGCGGTGGTCTATGTTGATGTTTTGACTAATATGTTCCTGCGGCCGATCAGCACCTGATTCCTGAAACTGGCTGTGCAAAGGGAGTCCCGTTTATTATCCAACTACACTTATCTTTTTCCTTGAGAGAGGAACAGAAGACGGCTCTAGAAGCCTTCGTTTCCAGGAAGGACGTTTTTGCCGTTTTGCTGACGGGATATGGCAAAAGCATATCAGTTAGCCCCACTGATCGGCAAACAAATGGGGCTTACTGCAATGAATACGTCACCTTGTTTTTTGCTCAGATTGGCCATTGTGCAATCCAATTGCATGTGGCGGCATTTAATATGTCTCAGTTAGTGCCGCCCCTTGGGTAGGAAGGGTGTATTGGTGAGGGCCAGACTCAAAATCTTTCTAGATTTGAGTCTGGATTTCCAGGCTGAGTTATTTTACTTCTTTTGTTTGTTTTTTGAATGTAGAACATTGTTCCAGGCTGGTATGTGGATGCGGTAGCTGCTTCATCCTAGTAGTAATTGGTAAATTGGCAAAAATAATAAATGATGAATACTACTACTATTACTAGTAATACTACAACTACTACTACTACTAATAATAATAATGATAATAACAATAAATTAACAATGATATCTCAATGATGGATCATATCAAGCTGTATGCCAGGAATTAGCAAGACACTGACTCACTGATCCACCTCACCAGGATCTACAGCAATGATATCAGCACATAAGTGTGGTCAGATGGTGTCAGAGAGAGGGAACATGATCAGAACCAAGGGGCTGAACTGCCAGAGGGCAGCATTGCAGATGTTCAGGACAGCTACAAATACCTTGGTGTCCTGCAGGCAAAGGGGAACCATGAGGAGGCCACAAGGAAGTCACACACAGCGAAATACCTACAAAGAGTAAGGCAGGTCCTGAAAAGTCAGCTGAACAAAAAGAACAAGGTCCGAGCCATCAACACTTGGTACGCCACTGTCCGGGACAAACCAGCCAAGACCCAGGAATACATCAGGAAGATGGCCCCAAAAGATGAGCTGCTAAGTGAATACCTCAGACAGCAGACACCTGAGAATGTAGAAGGGGAGGATGAACCATCATGGAAGGCCAAGCCCCTGCGTGGCATGTGCCACCGACAGAATGAAGAAGTGGCCGACATCAAGGCATCCTACCAGTGGCTGGAAAAGGCTGTGTGACTGTGCATCTATGTATTGATTTGACCTCAGCTAAAACCAAGGAAATATTTTTTTAATACATTTTCATTAAAGCATGACTCCATCCCCCATTTCATTTGTATTAAGTTTTATTTTTCAGCTCTTACAGACACCTTTACATGCCAAAACCAGAAACATGATTGGCTTATTGTGTAAACACCAGAGGAAACAAAACATCTGTTGACATCAGACACATATCAGAAATCAGAAAGTATCTTCAAAGAGCACAATAAACAGTTACTTTCTGCGACTGATGCTACTGTATTTTTTGTAAAGTGGGTAGTTTTTAATTGTCTTCAATGGTTTTGTTGATCCAGTCGACAAACATGGAGACTCGAGCGTAGACACCAGGTCTCATAGGAGCGGCGCATCCAAAACCCCATGATGTCACACCCTGCAGGATGAAACTGTTCTGGCTTTTACACACCAGAGGACCACCGCTGTCACCCTGCAAGGAGAACAAATAGTTTTCAGTCCAAAACTAGACTGGAAAAGAACACCAGTGAATCATGAAGGAAGAAAAGTTTTAGATCACAGAACTACAAGTGACAGAGATATGGAAAATGTATATTCACTAACAGATGTAGGTAAAATATGTACAAACAAGTCAAGATTTATATCTAAAATCATATACACTGGGTCTTACATTACACCTTTGGCAATCATTGCAGTTGATTACAATAACATTTAATGAATGAAGTGCTGAGCTCTGTGAGTCCATTAGAACAAGACGCCACTTGCTCAGACAGTTTAGTCCAGTGAAGTAACATAATGGGCAGTTGTACTGAACAATGTGGCTGAATGATTTTACTTCATAATAATTAGATTTTAATAAAAGTAATGTTTTATTTTCCAGGTCTGTAATGCCCTAATACTTAATAAAGTGCTACTGTATCACAAAAAAGACCATGGTCAACAGCACTACACAGCACTATGTAGTTTTCTAACATGGTCCCCAGTTTTTGTAGTTTGTCATACCTGGCAGGCATCTATTCCTCCCTCATTGAGTCCAGCACATATTTCATATTCCTTGATTTTCCCGTTCATGAACGATGGACGATTACAGATCTTGTTCTCGATCACAGGAACTCCAGTTTCCTTCAGGAAGCCTGCACCTGTTGTACCTGCAACACACCTCAACACAGTTATCCAGTTTCTAAATGAAACAGCAACAGATGATAAAATCTGTTAACTTTGGCTTGAATGTGGGATAATTTTTACTTATTGGGCTTTAACAACTGATAATTCTTGTCTTTTTTGTCACCTTTGAAACTTTACCTTTAAATATTTGTTGAGCAACCTAAAGAGTCTCCAGAGCTTTTACCTTGATTTTGGAGAAAAATATTGTTTTTTCTTTCGCTTTATCTTTTTAACTTTATATAATCTACAGCAGTGGCGGCAGCAAAACATTTTCATTGCAGTTGCAAATTTTATTTAACACAATTAAGATTTTTTCATTTTTAATAGTCTCCATTCTTGGGGTTGCTTTGAGGTTGCTAAGCCATATTTTGGGGTTGCTATAGCAACTGCAAGCTACCCCCCAGCGCCGCCCCTGATCTATAGTTGGTAACTTTTATGGAAATAACTGTCTTATTTCAAACTGTCAGTATGTTCTATGGGAATGATCTACTGGGGCCGAGACGTCTCTTTTAAAGGTATTTTTTGGGGCATTTTCAGGTTTTAATGGACAGGACAGACAAGTGTGAAGGGGGGAGAGAGAGTTCAAATAAACACAAGAAGTTTGTGCTATAGAAAAGGATCAACACTCAGTGAATAACCTCCTAAGCCCTATGATAAGCTATTATGGCAAGGCTTAACTATACAGACCGGTGAGCAGTGATAAATAACATGTCTTTGGGGTCATCGGGTGGGAACCTCCTTTCACCGGTGTTTCGTCTAGTTGGTCCCACGACACCTCCAGGAGGCTAGACAGTGATCTCTGGCGTCCCAGAGACACTCCCCTAATGCCAGGTCTCACTGCTCTCCACACCAACACAACAACCTCCTTAACCTTACTTACACATGGCTTTCTCAGCCCAAACAGCACTGCCACCTTCAACCAAACCCAGGCTCCGTACAAGCAGGCTCCAGGTAGAGGCTGTGCTGGTACTACCTTTCCTAGTACATTCACCATACTCTAATTCACACACTACATAACATAACTACAGTGTAAGCTAAAGTTAAAGGAAATAAATGAACTCACAGGATCAGCAAACACACTCACCCTGCTGCATGGCCTCAAACAAAAGGTATTCAACTAGGCCACTCCCACACTTAAATAACCTTCCTCTTCCTCCTTAGTTACACATGGCTTTCACAGCCCTAATTTACACTCTAATTCAACTACAATATAAACTAAAGCTAAAGGAGATAAATGAACTCACAAGATCAGCAAACACACTCACCTTGCAGCATGGTCTCAAGCAAAAGGGATTCAAATAGGCCACTCCCACACTTAAATAACCTTCCTCTTCCTGGATTTCCTCCTGAGAGGAAGTGGATCTCTCCACCAGATCTCAAGGAGTTATGTGCCCTGCTTAGTAGTTCCCCCTGCTGACCCCCAACTGACATTACTTCTTCTGTAGTAAATGAACTTGCTGGTTCTCATGGCTTCTTCTGACATTTCCTTCACTGTCTTCTTCAAACTCTGTCCCCGCACTCCGAGTTCCCCCAGGAGCGAGACAGCTGATCTTGCTATGAATCCCCTACACTCCACTTCCACTAGACAAATCCTAGTCTTCCATCCTCGCTGCTCAGCTTCTGCTCCTAAATCTGCATATCTAAGCTTTTTCCTTTCATAGGCTTCTTCCACTGAGTCTTCCCAAGGAACTGTCAGCTCAATGAAATAAACTATCCGTTGACTCACTGACCACAACACTATGTCAGGCCTCTGATTGGTACAAACTATTTCCTGGGGAACAACAAGCTTTCCCCCTAAATCTACCTGCATTTCCCAATCACAAGCACCTACTAGGCGGCCACACCCTTGTCTCCTTACTAACTTATCCCTTCTGTATTTCTCTCCCTCACGGACAAACTGAATTGCTAAATCTATCTTTATAGCCTTCTGAATTGACCTCTCTTCGTTTCCCTTCGATTCCTGCAGCTAAAAATTTCAACACCTGGTTATGTCGCCATGTATATTGGCCTTGTGACAAACTAACCTTACAGCCTGACAAAATATGCTTTAAGGTTGCTGTACCTGAACACAATGGGCATGATGGGTCCTCATTTACCCACAGTTTTAGGTTCTGGGGAGTTGGAAGCACATCATATGTAGCCCCTACCAGGAATCTAATACTATTCTCCTCCATAGTCCACAGGTCCCTCCAACTAAGCTTCCTCTTCTCTACACTTTCCCAATTCAACCACTGTCCCTGCTTAGCCTGGGCCACTACCTTTGCACCCCTTACTATCTCCTCCTGTCTACGTATCTGTTCAACAACCAGCTTTCTTTTATCTTTGAGACCTGCTGTATTCCAAACCGGTTTGCCTGAGCCAAGCCCAGGCCTCCCCGGCCAAACTGAACATTGCCTACAATCTCCACATGCCTAAGAGCTGCCTCTGCCTCCTGAACTGCCGATCCTGGGTTCCACTTCCTCCCCTTGGTTGGGTTTGGAACCACACTCCTGACTACCACGTCCTTACTCCCAGATAACAAGAGCTCTGTCCTGACCTTAGTACATTTAAATTCCTCTGTTAAACTAGATACTGGCAGCTGAAGAATCCCTTTTCCATACAATGCAACACTACTTAGGCACCTAGGAACGCCCAACCACTTCCTAATATAGGAGCTAACCAACCTTTCAATTCTCTCCACAACGGATATTGGAATTTCATATATTGACAATGGCCACATTAACCTAGGATATAGTCCAAATTGTAAACACCACAACTTCAATTTTCCTGGAAGTTCTGATTTATCTATTCTATCCAATCCTTCAGCCACATCTTTTCTAAATTTCACCATCTGTTCCTTATCATTCAACTCTACATTGTACCACCTACCTAAACTCTTCACTGACTTTTCCCTAATTGTTGGGATGTCCTCATCATCTATGACAAACTTCCTATCACTTAACTTCCCTCTACATATCGAGATGCTTCTAGATTTACTAGGCTTGATCTTCATGCTGGCCCACTTCAGGTTCTTATTTACCTTCTCTAGTAGCCTCTTTGTACATGGCACTGTTGTGGTCACCAGTGTCATATCATCCATGTAAGCCCTAACTGGTGGAAGATGCAACCCGTTCTGCTGTCTCTCTCCACCTACCACCCACTTAGAAGCCCTGATGATTACGTCCATCGCCATCGTAAATGCTAATGGAGAAATTGTACACCCTGCCATGATACCTATTTCTAGCCTCTGCCCACCTGTTGTGAAATCTGGCGTACTTAGACACAACCTAATATCCTGAAAGTATGCTTGCACTAAGTTAACAACTACCTGTGGCACTCTGAAGTAATCAAACGCACTCTAAATGAGGCTATGTGGTACTGAACCAAATGCATTTGCAAGATCTAAAAATATTACATGTAGGTCCCTTTTTTTAATCTTCGCTGCCTGAATCTGGTGCCAGATCATGCTAGTATGCTCTAAACACCCTGAAAAACCTGGTATTCCTGCCTTCTGCACCATGGTATCAATTAATCTATTCCTTTCTAAGTAGCTAGCTAATCTCTGCGCAACTACACTGAAGAAAATCTTCCCCTCCACATTCAAGAGGGAAATCATCCGGAACTGGCTAAGGTCCACAGACTCCTTCTCCTAAGGAATGAGGACACCTCATGCCCTACGCCATGCTCTTGGTATAACTTGTTTTTCCCAAACTATTCTTAGCTGTTTCCACAAAAATTTAAGTGTATCAGGCGCACTTTTATAAACCCGGTAGGGGACTCCATTAGGCCCTGGGGCCGAGGAAGCCTTTGCACGCCTGACCACCTCCTGAACTTCCTTCCACCTCGGTGGCCTGACATCCATCTCATGCTCTGTTGCTCCTAATGGAGGGATATCGGGTGGGAAACAGACTATCCTGTTCTTCTCTAAATCTGAATATGTGTTTCTCAAATATTCTTCAACCTCTAACCTTTCTGCTTTAAGCTGCCCTCCCTTTTCCTGGCTGAACAATCCTTTAACAAACTTAAAAGGGTCCTTGAAAAAACCTGTCCTTACATATTCCTTCTTCCTCCTCTTTTTCCTAAGATGCTCTGCCCTTCTAAGAACCGCTAGCCTGCTTCTCAGCTCCTCTTGCAACACCTTAATTCCCTCCCTTTCTTCTTCTGTAGCCTTTTTCCACTGCTTTCGTAACTGTCTCCTTTCCTTGACTAACCTCTCTATTTGTCTTTGCCGCCTAGACTTACCTGCCTGTACCCTCCCACTCCTCTTTCTCTCATGCACCCCAAACCTCTCTACACCATACGAATACATTGTATCTCCCATTTTTTCTAACCTTTCTATTGCATTTCCTCTAAGCCTACTCAAGATTACTGATAAATCTCTATTAACTATCTCCCATTTTTTCCTGTCAGGGAAAGGGAGTGACATGCAGCAAAGGGCCACAGGCTGGAATTTAATCTGGGCCGCTGCGGCAACAGCCTTGTACATGGAGCGCCTGCTCTACCACCAAGCCACTGACGACCCCGAGACGTCTCTAACACAGCTGTCAGTCAGTGATCATGGACTGCGGTCAAATTGTCAAACTAGGCAGTGCTGAGAAGAAGTTAGAATTGGCCAGCATGTCCACACTTTTAAAAACAGTGTGAAGACCCCACTTGGACCTCACAAAGATATTACAAGACCACACAGACACACATAACTTACCTTTGGTGTCACCCCATCCGGTGACATAACACTCAGTTCTAGCAGTAACAATGTAGTCCTGCTCTGGCAGACAAACTGGCAGGACTTTGTCGTTTATTATTGCAGGGCTGAAAACACACAAAACACCAGCGGTGGAAGAAGTACTCAGATCTTCTACTTAAAAAAAACAATACCACAGTGTAGATATACTCAGTTACGAGTAAAAGTCATGCATTCAAACTGTTAATTAAATTAAAGTACACACATATTAGCACGTACAGGCAAATCATCATTATGTAGTAGGGCCCATTTCAGATTAATGTATATTATACCATGGTCTGGGTAAATACTCAATTCTGATTGGATGCAGGGTGTGCGTTAAAAGGTGTTGTATTATTGGATTATAATATTGATGCAATAATGTGTACACCATGCTGTTGGTGCAGCTGCTAAAGGTGGAGCTTATTTTCATTACGTTACCTACTGATGGTTATGTACTTCTGGGTAACATAATAATATTTCATTTGTTGATCCAATTTTAATTATTAATCTGAATCTGAAAAGTACCAATTAGATAAAGTTATCAGACACGTGTAGTGCAGTAAAAAGTACAATAAGTGCCACTGAGATGTAGTGGAGTAGAAGTTCAGAGTATCTGCAAATGGAAATACTCCAGTAAAGTGCAAATGCAGTACCTGAGTACAATAACTTGGTGACTTTCCACCACTGAGTAGCAATAGTGAGTTAAAGAAGGATAGTATGAACATTTGAAACAGTGGTGACAGTAGGATGATCAGTCCAGTTTTTACCTCTGCAGTTTGAGCAGAGCAATGTCGCCGTTGTTGGGTGCACGTATCAGTTTCTCCACGTTCCTTTCCTGTCGCGATGGCTCATCGCCTGACTTTGTGTGGATACCCAGGAGTACTTTGTAGAATGCAGGCTCCTCAGACCTACAGTACACAACATGTTTATAAACCACACAAGCTGTACAGTGGTTATCAGGATTGTAGGTGGGTTTTTTTAAATCATCTCACTGACTTGTGAGTGCAGTGTTCAGCAGTAAGGACCCACTGAGGGTGAATCAGACTTCCTCCGCAGAAATGAAATCCCCCACTAGTAGAAAGAGACAACAGTTAAACAGATGAGAAATATAATATAACCCATTTAAATAATAATAATAATAATAAAAATAAATGAATAAAGTAAAATATCAGCCAGCATCCACTGTTAAAGGTCCAGTCTGTAGGCTTTAGGGGCATCTATTTACAGAAATGAAATATAATATTTCTAACTATCTTTTCATTAGTTTGTGATCTAAAATCAGAGTCATCATATTTTTGTTATGTTACAATGAGCCGTTTATATCAACATACAGAGAAGGCCCTATTCCACATGTTGTTCTACAGTGGCCCAGAATAGACAAAAAAACACTGGCTCTAGATAGAGCCATTTGCATTTTCATGTTCATAGCTTGAGCTATAGTGATGATTCACTGATGATGTGTCCCAGCACATCCAAGGATGTATCTTTCACACATGCAATTTAGCTCTGCCAGTGACACCCAGGAAGAGGCTGGGTGACAGCCAAGAACAGATTGGTGACAACTGTTGACAGCCTGGAAAGACGGCCGCCAGGGCAAGGAGGGGCAGCTCCCCAACTTGCATCTTCCACGAGGACGACAGTATGGATACAATGATGACGACTCTGGCAAATGGCTTCACGACCAACGAGAGATGCATTTGCGGCAAGGTCTACAAGAATGAGCGTGGCTTGAAAATCCATCAGGGCAAGATGAAATGCTTGGAGAAGGAGAGTGCAATCCTGGAGAGACGACAGAGGAGCCCGGCCAGGAGACCCCACAGAGCCCAGAACCTCCAAGTGCCAAGCTCTCCAGCTCCCTGCAAAGTAGTTCAGCAGCCTTGTATCAAGTGGCCTCCAGCAAGCCAACACAGATTGTGGCAGCAGTTTGATGAGGATGTAGCCACAATCATGGAATCAACAGCAAAAGGGGATGCTGATAAATGGCTGCAGACAATGACCACTATCATTGTCACCTTCGTGGCAGAGAGGATCGGTGTGGATGAGGGCAAGACCACCACACCCGACTACACCAAGAACCAAGGGGCAGAGAAGATCCATCATCTCCGCCAAGGGCTCAGGACTCTGGCGAAATAGTACAAGGCAGCAACTGAGGAGGAGAAACCACCACTGGCTGAGCTTCACAACATGATCAGGAAGCAAGAAGGGCAGCGGTCACTGAGCCTGCTCAAAGGAATAAGTAGACCACTTCCTGCATAACAACCTGAGCGACCCTGATAGAGAGAGAGACCTAGGACCCCTCAGAGCCCTTCTAGACATACCAGCTCTCACTGTTGAGTTCATCAACCGCGAACCCACCCTGAAGGAAGTCCAGGAGGTGGTATCTGCAGCTATAGCTAAATCAGCTCCTGGACCCAGTGGACTGCCCAATAAAGTGTACAAGCACTGCCCAATTTTGCATAAAGACATGACACACTTAATCTTAAAACATCTTGAAAACTCCACTGCCTATGCAAGATTACTGTTCATGGACTTCACATCTGCATTTAATACAATACTCCCTCACATCCTGTTAAACAAGCTGGAACAGATGAATGTGAATCCTTACATAATCAGACAGTACTTTTCATTTCTTACAGGCAGGCAGCAACTGGTGAAAGTTAACTCAACTCTCTCTGACATTCATGTTATTAACACTGGTGCTCCCCAGGGCTGCGTCAGCTCTCCTATTCTTTTCACATTATACACCAATGACTGCAGGAATCACCATCCTAACAACTACATTATTAAGTTCTCTGATGACACAGCTATACTGAGTCTACTGACAGCAGACTCAGATAGTGCTGTGCACAAGTCAGAGATAATAAGGTTTGTGCAGTGGTGTGAGGAGCATAATCTGGTTTTAAATGTCAAGAAAACGAAAGAAATGGTGCTCGACCCCAGGTCCATTGGTGATCATAGTGCAGCTTTTATTAATGAGGAGTGAGTTGATCAGGTTATAGTACACAAGTACTTAGGCATTCATTTTGATTTTCATTTACAGTGGGCTTATCATGTTGATGATGTGTGTTCAAGAATTAGTCAACGTCTCTATTTTCTGCGTAGGCTCAGGGTCCATGGAGTAGATAAAAATGTATTGTTATTGTTTTGTAGGGCATCCATTGAAATTATTATCCATCATGGCATCACAACATGGTTTGGTAACCTGAACATCAAAGCCAGATCACAACTTCAAAACTTGATTAAGAGGGCAGGTAAAATAATTGGCATGCTGCCCCCATCTTCAGTACAGGACATATTTGAGCAGACAGTCATGAAGCAAGGCCAACAAATTATTACAGATCTGAATCATATCCTCCGTAAGAATTGATGTCTTCAGGCAGAAGGTACAGGTTACCCAACTATAAGTTGAACAGGTACAAATTTTCATTTCTCCCATTGTCAATCAAGCTACTTAATAGCAGGAAATTAAGGTTAATTTTTTAAACTTAAACTTTGAACAAATTTCAAAGGACCACATCCTGAAGTACTATGAAAACTTCAGGCTCAGACTCACTTCTGGGTGTGTTACATCTGATTGGCACCGACTTGAAAAGGGGATAGTAACTGGGTGCACCATCTCAGTTAGCCTCCTTTCCCTAGCCATGAACATGGTAGTCAAGGCAGCTGAAAAGGAGTGTAGTAGCAGTGTCGATGCCCTCTATCTATTAGGCAGCCTCCCATCAGAGCCTTTATGGATGACCTCACAGTCACCACAGCATCTGTGCCTGGAGGGAGATGGATTCATCTCATCTCCTCGGCTATAATGAGCTTCAAACCAGCTAAATCCAGGGCCATGGTGCTGAAGAAGGGTAAAGTGACAGACAAGTTCTGTTTCTTTCTGGATGGCATGGCAATCCCATCTATTACCGAGAAACCAGTCAAGAGCCTAGGCAAGGTCTTTGACTGTAGTCTCAGGGACATCGCCGCAGTCCAATCAACTTTCAAAGAGCCTGAGACATGATTCACAGTTGTCGACAAGTCTGGCTTACCTGGCAAGTTCAAAGCATGGATTTACCAGCATGGCATCTTACCTCGCATACTCTGGCCTCTTTTGGTTTACAAGGTGACCCTGTCAACAGTGGAGTCCCTCGAAAGGAAGATCAGCAGCCTATGTAGTGCAGAGATGTAGCGAAAGACCAACAAGCTCCAGCTTCCTTTCAGCAGCCTCGAAGAGGAGTTCAAGGTCTCTCGCACCAGAGAGGCACTACTCTACCAAGACTCAAAGGACTTGAGAGTGGCATCAGCTGGCATAGTGGTGCGCACAGGCAGGAAGTGGAGAGCTCAGGAAAGCCTGGCATTAGCTGAGTCTCAGCTAAGACACAGGGCACTGCTGGGCACAGTGGCAACAGATCGAGCAGAGTTGGGAGCTCTTCCTCAACCCAACTATGAGAAGGCACATGGCAAGGACAAACGGCAGCTAGTTCTGAAAGAAGAATGAGCAGGGGTTGAGGAAGAGTGAGCAACGAGGATGGTGGGCACGCAGCAGCAGGGAGCATGGATACAGTGGGAGTGAGGTCTGGAAACTAGAGTGACCTGGTCTGAGATCTGGCAGGCAGAACTCCAGCATATCAAGTTCATGGTGGCAGCTGTATACGACATCCAACCCAGCCCAGCAAATCAACATCTCTCTCAGGCCAGCACAGAGGTGCTGATGCATGTTTTTATCTCCTGCAGGTTAGATTATTGTAATGCCCTGCTCTCTGGTCTTCCCAAAAAGAGTATCTCAAATCTTCAATTATTACAGAATTCAGCTGCACGAGTGCTGACAAGGACCAGAGGGCGGGAGCACATTACACCAGTTTTAAAATCGCTGCATTGGCTCCCGTGTGCTGCAGGATCGATTTTAAGGTTCTTTTATTGGTTTTTAGATGTCTTAACGGTCTTGGGCCTTTTTATTTATCTGACCTGCTTTTACCATATCGACCCTTGCGGACCCTGAGGTCCTCTGGCACAGGCCTTTTAACCTTTTTGCTCTTCCTCTTTTTACATTCTTATCTCATTTAATCTTTATCTTTTGTTATTTTAGTGATAGGTTTTAGTTTTGATGCATTTTATGTCTCTGTTTTAAATCATTCTTACCTAGCTATTAACTCAATTTTATGAGCTAAATAGCTTTTTGTTTATTTGGTTCATTTTATATATTTTATCCTATCCTACTGTTTTAGTTCCTCAGTTTTTAGCTCCAGTGTTTCTTCATAGGGGCCTACCACACTGAGAGTTGTTCCTGGTCTCCCGATGGGGGTGCTGTCCCGTGGACAGCTCTGACCTGGGTGGCTGAAGGGCACTGCACCTCAGTGTGGAGCCTCCTGTCTGCCCGGGTCAGGGTGGTCTCTACATCGGCGCTCCCTGTGGCTGTGGACCGTGGGCCCTCTCAGTGTGGACGGTCCCCAGAGGTGGCTTTTTCCTTGCCTCGGGTCTCGGTGCTCGGCCATGTCTCTTTGGTGATAGCTAGCGTGTGTGGGTGTGAGCTTGTGTGTGTGTATGTGTATATTTATGTATCTCTATGTGGAGTGGGAGGGTTGGGTTTTCTCTTTTCTTTTTTGTTTACTGTTTTGGTTCTTTGTGTTACTGTTGTAGGAAAAGTGCCATATAAATAAAGTTGATTTGATTTGATCTCTGGAGCAGGAGCGATTCTCTGGCTTGTTCCCAATGCTCTCGGAAGTGCTTGCTTGAGCACATCCTCAGCAGTTGCCCAATAGCCCTTGGGGAGGGTCACTATAGTTGGCTGCAGACACCAGGTGCTGAAGACAATTACTGAGTCCATCTACAACACTGTAGCCAAGAACAACAATAAGCAACAACATGCCAAGAACACCTCCACCTTCGTCAGGGCTGGGGAGCAGCCACCAATACAATCCAAGTCCGTAACCAGCCTTCTCACCACAGCACTACACTGGGAGCTGCAGGTCGACTTGGGGAGACAACTCAAGTTCCCAGACTACATCACAACAAGCTCCCTGAGGCCAGATGTTGTGCTCTCATCATTTTTTTTTCAAAGCAGGTGCTTCTCATTGAACTGACAGTTCCCTGGGAGGATCATATGTCCATTTTTTAAAAAACAGAATTAGCCAGCGATGTATGAAAATCCCAGAAGGTCATTTAAAAACATACAGTATAGCACTACTGCTGTTCACAGGGTATTTCCAATTACCCAAAAATACTCTTCATAATATCTGGATAGAAAAATATTTCATCTGCTTCAATAATAGTAATAAAAATGTAACCTGTTTCCCATCTTGTGACTGTCTGGGTTTTTCAGTTATTGCCGGTTAATTATCTTCTAGAGAAACTGATGGTTACTTCTGTGACCCCATTGTAGGAGGAGGACCCCTTAGCTGAAAGAAAGATGGAGCAGGGACCCCCTTCTACATATATAGTATAAATTGCATTGCATATTAAATCATGCAGGTGGATGTCAGGCAGAAGGCCATATCAGCGTCAGGCTGCAGTCTTAAGCTGTATTTGCTTTTCAGATGAATGAGGGAGGAAGCTCCACTTTCACAAAGATAAGTTGTTGCCAAGGGTAAAATATGTTGGATTCATGCTCATGTATATTTTAAGATATTTTAATTTTGAAAAGAAAAAAACAATTTTTGGCCCCCTGCAGTAACTCTGTGGACCCCCTGGGGGTCCTGGACCCTATGTTGAAGACACAGACATTAGAGGTACAAAGCTGGGCATCATCTTTGAAAAACCCAATATCACTTATACTTTCATCACATTTTGCAAATGTTGCATGACACTTTTTACTCACGTGGTCTGGAGGCTGATTTGCCAGGGCCACGAGTGAGGTTTAGACACGCAGCCTCCCACAATCCGACCAAAACAGCACTTTGGTTTGGCGACTGGCGTCCCACATTTAGAATCAACTATAAGGAAAAAGAAGTGAAATACAAACTTTGAATTTGTTTAAATTTGTGTCATTTAACAAGAGTTAAGGTTTACAGCCATGGCAAGCAGCCTGTGAGGATAATGCTGACACATGATGAAACAAAATAGTTAGATGGACAAAAAAATTCTATTATTAGACTCTTAACATTAGATAGGAGCGAGATGTAAAGTTTGACCTGAAGCCATATTAAACGAAACCCAACGGACTTGGTCATTTGTGTTTTCACATACCACTCTTCCCATAATTCCAGGTTTGCAGTACATGTGTGGATGGGGCCTTAGATACAAAATCAGACAAAGGCTCTACGGGATGGTTTTTTCCCCTTTGCAACTATCATGTACAGATTTTTAGGTATTCTTTCATCTCAAACAACTGAAGCTGCTGAAGATGGAAAAGAAATCTCCCTGGGGAAGCATGCCCCTTTAAGAAACAGGGGGAGATTTCACTCAGAACAGCACACAGGTGGTTAAAAAGCTCAATGATTGATTGTAATGCTCTACATACAAATAGGGTTCCCATACCACAGTTTGGGATGTGACAGTAGTCCCATCTTGTGTTATTGTCAGTAGTATAGCACCACGGTCCGCTCGCATCATTGCCTGGGTTTCTGCAGCTCTGACAGTGACATACAAAGAGGGAGTCAATGAACTCAAAACAAAAAAAAATGATTTACCAGATTTTAACATTAATGTGTCCATTACATCCAGAGCAAAACTCCAAAAGTCTATCACTCAAAATGTTAATACAGGAACACACACACACACACACACACACTTACATTTCCCTCCAGCCCCTTGTCAGGGTGAGTTTCTGGGGTGAAGCTCTTGTGTTGGTGAGGGCTCTGAGCACTCCAGGCCTGGCAGGTCACACCCTGAGCGGTGATGGAGGTTGGACCCTGGTATGTCTCGCCATTTTCAATCTTACAGTCTAATGCAACCAAAGAGGGGGGGCAAATCAATCAAACAACTAACTAAAAGTGTACAAATACATATGTAGAGGTTGAATAATTTACCTTTTTGTGGTGGAACTGCAGTGGATGGGGTCTGGGGATTAGGTAAGGCTGTGGGTGTCTCTTCCGAAGAATTGGTGGGACATTGCTCCAAGTTGCAGTACTCCCAGCGGACACTGGGGTCTGTAGTGTAACACCAGGGAGCTTCGTCTCCATCAGGGCTTCTGCACAGGTTCATCCTGAGGTCCCTGTTGAAAGACAAAGCGTGGAACTTCAGGACAGCGGGAAACTTTCTCTACAAGATTTTATGTTTCACTCTCAGAATCAAAGGAACCAGTGATCTCTGTTGGTTTGTTGTTGCTATTTGAAGCTCACGCTTTGGGGTAGCTCTGTGGAGTATAGCTGTGGTTGTGTGGAGTCATGGCGCTCCAGTCTTGGCATTTTTTTCCACTGACAGTCTCTGTTGTCATGCCACGGTAACTTGACCCATCCCCCTCATAACAGTCCTCCTCGTCTGGATGGGTCAATGGCTCATCTACAGCAGGAGACAGGAAATTGAGCTGACTCAATTATGCTGTTTACATTTATCACCACCACTGACATTGATATTATTGTAGTTAGGTAAGAGATTGTGGTCACTGATCACTGTCATACCTGTATCTCCACAGCGCGGCACATCGCAGTACTCCCAGCGAGTCGCATTGTCAGTGGTATAACACCAGGGCATCTCCACATTGTCAGGGTTACGACAGTAGTTCTCATCCAGACCTCTGACAAACAACAGACAGCAATAATGATGAACACATGTAGAGCCAACAATAAGGCGACAGACTGTATGTTCCTCTTTTATGAAAAGCCTTTAAAAATGTTCGAGTCATAGTAGCTCTTACTTGCAGGTGTAGAATTCTAGGTAGGAGTGTTTGTGTGGCTCCTGAGCCGACCAGCTCTGGCATGTTTTGCCAGATTTAGTCACGGCAATCGTGCCTCGGTATGCTTCACCTCTACCAGTGACACAGGTCAGCTCTGTGACGATGGCTGGAGGCGGGGTTTCTTAGCACAGATGATAAAATGGATTAGGCAGAGAACTTGAATAAAAAAAAGTAGTGGCAGTGTTTTAAAGCAGTCTTGTGGGTCCTCCATTAAGGATGGACTGTAAGTGACTCCAAATATGTCAAGTTTGTAAAAAACACACTCTGTTCTGAAGTGCAGTGAATTTATGGCACGAAGCTTTGACTTTGAAGTGCCTTTCCCAGCTATAGAGTGAGGGACTAATGGATAGCCTCATGACAAAGACAGCTTATTAGCTCAATGACGTGGCCAAATGCAGGTATGATGCTGAATACATTGAGCTGTGTGGACCTTTAACAAATGACGACAGAGAAATCTAAATAGTTCTACTAAATAGTTCCTGGAACAACCACAATGGGATAAATATGTGTGTGTGTGTGTGTGTGTATATGTATATGTGTGTGTGTGTATTGTGTTAAAATTGTGTAAGCTGCAGATGGAGCTCCTCTGTGCTTGACTGAAAAGATGTACTAACTATGTTAATCGTTTTAATTTTGTCAAAAATTGACAATATCAAAATAATTACTGTGGTATTTTCTTTTCTTCCTCAGGTTGCAGTGCAGGGTCAGTTTGACAGTTCGGTGGTCCTGCAGCAGGAAGTGGTCAAACAGTACGAAGGACCGAAGTCACACCTTTTGTATAAAGATGTGCACACCTGCACAGCTAAAACACATTTTTACATTTTTACTCTTGTGAGCATAAAATTCCTCTGACCCTGACTCTCAGTGATGGAAGCTTGGACGGGTATAAGGTGTTATGATAGTGAAATAGAGCAGAAGTAAAGGAAACACATAAAATAGGAAATAGGAACACTTACTGCAGTGGGGTATGTCGCAATAGTCCCATCGTGTGGACGGGTCAGTGGTGAAGCACCATGGTCGGCGTTCACCATCCGGGTTTCTGCAGAAGTTCCCTACAAGATCTTTATCTGGAAAACTAGAGGAATAAAAAATAAAAAATAAATCGTCATGACAAAAATCAGTGTTTAGCTTCTAGAAGATTTGTTTTATTTCCAAGATTCAATACTTTATTGCTATAACATGATTGATTGGAATTTGACGTAGTGAGCTCACTTACACAGAGACAAAAGGCAGAAAAAATAGTGTTGCTTTGGAACTTGGATGTTCTGCTCTTAATACTTGTTAGTCTTTCGTGAGAAGAATGTAAATTAAAGAGGTTGTTTGATGTTTAACACTAACTTTAAACTCCCTTTGTAGCCTGACCTTTTAAATTTCCACTAGGGGTGTGACATCACATCCAGTGATTCTGGGTATCATACGCACCACTGTACGTCCAGCTGTCTGTTGTCTTCAGCTGACACGTTGCCAAACCACAAAGTTATAGCGTAGGTCAGGAGGCCCTCTACTGCTGCTCTATAAAACTGCATCAAACACCCTGGATGTTCCACATTTTTGAAATTGTAGTAACTTCCTGAGAGCCAGGCTTTTGTTTGGTATGCATTTCTAATTTCTCCTCGCTATCTGCAATTAGTAGGACGTGATAAGCTTAAAAACTAAGCATTGTCTTTGAACAGGAAGTAGTTTTGAAAAAAAAAGTCCATAGGGGGACAATGGGTTGTTCGGTTTCTTAGTTAATACATTCTTCCTGATAACATTCATCAAATTTCATGTAATACTGTGTGAGGTTAGTTGATAGATTGATGTGCTGTTTTGTCGTCTTACGCATGAGGGTCATAGCCATGGCTGTGAGGTTCCTGGGAGTCCCAGCGTTGGCAGGTGTAGCCGCTTTCTGTAATGGAGACTTGTCCTCTGTAGTCCTCACCATTGCAGTGAATACACTCACCTGTAAAGGAACAAGCACAGACTCATGACATTACCTCTCTGCTGTATTGGTCTATTGTGGCACTTTTGATGACACTTTATACCACACACACACACACACACACACACACACACACACACACACACACACACACACACACACACACACACACACACAATTTATATTTAAGGTTGGCGTACAGGAGAATTCATGACACAGCAATAATTCGTATTAGTGCCTTGCTGTCACTGATATCACACACAAACAAACAAAACAATAAACACATGAAATAAATTTTTACCAGTGCAGTTGGCTACATCGCAGTATTCCCAGCGGGTGTCTGGGTCAGTGGTGTAACACCAGGGTCCCCCACTGGCTCCATCAGGGTTCCTGCAGAAGTTGGACTCCAGCCCTGCTTGGGGATATTCCTGCGGTGTGAAGCTGCAGCACACATTGAGAAAAATTACATGAACAGTCCTAAAAAGATACGAAGTGATGTGTAAACTGACATGATGTTGCATGATGTTGCATGAATACATACTTAGGCGTGTGTGGGGATCTGTCTTCCCATCTCTGACATGTCTTTCCTGTTTTTGTTTTGGACTTTGTTCCTCTGTATTGTATTCCTGTTCCAAATGTACACTCCGGGATGTACGCTGCACAAGAAAAAATATACACCAAAGGAAACTTTCAGCTTTGCATGTTTGATCATTCAATAAAACCATCTTGGTATTTAGGTGGATGCTTGTTGACAAGTTTACTGTATCATGCACTGCAGAGTTATGGAGCTTTTTTTCTGTTTAACTATAACTAAGTGCAATTTGGACATGCAATGGGTGTCTTCTTTCAATCTGAGGGCATGACTCATTGATTTCACGTTTAGATTTTGTTATTTCACAAAAAACCCTGAAGAAAAACATGAAGCCCTGAGGACACACTCCAAACATCACTGATCATGCATCATATAGGCTAAATATTAACGACAATGTGATGGAGGCTAAATATAAAGTAGAATCTACACTGATGAACAGTATGTGCACTGTTGTAGAAAAGACTTTGGGCTGTTTATGTAGATGAAAAGACAAAAGACTTGCCTTTTCTTTCATACAACACTGTGCTTTTTCCGCGCTCAGCCATCCATGTTTTAGAGTTGTCTGGTGCTGTCCAACACTCGTCATCCCTTTGATTATATGTGAAAGACCTGTGAAAACACAGCAGGTGTCGAGTCAGAATGCTTAGCTTTGAATCTAAAAGTTAGATGTTAAGGTAAAATTTGGATTTTAAAGGTGTGAACTTACCTGCATATGAAGGATGTTTCAGTGTCACATTTGGCGGCACATTCAGTCACGTTGTTCACTGAGTACTGTCTTCTCTGCAACGAGAGGATCTGTGCTCCTTCAGTTTTGGTGTAGCCATCCACCTCAGTACCACTTGCTGGAATCAGGGACAAAACTATGAATTCATTGTCAAATATACAGTACATTTCTTATCATTAAAGCTGACATAGGCAGTTTAATTCTGGCATCACTGGGCAAAAATCCCCTTATAAAGTTTAATTGCAGTTCAAGTGGTCTGAAAGAACACTAGATGTGTGCATCTTCACTTGGCTCTGTTTTCAGGTTTGAGAAAATCTAGACTGTGATGGAAGACTTTGGTCAATCACAGGCTGTTTTCGGAGAAAGCAGCTGTCAGTTATGTTAATCACTGCACGTAAACTGTGGTAAACTATCAAACTAGGCAGCACTGATCAAATAGGTCTCAAGATTCTGTTACTGCATCGCCTTTTTCTCATCTTATATGTTATCAGAAACATGTTTTAATACAGCTCAGCTGTAAAATGTGGAAGTTTGTGACCCAGCCGCTTTGTTGAAAACAGTTGAGCAAAGCATTTTACAGCTAGTACTATATTATCAACGTGGACAAGGTTGCCCTGATGAGGTACTCTCTCAGTGAAGCAAAATAATGTCTGTCTTACTTTTATTTATAATTTAGGGCACTTAAATTATTGTGAACTACTCGTAATTATCATTCAAAGGCACCATTATATCTTACCAGTGCAGGTTAGGGCTCCCAGGAGCAAAGCTAGTTTGCACAGGTCCATGATGAGGCAGCTCACAATCGACAAAGTCACCGAGGTCCCTCCTGGGATGTGACTGCGCTCTTTTAGCATCTCAGGAAAATAAATAGGACGGCTCAATCTATTTTTAGTCAATCATTGGTCAGACAAGGACAGCAAACATGCAACAGGTTTTGAAACACTTTTGATAATGTGACCTCAAGCACATACTCATCTTTTTTTTTCTCCAGTAACCACTTATGGTAATACATGTGTGTATTTGTTAAAATAATATATTGTAATACAGACTTGATTTTCATTCGACTGATGAATACTATGTGATCTAGATTACATCTAATCAATGTATAACATAAAATTAATCTTCAACTAAAAGGATCAATGTTCTCAATTACAAACAAACGTTATTACAAAACATCATACTTTAGACTCTTGAGTGGGTGGAAGGTCTGAACAACAACTGTTCAGTTCTGGGACATTGTGCCACTGTCTTTCAAATTTTTGACCAAGTTAATGATGAGAGGCTCCTGTGAATATATGTCCTGAAGGAGACTCTTCAGTTAATTTTCCTGCGTAACAAGCACTTCTTATTTTCAATACATTAAGTATTTTTGTGGATAATAATACAGGACATTGATCTGGGTTGGTATGTCGATGGGGTAGCTGCTTCGTCCTTGTAGTAATTGGTGAATTAGCAAAAACAAACAAAAAATAATTGTAAAAAATGTAACAATACATTGATGATCATTTTAAACCTGAAAGAATTGAATTGTGTTTGCTTTTGCTGCTGCTCTCAGCTCAGGCTTTTGCCACCTGCTGCTGTTGTTAACACTTGTAGCCGGAGGTTGTCTCCCTCCTTGCCACTATTCGGCACTGTGTCAGCTTTCCACCCACCGTGATTGCTGGGCGGTGCCAGGCGCACCGCTATATTCCGGTGTGTGGCCCCGCCCCGTCCTCTTTCTGCTCCTCGCTTACTCCTGGCGTGCAGCCTTTGTTTGGTGCGGCCGTCCCGTGTTTGTGACCACCGTCGAGGCACACAAATCTTCTCTACCCCGCGCAGCTGACTGCTTGGTCCGGGGGGAACGGGAGTGGCTCGCTGGAGCCTCGCTGTGTCCGGCTACTAGTGCGCTCTGGCCGTGTGCGTTAAAGCTGCGTCCTGGAGGTTCGCATCCTCTGGTTGTCTATGTTTGCTGCATGTGCCTGGCGTTCCTGCGGCCTGTAACTGTGGCCCGCTACTGACATCACTCCTGGAGCTGCGTTGCTGTTTTGGTTCTTCTATTTTAATTCTGTTTTGGTTGGTATTTGTTTGCCGTAGAGCAGACTGCATTTTGGCCCAACGCGGCTTGTCACTGCCTGGGCGTCTGGTCTGTGTGGCCTCGCTGATTCACGGGCTGTTCTGGGGCCTACATGCTCGCCCCCGCCTACTGACCATGACCAATTAATTTTAAATCTTGTATTCTTTGACTGTTCTTTCAGTTAGTTTAGTAATTTGCCTTATATTTTGGATAATTAATTGTGATAAATTAATTTAATTATTCCTAATTGTTTTTGTATTGATTTCAGTTGGGTTAAATTAGCTTATTAAATTGTTTTTGTGATTTTGTGTTATTAGTTAGTCCACACCACTTTTTGTTTAGTTCTTGGGCCTGTTTTATTATTCCTTATTTTCTTTTGTGTGCTGGTGGCTGAAAGCGGCAGCTTGATCCTTGGTGGTGGTGCGTTCTTCACAGTCCCCTCCCTTTTTTTGTTGTGCGTGTGTGTGTGCGCAGTTTCACGGGTGGTTTGCTTTGAGGACCTCTCCTCCCTTTTTAGTTTCTGCCGCACGGTAAGCCAGCCCTGACCTTATTCCCCTCCCCTGACTAAGTGCCTATTTTATATTATGTGTGGTGTGTGACATTTTGTTTCTTTTTTTGTATAATTTAGTTTAATAAAATTTGTTTGCTTTTAAATTACAAACCGTCTCGCCCCAGTGGTATATATGAATCTGTGTGACCTGATCTAGTTAAAACCTTAGTCTAGTATTTCCTGGGGTGCAATTCCCCAGGTGGCGTCGTCGGACACTTTGATCCAGGTACAGATACTTAAACACCCACCCCCAACTCGCCACACACTGATAACAGTGTGTTATCATTAATGATGAGAAATCTTTCCTACAGACTAACACAGCAGTACCTCAGGGTTCTGTTCTTGGTCTGCTCCTTTAAAGCTTATACATTAATGTCTTACCACAATCATGTGTTGGAGCAGGTTTTCAGATGTATGGGGATGATACAGTCATACATGTATCTGCGAAAACGTCTCTGGCAGCTTCCAGACAGCTGTGATGTCATTTACAGTCCATAGCAGCATGGTTTGAAAAGTCACATCTTTCACTTTATATTAACAAAACCGTGTCAGTTTGCTTCTCTGCCAGTGTTCGCTCATCAACAGAAGCTAATGTGTTCAATCTAAATATTAATGGACAAAATATCAAACAGGTCAGGTAAAATACCTCGGCCTCATATTAGATTCACAACTAAAATTCGAGAAGCATGTTAAGATGGTGAGCAGGGTTACAAAAGCAAACTTCCGTACATTTAGACTTATCAGGGACTCTTTCCCATTTCACACTGCAAACAGTTTGTGCATGCTATGATTTTTTCAAATTCAAGTTACTGTGTAAGCTCTTGGTCACAAGCGACATCTACAAAGATAAAGCCTCTTATGATGATATATAATCCAGCCATTAAAATTTTGCACAGGAAACCAATAAGAGCACATCATTGTCATGTTCTTCAGAAACAAAACAGTGCCCGCAATCCCATGGCATCCTGAGTAGAACTGAACATGCTAAAACCAACAGAAAGAACTGTATGCCACACGGTCTGCCTAACTCCTGCGTCCTGGACCAACAAGGTCAGGACTGAAGAAAGGCAGACTCGTGCATGCCCACACTGGGTGAAGATGACCGACATGGAGGGCCAGGCTCACCCGAGCCAAAGTTGCCATGTGGGCTCAGGAACACCCAAAAGCACCCAAAGGCTCCAGGAGTTCGACTGAGGAGAAAAGAAGGACAGCGCCCAGAGCAGTTCACACCAAGGAGCAGCGCTGCCTTTTCCTCTTCCCCCTCCAGAGCATCTCCTTTCTGGTCTGCTACAACTCAGGTGAAACAACATGGTTTTCCTGTGCTGGGGTTTGATGTTTAGTTTCATCAGTGTGGTAGGGAGCATTAGATAAAACTAGGATTTCCCCTAAGTTTTCAGATGTTTCCCTTTTTGCTTCCCATGCCTCTCAGCTGTTGAATGGTGCTTTTCACAGGTCCATGTCAAAGTTTCCTTTGCTAATTATCTTACCATTGCTCACTGCTTCATCTGGTTCACTCTGGTCATTTGTTCATTCATTCATAATGCATCGCTGTATTCGTTTCATTCCACTCATAGTTGCATTCACTCATTGTCTTGTCTTGTCTAGGTCTCCTGTGTCAGTAGTATTAGAATAAATGTTTGTCTATAAAGTCGTCGTCTTGGTTTTCTGTACGATTACATTCAGTCACTTTACGAGTGCAAAGATCCTGGCTATTTGAGCTCTATTTGAATTGATAATTTATAATTTCCCCAAAGTGCGTTAAACATTCTTGTCTGATCAACAAGAGGTGTGGTTTTATTAGTCTGACTATGAAATTATATCGCTGAACGAATAATTAAAGTGGTTATGTTTAATAATTCTTATTAACATCACTTTTTGCTAATATCGAGCTAATCAAACCCTACAGTATTCATGGTGAAAAACGTAGACACCTGAATAAACTGTTTATAATCAAATTGAAATTTACATATACAGTATGTGGTGGAGAATTTCGGCGAGCATTTATTTAATAAATGCTGCCACAAAATAAATGATAAATTACGTAACATCAATATTTCCTACATCATGGAGAAAATCACACAGCTGGTCTGCGACTACTTTCTCAAGGATCTTTGACATAAAGGGAAGATTAGATATTGGTCTATAGTTGGCTAACACCTCTGGATCCAGGGTGGGCTTTTTTTAGGAGAGCTTTAATTACAGCTACCTTAAAAGACTGTGGTACATAGCCTGTTAATAGAGATATATTGATCATGTCTAATATGTACGTCTTAACTAAAGGTAAGACTTCCTTAAGTAGTCTAGATGGGATAGGGTCGAAGAGACATGTTGATGACTTGGTTGAAGAAATCAGGTCAGTTGTTGAAGAGTAATGGGGGAGAAGCAATCTAAATATATATTAGGTCTTTTAGCTGTGTTTGAGAGCAGATAGGTGCTATCTGAGGACAGGAGGTCATGAATTTTGCCTCTAATAGTTAGAATTTTGTCATTAAAAAAGCTCATAAAGTCATTGCTGCTAAAGGAGAACAAGGCTCAATAGAGCTGTGACTCTGTGTCAGCCTGGCTACAGTGCTGAAAAGAAACCTGGGGTAGTTGGTGAAGATTCTCAGTCATCCAGGTCATCATGGTAATCGTAAGTGCTAATATCGTAAGCAACTGGACTTGCTTGCGTTTCTTGAAGATGTTTCGCCTCTCGTCCAAGAAGCTTCTTCAGTTCTAAATGACTGGTACGAGGTTGCAGGCTATAAACCCTGTGAGGGTGGGAACCCTTGCAGAGTCGTAGGGGTCTCGTGAGCTCTTAGTTTCCGAGTCGTTAAGGTCACTATGTGAGTCGTTGACCCACCTGGCCACCATGTGAGTCATTAGGGTCAGGTGGGACCAGGGGTGAATGGGTGTGAAGTCATCTGGGGAGGGATCCCAAGACTGCATAATGCAAATATGCAGTCTTGGGATCCCTCCCCAGATGACTTCACACCCATTCACCCCTGGTCAAGATAATCAATTTGGGAGAGTTTAAAGTCAGTACAGGAAACCTCTGTTACAGAGGAACATGTTATTGAATTTAAAGCCGATGGAATCATTCTCTAAATTTTGCTACGGCCCTATCTGATAAACACCTGGAATAGTAACTGTTGCTGAGTCTAATAATGAGATAAACGCAGCAGCAAGGGAGTCATCATCAGTGTCAACATGAATATTGAAATCACCTACAATAATAACTTTATCTGATTTAAAAACTAAATTGGATAAAAACTCTGAGAATTCAGATAAAATTTCAGAATACAGGCCAGGAGCACGGTACATTATAAAAAAAGAAGAAGTGGCTTTGATGTTTTCCAGGTCGGATGTAAAAGGCTGAGGACAAGGCTTTCAAATGAATTATAATCTAGTTTAGGTTTAGGGCTGATTAATAGACTAGAGCTAAAATTTCTGCAACTCCCCCTCCTCAGCAGCTGCCTCCAGGAATGTGGGTATTATTGTCACTGGGAGGAGTGTGGCATTTGTCCCAATACAAACAAACAATAAATAGAATAAATACATTTTGCACACTTGCATACCTGCCCACACGTACAACATTACACGTTTGAGTGCAATCCAATTCAGCAAATAAGAGTTATGGCTCATTAAGTGCATCCTGCCATACATTTCAGAAGTTTGGTAAATCAATTACAGACAAACTCTAAGTGATATCCAAAAATGAACTCATGAGTTTTGGGTGAAGATGAGATGAAATACGTGTCAAAAGAAGCAAAAATGTGTTAACCAAAAAATTCTAATAGGGCGAGAAGTTTTTCAATGCACAAATGGGTGTCAGTCAAATCAGCATCATTCCAAGGAACACTGTGCAATCAGTCTGACAAAACATAAAACACCATTAACAGGATTCTAACCCTAACCCTAACCCTTATTAAAAGTTTAGTGATGTAGCTCTAATGTGGGGTGTCCAAACAAGATCAAAGAAAATAACTGTAGCCAGGTGAACTCTTGGCAGACAGTGTTTTTAGCTGTTCCAGTAGCACAACTGATACGCACACATGATTTACCTGGAGGATCAGTAGCCTATTATAGTGACTATTTATTTTTGTTTTCACACTGTTTTATCTGTCATCTGTCATTTCATATGTTGGAAATGGGAACAGCCCAGTGGTCTGACATCCCATTGTTTCGACCATATTAAACCCATTGTTCCGAAGTCCATTCCGAAATCATCATGATGTCCTGTGGTTAAGGTCTGGTTAAGTTTAGGCACAAAAACCACTTGGTTAGGGTCAGGAAAAGATCATGGTGTGGGTTTAAATGAAAAAGAAAGTGACAAACACATAAGCCGTGACCCTGCTCCGCCTCAAGCCTTTCCCAGCTGACCCAGAGCCGGTCGCGCCACACCATACGCCCCGGGCAGTCGGACTAACGGGATGTCGAACTAATGGGCTGTCGGACCAATGACATGGACCCGTTGGAAACTGGTTATCTTGCTGAGGTGATGCTGTTGCTTTAAGAGCTGCTTCCTGGCAACTTTACTTGACTCTCAGGCGTAGCTGTCGCAGGACTTTAGAAACAAGAAAGTCAGCACTTTTATAAGGAAACGTCCAGGTAAACACTGCTGAGATATATAAATAGTCACTTGTGCCTGAGTGTAACTATGCTGTATGCTAGAACTGATGGAGGATGATCTTGTATTTTTGCCCATGTCTGTAGGTCTGTTGAATGTGTCTTAAATGTGTGTGAGCCCCACTGTGCTGAGGGAAAACTGAACAGCGGGACAGCGTGAGTGCTGTTAATGTACACATATAGGGCAGATGAGCTCATGTCATAGTATGCTGATTATTTCAACCGACTGTGTATTGTGTGTGTTCCTGACCGAATTAGAGGGGAGAAAAGGCACAGAAGAAAGCCGTGATTTACTTCCAGGTGTGTTTGGCGCGCAAGCAGCACACCGGAGTGAGAGAGTGAGTTTGATTTCATGATTTGAACAATTTATAGGAGTTGATGTAAAAATATTCCAGTTGTTCATGAACGTATATTACTGTGAATTAACACTTGTTCATGTAAAGTGACTGTGTGTTATGTGGCTCAAGAAGTGTATTTATTTGTGTTTATTTTTTTAAATTTCTTTTACTCAGGACTGAGCCACTACTGTTGTCTTTGGATACCATTGTTGCCTTGATAGCACTTTTTGATGATGTTGACACTGTTGCTAATTCTGTTTAGAGTTAAGAGACCGTATTAAGCTCTTGTAAGGGAAAGTGTGGTGAGACATATTTGCTTTATTCTGGAAAAGGAAGCCTAAAGCTATTTTTTTGTTTGTTTGTTTGTTGTCTCAAAATGAAATAAATTAAAGCTGCTGATTTCTGGCAGTCAGGGAGTAAAGACCCACAAAATTTCTTTAGAGAAATGGATTTCCAATTAAAGGTCAGAGAAATCGCATCAACCAAAGCAGTAAGTGTAATTAATCTCCGTCTGAGGGACAGAATCAGCCTTCAAAATGAGAGGGACATTTTTTTGACTGATCTTTAATACAACCTAATGTGCAGGTTCAATGTCTTCACTGAACTTTGGTAGATAAATAAAATAAGTAAACAGTTACTCATAATGTCACCTGAAAGTAAAGATTGTCAAGTTGTCATAAACACCCACACACACACTTTTGGACTTTGATGTTGGCTGTAGCGATACACAGCGTTTGGCCAGAGTGACTTTTTCTTAATCCCTACAACAGTGGTGACGAGTGCAGTAAGAGTTAGTAAGACTCATAGTAAGGACAGTCACACTTATGAGAAGAATCAGATTGAAAAATACAATAATTACAGAAGCATTCGGTCTCTATTAATTCACTCAAGCAAAGAAATGCACAAACTCCACTGTGATTTTCAGACAACTTTACTTGAAAAATCAAAACAAAAAGAAACTCAAATTAAACAAACAAAACCATGTTATCACAATACAACACAAGGCAACAATATGAGTAGGCAACATGGTTAACATGGTTGCAGTCTGTTCATGTGTGATATGTCATCAGAAAACTGACATGAGAGTCTTTTACAGCGCTACTTTGAGTTCATGCTGATAAAAATAAACATTGAAGTAGCTCAACAGAAGGATATGCTCTGTTTTAGGGATGCCCCGATACCATTTTTTTCACACCGAGTATGAGTATGAGTATGAGTATTTTCATTTGTGTACTTGCCAATACCGATTACCGATACAATACTTCCACCACAAAAATAACTAGGCTAAAAATGCAGTAAATTGGAAGACAGGTTTTATTTGCTTCTCTGCAAGTTACAACAAATGATAATAAATTCAATAAAAATAAATAAAATGAGTATAAAATAACTAGCAGACATTTTAAAAAATAAACATGTTCTGTGTAAACAAAAAGCCTCCACACCGGCACTGTCTTCACATTTAAGAAAATATCAATGACATTTGACAAAAATGTCAAAAAAACTTATTGCACAGTTAACTTAATATATCAATCAAACGATTGCACAGTCTCCAATCTGAATTAAACAAAACATCAATTAAGCTATGAAGTACTGTCTCCAGCCTTCAGTGACACAAAATATCACCAGTGACACTATTGCAGTCTCCACATTTGTATGAAACAAAATATCATTTAAAGAAGTATGAAGTACTGTCTCCAGCTTTCAATAACACAAAATATCAGGAAAACGATTGCAGTCTCCACATTTGAATCAAACAAAATATCAGTTACACTATTAAGTACTGTCTCCAGCTTTCAGATAAAAAAAATATGAATGAAACTATTGGAGAGTCAATTAAACAAAATATCAAACTATTTCAGTCAGCATACTTACTCTTATGGCTCACCAGTGGACAGTGCTGGAGAAGGTGCTATCTGTGTGTGGTCTCTGCACTAAGCCTTTTTTGGGAACGTGAGAGGCAGGTTCTTCTTGATGAACAGAATCATCTCTGCATGTTCAACAGTGAGCCTGTTTCTGCTTTCATTCACAATATGTGACACTGAGCTGAACAGCCTTTCGCTGTCAACACTACTGCATGGTGCTGACAGGTATCTGCATGCCATTTTAGCCAGAGCAGGGAACCGGATTCTGTTAACCGCCCAGTATTGTAGTGGGTTCTCTTCCCGGGAAATCGTGGTCTCTCCCAGATATGTCTCTAGTTGTGCAGTAGAACCTACTGCAGCTCTGGCCAGTGATGTTGATGCTTGCTCACCTGCGATTTCATCAAATATGCTGTCTAGACTGCTTCTGGCCTGGTCACAGTGTTTTCTTGCAGGTGGTTCATTCAGGTCATGGTCTTCCTGCTGGTCCGCTTCTCCAGGAAACCTTTGCAGCTCAAGTGTCAGCATCTCTTTGGCATTTTCAGCAGTGGTGGGGCCGGAGATAAAACGATTCTTGTACCTATAACAGAGAGGAGAACAGAGAAGATTAGTTGACAATGGGTATGCTTGCCATTTTGGCTATAAAAGTAAAATGATCAAATTATTGATTAAATGAAAGTAAAATCCTAAAATTAACTTTTTAGCATGTCATCTGTCTCTCCCTCCCTCATCCTCCCTCACACTCACTCACTCACTCACACACACACACACACACACACACACACACACACACACACACACACACACACACACACAGTCACACTCAGTCACACACAGGGTCACACACACAGTTACAAGGACAGTCACACAGTCACACACACAGTTACACTCAGTCACACACAGGGTCACACACACAGTTACAAGCACAGTCACACAATCTCACACAGTTACACACAGAGGCACAGACACACACACACAGTCACACACAGAGGCACAGACAGACAGACACACACACACACACACATACATACACACACTCACTCACCCACTCACTCACTCACTCACTCACTCACCTGGGATCGAGCAGCGTTGCCATGGTGTAGAGAGGGTTTTCCTCTGCATCAGAGAATCTCTTCTTGACGGCTGCAGCCAAGGTTGCCTTCATTGTTTTGATCCCATGGTCTTCATCGGTCTCCTTTGTTAGAAATCTGTGCAGCACAGTGACCGCTGGAATGACATCTGCGGCTGTGGCATCTGAAGAGCTGAAGAGAACTTTTCGAGTTAACTCCTCGAACGGACCCAGAACAGATAGCACCTTCTCCAGCAGTGTCCACTGGTGAGCCATGAGAGTATCAGGGAGTCCATGTTCAGAGACGAATATTCCCAGAGCCCGTTTCTGTTCAACCAAGGACTGTATCGTGTAAAATGTACTGTTCCAGCGGGTCTGTACGTCTTGCTGGAGTCGCTTGGCAGGCTGGTTGATCTCAAGTTGAATGTCCTCGAGGCGGGAATAGGCCAGAGGAGAGTGTTTGAAACTACTCTGCGCCCGGTTGCCACCACATCAGCAACACTCTTCTGTGACAAAAGGCCTTCGTGAACCGCCAGCTGGAGAGTGTGAGCAGTACAAGGTAGGCTGGGGAGTTCTGCATCACTCATGGCCTTTATCATATTTTTAGCGTTGTCGCGGAGTACAACATGGACAGATGTTTTCGGAATTCCCCAGGTCTGAAGCATGCTATTGAAAGCACCTGCTATGGCTTGGCTGGTGTGCGAGCCCCGGAACGGCTTCGCATGCAGTGTGACTTGATGACGAGTGAACTCATCATCATTAATCCACTGTGTGGTTAAACTGAGCAGAGACATTGGACAGACACTGCTCGTCCAAATGTCGGTTATAAAACTGAAGGCTGAAACTCCGTGCGCCAGGGCGCTAACATGTTTTTTTACCTCGTCAAATACTTTTGGCATCATAACATCCGTGATGTAATGGCGACCAGGAATCTCATATCGCGGCTCGAGTGCGCCGAGAAGACGGCGAAATCCTTCGTCTTCTACAACTGACAGTGGCTGGTCATCCAGTGCTATATAATGGGTCAGAGCCTCCGTTATTTTAACGGCCCGTGGGTTGTCTCTTGCCATTGTCTGTCGCTTTTGCAGAACCTGAGCTAATGTTGGCTGTTGCGGTCTTGCATCAGCATTAACATTAGCAAACTCTGTATACTTAGCTTTATGATGCGTCTTGAGATGTTTTATCAAGTTGCTGGTGTTAAACGACGTATTCTCCTTTCCTCCTCTTGACACCTTGGCAGCACATAGCTTGCAGTCTGCCTTGCTTCTGTCGTCGTCCCTTATCTTAAAATATGTCCACACTGCTGACATACTGCTTGCTTGCCTGTAATGGCGCTGCCAGTCTCACTCATGGGTCTCACTCTGTCATCGTCACCACGCTGACTCCTGCTCGACATCTCCCCCTAGACACTAATCGGTAATTACAACAAAAATAACAAGCTGCTCTCTCATCGCGAGCTTGAAACTAATGCAATGAAGTGATATCGGTGAGTGGTATCGGAGAATTTTTGCGAGTAAGAGTATGAGTATATGAGCGCAGTATCGGCCCAGCATCGGCATCGGGGCATCCCTACTCTGTTTAAAGCTGGGGTTTATAAAAGACATGAAACATGAGCAAGTGTTTTCACTTACAGACCAGAATTATCAATCCAACCGGACTAGACTCCATTTTAATAGCTTATTTGAACATACTGGCAGTGTTAGTTATAAACATAAGATGGCGCCCCCAGTGCGGATGCCTGTTACAGCAGCTCCTGCTCACCGTCGAGCTTTTCTCTATGTTTATCTTTTTCTTTATTACTTTGAGTTTTTTTCACTTTAGCTGGCTAGCACTTATGTTTTGCTTTGGTATG
Source organism: Epinephelus awoara (assembly GCA_035609425.1). Lineage (NCBI taxonomy): Eukaryota > Metazoa > Chordata > Actinopteri > Perciformes > Serranidae > Epinephelus > Epinephelus awoara. The sequence continues at coordinate 22,347,015 of CM069297.1, forward strand.
GAGATGAAGACCGCTATAAAGAGAGCGGTCTTTCTCCCATTGTTCTTTGGATATGAGCATGTGGGGGGACCCGGCGCCCAGTCGTGGCTCCATTGTTTACACCTGGGAGCAGCTGTTAGCGCTACGACACACCACTGTGTGGTCCGAAGAGAGGCACAATATTCCCCATGAGCTGCGGAGAAGGAGACGGGGATGTCACGCCAGAGTGCAGCGCCGACACCAGAGGAGACGATACAAACCCGTCCTCCCATCCGTCATTATAGGGAACGTAAGATTGCTGCCCAACAAGATGGATAAGCTGTCGGCGCTGACTTGCCATCAGAGGGAGTACCGGCAGAGCAGCATGCTGGTGTTTACAGAGACGTGGCTGAACGCGGAAGTACCGGACACGATCGCCGCGCTGGACAGATTCCAGCTCATCAGGCACGACAGGACAACGGACAGCGGTAAGAGGAAAGGAGGGGAGCTGGCTGTGTTTGTGAATGATAGATGGTGTAACTCTGGGCACATCACTATCAAAGAACAGCATTGCTGCAGGGACACTGAGCTGCTGGCTGTTGGCATGAGACCATATTATCTACCCAGGGAATTTTCTCATGTCATTATGGTAGCAGTGTATGTCCCCCCATCTGCTAAAGCTGAGTCTGCTTGTGACATTCTCCACTCTTTTACAAGTAGGCTGCAAACACAGCACCCTCAGGCCCTCCTTCTGATCTCTGGGGACTTCAACCACGCTTGTCCTTCCACCACCCTGCCCACCTTCACCCAGTATGTTTCCTGCCACACCAGAGGCAATAAAACACTGGATTTATTTTATGCCAACACCAAGGAGGCATACCACTCATCCCCCCCTGGGAAAAGCTGATCACAACCTGGTTCATCTTCTGCCTGTCTACAGACCTCTGGTGCAGAGGGAACCAGCAACCACCCGCACTGTGAAGAGGTGGTCTGAAGAGGCTGAGGAGGCCCTGAAGGACTGGTTTGAGACCACTGTGTGGGACATACTCAGCGATTCACATAGGGAAGACATTGATAGATTGACATTATGCATTACAGATTATTAACTTCTGTGTGGAAAGCATCGTACCCACCAGGACTGTACGCTGCTTTTCTAACACCAAACCCTGGATTACTCCAGATATAAAAGCTCTCCTAAAGGAGAAGGGGAGAGCTTTTAACTCTGGAACTAAGGAGGAGCTGAAGGCCATTCAGAAGGAGCTACGGAGAAACATCAGGCAGGGAAAGGAAGGATATAAAAAGAAGATGGAGGAACAGCTGCAGCAGAGTGATGTCAGCAGAGTCTGGAGAGGTCTGAAAACCATCTCAGCACACAAACAACCGGGACTCCCAGGCCAGAGGCGACCAGCAGTGGGTGAATGATCTGAATCTGTTCTTCAGTAGATTTGATCAGTCTGCCTCTGCCCTGGCCCAGACATCACAGCTGCAATCCCCCACATCCTCATCTTCACCTTCCCCCCCACCTCATCACCCCCACCCCCCAGCACACAGCCCCCCTGCTCCAGCTTGTCCTTCACTACCTGTCAGGTGAGAGATCAGCTGAGGAGGATAAAGATGAGGAAGGCTGCGGGTCCAAATGACATCAGCTCCAGGCTCCTGAAGTCCTGTGCAGACCAACTGTCTGCTGACAGGTATCTGCCTGAGGCTGGGGAGAGTACCACAGCTGTGGAAGACATCCTGTGTGGTACCGGTGCCCAAGACTCCGCATCCCAAGGACTTCAGCAGCTTCAGACCGGTGGCATTAACATCGCACCTCATGAAGACTCTGGAGTGCCTGGTCCTGTCTCACCTCAACCCTGCAGTAGGCTCTTCAATGGACCTGCTGCAGTTTGCCTATCAGCCTGTCATTGGGGTAGATGACGCCGTTATCCTCCTCCTGTATAGAGCTCTTTCTCACCTGGAGAAGCCTGGAAGCTCTGTCAGAATCATGTTTTTTGATTTCTCCAACGCTTTCAACACTATACAGCCTGCGCTTCTGAGGGACAAACTGGAGCACATAGGGGTGGCTAATCACCGTTCCTCTTGACCCTCTACACTGCAGACTTTTCATATGACACCCCCACCTGTCATCTGCAGAAGTTCTCCGATGACTCTGCGATAGTTGGCCTCATCACAGATGGGGACGAAAGGGAGTACAGTGAACTGAACCAGAACTTTGTGGACTGGTGCCTGAGGAACCACCTTCAGATCACCGCGGGGAAAACCAAAGCTGGTGGTAGATTTCTGCAGGCACAGACTCCTCCCCCCAACACTGGTGAACATCTAGAGAAAAGACATTGAGATGGTGATATCTTATAAGTACCTGGTTGTTCATCTTAACAATAAACTGGACTGGACTAACCACATAACAGCACTATACAGAAAAGGCCAAAGCAGACCTGCTGAGGCGGCTCAGGTCTTTTGGAGTGCAGGGGGTGCTCCTGAAGACCTTCTTTGACACTGTGGTGGCATCAGCCATCTTTTACGGAGTGGTCTGCTGGGGCAGCAGCGTCTCTCAACTCAACTCAACTCAACTTTATTTATATAGCCCTTTAAAACAGCCATGGCTGAAACAAAGTGCTGTACGTAAATAGACAAAGCAACACAGGGACATAAAACAATTAACAGGAAATAAATACTAAAATAATTGCTTATTGTTTTTAAAACAATTTAAAAACAATAAAACAATAAGTAAAACCAACCATAAAACACTAAAACAGAAGCAGAGTCTCATGCAGAGTTAAAAGCCAATGAATAAAAATGGGTTTTAAGACGAGTTTTAAAAATGGACAGAGAGGAGGCTTGTCTAATGTGGAGGGGTAGCTCCTTCCACAATTTAGGAGTGGCAACGGAAAAAGCTCTGTCCCCTCTGAGCTTCTGTTTGGACCTCTGTACCTCCAGGAGCAGCAAGTGCGAGGGAGGACTGGCTAACTCCAAAATAAAGTGCATTACACTAATCCAGCCGAGATGTAATGAAGGCATGGATTACTGTTTCAAAGTGCTGCTGTGCAAGGAAATGTTTCACCTTAGCCAGCTGTCTAATTTGAAAAAAGCTGGACTTCACTACAGAGCTAATTTGCTGATCCAATTTAAAATCACTGTCCATCTTAAAACAGGTTCAAACTTATCAAGAGCTGCAGAACAAGAAACAGGGACAGAGGGGTCAGATGCAAGGGCTGTGATGAGAGCCCTTGCAGTAGCAACCTTATCAATAAAAAAATGCAGGAAGCTATTGCACATGTCAGGAGATGCCTCCAAGCTGACAGGCTGTGGGGCCTTAAGAACAGCGTCAATGGTTTTAAATAACATGCGGGTTATGACGATTTAAGGCAATGAGGTTTGACAGGTATTTCCTTTTGGTCTCTTTAACAGTGTTCTGGTAGCAGCGCCAACAGTCCTTTAGGATTTGGAGGGAAACCTGCAGCTTGTCCTTCTTCCACTTCCGCTCTGCTTTGCGGCACTCCTGTCTAGCTGCACGAGTTTCCTCATTAAACCATGGCTCAGTTTTAGCCTTGGGCAGCACAGTTTTTATTGGAGCCACAGAGTCCAGTATGGTTCGGCAGGAGGAGTTAAACCAGGAGCTGAGCTCCTCTGTGTTAGCAGAGGCGGGGCGGACACAGAGCTGATTAAAAGCCATGGAGAACTGACTGGCAGTAAAAGAGTTAAAAATCCGACGGCTCTGAACAGGGACGCCAGATTTAACATCTGCACAGGAGAAAGCAACTTCAAACAAAACAGGCATATGATCAGAAATTGCATCATCACATATCTCCAAGTTAGACACAGATAAACCATAAGAGAGGACGAGGTCTAATGTGTGTCCATGTTCATGTGTGGGACCAGACACACACTGCACCAGATTAAAAGAATCAATAAGGCTTAAAAAGTCCTTCACCAATGGCTGATCAGGACAACGCACACGAATATTAAAATCTCCAAGAAAAATGGCACAGTCATACTTTGGCATGATTTCAGCCAGAAGACCAGAAAAGTCATTAACAAAGTCCTTATTGTATTTGGGGGGTCGGTATATGACAGCGCACAGCACCGGGTCGGAACGACCCGCCTCAAATAAAGTCAGTTCAAAGCTGTAAATTGAGGATGAGACGGTGCACTGCTTACATTTAAAGACGTTTTTATAAACCACCGCCGTCCCTCCTCCACGACCCGATGTCTGCGGGGATTTAAAATACGAACAGTCGGCAGGTAAAATATTCTACTATTCTGTCAGAGAAACAAAAGAGACTGGTGATCATACACCAGCAGAGACTCGATTTGTTTAGTGCCAATGGTTAAAAACAATAAAAACACTAAGCATTGCAGGAGCAGCAGATGGCCAGCCACACACACTGGTGTCATCTTGCCAGCGCCCTATCTCGGCTGCAGATAGAAAGAAACTGGACAAGCTAATCAAGAAGGCCAGTTCTCTGTCCTGTGATGTTCTCTGGACTCTGTGCAGGTGGTGGGAGAAAGGAGGATAACAGCCAAGCTGTCATCTCTGAGGACTTCCATCCCCTGCAGGAGGAGATAAAAGCTCTGGAGAGCTCCTTCAGCGATAGACTGATTCACCCAAAGTGTGTGAAGGAACGCTATCCCAGGTCCTTCCTGCCTGCTGCTGCCAGGCTACATAACCAGCACTGCTCACAGTAAACTGCACCATGGACACTTGAGGAACACTATGGACACTTTATAAACACCACTAAAGCTGTACGAGGTGTTGTGCGACATCCTGTTGTTGCATTCATGAAAAAGGCCCATTTATTTGAGCACTCCAGAAACTCCGGTAATACTCGAGGGGGTAGCACGTGAAAGACTCTGTCCTCTGACTCTTCTAGCATAACACACATACTCACTTACAGTACCCAGCGGGGCAGCCCTCGCCCTCTCTGCTCCAACACTGACTGACAGCTGACTCCACTCATAGCACTCATAGCACTGGCGATCTGAACCGATCACTGGCGAAAAAAAGCACTTTTAATGCACAAACTTATACGGGATGCATTTGCCCCCATTACGGTTCTACCTGGTTTTGCGTCTCCGGCTGCGTCCGCCTCCCTCAATACTGAACCAATTTTAGAACAAGTTGTACCTATGAATCATACGCACACATACTGTACACATGGGGAAATAGGGCCCAGGTTGAAAAATACCGAAGTTATCCTTTAAGTCTTTAAAAACTCTCCAGCTAATTCAGAATGCAGCGGCGCGTGTAACTAACAGGAACTAAGAAACAAGATCATATTTCTCCTGTTTTAGCTTCTCTGCACTGGCTCCCTGTAAAATCCAGAACTGAATTGAAAATCCTGCTGTTAACTTATAAAGCTCTAAATGGTCAAGCTCCGTCATATCTTATAGAGCTCATAGTGCCATATTATCCCACCAGAACACTGTGCTTGGAGAATGCAGGGTTACTCGTGGTCCCTTAAGTCTCCAAAAGTAGATCAGGAGCCAGAGCCTTCAGCTATCAGGCTCCTCTCCTGTGGAATCATCTTCCTGTTGTGGTCCGGGAGGCAGACACCGTCTCCACATTTAAGACTAGACTTAAGACTTTCCTCTTTAATAAAGCTTATAGTTAGGGCTGGCTCAGGCTTGCCTTGTACCAGCCCCTAGTTACGCTGACATAGGCCTAGTCTGCCGGAGGACCTCCGATAATACACCGAGCTCCTTCTCTCTCTCTCTCTCTCTCTCTCTCTCTCTCTCTCTCTCATGTCCTGTTACTGTATCTTGCTATCTCGGCTATACTGCATGTCACTAACTTGGCTTCCTCTCCGGAGCCTTTGTGCTCCACTGTCTTGCAGGTCAACTTATATCCCAGCGGTGCCTGGATAGTGTGACGCGTGGTTGTGCTGCTGTCGTGGTCCTGCCAGATGCCTCCTGCTTTATAAAGTTAATTTCCAGCTTGGCTGACGGCAGCCATTTTGGATAGAGGGCTCTCACAAAATTTCCCCACATTTTTGTGAGGGGCACCCTCTTTAACCTTTATAGATGACAAATCTAGTGAGAAACAAACCTTCGCTCTCCACGGTCACAGAACTGCTACAGTATAGGTGACCCAACTAGTTACCGTCTGTCCTGCATCTCTCTCTGTGGACAGAGAGAGTGATATGGAGAGTGATATGGATTACCGTTAATTTATTATGCTGATCTGTTCTGTATGACATCTATTGCACGTCTGCCCGTCCTGGAGGAGGGATCCTTCCTCAGTTGCTCTTCCTGAGGTTTCTACCATTTTTTTTCTCCTGTTAAAGGGTTTTTTGGGGGGAGTTTTTCCTGATCAGCTGTGAGGGTCCTAAGGACAGAGGGATGTCATATGCTGTAAAGCCCTGTGAGGCAAATTGTGATTTGTGATATTGGGCTTTATAAATAAAATTGATTGATTGATTGATTGATTGATTCCCAGAAACTATAAGAGATGACATTAGAAAAATTTGGCAGTGTGATAATTCTACGAGGGTGGCACAGTGGTGTGGTGTTTAGCACCGTCACCTCACAGCAAGAGGGTTCCTGCTTCAAGCCTGGGTGTGGGAGCCCTTCTGTGCAGAGTTGCATGTTCTCCCCATGTCAGTGTGGGTTTTCTCCGGGTACTCCGGCTTCCTCCTACAGTCCAAAGACATGCAGATTGGGGATAGGGTAATTGGTGACTCTAAACTGTCTGTAGGCGTGAATGTGAGTGTAAATGGTTGTCTGTCTCTGTGTGTCAGCCCTCCAATAGTCTGGCGACCTGTCCAGGATGTACCCTGCCTCTCGCCCAATGTCAGCTGGGATAGGCTCCAGCCCCCCCGTGACCCTAAAGAGGATAAGGATTCATTTTTTGGATGAGGATTATGTGAAAACTGTCCAATCGATTTTCACAAAACTTGGTGGAGGCATGTAGCATGGTCCAACTTAGAAGCTATCACATTTTAAAGTGAATCCAATTAACGGGACGGGTCCATGGGCAAGTAGGATTCAATTGCCTGCTCTGGCCACCAGGGGCGAGTTTCTGATGCCTTAATATCCAGATTTGTTTTAAATATATTTGTCAACACATCTGCCAAATTTGGTGCTTTTATCACAAAAATGAACAAATTTATAGCTATGCCGCCCCACTAAAATAAAGAAAAGGCTTATACAGCTCCCCATCACCTACTTTATGGCAAGAAATTTCGACTCGCAGATCAGCCATAAATTGTCTTCTTACTAAAGATTAAGTATACTGAACAGAGGTTTTATGAACACAGAGATAAACCAGGGAAATGTCTTGCGTATCTTGCCAGGAAGCAGTAGAGTCTCAATCTATAGTAGCTATTGCTGATGCTGATGGCCAAAGGGTTTATGATAACAGGTTGTTGAATGACTATTTGAAGAATTTCTACACAAGTCTATATACTTCTGAACAGACGACTGATGCACCTCAATTAATGGAGGACTTCTTTGCTCAGATAAATCTCCCAACATTATCAGAAGAGCAGAAAAATCATCTTAACAGTCTTAACACAAGAGATGAAGTAATTAATGTCATTAAAAAACTCCAGAATGGGAAGTCCCCGAACCTGATGGGTTCTGTTGGGAATTTCATAAGGAGTTTCAGGACTTGCTTTTAGAACCATTACTTGAAATGTTCAATCATTTGTTTTCTATGATAGAATTACCACAGACTCTTACGTAGGCTAACATATCTAGCCTGAGTGTCAGACTGAAGCTTGCAGAACCTTCAGTCTGACATCGCCTCCATTGAAGGCGATTTACAAGGGGGAGGGAATTTGATTTTTTCCCTAATCAATCAGTAGAGATCAAGACTCACCCAGAATCTGACGTCATTAGTATCCATGCCTCAGGGGTGCCGAAAACAAGCGAGCATTGCCCGTTTAAAATGTCTCCGTCGTCGTGCACATCCAGCTGTATCGCCATTAAATCCAGTTTAGCAGCTTCCTTAATTTGGTCCTCCATTAACGCGATTAGTGGCGAAATACCTCGATAGCATCGTTAATGTGGTCTGTAGGATCTGCAGGGTCGCCATTGTTGCTGTCCTCACCAGTTTACCCACCAGCATACAGCGTGACATCAGGTGGCGCTGATTGGCTAATCGCTAGACCCCTGGCGTTCATTGGTCCGTCCATCGTTTGGACGAGATAAATCGCAAATTCACTAAGGTATACCAGACCAGTGAGACAAGCCTACTCAGTTGAGTGGGCGGGGTCTATGGTCTGGAACCAGGCTATAACATATCACTTATAGGGCTGTCAAAAGAAATTTGAAGTTCGAAATATATTCAAATATATATATATTTTATAAGTTCCAACCTACATTTGATAATTCGAATATCATTAATAATTCATACTATTAATAACATCGTATATCACGGCGAATCCGTTCGGGCAGAAATGGCTCGCGCACAAGCCGGGCCAGAGAGGGACGCAGACCCCCAAATTCCACCAGATGCGTGTTGGTTGCATCTGTGCACACAGCGGATAACTAGCGCAGCCGTTCCGCAACGGACCTGCATCTAGTGGCATTCCTGCAAGAGACGGAGAGAGAGGCACGGACGGACGACCCGCTGCGCCAACAGTTGTTGCTGTTCGGGGAGACATACTGGGAGAGAGGTGCACCTGCTGCCTCCCTGCCTACCCTTTTTGAAGAAGAGATGAAACGTTACCAGAATGAGACACCACTACGAGCCGAACAGGATCCACTCTTATGGTGGAAAACTAAAGGCGCGCTTAAAGATATAATATGTAGTTTTTCCAAATAAAAATGTCTAAAAACTACTAAACCAATATTATATATTTTGTTTAGTTGAGTACTTTGATTATCAGAAATGTTTCCAACAATTTTTCAAACCCAGATAAATATGAAATATTAATAACAGTAACGGACCGTGTCAGCAGGTCGCAATGGCGGCGTAACTCCAGTTACCATAGACATTAAATGAGGAGAAGAAGAAGAAGCAGACCGGATGAGACGTCAGAGAATGAACGTTACTGTTGCTAGGCTAAGCTAACTCGTCATGGATCATGGTTATGCATTGACGGTTGCTGCACCTTCTGACACCGAAGCTGTCCCGGTAAACAAGCCGGTTAAACGGAAATACACGGGTCAACCAAGCGATCCCAGAAGAATCTGGGATAAGAAGAGGAGAGCTAAATCCAGGATAAATATTGGTGTGGCCTTTCCGAGATGGAGAGAGCTTCGTGAACATCTAGGACTACAATTCGATGCTGACCTCGCGTGTGTACTATACAGGTAAGCAAACATCTGGCTGATGTGATCAAAATATTAATAATTTCCACCAGTGTATTGAAGCACTGCTGCCTGCCGAGCAACAAGCGCTGCGGAGCGCTGTGGAGCGGAGGCTGGCTAACCACAACATCTAACGTTAACGATAGGTTTCTATAATGCTGAGCTGATGCCGGTAAATGAACTGCATTTATAAAAGAGGCAGAGGAATAGCTAAACATAAGATGCACTGAGCAAGAGAGCAGCAGAGAGGGAGAAGCCATCGCTAACTGTAAAACTAAGTAACTAGCAGTTTGCTCACATAACTAGCAGATTGCTAACCGCTCAGCTAAAGTAAGTAACAGTTAGCATTTCTGAATAGAGTGTAACGTTAAATAACTGAGGTTAGCAAGACAGTCGCTAAAAAAGAGAGCCATGACTTTAACACACGGAAAACCGGACATTATAATCAGTTTATTAAAACACCCGGGCGGGACGTGAAAAGTGGACATGTCCGGGGAACAGAGGACGTTTGGTCAGCCTAAGTGACGTTACTACTGATAGTCAGATCAGAGTTTGACGATCCGGTGTAACGTTAGGTACCAGATCGGCTCGGGCTGCTACACCGGCCGACGGACACCATTTGCATAAAGTGAATATAACTTCAGTAATATACCTCGTCCAGAAGCATTTCTCTGCTGTTGAAGCTCGCTCTGCCATAAAAACTGCCACAGTTTCAGTTACACGGAGTGAGGAACGTTAGATCTGTATCTGTTATATAACTACAACCAGGGGTGAAAGTAAGCCGGTACGGTCCAGTACTGCGTACCACTAAAAGATTCAGCGACGGTACGCAGTACCAGGAAGATGGGAGAGCGGCTGCCTGCTATAAAGCCCTCATTCAGAACCAGTCACGCCCGCACTCGGGGTCAGAAAATAGATCCGCTAGCAATATGCAGTCTTGGAAACTACTTTTGTCTGTTTAAAATTCCTTTCAACTCATTCCGAATTGTTTCTGAACTGTCCATGCTGTGTTTTAGTTCATGCCGGACGGAGCCTTAGCCGGCTCTTGCCCTGCTTCTCTCCCTGCTTCTCTCCCCCACGGTGCGCACGGATGCGCGCCCGCCGTGGCCGTGCTGCTCTCGCCAGTTTTACGCACAGGCTCGGCTCCTTTCAATATCTCCATGCGAAGTACTCCTCCGGGGTTTTTCGGACCTAATTGTATTGCGGAGTTTTGCACAGCGGCGACCGGATCTTTGCTCTCAAACCACAAAAAATGTGATGGCACAACAGTCTCCTTCAGTACATTATTCTATGCTTTCTTTTGATGTTCACATTGGCTAGTCATGCTGTTTAATTTGTCTTCTGATTAAATCAGAACCGTTGAAACAAGTTGTAGGAAGCCTCTGCAAGTAATTGGTTGCTGGCAGACACTCTGTGCTGCAATAAAATGGTTAATCAGCAGTGTTGTGCACTGTAGAGCCGATGCGCTGCTGGTTCTGCCGGCCTGAATAGAATATAATGTCTATAGCCTTACTGTTGTGTGCAGCCTTATAGACTGAGCTGAGTAGTGATGCACGGCTCGACCCGTAACCAACAGGAACCGCAAATGGACCTGTGGGTCGGGCAGCAGTGATCGTCTGTTAAATTGCTCTGTAAATGAAATTTTAATAATATTATTAAAATCTATGAATCTAATCTATTACTGTCATGGCATCTGAAGGTACTGATGTGTTGAGCAGGTGACAGTCCGCGGCCGTTTTCAAAACACACTTGTGTCACGCACTCCAAAAGAAACTTAATGAAACTTTAAACAATAATTTGTTGTACAAAACAGGGGAAACAAACGTTGACAAAAACGGTTCCATAATTCATATTAAATTCAAAAGATAACGAAAAACAGCTACAAGTTAGAGGGAATAGTGATAAAGTGGTAAAACCTGGCATTGATCCACAGCCTTAGATGGATGCGCTCAAGCTGCTGTGCGCACAAGCTCCGTTTGTAGGCGATACATTTTTAACAATGCAATTTAAAAGTTTAGATTTTTATTGATAACCTACATTTACCAACAACAAAAAGACTACACTTAGCACCAAAAAATATGTAAAAAAAAAAAATAATAATTAAAAAAAAAAAAGCAAATAAAAAAACGAATATCAAATACCAAATTTTCATAACGAATACCTACCCATAGAAACGAATATTCGAATATCCGAATATTTGGGTACAGCCCTACCTCGGAGAGAGCACGGTGGTCTCCTCTCCACCTAGCCTTTGAAACGTGTACCACAAGTGTAATGTCTTTACGTTCGTTGAAAAGTGTCCCAATTAAAATCAGTGGGAGAATAAACAGTTGTGTTTCGTGCTATTTTGTTCAGTTTCAATGTTGTTGAATGTTTTCTGAATAGCTCGAAAAAGAGACTGCTTCTCAGCTAACGACCGGAGATTTCACTCAGCAGTATGTAAGTGCGCATGCGTGTCTACTTCCAAAACACAGCGGTTGCTATGGGGATCACTGCGTTTGATTTATTGCACTGGGATGTTTTCCACAACTGGTGCACAGACGTCAAGAGACGCCGCTTGCGCCGGGACAGGACGAACAATAAATTACACCAACGAAATTCCACACATTCTTGTGGTTGGCTGAAACACTTTCAGCATGATTTAAATATCTGTCAGATATCATCTACAGACATTTTGAATAAATGAAGTGAGAGAGAGAGGAAGGTTTTGGTAATAGTACCGGCAAGAATTTAAAACTACTTTCACCTCTGACTACAACTACCATGATCCCATGCTACTTTATGACGTCATCCAACTCCGTCTTCTGTTATTGTTTTGGTTTGAGACCCCTAGCGGCAGAAAATGACATATTGCACGTTTAAGTATCCAAACATTGCAGTCAGAACGGGTGTTTTCATCCGAGTGTCACATTCATGTTGCGCCAGCAATATGCATCTTATTCATAGTTGTTTTTTTGTTTTTAATAATAAAAAATATAACAATAATAATAATAAATTAATTAAAAAAGCAAGAAATTTAAATATTATTCAAACTCTACTAAATTAATTCGAAAATATTCAAACTCAGTTTCATGGTGCTTTTGACAGCCCTAATCACTTATAAAGAAAGGGAAATGTCCTGAGTCTTACTCGTCCTACAGACCGATAGCACTTTTAAATGTGGATCGAAAGGTGCTTTCTAAAGTTTAAGCTACTCGTTTGGAGGATCTTTTGCCCATACTAATTAAAGAGGATCAAACTGGTTTTATAAAAGGCAGAAATTCAACTAATAATATAAGATGTCTCTTCAATCTTATTCAGGCCTTTGAACAAAAATCCATAGATGATCTGGTGCTTTCTCTGGATGCAGAGAAAGCATTTGACCCAGTTGAATGGTCTTTTTTATTTTACACATTAGAAAAATTTGGTGTCATAATAACTTTCTGAAATGGGTAAAATCCTTTACAATGATCCTCAAGCTGTGGTAATAACTAATGAGATAAGGTCAGATTATTTTGGTACACAGAGGTACTAAACAGGGCTGTCCTCTGTCACCTCTTCTACACTGTATTTTCATTGGCCATTGAACCGCTGGTTGAGGCCATTAGAAGCATGCTTTCTATACATGGTTTACAGATGGGAGAGGTGTATCATAAAATAACTTTGTACACTGATGACTTGTTGGTGTTTTTTTTTTTACCCCGAACCATCAGTTCCAGCTCTCATTGAGACGATAAACACATGTAGTATGTTCTCTGGATATAAGATTAATCCAAAAAAGTTAGAGGCCATGCCCCTGGGAACACTTAGACAATACCTAATACTACGCCATCATTCCCTTTCAAATGGTCTCCCACGGGGTTTGTCTATTTAGGTATTTTGTTTGTTTGTTTTGTTTTTGTTACTCCATTATTCAGTCAGCTGTACAAAGCCATTTTTTTCCATTATTTGGTAAAATGAAACAAGATTTACAGCATTGGAGCTCTCTTCCTGTTTCTTGGTTGGGATGCAGTCTTAATAAAAATGAATGTGTTACCAAGGCTACTTTATCCCATTCAAATGATTCCTATACTGTTTTCAGATAGGGTTGTAAAAGATCTAAATAGCTGGCTCAGCTCTTTCATTTGGAGCAAACAAAGACCTAGATTAAAAATGACGGTACTTGTCAAGTTGGATGGGTGGCTTAGATTTGCCAAATATCAAAATATATCAACTCTGTGCTCACCCGAGATTCATATCTGAATGGGTAAAGAATGACACTTCCTCTATTTGGCTGGACATTGAAACATCATTGTCGAAATATAGATTACAGGATTTTTATTTTTTTTTTATTTTCAAAAATTTTAAGGACATAAGAGAAAATTGTACCAATCCAATAACAATCAATGCTTTAAAGGCTAAAATCTACACAGTGACTTTAAAGCAAAGTTAGATCATAAAATATGTCATTTAAGCACACATGCCTCAACATTCATAAACAGCCAATGTCCAACATTTAAACCCTGAGGAATCAACAGTCTCCAGTTCTTAAAGGAATAGTTAGACATTTTGGACACACACTTACTCACTGTCAGATAATAATAAGATTAGAGAGGACTGATACCACTCTCTTCTGCAGTACATACAGTAAGAAGCTGGTTAGCTTAGTTTAGGAAAGTAGGGGGAAACAAGCCTGGCTCTGTCCAAAGGCAACAAAAAAACACCTTCGAGCACCTCTTAGGCCCCGTTCAGATGTAGCGTCTAAAAGCACGTGGAAAACGCCAGCTGTGCCGTTTCCATCCTTTTATCCAAGGTGCTTCTGAGGTTGCGCTACTGTCGCGCCTGCCGTTACTAAGCAGCCAAAACATAAAAATAGCATATCATCATGCTCACCGGTTATCCCAAGCTCCGAGCTGATAATTCTCCAGGCATCGTTCCTTCTGTTGGAGTCAAAGTAGTACGATGAAGACAGGTCATATAACTCTGGGTATCCCTGAACAAGAATGATCAGTCGCTCCTCTATTGCTTGCTGCCTTTCACACCACCGGATGTTGTGAAGTTCGTTGGACAGAAAGGAAGAAGCAGGTTAGTGGAGCTAATTGGTTAATTCTTATCACATGACATGCAGTGCGCTTGCCGCATTCGAAAAAGTTGAGATTTTTCCATTTCTGTGCGCCGCAGACGCGCATAAAAAACAGCGTCACTTTGGATTGTGAGCGTGCTTGGCGCGCGTCTACATTGAAACTAATGGATTTGTGCATGCAAAAGACGCTACATCTGAACGGCCCCTTAAACTGCACTGTGTTGTTGTAGTCAACACTGTCACTTCATAGCAGGAGGATTCAAGGTTTGAACCCACCAGTCTCTGGTGCGATTTCCATCTGGTTTTAAACACCAGGAAAACTGAGGAGATGTTTTTAGACCACAGGTTAGTGGAGGATCACAGTCCAGAGGGGTATTCCAGAAAGCGGGTTTAGTGAAAACTCTGAGTATGTTATAGGGCTGTCACTTTTTCAAAAACTCAAGTTCGAACGAATTTGAAATGACCCGTAATTCGTTCAGATATATTCGAATTACAACAACAACAGATACGCAGCACTTCTATTTTTGCCGGACGCCGGAGCACAACGCCGGTTAATTTTCAAAATGAGATACACAGTGTTCACGGCGGATCATATTTCCCTGCACTACACCTTGAAAACTACATAATGGGCAGAGGCAGGCCTGAAGTCAACAGGTCAGAGGTTTTCAGACGTCATTTCACCCCGTTGACACCGTGGACGAGGAGATGTCCATCATGGCAGTGCACCGAGATGTCTTCCGGCGGAGCTGCACCGCTCCGCACAGCAAACGCAGCCGGTGGGTGTTGATGGACGGATGCGTGTCCGTTGCGGTCCATCTCGGTGCACTGCCATGATGGATATCTCCTCGTTCGCGGTGTCAACGGGGTGAAATGACGTCTGAAAACCTCTGACCTGTTGACTTCAGGCCTGCCTCTGCCCATTATGTAGTTTTCAAGGTGTAGTGCAGGGAAATATGATCCGCCGCGAACACTGTGTATCTTATTTTGAAAATCAACCGGATGTTTTATTGTATTTTTCTGCACGACTTCCTGCCCCGCACGATCTGCTCTGTGCTGAATTGCTGCGTTGTGCTCCGGCGTCCGGCAAAAATAGAAGTGCTGCGTATCTGTTGCGGAGGCCTCCGGAGTGCCGGAGCTGAGACAGAGCCGGAGCGCAGCACTGCCGTAGCCGGTGGAAACACACACATTGACTAGAATTGAATCTAATCGGCTCTGTTGCCGTGCCGGAGCGGAGACGCAACCAACACGCATCTGGTGGAAATTGGGGGTTACAAAGTCGACAAACAGCCTTATCTTTGTTCCTAACTTTGCCATCCACGGCGTAGAACCCACAATACTTCCACACGCTGCTTCTCAGATGTTTTGGTGTCGTGATTGTCCGCTCAGGACGGCTTTGCTCACTATTGTCCTCCATTTTCAGTGCAAAACAACACATTAACATTAGCTTAGTTTAGTGATAGGTCAATAGGGCATGCAATAGGTCAATATGATAGTGAATTCTTTGAGCGCCCTCTGTTGGATCACACGGCGAACTACATCAAACGGTCTGATGCGCCTATAGAGACTGCAGCTTGCATTTCGAACAGGTAATTACAGCTCGAATATGAACTTTTCACCCCTCCATCGAACGAATGTTCGAAATTCGAATAAAAAGTGACAGCCCTAGTATGTTAACCCTGAAATGAGGGAAACTCTGGGTTTTCGGTTCCAGAAAGAGAGGTAAATCAAACTCTGAGTCAATCACCATGGCGATTGACTCTGTGAACCTAACCTGCTCGACGGCAGGTTTTCTTTAAGAAACCCTGAGTTTTTCTCTGTCTCCTCCCTCTTACACGCTGTTTCATTTCCTCATTCATTTAGTCCGTGTCAAAGCTTGTATCGAAGCGCATTCATTACCGCAGATTTACCGTCTGTCACAGTCTAAATCTTGCTGGATATTAGTTTATTACTCAGGACTGTCTTAAGTTACTGAATTTATGCACATCAATCATTTCTTTGGACATCGGTTCTATTTCATATCAGGTCAACACGCCACCGTATGGGTCACTCTCTCCGAGGGTGAGCTGTTCCAGGAGACAATGTAGCAAATTAATCACATTAACACCTCCGCCCTGCGGGTGCAATCAGAGCCTATATATACAGCTGTGTGATCGCCTGTTCAGTCTCTTTTTCTCCTCCTGGAGCGCGTGAGTATGGTTTTCAGATTGAGACATGTTATGTGAAACTATCGATAGCGATACTTATACGCCTTCTTCCTTTAGGAACAGCTTGTTGCTGCAGTAAGGAAGAGTGTGCGGATCATTGGATCATTTTTTGATCCGCTGCCGGAAGCCTCTTTTCCCGTGAGGGAAAACGCTACCTCACTTGGCTGAAATTGTTTGTTGCGGTCTTCGACCAGGTGAGTAGTAAAAGAGAGAGAAAAAAGACTTACTTTTTCGAGCTGAGAGGAGCCGCTGCTGCCGCGAGGTCATGCGCTGCCTGAGGCAGCACCTGTTTTTTTTTCCTCCGAGTGACTGTCTTGGCGTGCCAGACCATGTCACAGGATTTTCCCCCTCCCTCAATTCCCCCTGGCCAAGGCAGTCAGCAGGCGGAGGATGAGCTGGAAACAGAGGCGGTGCGCGGCCCGCCACTGGTGGAAAGACGGCACGCGCGGAAGAGGAAGCGCTCGGAGGCGGAGTTTGGGCAGCTGCAGGTGCAGGCAATGCAAGATACCCTGCAGGAGCTTGTTCATGCTCAGCGCCCTTTGGGGCTACATGACATGAGCAGGCCAGCCCCTGAGGTCTGGGATAAGGATCCAGATGTGCTTTCTGTTGCAGCCTCTGACAATCTGGACTACCTGCATGACCCCCAGTCCGAGGAGGATGTCCAGTTGCTCTCTGATTTGGGGGATGGTTCTTCGCAGGCTTCGGAGCCTGAGCCGATGGACCCTTCTGATAGGGCTGTGGTTGTGAGAGCAGCAACACGCTTCCAGCTGATCTGCCAAGCTCCTCTTCCAGCTGCTTCAGTGTTTGACAGGGGCTCACGCTTAAAGGCCAGCTGATGGACAGCTTGTAACATTTAACTGTGGGCGACCACATAACAGTGAAGCATGGCCAGAGGCTGTTGGGCCTCATGGCAGCAGCACCCCAGGTGGTGCCCCTGGGGTTGCTTTATACGCGGCCGCTGCAGCGCTGGCTTGCCAGGCACAAGGTGAGCCCCCCACGAGGATTGCCTGAGGGCTATCCCTGTGTCTTTGATTTGCCTCCCAGCAATTGCATGGTGGACCACGGCCCTGGGCCTCAGGGAAGGAGTTCCACTGGGCCCAGTGTGCTCAAGGGTGAACGCCTCAGAAGCAGGCTGGGGGGCTCTATGGGAGCACCACCCAGCCTGGGGCCGGTGGGGTCCCTTTTGGAAGGGGGCTCACATCAACCTGCTCGAACTGGAGGCAGTGTATCAGGTCTTGGTGTATTTCTGTCCCGTGATTCGGGGGAAGCACGTGTTGGTTCGGACTGACAATTCAACCGTGGTTGCCTACATCAACCACCAGGGAGGTCTGCGGTCATGGTCCCCACACAACCTAGCACTTCTCCTCTGGGCTCATGCTCAGGATGTGTCCCTGAAAGCCATCCACTTGCCGGGGGAGGTGAACGTGGCAGCAGATCTCCTGTCCAGGGGCGGCCCCAGGCCAGGGGAGTGGCGACTTCACCCACAGATTGTGGAAGCCATTTGGTCTCGATTCGGAGAGACCCAGGTAGACCTGTTTGCCTCACTGGAGACCACCCACTGTCCACTGTGGTACTCCATAGTGGGGCCAGTGGGAACATTGGGGGTGGACGCTCTTGCAGGTCGTTGGCCCCAGGGCCTGCTGTATGCATTTCCTCCCTTTCCCCTCATACCAGCCATTCTGGCCAAGATGGGGATGATGGAGGCCAGGGTTCTGCTTGTGGCCCCAGACTGGCCACATCAGCCCTGGATGGCGACCTTGCAGAGGCTGCTGGCAGGAACCCCATGGTATCTCCCAGTCAGGCCGGACATGCTGTCGCAGGCTCAAGGGCAGCTCCGGCACCAGAACCCAGGAATTTACAGGCTGCATGTCTGGCCCCACACTGCAGCTTGAGTCCTGCTGTCATGGCTACCCTGCAGGCGGCCAGAGCTCCTTCTACCAGGGTGCTTTACGCCGGGAGATGGAAACAGATTTGCCAGTGGTGTGCAGGAAAGGGCTGGAACCCGGTCTCCTGTGGGATAAAGGGGGTCCTCTTATTTTTACAGATGCTGTTGGAGAAAGGGCTGACAGAATCCACCTTGAGGGGCTATGTGGCGGCCATATCTGACCGTCACATCCCTTTTGAGGGTAGGACAGTGGGCTCACAGCCCCTTGTTAGCCAGTTTTTGAAGGGGGCTAGGCGGCCATCAAGGTCCCACATGGTCCCATCAAGGGATTTGCAGTTGATGCTGCGGGCTCTGTCGGAGCCTCCTTTTGAGCCTTTGGCCAATTTGGGGAGAGCTTCTTTCCCTCAAAACAGCCTTTCTCCTTGCCGTGGCCTCAGTGAAGCCGGCCTCTGTACTGCATGCCCTGTCTGTGCATCTGTCTTGTCTGAGATTAGGAGGAGAGGGATCTGCCATCTCTCTCCTGCCTAATCCAGCATTTTTACCGAAGGTGCTCCCTCGTTCTTTTGTGTTGAGGCCCTTGGTGCAAGTGCAGCCCAGTTGCACTTGGTCTGTCCGGCCCGGTCCCTGAGGGTGTACATTGACCGCACACGCCCCATTAGACAGACCGATCAGCTCTTTGTGTGCTATGGGGAAGCTAAGCTGGCCATAGCTCTGGCCTATGATGGTGCTGGCGTCCCTCCACCTAGGGGAGTGATGGTCCACTCCACCAGAGGGATAGCTGCCTCTTGGGCGCTCTTCAAGGCCCTCTGCCGTTCTGGAAGCAGGCCAGTGAACTGTGCGGTCCCTGCCATGCTGGACCGTGGCTTCAGGCCAGGGAAGTGTGTGTGGTCCCTGCCGTACTGGACCACGGCTTCAGGCCAGTGAATTGTGTGGTCACTGCCATGCTGGACCATGGTTTCAGGGTTGGTATTCACCCATTTGTGTTTCATTGATTAAGGAGGTTCTGTTTAGGGGGACCTTTTCCTTCTCAGTTGAAAATGTTTTATTTCACAACAGGTGGCCTTCATCGGCCTTTGACTGTTTTATCCCAACCTGAGGCTTTCCTCAATAAACTATGTTCTAAACCGAACTGTTGTTCTGAGTGTTTTTGGCCTTACTACACCTCCTGCCTGACCTTATTTGGTATGAAATAGAATGGATGGTTACAGAAGTTAACCGTGGTTCTATGAATAAAGGTCAACATGCCAGCTTGCAGTGTCATTCAGAAGGCTGGTTCGACCTCAGTCGGAATAAAGAGACTGAACAGGCGATCACACAGCTGTATATATAGGCTCTGATTGCACCCACCGGGCAGAGGTGTTAATGTGATTAATTTGCTACATTGTCTCCTGAAACAGCTCACCCTCTGAGAGAGTGACCCATACGGTGGCGTGTTGACCTTTATTCATAGAACCACGGTTACCTTCTGTAACCATCCATTTTTTTTCTTTACATTCAAATATTACACAGCGAGAATTCACTCTCAGCTCAGAATCAAACCTCTGTCCTTTTTATATTTATTATTTTTGATAACACTGCAGAAGGATCAGACTGTCAGTCTGTTAGAGCAGCTCCGAAATGTTTATTGCACATAATGTGTAGGTCTAATTACTTAAATTTTAAAAATCGGTATGAAGCTTTAGACACGTAGTATCAATGACTAATGATCTCCATCACTGATGTCACTGGTCGCACTGATGGAACATAATTCCTATCGTCTAATGTTGGGGATTATATGTTAATATTTATGAGTGAGCAATGGTGCAGCATTTCAGTGTCTTTAAATTTACTACATTTGTAGCTGAAATAAAGTCACTGAATGCTGTTGAGTCAAGATACAAATAGATGTCCAACATTTTAAAATCTACTGTATTTTAACCTCGTCAACGTCTTTTCAAGTGCAAATCACCAAACATATTATTACTGGGTCAGACTGTGAGTTTACAGTCATGTCTTTATGTCTTTGATCTATAGCCTAGCCTATATGTTTTAAATCTTCCTATTTTTCAGTTACTGCCTCCTGTGTTTTTCCCATCAGATTAAATCTGAACAAATATATTATTATATATTATTAATATAATGTAATGTATCTACAGCCCGATACACAGTCAGATTCCACCACTTTATCTTTATTAAGGAAATGTAAGTCTGATAATTGATGAATAAACGGATAACACTGAATAAAACTTTTTATTAACTTTATGGTTAACTTATTTACACTTTCCTCACTCTGACTCAGGCTCTTCTTTTAAAGATAAACGTGCACCGTCTGCTACACATGCATTAATATCTCTACATCCACTGGATTAAAATGGAGGCGCTGTCTTTTATTTACCTGTTGCCATGGTGAATCGTGGAGTTGGAGCTCCATTGATGGTGGCTTTTTATTGTTGGCTTAACTCAGAGTGAACATACTCAGAGTTGACTGAACTAATTCAAATCAGCTGTTCTGGAACCGGTAACTCAGAGTTTCCCATCTCAGGGTTAGACTCAGAGGTTGTTGAACCTCCTACCTGGAATACCCCTCAGACATCATACATGACAAATAAATCAGATGTGCTCCTAAAAGTACCTTGGCATCTACCTGGACAGTAGCCTTAGTTTGAGGGTCCATGTTGACAGCGTCAGCTACAGCAAAGGCCTTATTTCTGAAGAAGATTTCGGGTGTTTGGGGTGAATCAGAAGATCACGGTTTTATTTTATCTGGCTGTTCTGGAGACTTGGTCAGGTATGATATGTCAGCATGGTTTGAGAATCTGACTGGCCGTCAGACAGCCATCAAAGTCATGGAGAGGAAGGAACACAAATCCCTCCAGACACTGCGTGAGCAATCTGTTCTCAGACAAGCACAGAGTAGACTGTCTACCTTTTCTCACATTCTCCATTTTGAGTACGAGCCTTTACCTTCAGGCAGATGATACAGGATGCCCAAATTTAAACTGAACCGTTTTAAAAATTCATTTGTGCCAACCTCAGTTAAGATTTTAAATAATGTCACTTGATGCTTAGGGGTTGTGTTGTGTTTTGCTTATGGTAGTCTGTTGTGTGCTGGTGTTATTCTCAATACATGAGTCGCTGATGTGCAATACTGTTATGTGTAGTATGTGTTTAAGATTTTTATGGTGTATGCTTCTTATTCCTCTGGACTATTATTGTAAGGCAAGCCAAATTCCCTTACAGGGACAATGTAAGTACAGTATATCGTATCATATCATATCACATCATATCACATCGTATCGTATCACATTGTATCATATCATATCACATTGTATCGTATCACATTTTATCATATCGTATTGTATCGTGCCATATTATATATCACATTGTATCGTATCATGTCATATCATATTATATCAGATCACATTGTATCAGTCAGCTGGGCCCTTCTCCCTACATCAGCGTGAGTTTGCTATGGATTCTCTGGCTTCATCCCACAGTCCAGAGACATGCAAGTTAATTGGTGACTTTGAATTACCCATACTTGTGAATGAGATTGTTAATGGGTGTCTGTCTCTATGTATCAGCCCTGCGATAGCCTGGCGATCTGTCCAGGGTGTTCTCCACCCCTCAACATTTTTTGACTGAGCTCCAATAATACTTGATGTGCAAGTTCAATGCCTTCACTGAACTTTGAAGATAAATAAAATAACTGACCAGTTTCTCATACTGTCACCTGAAAGTAAAGATTGCCTTGTTGTCATAAACACCCACACACGCACTTTGGACTTCTACCCAAGTGACATTTTAAATGCAAGACTTGTACTTGTTTCATGTTGGCTGTAGCGATACACAGTGCTTGGCCACAGTCACGTTTCCTTAATCCCTACAACAGCAGTGACAAGTGCAAAGTTATTAGGATTCAGAGTCAGGACAGTCACACTTATGAGAAAAATCAGATTGAAAAATACAATCATTTTCCTTTAATGGACTTTCAGAAGCATTCGTTCTGTTAATTCACTCATGCAAAACTATGCACAAACTCCACTGTGATTTTCAGACAAACTTTACTTGTAAACACAAAACAGAAAGAAACTCAAATTAAACAAACAACACAAAGACAACAATATGAGTAGGCAACATGGTAACATGGTTGCAGTCTGTTCATGTGTGAAACGTCACCAAAAAACTGACATGAGAGTCTTTTACAGCGCTACTTTGAGTTCATGCTAATGCTTTCACTGACTCATGATCACTCATGAAAATAAACATTGAAGTAGCTCGACAGAAGGATACGCTCTGTTTAAAGCTGGGGTAGGAAGAATTCCCTCAAATTAAAAAAAAAGGAAGAAAAATACACCCTCCTCCTGCAGCTTGCCTCTCTCCCCTCTCCTCTTCCATGCAACACGTTCACTCAGCCACTCCTTGCTCTTTATTTTTATATGCATTTTCTATAAAGCATGACTCCTCCATTTCATTTGTATTCAATTTCATTTTTCAGCTCTTACAGAGAGACACTTTTACATGCCAAAACCAGCAACATGGTTGACTTATTGTGTATACACCAGAAGAAACAAAACACCTGTTGACATTAGACAAGACCTGAAACTGAAGTAGTCATCTTAGAGCAGAACGGTACCTGCATGTTCAAGTGTCTTCAAAGAGCACAATGAAAACTCACTGGGTAGTTTTTAATTGTCTTCTATGGTTTTGTTGATCCAGTCGACAAACATGGAGACTCGAGCGTAGATGCCAGGTCTTGTAAAAATGGCGCATCCAATACCCCTTGATGTCACACCCTGCAGGATGAAACTGTTCTGGTTTTTACACACCAGAGGACCACCACTGTCACCCTGCAAGGAGAACAAATAGTTTTCAATAGTTTTCCAAAACTAGACTGGAAAAGAACACCAGTGAATCATGAAGGAAGAAAAGTTTTAGATCACAGAACTACAAGTGACAGAGATATGGAAAATGTATATTCACTAACAGATGTAGGTAAAATATGTACAAACAAGTCAAGATTTATATCTAAAATCATATACACTGGGTCTTACATTACACCTTTGGCAATCATTGCAGTTGATTACAATAACATTTAACTAATGAAGTGCTGAGCTCTGTGAGTCCATTAGAACAAGAAGCCACTTGCTCGGACAGTTTAGTCCAGTGAAGTAACATAATGGGCAGTTGTACTGAACAATGTGGCTGAATGATTTTACTTCATAATAATTAGATTTTAGTAAAAGTAATGTTTTATTTTCCAGGTCTGTAATGCCCTAATACTTAATAAAGTGCTACTGTATCACAAAAGACACCATGGTCAACAGCACTACACAGCACTATGTAGTT
Organism: Epinephelus awoara; assembly: GCA_035609425.1. Taxonomy (NCBI): domain Eukaryota; kingdom Metazoa; phylum Chordata; class Actinopteri; order Perciformes; family Serranidae; genus Epinephelus; species Epinephelus awoara. The sequence continues at coordinate 22,370,689 of CM069297.1, forward strand.
TTCTAACATGGTCCCCAGTTTTTGTAGTTTTTCATACCTGGCAGGCATCCATTCCTGCCTCATTGAGGGAACACATCTCATGGTCCTTGACTGCCCCGTTCATGTACGATGGTCGATTACAGATCTTGTTCTCGATCACAGAAACCCCAGTTTCCTTCAGGAAGCCTGCACCTCCCGTACCTGCAACACACCTCAACATAGTTATCTAGTTTATAGTTTTAGACTATCTGGGGCATTCTTAATTGAAAACGTAACAAATGCAATGTGTTAATCTTGGCTTGAATAAGGAATCATTTCTACTTATTGGGCTTTTACAACTAATAATTCTTGTCTTTCTTTGTCACCTTTGAAACTTTACCTTTTAAAAAAAAGAGCAATCTAAAAAGTCTCCAGAGCCTTTACCTTGATTTTGGAGAAAAATCCAGTTTTATCTTTGCTCTGGAACCCAAGTCCTTGAGAGGGGTTGGACTCTCTCCTTTGCTGGAGTTGCTCCGGGTGAGAGGTGGAGGGCCAGGGTGGGCTTTCCGATAGCCCCCAGACTCTCTGGCTGTACGTTGTGTACCCGAGTGGTGTTCAGTTATTTGACTTCTGTGCAGGTTGCAGTTTGGCCATAACGAACACCATGTTCGAACATAAGGATGTCCATCGGTGCACATGGCACCAGGACAGCCTAGGTCGCAGGTCAATGATTGACTTTGTAGTCGTATCATTTGACCTGCGGCCATATGTTCTGGACACTCGGGTGAAGAGAGGAGCAGAGCTGTCAACTGATCACCACCTGGTGGTGAGTTGGATCAGACGGCAGGGGAGGATGCGGCGCAGACCTGGCAGGCCCAAACAAGCAGTGAGGGTCTGCTGGGAATGCCTGGTGGAAGAACTTGTCAAGATGATCTTGAACTCCCATCTCTGGGAGAGCTTTGACCGCGTCTCGTGGGCGGAGGGGGACATTGAGTCCAAATGGGCCTTGTTTCGCTCTGCCATTGTCGAGACAGCTGTTGTGAGCTGTGGCCGCAAGGCCGCTGTCGCCAGTCGTGGCTGTCAGGCTGAAGAAGGAGGCCTACAGGTCATGGGTGGTCTGTGGGTCTCTGGAAGCAGCTGACAGGTACCGGCGGGCCAAGCAGAGCACAGCAGCAGCAGTCGCAGAGGCGTGGGAGGAGTTTAGTGAGGCCATGGAGAAAAACAATTGATCGGCTCCAAAGAGGTTCTGGCAAACCGTCTGGCGCCTCGGTGGGGGAAGGCAGCAACTTGCTCACATTGGTTACAGTGGGGACGGGGAGCTGCTGACGTCAACTGGGGACATTGTCGGGCAGTGGAAGGAATACTTTGAGGCGCTCCTCAATCCCACCAACACGTATTCCAGTGAGGGGGGCGGGTCGTCCAATTTCTGGGGCAGAGGTCGCCATGGTAGTGAAGCTACTCCGTGGGTAGATGAGATTTGCCCTGGATATCTCAAGGCTCTGGATGTTGTCGGGCTGTCCTGGTTGACACGCCTCTGCAACATTGCATGGACATCGGGGGCAGTGCCTCTGGAGTGGCAGACCGGGGTGGTGGTCCCCACCTTCAAGAAAGGGGACCAGCCTACCCAGTAAGGTCTGCTCCAGGGAGAAGAGGGTCCGGTCGATAGTTGAACCACAGATTTGAGGAGGAGCAATGTGGTTTTCCTCCTGGACGCAGAACTGTGAACCAGCTCTTTCTCAAGACACAGACACACATAATGTACTGTACCTTGAGTTCGACCCCATCCGGTGACATAACACTCCGTTCTTGTGGGAACAATGTAGTCCTGCTCTGGCAGACAAACTGGCAGGACTTTGTCGTTTATTATTGCAGGGCTGAAAACACACAAAACACCAGCGATGGAAGAAGTACTCAGATCTTCTACTTAAAAATACCAATACCACAGTGTAGATATACTCGGTTACGAGTAAAAGTCATGCATTCAAACTGTTACTTAAATAAAACGGTAGAAATCTCAGGAAGAGCAACTGAGGAGGGATCCCTCTTCCAGGACGGACAGACGTGCAATAGATGTCGTACATATTGATGGTTATGTACTTCTGGGTAACATAATAATATTTCATTTGTTGATCAATTCTGTATTGTTAATTGGAATCTGAAAAGTACCAATTAGATAAAGTTATCAGATACGTGTAGTGCAGTAAAAAGTACAGTAAGTGCCACTGAGATGTAGTGGAGTAGAAGTTCAGAGTATCTGCAAATGGAAATACTCCAGTAAAGTGCAAATGCAGTACTTGAGTGAATGTACTTGGTGACTTTCCACCACTGAGTAGCAATAGTGAGTTAAAGAAGGATAGTTGCATCAGAACCATTATGATTATGATTATTGAAACAGTGGTGACAGTAGGATGATCAGTCCAGTTTTTACCTCTGCAGTTTGAGCAGAGCAATGTCGACCTCGTTGGGTGCGGGTATCAGTTTCTCCACGTTCCTTTCCTGTCGCGATGGCTCATCGCCTGACTTTGTGTGGATACCCAGGAGTACCTTGTAGTATGCAGGGTCCTCAGAACTACAGTTCACAACATGTTTATAAACCTACTCACAAGCTGTACAGTGGTTATCAGGATTTTAGATTTTTTGTTTTTTTTAATCATCTCACTGACTTTTCTAGGCAGTGTTCAGCAGTAAGGACCCACTGAGGGTGAATCAGACTTCCTCCACAGAAATGAGATCCCCCACTGGTAGAAAGAGACACACAGAAATGTAGTTCAGTAAAACAGAAAAGAAACATAATATGACCCATTTAAATAATAATAAAAAAATGTATGAATACAATAACAATTAAAATATTGTAACATATCAGCCAGCATCCACTGCTAAAGGTCCAGGGAGTAGGATTTAGGGGCATCTATTCACAGACATTGAATACAATATACATAATTATCTTTTCAGTAGTTTATAATCTGAAAATAAGACTCATCATGTTTTTGTAATGTCAGAATGAGCCGTTTATCAACATACAGAGGAAGTCTTCCTCCTCATGATGTTCTACAGTAGCCCAGAATGGACAAACCAAACACTGGCTCTAGATCGGGCCATTTGCATTTTCATGTTTACAGTGTCAGCTGTAGTTCTCCTGCACACTTGGCACATGTGACATGTTTCAGTTTACGACATCACCATAAGATGCCACTAAATATTACACACTAGACCTTTAATTTATAGTTTCTCCAATCTTACAACCATAGAAAAACAGTAAAAAACATATTATTTTATTTACACATATTGTGTATTTGTTTCAATAATATTCAGTACCTTTTTCTATTTTATTTTATTTTTTTATTTCAAGGCAGTGATATAAAGTTTTTCTGCCATGATAGCCACTTTATGTTTTTTTTCACCCCCCCTAAAAAATAAAACCCACAATCTTCCTATGGCAAAATTATCTAACTAACACTTTGAAAGTAGTCCCATCACTGGGTTCGGTAATCTTGGTGCATGGTCCATTTTTTTAGATTCTGATACTGACAATAAAAGAGGGTCATGTTCAGTAAAGTATGGGTTTTATTTTGCAAATTATACTACATTTTTAAAAAATGGCAATCTTTTTTTAAACTTTCATATGGGGTTTTCATTTGTTTTTTTTAAAACATAATTAACCAGCGATGTATGAAAATCCCAGAAGGTCATTTAAAAACATTTAAGTCTACTGCTATTCAGAAGGTATTTCCAAGTTCCCTTAAATACTCTTCTGACTATCTGGATATAAAAAAAATAATTCATCTGCTTAAAGCAGCTGTGCGTAACTGTGTGACAAAAAAGCCTTTCTCTATATGGCTATTTAGCGTAGCCTCGGTCGGGTCGGACACAGTGGAAGTCAGCAAACCAGAATACGGCACCCAGAGGCGGAAGTAAGTCTGCATGCATTAAACCACAGAAGAAGAAGGAGCCATGTTTACGAGTAGGATTTCAGAAACAGACTAACTGACATGTAGTAGGGAGTAGTGAATGATTTCGGACACATTGCACACTCTCGTACAGTAGGTGATAGTATGCACCTGGAAGTTGTTTGCGATCAGCCAATAAACTGAGAGAAGAAGAAGGGCCGTGTTTACAGAGAGTGTTCTTCGAGTAAGCGGTACACAACAGGCATTGCTGAGCACATAAGTTTTACCAGATGTATCTATAAGGACTTGGTTGTACTTTCGATGTCATGGCGGATAAAGAAGGAGCACCATCTCAAAGAACAGAAGAAGGCTTAACGGGACAGTGATAGGCAGGGCCGTGCCGCCCATAGGGCAGGTTAGGCGAATGCTATAGGCGCCAGCATGCCAGGGGGCGCCAGGGAGTGAGGTGTTGTTTTTTTTTGTTCTTTTTTTCTTCCCCATTCTATTCAAAAAATTAGACAAGAATACACGACAAAACAACAACAGTACACGTAGCTATACGTCTTTAAATAATAATGAAATAATATTTCTAATTTAAATTTCTGCCTGCCTGGTATCCTTCTGCCTCTCTGGCAGGCAGCACCAATTTCACCACGGTCCCTAACCACGCCCCCTCGCCCTGACAGCTGGGTGCCATTATGAAGAGGCTAAAGCGCTCTGGGGCGCAGTACAAAAACGAAGAAGAGAAGAGGAGGAGAAACGTGAACAAGACCGAGGTAATGATGTGATGTGATGAAACACTTCATTTAAAATGGTAGAAACACAACGTAAGTTACAGTTACTGAAGCACTTGCAAGCTAACGTCAGCTCATTAGCCGCTAATGGTTAGCGGTTAGGCTAGGCTACTACTACGTAACGTCAATGTTACTGCGACTTCATTAGCCACTTGTTTTAGGAATTCTTTCAGCATTCAGCTAGAGTTAATGTCATTTAGTGTTGCTCCCATCTTAGAGAACGTTGGAAAGAAAGACTCAAAGTGTTTGGGGGAATGAATAAGCAACATAATTTAATTTATTGGCCTAACTTTTCTTTTAATGTTAAATGTTAGTGTGCTGCTGCACAAACCACTCACTGTTTACCAGCCAGACATATATTCATATACTGTATATATTTGTTTTTCAGTTTTCAGATTTGTGCAATTTGTGATGCTACTGTTGCATATTTTCTATTTTGGCTGTTTGCTGTATTTAAAATAATCGAGTCGAGATTTTACGAATGAAGCTGAATGCCGGCTGCAGTCGGAATTTTACGACACCAGGCTGTGGGTGTCATACCTCTTTGATCAAAAGGGCACTATAATCAACAAAAACGCAAAGTTCTGCACAGCTGCTTTAATAATAATAATAATTAAAAAAGTAACCTTTTTCCCATGTTGTGACTGTTTGGGTTTTCCAAAGATTGCCTGTTAATTATCTTCTAGAGAAACTGATGGTTACTTCTGTGACCCCATTGTATACATTACAGCAGGGGCCCTCAACATTTTTTAAGCTAAGGACCCCTTAGCTGAAAGAAAGATGGAGCAGGGACCCCCTTCTACATATATAGTATAAATTGCATTGCATATTAAATCGTGCAGGTGGATGTCAGGCAGAAGGCCATATCAGCGTCAGGCTGCAGTCTTAAGCTCTATTTGCTTTTCAGGTGGGTGAGGGAGGAAACTCCACTTTCACAAAGATATGTTGTTGCAAAAGGTATGTATATATATGTATATATATACATACGTATATATATATATATATATATATATATATATATATAGATATATATAGATATATGTATATTCAGACCTATTTTGATTTTTGAAAAAGATAAATAAATAAAATTATCAAAAGAATAATTTGGCCCCCTGCAGTAACCCTGTGGACCCTCTGGGGGTCCTGGACCCAATATTGAAGACCTAGGCATTAGAGGTACAAAGTGGGGCATCATGTTTTTAAGAAACACAATATCACTTATACTTTTATCATATTTTGCAAATGTTGCATGACACTTTTTACTCACGTGGTCTGGAGGCTGATTTGCCAGGGCCACGAGTGAGGTTTAGACACGCAGCCTCCCACAATCCGACCAAAACAGCACTTTGGTTTGGCGACTGGCGTCCCACATTTAGAATCAACTAACAGGAAAAAGAAGTGAAACACAAACATTGAATTTCTTTAAATTTGTGTCATTTAACAAGAGTTAAGGTTTATAGCCATGGCAAGCAGCCTGTGAGGATAATGCTGACACATGATGAAACAAAATAGTTACATGGACAAAAAAAAAAAAATTCTATTATTAGACTCTTAACATTAGATAGGAGCGAGTTGTAAAGTTTGACCTGAAGCCACGTTAAACGAAACCCAACTGACTTGGTCATTTGTGTTTTCATATACCACTCTTCAGGTTTGCAGTACATGTGTGGATGGGGCATTAGATACAAAATCAGACAGAGGCTCTATGGGATCATTTTTTTCCCCTTTGCAACTATCATGTTTTTCCCAAATCATGTACAGATTTTTAGGCATTCTTTCATCTCAAACAACTCGAAAAATAACGCATGAAGCTGCTGAAGATGGAAGAGAAATCTCCCTGGGGAAGCATGCCCCTTTAAGAAAAAGGTGAGATTTCACTCACAACAGCACACAGGTGGTTAAAAAGCTCAATGATTGATTGTAATGCTCTACATACAAAAAGGGTTCACATACCACAGTTTGGGATCTGACAGTACTCCCATCTTGTGTTAGTGCTGGTAGTGAAGCACCACGGTCCGCTCGCATCACCGTCTGGGTTTCTGCAGCTCTGACAGTGACATACAAGGAGGGAGTCACTGAATTCAAAACAAAAACAATGATTTACCAGATTTTAACATTAATGTGTTCATTACTAGCCTGGTGAAACCATCCTAATCTCACGAGCTCATATTCGATTTCGCTCCGCAGATCAGTCTAGCCATGCAATCATTAAGGTGCATTCTGGCATCAGTTAAAGCTTATCAGGCCAATCACAATCGTTTATTACTTTGGGGCGGGCACATCATCAGAATAGGAGGGACAAGGAACAGAGTGAATGCATTTCGTAAACAACCAACATGGCTAGTGATTTTGAAACTGCTATGGTAAATGTGTTGAACGAACTGGAGTGTATGTTTTCCTTAAAAGCAGAGCAAACGGCTGCACTGAAAGCTTTTATTGAAAAAAAGGATGTGTTTGCCGTCCTTCCTACGGGGTTTGGTAAAAGTTTAATTTACCAACTGGCTCCGTTGATCGGGAAAAAGATGGGACTCAGTGAAAACCCAGTGGCTATTGTTGTTTCTTCGCTAGTTGCTCTCATGGAGGAGCAGGTCAGGGAAGCGACCAAGCTGGGAATCACAGCCATGCAACTCGGAGTCCACAGTGAGGAGGACATCCGCAAAGATGGCAACACTCTTTCCCAGACATCATCACAGCTCGTCTCCGCTGCACGTTGCACTTGCTTGCTGGTCTGTTTACAGTGGTGTTGTGCTAGCCTACATCACACGTTTCGATTACTCTGATTGGTTTTCCGTCTTTCCAGTTGTGTGAAGGGGCACTTTGAGTGACAGCTGTTTATATCTCCCCTCGGGAATAGAGGAAATGTACAGTCCGTGTCCAGACCCATTCGCGTTTTGCGAATTGGGTCTGGCAACGCCATGCTAGTTCATTACATCCAGAGTAAAGAATACACACACATACTTACATTTCCCTCCAGCCCCTTGTCAGGGTGAGTTTCTGGGGTGAAGCTCTTGTGTTGTTGAGGGCTCTGAGCACTCCAGGCCTGGCAGGTCACACCCTTAGTGGTGATGGAGGTTGGACCCCGGTATGTCTCGCCATTTTCAATCTTACAATCTAATGCAGCAAGAAGAACAACAAACTAAACAAACTAAAAGTGTACAAATGCATATGTAGAGGTTGAATAATTTACCTTTTTGTGGTGGAACTGCAGTGGATGGGGTCTGGGGATTAGGTAAGGCTGTGGGTGAATTGGTGGGACATTGCTCCAAGTTGCAGTACTCCCAGCGGACACTGGGGTCTGTAGTGTAACACCAGGGAGCTTCGTCTCCATCAGGGCTTCTGCACAGGTTCATCCTGAGGTCCCTGTTGAAAGACAAAGCGTGGAACTTCAGGACAGCGGGAACCTTTCTCTACAGGATTTTGTGTTTCACTCTCAGAATCAAAGGAACCAATGATCTATGTTGATTTGTTGTTGCTATTTGAAGCTCACGCTTTGGGGTAGCTCTGTGGAGTATAGTTGTGGTTGTGTGGAGTCATGGCGCTCCAGTCTTGGCATTTTTTTCCACTGACAGTCTCTGTTGTCATGCCACGGTAACTTGACCCACCCCCCTCATAACAATCCTCGTCTGGATGGGTCAATGGCTCATCTACAGCAGGAGACAGGAAATTGAGCTGACTCAATTATGCCGTTTACATTTATCACCACCACTGACATTGATATTATTGTAGTTAGGTAAGAGATTGTGGTCACTGATCACTGTCATACCTGTATCTCCACAGCGCGGCACATCGCAGTACTCCCAGCGAGTCGCATTGTCAGTGGTATAACACCAGGGCTTATTTCCATTGTCAGGGTTACGGCAGTAGTTTCTTTCCAGGCCACTGACAAACAACAGACAGCAATAATGATGTGGAGTCAATGATAAAGGTGACATGCCAGATGTCCCTCTTTAAGAGGGATGTAAAAAAATGTTTCAATTACAGCAGCTCTTACTTGCAAGGGTAGTTTCTTGGGTCACGGTCGTGGTTGTGTGGTGTCTGATCCGACCAGCTCTGGCATGTTTTGCCAGATTTAGTCACAGCAATCGTGCCTCTGTACGCTTCACCACTACCAGTGACACAGGTCAGCTCTGGGACGATGGTTGGAGGCTCGGATGCTGAGCACAGAAGATGAGATGGATTAGTTGTAGAACTCAAGGAAAAAACAAGTAGCGGCAGTGTTTTAGAGAATTTCAGATTACGCTGAAACTGACTGTAAAAATCAGAATTACTAAATTGTTTCTGGAACATGTGGGAGAGGCTCCGACATCTGCAATGCTGCCCTCCGGTAGTTCAACTCAATTGGTTCTGATCATCTTCCCTCTCTTTGACACCATCTGACCACACATATCTACAATAGTCTGAATGACATTCTGATGTCATTGCTGTAGAGCCTGGTGAGATGGCTCAGTGAGTCAAAAGCTATGTTTCCATCCAAAAGTCATTCAAATCATTGGGAAATGCGCATTAAAAGAAATAGGAATCCTGTGTGTTTCCATTAAATGTACAGACTTTGGTGAAAACTACGACCTTGCGCAAGTTTTCCGCAGAACCGGAAACAAAACAAGTCTCGCATTCTTCTCCTTCTACGTTTTCTGGCGGTTGGCAACCAGCTTGTAAATGCATGGATATCACCATGGAGAGGTGTGCTGCGTCAGACTTAATTCAAACCTAACTGTTTCCATCCCCCGTTTTGCAAATCAACATTCGAATCAACCAAAACCCGGCTAAAGCGAGTGTTTTTTAGTGTATGTGAATCAGAGGATTTTAATTCGAATTTTGGCATTTCCATCATAATTTTCCGATGCCATACTTCTAGATGCGCATCTAAACAGGCTGATGGAAATATGGCTATTGTCTTGCTTTTTCCTGGCAGACAGCTTGATGTCATCCATGTAGAGGAGGTGACTGATGGTTGCTCTACTTCGGAACCAGTATCCATAGCCACTGTTCATGATGATCTGGTTGAGGGGTTTCCAGCCTATGCGGAACAGTAGCGGGGACAGTGCATCATCTTCGTATATGCCACAGTTGATGGTATCTTGTGCAATTGGCTTTGAGTTGGTTTCCAGAGTTGTTTTCCACAGCCCCACTGAGTTCTTGATGAAGGCTTCTAAGGAAGACAATAGAGATCTTATCTTATTTATGTTTTTTCTTAGGTCAAAGGTTAAAAGCCAGGTCAGTGGTTAAAAGCTAGGTTAGGCTTTCTAGGTTAGATGTTGTTCTAATTTATGTAGCCTTAGGTGAGGTCTGACTGACCACCTGAACAGGGATGCCTCTCTGTCTAGGTTTTGTAGATAAGAAATCATATATGAGGAGAGTAGTTTGGGCCAAAGAGAGAGACCTCACATTCGGCATCAGAGACTCTCAGATTCGGCGGGTATTTGACACTGTTTTTTTTTGTAATAAAGTCTTTTTAATATACAAGTGAAGACGTGTCAGAGGTGGTCACTTCTTTTCATCAACACGTCAAGAAACAACATCATATATTGGGCCATGTGCCTATTCATCTTAGCTGCTATGATGCCTGACAGGAACTGCCATGTTGTACAGAGGCAGGTTGAGGTTATTGCCCGGTAGTTGGATGGGATCACACTAGGGCATTAATGACTTTGATTTTTTTCACGTTGACTTATCTGTCAATAAAGTCGAAGTCGAGTCGACAAGTCATTCGATGATGTCATCACATTGACACAGCGAAGGAAAGTGAAGTATTTCCACACATCTGATGTGTGTCTGTGAAGGCCCGAACATACTCGGGCGGAACGTATGCGGAACGGACTCTGTGGACGTCCACAAGCCCTGTGCGCACAAAGCTCAAGGCCCGAACATACTCAGGCATACTATAAGCGGAGCGGACTCCGCTAGGAATGTCCGCAGTCATTCGGGCTTCCATAGTCGAGCCCACTTCCGCGTCGTAGTTTCCTTTAAAAATGTCCATGAAAAATCCCCCGATGTGAAAAATACATGCTGAGCGCGGTCGTAAAATCTGAGCATTGCGCGCACAGGGCTTGCAGACGTCCGCTTTGAGTCCGCGCGGACCTCCACAGACTCCGCTCCACGCACCAGTGACTGCTCGGCATGTATTTTTCACATCGGGGGGTTTTTCACATAAATTTTTACAGGAAACTACAACGCGGAAGTGTGCTCTACTATGAAAGCTCGAATGACTGCGGACATTACTGTCTGCTCCGCTTATAGTATGCCCGAGTATGTTCACTTAGTCAAGGATAAAGTATCAGCGTAAGCACACACAGAGAGAGAGAGAGAGAGACAGAGAGAGAGAGAGGGAAAAAACACATGACTTGTCGACTCCTCCCAGGGGGTGTCGACTTGTGCCACTGACGTTGACGCGTCAACAAATTGACTTTTCTGTTAATGCCCTAGACCACACCCTTCTGAGGATCCTTCATGATCAGGATTGTCCGTCCTTGGGACATCTGCTCTGCATGGGTCCCATCCATCAGCAGCTGCTTTATTTGTGCTGCCAGGTATTCATGGAGTGCAATTAGCTTCTTTAGCCAGTAGGTGTGGATCATGTCAGGTCCCGGTCCTGTCCAGCTCTTCATACTTGAAACTCTCTTGAATGTCTGCATTGTAATGGTAAATGGCTCTTGTTTTGGGAGATTGCTGTGGTCTGCTCTTAGATCCACTAGCCACTGAGCATTAGTGTTATGTGATGCCTCCTTCTTCCACACGCTCTTCTAGTATTGTTCAGTTTCATCCCTAGGTGGATCTCTTCTTGTGTTGTTACCTCGCCAGTGAGAGCACATTTTGGATGGTTCAGTGGAGAACATCCTATTTATTCTCCTGGCTTCTGCTTCTCTTGTGTATCTCTTTAGCCAGTCTCCAGTGCCCAAGGTATGTGGTTAAACATCACGAGGGACTGAAGTCACACCTTTTGTCTAAAGATGTGCACACCTGCGCAGCTAAAACACATTTTTACATTTTTACTCTTGTGTGCATAAAATTCCTCTGACCCTGACTCTCAGTGATGGAAGCTTGGACGGGTATAAGGTGTTATGATAGTGAAATAGAGCAGAAGTAAAGGAAACACATAAAATAGGAAATAAGAACACTTACTGCAGCGGGGTATGATGCAATACTCCCATCGTGTGGACGGGTCAGTGGTGAAGCACCATGGTTGGGGGTCACTATCCGGGTTTCTGCAGAAGTTCTCTACAAGATCTTTATCTGAAAGACTAGAGGAATCAAAAATTAAAAATAAATTGTCAGAACAAAGATAAGTGTTGGAATTTGACAAAGTTGACTTTAATTTGAACGTAAATTAAAGAGGTTGTTTGATGGGTGAGAGAGGTCCTTTAAAACTTTAAAGCCCTCCCTTTGTAGCCTGGCCTTAGAAATTTCCACTAGGGGTGTGACATCACATCCAGTAATTCTTGATGTAGGACGCATCACTTTATCCAGCTGTCTATTGTCTTCAGCTGACATGTTGCCAAACCACAAAATTATTGCGTAGGTCAGGAGGCCCTCTACTGCTGCTCTATAAAACTGCATCAAACACCCTGGATGTCCACATTTTTGAAATTGTAGTAACCTCCTGAGAGCCAGACTTTTGTTTGGTACTGTATGCGTTTCTAATTTCTCCTCGCTATTTGGGATTAGTAGGACCTAATAAGTATAAATACTACACATTTGCTTTGAGCGCTAAGTACGTAGTTCTTGGGGAAAAATATCAACACAGGGACTGTTCAACTCCCAAATGAAAGAGTTTGTTCTACAGCCTGGATGGGAAAACAGCATTAAAAACTAAACTGAAACTGACAAACAGAATCCTTGCATCAGTGTTAGAGACCTTTAGGTGTTGAGAAATAAAGTCGTGGTTCAGTGAAACTGCATCATCACAGAGCTGTTTACTCTGTACGCAAACTGATGCAGCTCTAAGACAACACTGGAGAGATGTTACATTCCAGGTGTTCAGAGGTTTCATGACAACATCTGTCAGAGCCACAGGTCTGTAGTCATTCAGACAGCTTGGATTCGGTTTCATAGTTAATATATTCTTCCTGAATACATTTATTAAACATCATGTAATACTGTGTGAGGTTGGTTGACAGATTGATGTGATGTTTTGTCGTCTTACACGTGAGGGTCATAGCCATGTCTGTGAGGTTCCTGGGAGTCCCAGCGTTGGCAGGTGTAGCCGCTTTCTGTAATGGAGATGTTTCCTCTGTAGTCCTCACCATTGCAGTGCATACACTCATCTGTAAAGGAACAAGCACAAACTCATGACATTACCTCTCTGCTGTATTGGTCTATTGTGGCACTTTTGATGACACTTTATACCACACACACACACACACACACACAATTTATATTTAAGGTTGGCGTACAGGAGAATTCATGACACAGCAATAGTTTGTATTAGTGCCTTGCTGTCACTGATATCACACACAAACAAACAAAACAATAAACACATGAAATAAATTTTTACCAGTGCAGTTGGCTACATCGCAGTGTTCCCAGCGGGTGTCTGGGTCAGTGGTGTAACACCAGGGTCCCCCACTGTCTCCATTCGGGTTCCTGCAGAAGTTGGACTCCAGGTCTGCTTGGGGATATTCCTGCGGTGTGAAGCTGCAGCACACATTGACAAAAATTAGATGAACAGTCCTAAAAAGATACGATGTGATGTGTAAACTGACATGATGTTGCATGAATACATACTTAGGCGTGTGTGGGTATTTTGCTGCCCAACTCTGACACGTCTTTCCTGTTTTTGTTTTGGACTTTGTTCCTCTGTAATATTTTCCTATTCCAAATGTACACTCCGGGATGTACACTGCACAAGAAAAAATATACACCAAAGGAAACTTTCAGCTTTGCATGTTTGATCATTCAATAAAATCAACTTGCTATTTAGGCGGAATGCTTGTTGACAAGTTTGTTGACCAACTTATGATCAACTTATCCTTGATCCAGTTTCACAAAAGCAGGACAGGGGGAAGTGGGATATGTTTTGACATAAGTTACCATGGAGATTTATTCTGTGGAGCTAGCCTGCTCCAGACCAGGCTAAGTTCCAGGATCTATTTAATCTCATCCCTTATCTCAGTTGGCAGTCACCACAAACGGAAACCAATAGTTATTCCACTGCCCAAATTAACATTGTTATCACATTCAACCAGACCCACTGTCATTGTTTAAACATTTGTGATCATTAATTGCAATCATTTTAGATAAATGATGATTTTAGATTATTTTGCAATCATTGGATAATTTACAGTTTTCCATAGACTATATATAAAATACACATCCCATATAAATATAAATACACATCAAAGAGTAACATGATGTTCCTTTATTGAATAAGGATAAATCAAAGCAAGTAAACCATGAGCTCCTTTCAAAACTGAAGTCACACAGTGACTCTACAAGACAGAAAGCACAGAATCAAAGTATATTATACAACACAAGAATAAATACACATTCAAAGGTCTGTATATGATACACCCTGCATGTCTGCATACTGAAAAAATAAATGCAGAACAAATCCATACGCAACAAATGAAAAGACAAATGAATGGATGCAGTAGCCTCCCTGCAAGCTTGTATACACACAGTATACAGCACAAACATCATAAGAGGCCAAATCAATTCAAACTGAATAAAAAAAACACAAAGTCCTCTGCCAATGCAGGACATATTTAACTGAAATTCACAGCATGCGTCTGCCACTGCAGGACATATGTAACTTAAATTTAAAGCATGCATGTTAACTAAAATAATTTAACACATATTGGTCCCTGACCAGCCGACCACTGTCATCATCAGGGAAGATGGCAGGATTGTCCCAGTCCATGTGTGATGGCACTCTGGGGGCCCTCTCCTTCCTCAGGCAGGCCACATTGTGGAGGACAGCACAAGCCACAGTGATGTCACATGCCCTCAAAGGGCTGACCCTTAAGTGGTGAAGACAGTGAAAGCGTGCCTTCAGGAGGCCAAAGGTCATTTTGATCCTGGCCCTTGTCCTGGCATGGGCATGATTATAGGCCTGCTGTGCTTCATGAGGGTCTGTGTGTGGTATGAGGAGAAAAGGCCCCCAGCAACACACCAGAGAATTCACCTGTCAATACAAAATCTCATCATCACAACCTCATAAATAGAGTGACATTCTTGACACAGCCATGATGTAAAAAGTGGTTATGAATAGAGGTTGTGTGGCTCACCTTGTGATAGGTGCTGATAGATTCCAGAGGGCCGAAAGACTCAGGAGTCATGGACCGAGCCGGGCCACTTTGCCACAACATTGCTGATCAGATAGTCAGCACTGCAGACCATCTGAAATTATAAAATGAAGACTATTAAACCAATCAATGCATATCACAAGCAATGCACAGTGTTCATTAATCGACAATATCAAAAAGTCATGTTCACAAAATCCCCCTCATGGGCACCTGAGGGGGATTATATATATAAATAGATATATGTATTCTCTTATGATCAATCAGCATACACACGCACGCACACAAATACACACACACAAAATTGCATACATACAATGAAACAGCAGAGGAGCGAGGAGCTAAGATAAGCTAAGAGGAACTTTATTTGGGAAATTCAATTAAGTCAGTGAGCTCATCTATTTATCAAAGAGTTATACAGTCTGATGGAGTTACATTTACACAGTTTCACTCACATCTACAGTCAGTTTCACTTACAATTTCAACTGATTCATAATCAGAGTACAACTACGTTTTTGGAGATGTTAATTAACTATTTGGATTGTAATTGATGGTTTCAGCGGAGCAGTGAGTGTGTATTTGTGCAATACTTACGCATTCAGGCGGTCTGCAATACTTTGCCACGCTTTCTCTCGTTGTTTTATAACTGTGGCGGTGTTGCCTTTCTTTTTGATTTGACCCTTTACCTCTTCGTAAGCCTCCACGAGGATTTCTGCCTCCGACGGGGAAAAGTACGCCGCTCTTGTTTCCATGGTGAATCTGTGAATCTGTGATCTCTGGTGGGGTCTATTTGAGGAAGCCGCGTGCGCGCACTGATCCAGGATTGGTTTCACCTGGCTTGATGAATCCGTGTCTACTTATCCTGGCTTGGCGTTTGTGGAACCAATTAAGCCTGAACTCTGTTGTTTTGGATTGGTTGAGCCAGGCTTACTTACTTATCCTGGATGTCTGAATCCTACTTTTGTGAAACGGACCCCAGTTCAATGGCTCTGTGCAGCAGTGGGGGCGGGGCTTCAGGGCTCTGCGGACTCAGTCGAACAAAATAGACGAATAGAAGATGGCTTTCAACACCTGTCCCTGACTGATCACTGCGAGTATCTGGTGACGAGTTTCGGCTGACCAAAGCTGCCGCCATCTGTCAGGCTTTAGTTAACAATGTTTACTCTGTGTATAAATACAGGTTGTTACCAAATGTTGCCCTGTGCCTGTGTTCTGCATCTGGGTGCATTATATGTAAACATCATAATAAATCTCTAGCTGTTTGGAGCCCAGGTGTGTTGCTCAGGGCCCAAGGAAGCACAGTGTCGAGTTGTTTGTATGAGCTGTTCTCCATAAAGCTACAAGCAGCATTACCACAGGCCAAGCAGTTGGCCTGTTACAAATGAGCATGTTTCAAACAGGCACTGGATTCATCTTTTTCAGGAGGGTCTTCTTTCAATCTGAGGGTATGACTCATTGATTTCATGCTTAGATTTTGTTATGCTTTCACATAAAACCCTGAAGAAAAACAGGTAACACCTTACTTGAAGGTATCTACAAGAGTGACATGACACTGTCATAACTATGACATGACACGGTCATGAACCTGTCATGAACATTATGTACATGTCATAAACGTTTATGACTGCTGTCATTAAGTGTCATTCGGTTTTTGTTATAACAACTTGACATTAATCAAAGTGACATTACCAGAAGTTGTCTTTGTCATGACAACTGACATTAACAAGAAATGCACCTCTTTTTGTGTTTATGATAAGTTTACATAATGATTATTATTGTCATGACAAAGACATCTTCTGGTAATGTCTCTTTGATTAATGTCAAGTTGTCATAATCAAGACAACCCTAACAATTTCAACTTGTCATTACAAAAATCGAATGACACAGCAGTCATAAATGTTTATGACATGTACATAATGTTTATGACAAGTTCATGACAGTGTCATTTCATAGTTATGACAGTGTCATGTCAGTTTTATGTAGATACCTTGAAGTAAAGTGTTACTGAAAAACATGAAGCCCTGAGGACACACTCCAAACATCACTGATCATGCATCATATAGGCTAAACATTAACGACAATGTGATGGAGGCTAAATATAAAGTAGAATCTACACTGATGAACAGTATGTGCACTGTTGTAGAAAAGACTTTGGGCTGTTTATGTAGATGAAAAGACAAAAGACTTGCCTTTTTTTTCATACAACACTGTGCTTTTTCCGCGCTCAGCCATCCGTGTTTTAGAGTTGTCTGGTGCTGTCCAACACTCGTCATCCCTTTGATTATATGTGAAAGACCTGTGAAAACACAGCAGGTGTCGAGTCAGAATGCTTAGCTTTGAATCTAAAAGTTAGATGTTAAGGTAAAAACTGGATTTTAAAGGTGTGAACTTACCTGCATGTGAAGGATGTTTCAGTGTCACATTTGGCGGCACATTCAGTCACGTTGTTCACTGAGTACTGTCTTCTCTGCAACGAGAGGATCTGTGCTCCCTTAATTTTGGTGTAGCCATCCACCTCAGTACCACTTGCTGGAATCAGGGACAAAACTATGAATTCATTGTCAAATATACAGTACATTTCTTATCATTAAAGCTGACATAGGCAGTTTAATTCTGTCATCACTGGGCAAAAATCCCCTTATAAAGTTTAATTGCAGTTCAAGTGGTCTGAAAGAACACTAGATGTGTGCATCTTCACTTGGCTCTGTTTTCAGGTTTGAGAAAATCTAGACTGTGATGGAAGACTTAGGTCAATCACAGGCTGTTTTCGGAGAAAGCAGCTGTCAGTTATGTTAATCACTGCACGTAAACTGTGGTAAACTATCAAACTAGGCAGCGCTGATCAAATATGTCTCAAGATTCTGTTACTGCATCGCCTTTTTCTCATCTTATGTTATCAGAAACATGTTTTAATACAGCTCAGCTGTAAAATGTGGAAGTTTGTGACCCAGCCGCTTTGTTGAAAACAGTTGAGCAAAGCATTTTACAGCTAGTACTCTAAATATATTTCTGGAAACTTGACTTGATTCAATGATGAAAATAGTATTTAAAGGGCATATATTATCAACGTGGACAAGGTTGTCCTGATGAGGTACTCTCTCAGTGAAGCAAAGTAATGTCTGTCTTACTTTTATTTATAATTTAGGGCACTTAAATTATTGTGAACTACTCGTAATTATCGTTCAAAGGCACCATTATATCTTACCAGTGCAGGTTAGGGCTCCCAGGAGCAAAGCTAGTTTGCACAGGTCCATGATGAGGCAGCTCACAATCGACAAAGTCACCGAGGTCCCTCCTGGGATGTGACTGCGCTCTTTTAGCATCTCAGGAAATAAACAGGATGGCTCAATCTATTTTTAGTCAATCATTGGTCAGACAGGGACAGCCAACATGCAACTGGTTTTTGATCTCTTGCACTGACCTGCTCTGACTACATGCATGCATGAGGTCTTGCCAGAAAGCAAACTCCCTGAAGTTTCTTGTGAAAGTGTCAGAAACACTCTAGGTGATACAGAGACAGAGTAATGGGCCTCTGAAGTCAGTAAGAAGTTGAAGATTTTGCCGAAAATAAAATAAAAAATTATTTTCATGATGAATAACTGTCTGTGGCTTAATCTGAGCAGGTAAATGACACTGTGGGGCTGTAGGCGCACTATCAATGAACATTTGTTTCAAGTTTGAAGAAGATTTCTCAAAGTATGACCATTCTACAGTGTTTTTTCCATGAAAAGATCCAGGCGGAGCTCCACGTGACAGAGCGCTCACTCCGCTTCAAAACAGTACTATCAGTGATCAAACAACACTCCGCCAGCTTCAAACATCGTATCTTATTGAAATCAGGTGTGATTATGATAGCTGATGTTGTTTATGACAGAAACACCATAAAATATCACCATATAAAGCCATATGAAACGTGAAAATTGTGATCCTACTTTCTATGCGGTATATCTTAGCCAAAAATAGTAGGAGGAGTGAGATCTCACCTTTTATAAACCAGCTATGTGTCCATTGACGGCTGTGCATGAGATTGCGAGTCATCCTTTAACTTTTCCCCTCGAAAAACGGCATGACATGGCTTGTCACCACTCATTGCGATTTTGGACTTCGTGTATTTAGGCTGCTCTTGTGCGAAAACCATAAGGAATAAAAGAAAAACGACGGCGGATTCGGGAAGCCGAGAGCTTCCTGTTTCCGGTGATACCAAGCATCACATGGTTTTATGATGTAGTGCGCCTGTGAGATCCCATTTAACAGAGGATGAGGGAGCGCAGACGCCGGCGTCCAACCGGAATTAAAGAGGTTTTAATAATGTGACCTCAAGCACATACTCATCTTTTTTTTTCTCCAGTAACCGCTTATGGTAATACATGTGTGTATTTGTTAAAATAATACATTGTAATACAGAGTTGATTCTCATTCGACTGATGAATACTATGTGATCTAGATTACATCTAATCAATGTATAACATTAAATTAATCTTCAACTAAAAGGATCAATTACAAACAAACGTTATTACAAAACATCATACTTTAGACTCTTGAGCGGGTGGAAGGTCTGAATAACAACTGTTCAGTTCTGGGACAATGATTTTGCCAATTTGAAACTCATCCAAAAATGCCTAAATAATCAGGCTCCCCAGGTGCTCGGTGAACTTGTGGTTCCACTGAGAGCTTCTGGCTCAATAACACACGGAGCAGCCAGTGGGAATTGTAAGGTTCCCCTGCGTGAATTCTCATTTGGAGAAATAGCTTTTTCTGTCTGTGGAATTAAAATTTGGAGTTCTTTACTTTGGAGCTTCACTGAACTTTGGTAGATAAATAAAATAAGTAAACAGTTACTCATAATGTCACCTGAAAGTAAAGATTGTCAAGTTGTCATAAACACCCACACACACACTTTTGGACTTTGATGTTGGCTGTAGCGATACACAACGTTTGGCCAGAGTGGCTTTTTCTTAATCCCTACAACAGTGGTGATGAGTGCAGTAAGAGTTAGTAAGACTCATAGTAAGGACAGTCACACTTATGAGAAGAATCAGATTGAAAAATACAATAATTACAGAAGCATTCGGTCTCTATTAATTCACTCACGCAAAGGAATGCACAAACTCCACTGTGATTTTCAGACAAACTTTACTTGAAAAATCAAAACAAAAAGAAACTCAAATTAAACAAACAAAACCATGTTATCACAATACAACACAAAGACAACAATATGAGTAGGCAACATGGTTAACATGGTTGCAGTCTGTTCATGTGTGATATGTCACCAGAAGACTGACATGAGAGTCTTTTACAGCGCTACTTTGAGTTCATGCTGACGCTTTCACTGACTCATGTTCACTCATAAAAATAAACATTGAAGTAGCTCGACAGAAGGATACGCTCTGTTTAAAGCTGGGGTTTATAAAAGACATGAAACATCAGCAAGTGTTTTCACTTACAGACCAGAATTATCAATCCAACCAGACTAGACTCCATTTTAACAGCTTATTTGAACATACTGGCAGTGTTAGAGAGCTTTATATCAGTTTACACTTTATACAAAACAAAGACACAGGTGGCTATTAACAAGACCTCATGTTCTCATCCCACGACTCGCACTCAGCATGTTCAAACATGTAGCTACAAATGAACACACACACATATCCTCTTTCACATGCACACACTCAACACTGGAGCAACGGTCAGAAATGCTGTACAACTGGTAAGGCCAGAAGTTAAGTACAGTAGCATTGCTTCCCAAAAACTATAAGAGATTACATTAGAAAAAATTGGCAGTATGATGATTCTACCAGCAAAATATCCAACATGTCTTCTTTCTCATTTGCAATAGAAAACAAAACACCACTTTACAGTGAACTAAACCATGCAGGGCTGTGGAGGGAGGCAGAGGACATCAGAGAGAGAACGTCGGACGAAAAGATAAAGTCAATCAAGATGTGATTAAACAAAGGGTCTATAGATAACGTGGCTTTGAAAACACTGCAGATTAGCGGCCCATCTTTGTCTGTACAACACAAAACAGGCATTACAACTGATTAAGTGTCATATTTGGAAGTTGGAATGTATTAGTATAGTGTTACATATCATTTAGTAAAACTTTTTTCATTCAACAATTCACTTTTGGAAACATCATATCGTTGACAACACTCAGATAAACAGTTTGCAGCACCACACATTTACAAAATAGCAACTCATGCGAAGAACACCTCTTGCCCTGTACGCCGTGTATCAAATGTGTCGTATAGTAAATAGCGCCCCTTGCGCTAAATTGCATTCATGAACACAGGAAACTGAAAATGTCAATCTGTTGTGTTTTTGCTGTTGTGTGTGCGGTTGTGTGTCTTAAAGTGTGACTGTGATTGAGGTTTAGCCCAGCGTTCCTCCAACAATGGAAGCAATGACGATTCCCAGAACCACACAGCATATAATAATCATAATTTTCTTCTGTAAGCGGTAACAAGAACAGTTTAACAGTCATCCATAGCAGCAAATGGGGGGCAAAGGAAAACATGTTAGAGTTGTAAGTTGTATTTTATTTTAACACATTACAGTTTCTATAATAATCAGAAAAAGAACACAATGCAGGAGAGAGACTATTTGATTTGAATATATCTGATAATGTTGGAGTGTCACTGTGGTTTAGAGGATTTCCACATGCTCTACTTTAAAAAATCATTAATCTTTGGTTCCTGCATTTTGTTCATAACACATTAAACAACACACAGTGTGTTCATACATGCCACAAACATGAATCATTATTATATTTAAAGCCACAATGTGTAGATAATGGGAATGCTAAAGTTTGGCACCATCTGGTGGTAGCGAAGAATGCATGAAGCTACCCTCTTAAATGAGCAGACTGTAGACTGAGCCAGTGTTTACTAGGTCGTTTCACTGTTCTGTAAAAATCTACACAGTGACTTTAAAGCAAAGTTAGATCATAAAATATGTCATTTAAGCACACATGCCTCAACATTCATAAACAGCCAATGTCCATCATTTAAACCCTGAGGAATCAACAGTCTCCAGTTCTTAAAGGAATAGTTAGACATTTTGGACACACACTTAGTCATTTTCAGATCATAATTAGTTTAGAGGATTGATACCACTCTCATCTGCAGTACATAAGAAGCTGGTGAGCTTAGCCTATGGAGCCTATCCCAGCTGACACTGGGTGAGAGGCAGGGTCGCCAGACTATCACAGGGCTGACACATAGAGACAGACAACCATTCACACTCACATTCACACCTACGGACAATTTAAGGTTATCAATTAACCTAGTCCCCAAACTGCATGTCTTTGGACTGTGGGAGGAAGCCGGAGTGCCCGGAGAGAACCCACGCTGACAGGGGGAGAACATGCAAACTCCGCACAGAAGGGCTCCCTTCGAGCCCTCGATCGAACCAGGAACCCTATTGCTGTGAGACGACAGTGCTAACCACCACACCACCGTGCCGTCCGTCATGTTTATTTCCCATATAGTAAAAATATTCCCTTGAATGCTTAAAAAAAGGGAAACATTTATAGGGGCATTGGTGGCTTGGTGGATAGAGCAGGCACCCCATTGCCTCTCTCTCTCTCTCTCTCTCTCTCTCTCTCTCTCTCTCTCTCTCTCTCTCTCTCTCTCTCTCTCTCTCTCTCTCTCTCTCTCTCTCTCTCTCTCTCTCTCTCTCTCTCTCTCTCTCTCTCTCTCTCTCTCTCCCCTATAGATCAAAGGCAAAAATGCCCCCAAAGAATACATTTAAAACAAAGAAAAAAAGAAGGAAAGATTTATATTTTTGAACCTTGATCATGGACTCAAAAACTTTTTTTCAGGGTTCTCAATGTTGGACACATCTGTAAATATGTGAGGCTGACCGTTCATGAACTTTGCTGAGGTATATGCACTTTCGTTTTTCAATTCAACACATGCATTTTGATTAATATAACCACTTTTTTGTAGAAAAACATGCAAAGCTCCTCAGAAGACTGCAGAACATGCACATGACAACAATATGTGAATCATGACACAAATGGACACAAGGCACACGTTAGCTCGTCAAAGTATTTGGCTGTTAGCTTAGAAAAATGTATGTATTAAAAAATATATGTAAAAGTAAATGTTAGATATTTGAGTGCACAGAACCATGTTGGACTGCCTTTAGGGAAGTAATGTAAGCCGCCTTCTTATTTCACGTGCAGTTACTGACTGCACAGTACAGAGCCCATTATACAGTACATTTTAACTGCTGAACATTAGACCCACAGGAGGAGGCATCACCTCCTGCCCTGTCAGCTCTTAGGGATTTCTTAGAGTCCTAACTGAGTCCAACTGCGAGGGAAATAATGAGGACGGTCAGACATGCTGCAATACAACCTCCTATCAGGATCACCTTCTGGATGGGGGAAATGGGAGGGGAAACAAGGAGGGCAGAGTGTCAGATAATGATTCGGTGGATGTAGAGGGAGAAAGAATGAGAAACAGAAAAAAAGGAAGATAGGAAGAGAAAGGAAGACATGTCTGAGGTGCACAGGCTTTGATTATAAGTGGGGACATAATTATGTTGAGGATCCCTGTAGAGAATTGACATCATGTCATGAATGAAATTCCTCTACTTTTGAGTGCCATTGTACATATTAACCAAGAGGTGGCAGAGGTGTTCCACTGTGGGGCAGGTTGTTAAACGAAGGAATGATGGTAACCCTGACCAGTTGTTCTCAGAAGTTTTGGTCAGCCATACCCCTGCAGCCTGGACAGATGAGCTCAAGTACCCCTTCATAGACACCACTTGTGGTGTTCCAAATATGTGGATATTAATCTAACACTATTTACAGTTTAAAAGTTAAGGCAGGCACAAAACATAGTGATCCAGGAATTGTTGATGTTTCAGCTTTGGATCTTTTTCCTCAACAGT
Organism: Epinephelus awoara; assembly: GCA_035609425.1. Classification (NCBI taxonomy): domain Eukaryota; kingdom Metazoa; phylum Chordata; class Actinopteri; order Perciformes; family Serranidae; genus Epinephelus; species Epinephelus awoara. The sequence goes on from CM069297.1 coordinate 22,394,467, forward strand.
CTCTATCAATTCTTAAATGAATTCAACTTTTAGTGACAAGGAGCATAGTATTTGCTCGCTGGTTTTGCCGATATGATCTGGTGTACAAGCTTAAACCGGTTTGATTTATGCAAACCAGCTGAACTGACATTTTGTCATTATGACATATTCTGCAAATTAAGTAGCCTCCATCAGCAGCTTGCGCCAACAGCATCACTGTGCTAAATCCAACTTGTATTGCATGAGTAATGAGTAATGAGCAATACGACAATGTGATTAACATAATATTATGTTTATATGTTTATAAGTTTTATACTAGAAAGTCCATGTGTATTTTGAGGTGATGAAAGACGACATGGCAGAGAAAGTCCCTCTCGAAAAAAAACCAAAAAAACCCTGTGCATTTGTGTAACATTTTGGATGTGAAGCCGATGAAAGAGGTGTCCTACCTAACCACAAGCTACATGGTGAACCACTGTGTCAGACACCCTGTTTCTATTTATTTCTGTTGCTCACTTTGAAAGTGCCATTATGGCTGAGGAATGGCTGATTCATATAATTAAAATGAGGAATTATCTACCCAGTACCTCTATGTGTCACTACAAAAACCAAAATAAGGTGGCAGCTGGCTGGAGGGAGATCGCCAAGGAGCTGAGAGGTTCTTGTACGGTAAGGCTAATAACAAGCCAGGCTATTTGTTGTTGGCTATATTGTATGTCTGGGCTATTTGTGATATAAGTGTAGAGTATTTTTTTCTGTTCAGTTGGATGATAATGAAACTACTTTGAATATGTCACATAAAACACTTTAAAGTGATGCCAGACTGTTTCTGCTACTTAAGTAAAGGGTGGAAAAGTTGCCTTGTTAATGACTGATGAGGTCTATCTGACTGAAATGTTGCATTTATAATAACGGCAGCTAATTAACAGAGTGTTGATTCTTTTAAATATTATCTATCCTAATTCTCATCATGTCAGTGTCTCGTGATTCAAAACTGCAGTGATGGAATCAGAACGTAAAAGTAGCAGCACTGTCAGTGATCAGTGCAGACTAAAGTAAACTTTGCACGAGTTAAATCTGGCATGTGTTTAGTGTTGTAAACGATCTCTATGTTTATTAAAAGCTCTGTTTCAAAACCAGTGGAAATAGAGCCCTGGAACAATGAACTCATTCGACTGACCTATAATAATATACAGTATAGACTACTCTTTTTTCCTGAGACTCTGGAATTTTATCCATGGATAATTTTATTTCAGTGATCTGATTGGTCAGATGTCAGGATGTTTACAGGCTATGATCCAATACCCTGAAGTTAACCTGCTCCAGAGCAGGGTAGCTGTTCTGCATAAGTTGCTTTGGTGATTTTTAACAAGCTTTGCAGTACTGAAAACCCAGAGTTAATTCTTAAGTTCTTGCTAACTAATTAATGTTGACAGGGAGTGCCAATGTTTCACAATGCAAGGTGATAGCTGGACACTTGTTTGCTGTTGGGATACAAAGTGGTTATGTTCCATTCGGGAGCTGCTGCTGAGTCAAGTGTGACACCTAGTGGTAAAATTCACAATACCGCTGCAGTCTAAAGATGCCGTTTGGCTTAATGTCAAACCAGTTCAAAAAATTTTTCACATGAGCCCAACCCTGGATATCACTCTCATGTACAGTCAAAAAGAAGCTGCACCCAGGAGCTGAAGATATTAAAATCAAGTACAAAAACTTAAGTTTAAAAAACGACATTTTGTACAGTTTATGAATGTAGTAAGAGAACTGGAATTTACATTTGTACTACTTGTACTTGCTGTAGAACACATCATTCAAGAATGTCACATTACAATTAGTATCTAAATTGGCCTGTCTGACATCCTTATTTTTCTCGAATTCTTGGCAGCAGGTAATGTTCATGTGTTTTTTTTGTTTGTTTTTTAGATACATACTCTGTAATACTATGGTAAACCTGAGGTATACACACACCTGCTTTGAAATCCCTGCTGTAGAACATGTCAAATACACTCACGACACACATGCTCCACATGCAGAATACATGCACACATAAACCGACGACAGTTACACACTACAATATACCTATGTACAACATTAATGAAGTTCTCTATCACTTCATCATGCGATATCATGCATGTGCACATGCATTGTTTTGCTGTACATGTGACTCACCCTCCGGGCTTTACTCTGGTATTTAACCGCCTTCTTAGTGTCTGATACTGCCCTTTCCACATAGTCTACTGAGTGCTCCACATTGTACTCTATGCGGTCTATCATTTCCCCCTAGGAGAGGTTAGTTACAGAGGAGGTTTGGAAAACATGCAGACAGGAAGAAGAAAGTGGGAGCCAGATGTGGAGGCAGGAGGAGGGGTGGATACAGATGGAGAGGAGGTGAGAGGAAGGGGAGGAATAATGGGATGGGAAGCAGAAAGGGAGAAAGGAAAGAGGGAAAAAAGAGGACATAATGAGTCAGTTGGTAGAACGTGTGTATCTTGCATCTCACCCGTTTGCCAGTCTTTTTGAACTTTTTGCATTTTGGGATGTTCTCCTTTGCCTGCTCCACATATTCATGGGCGTCCAGCACACTTCGCTCAATGTTGTTCACCAGTGCACCCTGATTGAAAGACAAGAGACAATGTCATGTCATAGTTGTGTTGGGAGCTCATATTCGATACCTCATCAAGACTTTCACAGATGTGATTTAAAGGTCCAGTGTCTACGGTTTTGGGGGATACATTGGCAGAAATGGAATATAAAATAATAAGTATGTTTTCTTTAGGGTATTCACCTGAAAATAAGAACCGTCGTCTTTTTGTTACCTTAGAATGAGCCATTTATATCTACATAGGGAGCGGAAGCTCATCCACATGATGCTGCACCACAGTGTTTCTACAGTAGCCCAGAAGTGACAAACCAAACACTGACTCTTGATAGGGCTAGTAGGGTTTTTGCGTTGGCTACCATAGTTAGCGGCCCCTCCATAATGAGCCAAACACTTATTTTTCACTCCACTTTATTTTAAGTTAAACTGCTTCATTCAGTGTTTAAATCACTGAGCCTGTTTGCTTTGTTGGTGGAAGAGACCTCTGTGGATAATTTGACTCCCGGTAAAAGTCTCCAGCATCTTAAGTTATCAGAGAAAAAAACAGTCAGCACACATTAGCAGGTGCTGTGGTAGCAGCCGGTGAGCAGCCGAACGGCATCGGAGAAACACTGATATTTCACACATGAAACTGCTTTATCCCGTGTTTATACTGGTTTTAATCACCTGGTCAATTTGTTTTTGAGAAGAGACCTCTGCGGATAATTCGGCTCCCGGTAAAAACCTCCTGAACTATGAAAACTGAAGGAATCCTAACTAGACGTTCATGCTTGCCACATGGGAGAAGTTACAGGTGGTTGTAATCTGAGGTCCACTAGATGCCACTAAATCCTTCATACAGCTTCTTTAAGTAATTCTAATCTTATGTTTATTATATGAGCATCGTAGAGTGTGTTGTATTGTGTGGGCTTTGAAAAAGATACCAAGTGCTCTTTTGTCTTCCTCTTTTCATATACCTATCCACACGCTCCTTCTTACTAACACTTTAGTTTATGAAAGCAGCAGATGTCATTACCATGTTTAAATCAGCATTTGTCAAGAAGCACATTTAGCATTGACCTAGGATTGTTAAATGATAAAGAACCATCACTCATACGGGTCTTCATGCACGGCAACAATGATTTAAGTATATAAATAAATTAAGAAAAAATAAGGAATCACAGGTGGATTACCTTTCTGTATTAGAAGGGGATCGCCGTTCTCTGTTCTCTAGAGCTCAGAGTCATTGTGGTGGTGACAGTGTGTGGGAAAGAAAGAGAAACAAGAGTGCAAAGCTGAGAAAATTACCAGACTCAAGTACAGTATAATCTTAAAAGTGACACTCCGTTATTAAAAGAAGGGTTAGTCCATTGAATTATTTACATTTATAGGCGTGACAAGAGAATGAAAGAGTATGTGAACACAAATACACACAGTACTACTGAATTATGAGACATTTCAACAATTATCACTCCCACACTACAATTATGCCCGCTATTGCATTGTGCTGCAATTCATATCACTTACATGCAACAATATACTTTCATATTTGTCACTCAGCATATTTTCTTATGCATGTGCTCACATTTCCTTTTGCGTAATTTAGACTGCATTTCCGATGAGGAAAACCAGTTCATCTCTGTGGGGGCTCATCCCACACACTCATGCAGTCTCATATACAGGAAGGGCTACAGATTTACCTGAAGCTCAGTACTTGAGTGAGAGGAGCAAAGGTAGCTCTTACACATGAGCATAATGTATGCGTGTGGCTTTGAAGTATATTGTCTTGTTCACTGCTCGCTGCATGATGCAAGTTTCTCAGTGCAGTGTACACCAGTCTATACAGCATCTCTGTTCACTCGCTGAATTAAACTTCCAACAGGGACATGATACATTTCAGCAACTTACAAAGCCAAAGCCCCTTTGCAAAGCAGCACATTAATGCAACGCTGTTCAGTTGCCAACTTTAAAGTCCTGGATGTCAGATTTTTCTCCCAGCTCATAAACACAGCATGATAATTACATTTTTAAAAAATGATCTAATGGCAGAAATCCCAAATACAGATCATGAATAAACTCCAGTCAACTGATCTTTGCGCCAATAGTTATCCATGCCCCCAATTCTGTCTAAATTTACTGAGATATTTAACAAACAGACAACCAGATGGAGCTAAAAAAAAAAAGAAACACACAACCGCCACCCAAGTCTGTACTAATACACTCTACAACTCATATGTAAATTAAAAGACTGGCAGTTGCTGTCTGTCTAAAGTCAAGTTATTTTCATGAGAGGGAGAAGCAGCAGCTGCTGCGGCACGATAGCTGGTTAATGATTTTACCACTGTGAGCACAGTGTGCTGCTGAACTTTTGCATTAGCCAGGGCGCATTTTCAAACCACTGACAGGAAGAAATACTAAATCTACAAACTGGACTCTTCGTTATAGCGTTCATGTTGGCAGATGGATTGCCAATTTATGACCGTATTTTCAGGTTTGTTTCCACATGCATTTGGCACATCTGTAGGGGCTGAGAGAGGATCGATGTTTTCACCTGGCTCTCCACCAGCATGGCCATGTCCATGAACATGTCGTGAAGCTCTCTGATACTGTTTTCCAGCTTGATGATCTCATTGTGCCGCGTCTCGATCTCATTCATGGCTTGCTCGGTGATGTTGTCCATAATGATCTAACAGATAGAGAGGGTCAAGAGAGGAGTAGAATTAGATTAAAAGCATGCGTTGTGCGCATCTATGTTGTATCTATTGCACTGCTTACCCCCGAGGTAAAGATAGCCGGGTTGTCGCTCTCCAACATGCTCTCCAGCTCCTCATTCGTCGTGTTTCTTCCAGCTAAAAGGGCAAACACACCCAGAGACATTTGTAACAGCAATCGTGTTTGTAGGTGTTAAAGAGATTTATCATGTGTGTGGATATTACAGTAAATCTAAGCCCAGGGTTTAAGAACTGTAGGTGCAATGCTATCGGATTAAGAGATTCTCCAAACTACAGTGGATGAAGATCACATTAGGAAGGACTAATAAAATGTCCCGCTCCCTCCTCTTTCATGTCTGTCTGAGGATTAATTAAAACAAGAGCTGTGTGTCTCTCTTTTCCACATGCTCATTTTCTCTGTGTCCATCTGTCTCTCCTGAATATCCTGCATTTTAAACTCTTTATTCTTGCATCTCTCTGAACAGCAGTGGATGTGATGTAAAAATCCTGAGTGCCATAATTTAGCCTCTATCAGCATGGATCTGGATTACATGCAGGATAAAGTGTGTGTTTGTGGATTTATCAGTACTCAACCAGACAAATCAAATGTTCAGTTGAATTCCCACAACCACAAGCCTTGACACTTTTAACAGTAGACACAGCTTTAGTCATATAAACACAGCCTTATCCCAACACTTACATGCTTACAGGTCAAATATTACAGAGTGGACTCCAGTCTACCCATATTTTCTTTCCTAATCTAGCTGACTGTCTGACATAGACTATATAAAAGAATGTATATAGCTACTGTGTCATTGGTTTGTGGACTGCTGTTTTGAAGCCTCAACTTTTCATTTTGGCTTTTTGGAGCCGGAAGTGACCATATTTTGAGGAAAGGGTGGAGCTGTGGAGGAATGAGAGCTGCATCTGACTCATTTTAATTTTAAGCCTTGATTAAATGTCAATGGAGAGTTACATACAAATTCACCCCCATACAGTTGTCATAAATGTTGAAAGTAGCAAGTAGAGACCAAAACCGTTTTTTTGCACCACTGTAAACATGTTCATTTCTGCTGGGGCCATCTACAGGGATTGATCTGCATCTGGAGCCAGCCTCAAGTGGCCATTAGAGGAACTGGGGTTTTTGGTATTTCCGTGTTGGTTTCACTGTTGTCCGACTCCTATGAGGATAATCAAGGCTGTAAAATGACTGACTTAAACGGTGGATTCTAATCTGTTTTGTAGATGTAAAGTCAGGCTGACCTGAATGCTTTGAAATTTTGACGCTTTTATCATTGCCATGGTAATCAACATGTACATCAGTATGCAAATGCTTCAATTTTTGTTTTGTTTTTTCACCACTAGAATGGTGGAGAAAACTGAAAGGAGGTGACAAATGAGGCCAGTGTTCTCAGCAAGGTCATCGACCCGCAGTTCAAACATTTAATTGGTTGTCTGACGCACGAAAGGAATAGGCGAGACAAATTGCAGAAGGTTATCCGTGGCTGGCAATTGTAGTGAAGCACTTGCTTTGCAATGCTTTGCATTCATGACTTACAGAACAATTGCTTGAAATAGTCCACCTTCTCTTACCTCTCTCTATCACTCTCTCTGACACAGACATAGCGGTGCTAATATTACCAAAGTCAGCTAGGGTTTGGGTGATTAATTAGCATTTATGAATATATTTGATGAGTATTCAAGGTCCCGTCAGGTAAAGGCTTAGAATATTTGCAGGTAATTATCACTAAAGCTTTGAAGCCCCTAAAATGGTATTCGGGACAGTCCTAGTGTAAAGGAACTGTCATGATTACCTACTGAATTCTACCATTGGTCTAACATTACCTCTTTTTACAGTTTGATTTATTGTGTCCAGACCACTAACATACAAATTGGAAATATCAGTCATGTTTGGTACTACCAGAACAGTTTGGGTAGTTTGCACATCATTTGTAGTGGTTAAAATTCAATCTCATACTTGTGAGGACAGGCAAACATGATTAAGCAGGCCTCATAATGCTTGAGTGTGCAGCTATCTTAGAGTAAAGGAAAATTAGGGACATCACCTACTTATTTTCGAACTTAATAAACTTGCTTCCCCCAAAAAAATTTTTATCTTTCTATCTACTGACCTGTACCACAACACATCTTAATGCTTCCTACTGCTGATGTGTTTGCTCCTCATCCATCTTTATTTTCCCAGAGAGAGTTGACCTACTTCATAAACATTTCCCTACACCTCTTTGCTACACCTAAGTTAATATCCTGCATCCTGTGTCCTGCAGAGCCGCTTCTCTTGGGCTCCATTTCTGCTCCACTGACACAGTCAGACTCTGTCAGCATCATCTCCAATCCTTCCTTCGCACATTAAATTCTCTGTGGGACTAGATACAGTATATACAGTGCAGTATTATCTCTTCCCCATGAAGACACCCTGCACCCCCCCAAACAATTACCTGGAGTACAAAATGAGCTGAACAGTTAATAAAGGAGCAACAATTTGGTGTGAAAGAGAGAAAAAGCTAATGTTTAAGTCCCAGCAGGGCAATTATATAAGTTCAATCAGTTACAACTAATAAACATGTAAGAAGATTTCAGATGTCACAGCTTGCAGAAAATACAAATCTAAATTTGCTTTTGTTCAGACAGTGTTTCTGTCTTTGCTTCAGCCAAGAAAAGAAATGTTACCTCTTAGATTGTTTTATTTGAAGATTTTTTTTTAAAAGACTTAAACAGGATAAGTATCCATTACGGAAAAAAATAAATAAATAAAAAAGAAAACACACTTAGACAAAACCCTACTGCTCTAAGTAAGAGCAACATCTATATTGTATAAGATTGTGTTGAATGCTAAAATGGGCTTACAATAACATGTAAGGCAGCCTTAATTGCCATGTATAACTATACCCTTTTATGGTGCATACAATATTACGCTACCAAAATAATCAGGTGGACAGTATTTAGAAATCTCTTGCTTGAAAAGTTAAAAATGATCCACTGTGGCTCACAAGAATGTCTGTATGCTTGAAATAATAATATGGGTGAAGAAGCTGCACAGTGATCGATTCATTTATTTATTTTAATTTAACCTTTTTTTTTTTAATTTTTTTTTTTTTTTTTGAAGATAATTTTTGGGGAATTTTTTTGCCTTTAATGGACAGGACAGTTAAGTGTGAAAGGGGTAGAGAAAGAGGGGATGACAAGTAGCAAAGTGTCACAGGCTAGACTTGAACCCAGGCCGCTGCGGCAACAGCCTTGTACATGGGCCGCCTGCTCCACCACTAAGCTACTAATGCCCCAGTTTAACCTTTATTTTACCAGGAAATAGTCCCATTGAGATTCAGAATCTCATTTGCAAGGGAGTCCAGGCCAAGACAGCAGCATTATAGTTCCACTAAAAACACAACAGGTTAAAACAGACAACATGAAACAAACAGTTACATTTAGAGTTAGCTAGCAGGATTGCACAGGGATCTATGGGTAACAGTTAGCCTCACACATCACATGCATCACATAATTTTTTTATTTTTTTATTCTTCTTCTTCTTCTTTTTTTTTTTTACAAATTATCTTTGGTCATAGAATGATGCATTCATGCTAAAGTGCATCTTCAGACATATTTTATTTTTTGAAAAATAAACAAAAAAAATAAAATGACTTCAATTAAACCATCAAACAGTAATTTGGTGGCCTGGCGTAAACCTTTACCAAACCCCGTAGGAAGGACGGCAAACACGTTCTTTTTTTCAATGAAAGCTTTCAGTGCAGCCGTTTGCTCTGCTTTTAAAGAAAACATACATTCCAGTTTGTTCAACACATTTACCATCGCAGTTTCAAAATCAGTAGTCATGTTGTTTGTTGAATTGCATTCACTCCGCTCCTTGTCCCTCTTATTCTGATGATGTGATTTCAAATAACCGGCCCCAAAGTAATAAACGGTTGTGAATGGCCCAGTAAGCCAAAACCGATGACAGAATTTGCGTTTATGATCCCATGGCCAGACTGATCTGCGGAGCGAAATAGAATATGAGCTCGCAAGATCAGGATGGTTTCACCAGACTAGTAATTTGGGGCCCCCTCCTGCAGTAACTGAGAACTGCCTAGGCGTCATAGACCCCCTTCCTGTTGAAGACCCAGGCTCAAAGCAATAGTTACTTTGCTATCGTAGCTAGTGTCATCTGTCAGTCAAACTAAAATGAGTCAGGACCCGTCAAATTACAACTCCTCAAGGGGAGACACTTTATACTTTTATTATTTTGTAGAAATATTCAAACAGCGCAAAAAAAACAGGGGCGAACAGCTTCATACAGTAGGTGGCTTTGTATTTACCTAACAGACATGAAAGTGGTAGCAATATTCTATTCTATTCTGTTCTATTCTATCTCTCGGTTAGATGAGAAGTATGTTTCCTACGATGACAAATGATAAAGACATGCTAGATCAGGGGTGTCCAAACTTTTTTGAATGGGGGCCAGATAAAATAATGTGAAAATACCTGGGGGCCAACTGATTCTCACAGCAAATGGGTTTTAAAAAAAAGTGAGACAACTATTTTTATCTTTTAATGAACTATTACTACGTGATGCCTGTCTATAAACGGTGATGATAGTCCTATCATTGTGAGGTGAAAGGTAAAAATGCGAAGTGATCTTGCTCGATCAACCACTATTGTGTAAAGGGCAACATATGGTATATTTTGAAAGTCAAGCCGAGGGCCAATTAAAATTGGTCTGCGGGCCACAATTGGCCCCCGGGCCAGACTTTGGACATGCCTGTGCTAGATGATTTGTTTTCATCCATAATGTAACTGAATGGACCTGCTTTGTCAGATACGGCTCCGTGTTTTCCCCTGGACCTCCAGCAGCTGTGGCTCCTAGGAGATTTTGGAGGCAACTACAAAATCTCTATTCATGACCTAATCAGTGTATGTGAGTATGTGTGTGTGTGTTGTGTTTATAGGTGTGATGAAGGCCTCAGTGCAGAGCAGGTAGGTTGATGGTGAGTGAAGATGTCAGGAGTCAGAGCCGATGATTGCCTTCATGAACAGAATACTGATGAAGCTGCTCTCCAACCTGCACATGGACGTGTGTCCATGTGTGTTTCAGAGCACACCTTTGTCCATTTATCTCTACATAAACAGGGCCTATCATGTCTAATCCAAACTTCATATCCATAACAAAGCAATGAATTTCATTTGGTTGTGGCTAAGTGGTCCCGCTGTTTCATTACTGCGCTCGAGAATCTACTCATGTTCAGCGATGACATTTTGCAGCTTGACAAATGAAAAGACACAAAGAGGAGCGAGAGACCACGTTCACCACATAGCTGTGATCAATTCCCTGTTCTCCAGGCCTCCCTTATAATAAATAATCTCTCTATCATTAAGGCTAAAACTACAACATAAAAGAGGGTCACAGAGTTGAAGGACAGAGAGGAGTGACAATGAGTCATGGATAATTGTGAAGAAGGACAAAAAAAAAACAAAGGCACTCTGGTGCTTCCCTACCCTATTTATCTCAGTTCCCACACACACACACACACACACATACACGCACTCTCCTCATTGCCTTTTTTTTAAAGCCCTGACAGGCACCGAGGGAGGCTCTTATTTGTTGCCATGGAGACCCAAACCCAGAGAAGCCTAATATGAAGCCAAGAAGTCTCACTTCACCCGTAGCATTTATGGGCTATTAAATCATTCATAGTATGTTGCTACCAGTAACAGCATCATTTCATTTCCATTGTTATGTAACACAAATGAAGTGAGCCCCCCAAGGAGCAAGAGCGAAAAGGCAAACCACACAAATGTTCACGCACGCAGAGCAAAGGAGCCAAGTGATTTTTTTTTTTTTTAATGCTTCTGTTCGCTTCATTTTCACCTACAGGAATGAAAAAAACATGTACAGCTCTATCTGCACACATGGAGGCCAATGTGTTGGCTGTACACGGGGAATTTGTCAGTGTACATCGTCGTCTTTTTCCCCCGGCATTGCGAGCACGTCTCTCCCAGCTAAAGGAGTGTCCGCAGGGAAATAAAACATGACAATCAAAATGTCAAAGAGGTCCTGCGACGCCTGCGACCAACATCCCCTCCATCCTGCTGGGCCTGCCTGTTTGCTTATGGAAGCAAATAAATGTGTGATATTCACAATCAATAATAAAATAAAACCCTGCTGAAGTGTTTCGATCTTGATTGGCAATGCAAAAATCTTTCAACAGATGTGATGTTAAGCTCCAATGAGTCACTCCAAGAACACGAAGGATATGTGCCTTTCAAGGAATAGTTTAACATTTTGGGAAATACTGGTATAATTGTTGGCTTTTTTTGCTGAGAGTTAGATAAGAAGACTCAAATGCCCCCGTCCATTTAAGTGTTTTTCCCTGAGGGCAGCATATTTTTTAAATTCACAGCAATGGGAGCACCACATATTTACTCTATGCTACGAGTGTCAGCAGCATGATGAGGTGCTGAGCATCTATTCTGCACTTCCTCCGAGTGCCAAGAGTCGAAAATATATTCAGCTTTAGGTAAAACGCTGTGCTCATCATTGTTAATTTTTACCGTACGACGTACTTCAGCTTTCCTTTGATGGATTCCAGCCACTAAATACAAGGCTGGAGACCGGTGATAGTTAGCTTAGCTTAGCATAAAAACTGAAAGCCAGGGGACACAGCCTGATCCTGATGTTAAAAATCAGCCTACCAGCACCTCTAAGTGTACGTTCAAACCAACAGCAACCAGAGCTTCCAAAATGGCAGAAGTAATTCATTTTCAATGAAAGCCTGGCAACTTGGGCAACCTGGTCGTCAGCCGCACGTCTTGGGCGATCAAAGCGACCAGAGCGGCTCTGGAGGGAAGTCAAAACCCGTTTAACTTTATGGTAATGAGCTCTGATGCGGTTTGGCGACAACCAATGGGAATGCTGACGTGTTTTGATGAAGCGGGTCCCAGAGAACAAGCCATGTAACTTTGGTTCCTACAGCACATTTGTTCCGACAATTGATATCGAGACGTTTATTACTTGCATTCGCGCCCACTCAGTCCTTATAATGTGCCGCTGTTCAGTTACACAGACCAAAAGAAGAACGAGGCTTGGGATCGCGTCGTGGAGGTAGTTGGTTGGTCTGGTGAGTTTTAAAGTGTGTAATGTTAGTAATGTTGCGACATAGCATGCAAATCTTCCTTGCTTGGTTTGAGTGGGACGTTTTCTGTTTTCAGTGACCAAACATAACTTTCTGTGGGCCAACTATGAGCTTTTTGACTGGGCAACAGCAAGCAGCAACTACGCTGCTTTCAAGCCAGTAGTCTGCTTTGCGGCTCCTTTAAATTGACAAGCACGATCAAACGTTCAATGGTTCACGTGATGAGCGACTAGAGCGACCAAAGCTGTCACAAATATTTTTGACCGTCGTGCTTCTTGGGCGTCCGCAACAGACTTTTTGGAAACTTCTGGTTTGAATGTACAGTAAATCTCACTAATTAACATGTTGTCTTGCGTTTGTTTGACTTGTACAAAAACCCAAATGTAAAATCATCTTGTGGTTTTAGCGTTGGTCATGAGCTGGATTATTTCTTGGCAGGGAGCAGTTCCACCTGAATCCGCGACTGATTGCTCATAAAACCACAAAATGACATTTTTACACTTTGATTTCTGTATGGATCAAACAAACACGAGTGAGTTGTAGAGGTGCTGGTAGGCTAATTTTATTACCTTTGGACAGAGCCTGCTTCCCCCTGTTTCCCTCTGTTTGCAGTCTAAGCAAACCATCTTCTGGCTCCTACTTCACACCATCGCAGCACACAAGAGCGGTATCAATCTTCTCATCAAAGTCTTGGCAAAAAAAAAAAGCAACTAAGTGTTTGCTTCCTACAGCTCAGCAGCCTATTATGGAAACATTATTTCAAAAGAAATCACAGTTTATTAATGAGATAGGGAAGGAAGCTATCCAAACTGTTAAATAATACAGCATATTCTGCAGAAGTGAAGTGCTTACCTCGATATATATTAAAGGTGTAATGGAAGTGTCAGCAGCATTCTGATTTTTTTTTTTTTTAACTAACTGTATTTTCCTGCTTGGGATAAGTGCTGAAACCTAGAAGATAGAATATAAAAATGTGAACACAATGTGACTTATACATACTGTAAACATGTAACTGCCCATATATGTCACAGTGTTGCGATCCTGTTTCTCTTATCTCTACATCCAGCTGCGAACTGGAAAGGAGTAAAGCAGCAAAGGAAACATCGATTCTGAGTCTGTCAGACCAGACTAGGTCTCCTTCTGTGTGTGACACACTCTTATTGATTCGCACACAAACAAGTCAAACGGGTTGGCACAACAGAAACGCTGCTCTCTGGCCACATAACCCTAAACAAATTAAAATGTGTTAGATCAAAATGTTATCTGAGGGAAAAAAGCTTTACTGTTTGTAATTTTGTTTCCTTCAAAACCAGAGACTGCATTTCTTTTAATGCCACAAATTTATCATTTTCATCATCCTCTTTGCTCCCACTCCATCTCCGTACTCTCCCTGCGTGTCTAATCCCTTCCCTGACGACAGGTGATATCAGCTAAGGCCTCCTGTGACTCCACCAGCTGACAAATCAAATCCAAATGAATCTGGAGGAGCTCTAGGAAAAACTGAGTCAGGTGTGTGTTTTTATTCCACAAGGATGTGTTTGTCCTTTCATTAAGCCCAGAAAGTGCTGTGCGTTGTTGCCGCTGCTCTTTTGACTGAACCACACTCAGTGTATATTGGGCAGCGCTCACGCATACAGACCTGCTGCATGTGTCTGACAGATGGCCGGAGGAAATTACGTCTGTGCCAAGTGCCTCACAACAAAAGTGCCCCTGCTCTCCTCTGCTATTACCACTAAACGAGTCATAGTTGACTTCTCTGCATGCATGAGTGTGTGTGTACTGTGAGTGTGCGCCTTTGTGTGTAAGGTGACTGTATCACGATGACTGTTAGGGGCAGCTGGCGCGGCGCAGCCTGCCAGGATACGGTGGCAGAGGCCATGTCAGTGTCTGGTCCAGGAGCCCGGGGCCTGCAGCTAATACCTGTCAAATCATATTACGCACACAGTGTGAGGAGCCCAGATTGGAGCTGGAGCAACCTGGCATGACTATGCATATGGATGCTGGTGATGCGTGTGTTTTGGAAAGTGGTTTTAGTGCTTTTCACAACACTAGGTGAATTCTTAATAAAATACTGTCTGGAAGGGATAAACTGACACTTCTCTGCACAATCGCTGCAGATAATTGGGTGGGATTATAATGGCTGGATGTAGAGCTTTGATCCTCTGCCTTAGGCCCAACCCAACCTGCCGAGTTTAGGCTGGCTGTATAATCTTCAAATTCCCCAACAGGTTGAGTCGGGTTGGGTTTGCTCCGATTTCCCTTTTGTTTTTTGTTTTTTAAATGCAAGCCGTATAGACTGTGTAATGTTATGAATAATGTATGGTGTGTGCTGCCATCAGCCCTTCCCGACTCCCGCCTCTCATTAATGAGGAGAAATGTTATATAGTCTCTATTTAATATATGTATAAGGCACGTGACAGTTTTTGGGCTGTGCTGAACATTGGCTAAGAGAGGGCGCATGTCGGAGATTGTGTCACAAATGTCTGTAAACAAAACTGTAAAGACTTTAGCTGAATTTAGCTTGTAACAAATGTTTTAATCTAAAAAAAAATACCGTGGAAATTCAGGTTTTAAATCAGGCCTGGGCCCGGACCCAAAACTGGTTCAGGCTCAGGTCGACCTTGGACAGAAACTGTCGGGTTGGGCCTGGTCATAGCCAGGTTTTTTATTATGCTGTCACTGATTTCCATTGTTTTATGCGAGTATGTGTGGAGTATTTGTTTTTACGTATGTGCACGATTTGTTATGCATTTATTATGTGTTATGTTCAAGTCTGAGTTCTATGTTTTGCCTGCCTGCCAGACAAACTTCCCCTTGGGAACAGTGAAGTTGAAGAAGTTGAAGTGCATAAACAGCTGACAGCTTGGAGCTAAGGTAAATTATTTTCAACGCCTATATTACAGCCTCGTTTTTCATAAATAATACATGTAACAAACAGTAAAAATGTAACACAAATGCAGAAGAAAATAATGCACTTGGTATTTTTGTGTTAACATTACATGTGGTTTCATAAATCAAACTGTAAGTCAACCCAGTAGAGTGAATGCTGATGTGTGTCAATTGATGGTTATCAAAAACACAATGCATTGAAAGCAGTTATGGAGCTAACAGGATGTTGTTGCTTACGAAGTTTTCTACCACCAGAATTCACAAAGAAAAGGCCTCAAACAGTTGACAGTGAAGTGGATGTTCCTTTGGCTGAGGATAAAAAGACATGCAGGGAAATATGACTTTTTTTGTCTCATGTTTACTGTTTTGACAAGCTTGTGAAATAAATGAGTAAAGAAATCATGGACAGCTGTTTTGGAGAAAAATGGAGAAACTAGACAACTGCACTTTAATGAAACATTATGACCGGGATGAGATGCAGATGTGTTACTGTAATTCACACAGTGTTACCATGTGCGCAGTCAGTATGAAGGGCGGTGGATGGTTTAGTCTCCCAGGTCTACTCACTGATCTCCAGCTGTCTCTGAATGCGTCCCTTGCAGCGCTCCCTGTAGTCCGACTGGGTGGTGTTGTACTCTGACATCACCTCGACAAACTTACGGGACAGTGTGGAGTGCTGGGGATAGAACGAGGAACAACAGCAGAGGACACCAATTTTGTAAGTAATTTAAATCATACATGAGCAGGAGGTGCACAGGTGATTAGCTGTGTCCACATTCCAGACACACTAATACTAAGATCCTGTTTACATTTGGTTTTAAGGTGCATTTCAGGATTTGATCACAAGTGGTCAGCTGGACATACATGGTAGACACGGGTGTGAATGGCAATGTGTCTCAGTTGTCCACTTGTGATCAAATCTGTGTTCAGATTTCATTGCTACCTATGTCACTTACGCTACAAGGTCAAAGGGCCCTACGCACAATTATTATGTCCACACTCTTACCGGTCACATTTGCAGTTTTGTGTGTGCCACTGGAGATATTGCTGTCGGCAGAATTCAACTTGTTGGTCAACTCATCGCAAAAACGCCAAGCGTTGGTGCGCTGTCACCAAAACAACCACATCCTCCACTGATAATGTATCATTGCTTTTACGTCCTTGTCAGGGACGTATCAGATGCATTAAGACCAATTCATAGTTACCGTGTCTGCACGTCTACAATGGTCTGCTTTGGTCTGTGTGACATAAATGTTGTCATCCACCCATGTCTGCCAGGGTCCGCACAGACCCAAACATCTGTGTGCAGCCCATTTTGTGACCGCACAGACTGTATCCACAGCAAGCGCGCTAACTGTGCACGCTTCAATCTCTTGTTCCAAACTCTAGTCTGCAATCAACTCAGCCGCAGCAGCCTCACCACGGTGAAGTTAGGTTGAAGTTGAATACTAGACAAACATTCACTCCAAACCCAGTGGTGTCTTCACCTGATGTTGGCAGTATAGGAGGATGGTAAGCTCGCCACCCAGCCCTCCTGTTTACTGCTAGGGACTGACGCAGACTTTCAGTTGTACTATAAACGGAGCCGCATGCATGTCTGCATGACCTCAGCTGTGTGCAGTCATTCAATGTGGAGTATGTTCGAACCTTTAGTTGCCCAAGACACATTTTTTAAAAAAAGTGTAAAAAGGGTCTAAATAAGTTTGGAGCATACAGAGTGTTCATACTGAAAAAGGGACAAAGTATACTCAAAGCAGTCAGTGAGCATACTAACACATACTGGATTTCTGATTGTGCTGATGGACACAGTTGTCCCATAATGCTCTGCACAGAGGAGCTGGAGGAGCTGCAGGTAGCAGTGAGACTGTCTCAAGAAGTTTTGGGTAAACAAAAAGTAACATTTTTATAAAGCATTTAGCTTTGTCTTCGTGAAGTTTAACTGAACTGTACCTGTGTCTTGCGTATCCTCAGGTCAGCTGATGACCTGTTCTGGCTTTCCTCTTGCTCAATGGTTTGCTGGATACCTGAAAAGATACACAAAGATGTAGAGTCAATTATAGGGCGAGTGCTCCCCCTAAAAATGAACACCAAGACAAACGACGTCGCTGTTGGCTGTCTTCTTAGCATTAGCGGGGCTAAAAGTGTGAATCTGAGTGCAGTAGAGGAAAGTTGATGAGGTTCATAAGGTCGAAAAAAGGATTGCATTCACGAGGGCAGAATCAGCATGGCAGTCTGCCAAATGGATTATGAGATACAATACTTTAGTTTGTATGCACAGCTGACACTTTGACATGAAGAAGGTGCAAGAAGAAAAGTCAGGGGGTCATAAGAAACACAAGGATTCAACGTGAGGAGATCTTGAAAATCCACAGTAAATTTCATAGATATCCATCCATTCGTTTTGCAGTACCTCACAATGTGTTAGTCAGGGGAATGAGTGAAGTTATGGCTGCCTGAGAGAAACTGCTTGGGATCGAAATCACCATCAATAATCGTCTGGAAATTGGATCGATTCTCAAGTTTAATTTTAATCTGGTCAGCAGTTGTCAAGATATTTTACTCTTACTCTACCGAGAGTCAAACTGTCCACCTTGTAAACCTTCAAGAAACTAAAGCTATCAATAATTCAACACCTGTGACCAAGGGACCTGATGTATATACACCTACAATTACAGCCAGAAAAAAACATTTTCCCCATATTAGCACTTTCCTTCTGCTCCCTCACATCCACAGCTCAGGAAATCGTTGTAGAGAAGCTGCTGCTGAGCATACTGACGTAAATTAAAAACTCTGTCAATGTGAGGCCATGTGAAGCACTCAATCAATTCAATGTGAAAAAAACCCAGATGTCTGAGCCTGTTTATTTTCACTCTAATTTTTCTGTAAATTAAACTGGGAGAAGATGACGTTACCAGTCGCTGCACACTCAGAGACCTTTTGTGAGATGTCTGCACCTGCTGCTTTTATTGTACGCGCTGTATGCCTCCCTGTCTATGCAAACAGCTTGAGCCGACAGGGTAAGCAGGTTCACTTATCGTTAATGAGCAATTTCAGGTTCAATAATATGGTAATTCTTCATACATTTTGACAGATGCTCCAGCATCTCTGAAAAATCTAATATTTAAAACATAACTTCAATCAACATCCCTACATAGCAACAGCCTTTTTCTTGAACAATACGCATGCCCTCTTGTCACGACACATGCATTTCCTGCTGTGCAACAACAATAAAGTTGAATCCAATCTAATCTAATCCTGTGGATTGGGATTTGTGGATGGTGCCAGAACCTTTGTGGGAATGGTAAGACACTCCTTGAGCTTGCTACATGTCTTCACATAGTCAGGCTACAACAGAAGCACAGAGCATAGTAAATTAGGATTTGCATCAGTGTAGAATATTGTCTTTGGCTTCAAACGCATATTATGAGTTTAAAAACAAGAGCTTCCTATTGTACATCTGCATCCCAAAAAAAGCTTTGGCACACCTATAAAGGGTTCTTGGGCACAGATGCTTGGGAGAAACTGAAAAATAAATACATATATACACGACAATGGGCCTCATACAGGAGAAAGTCTGCCGAACACATCTTATTCTAAGTGGCAGGTACAACTTAGAGAACTTCTGAAACTTACACTTACTGTTCTCTTGTAACCCTGACTTTCATCAGGTTAAACAAAAAGTGTGCAAGTTTGTGCAAGTAAAACAGGTTTAGGATAAAAGTACTCAATGTATAACTTGCATTTTACAAATAGAGCTTCCTTGGATAGCAAAGGCATGACTCGCCCTCCTCTGCCTTTCCTTGCCTCTGAGTGGCTTACCCTGACATGCCTACCCTAACCCTACTAATTCTACACCTACTTGCCTAAACCTAACCAACCCAGCTAACGAAGGCAATAAGTACGAGCCAATCAGAGGCACGTCAGGCCTTTGCCATCCTAGGACAGGATCCTAGGATTTCATGTCCTGGAGGAAAGTCTGTGTTTTGTGACCCATCCATCTTTAGTCCCATCAGTGCGTTGGTCATGTGATCGTAGCCTCTCCAAAATAAGTGGGTTATACACGAATTACTAGCTCATGATTACATCGGTTATGTACAAATTTTGGCATTACTTCTCATAGGAAAAACACACAGTGCGTGAGAACAGCCTGATTAAATCTACATAGACCATCATGTGAATCATTTATCGTTTGTTTATCATTGAAGAAATTCACTCACTGGATCTGTAAGATTTTTTGGGAATTATTTCAAAGCAAAACATACAGTAAATTATGTCAGTACGTCTTGAGGATCTATCCCAGGGTGCAGCCTGACAAAGATACTCACTCACTGACCCACACACACACACACACACACACACACACACACAAACACACGCAAACACACACACAGCGGGCACACATACGATTACACAAAGGTATCCTGTGGCAACAGCTGATGTGAACTGGAGCGACACTGTTAGCGGCCTGTGATGCAGAGCCTGTTCTGCCTGATAGCGCTTGTGTGTATCATTGTATATATATGTGCACATGACACTGTGAGTATACGTGTGTGTGTGTGCCTCTGTAGGCTTTAGACACGCAGGACAAGAGATAAGGGCTATTATCTCATATCTCATAGCTCTCCGCACTAAAGTTGTGCTCTACTTTCCTGAAAGATCTACTCTTCGACACCTGAGTCGTATAGGGAGGCAGAGGAGAGTGTTCATATGGAGATGAGAAAGCTGCCAGCAGGAGAAACATATTAAATATAATAAAACATGGTAAATACAGGAAAGCATAAAATATGTGTATGAGCAGTGATGTATTATAAAATGCACAAGCAAAGCAGGAAAGGTAGGATTTGGCAGACAAATCAGAGAATAAGAGGATTATAGGTACACTTCTGCATACATACATATTAACACACAGGGATAAATAACAAGCAAGAACTTTCCTCACACGTCGGGAGTCTAATCCAGGACCAGCTGCACTTCCATTATGCCTGCACACAGTATGTTACTGTAACATTAATAAGTTTGTGTGCACAAGTGTGAAAAAAACTCTAAACTGTGCACACGTGCACTTTGATCACAGACACCACCTCTGTGGTGAGTGACACTAATCACTCTGCCCACTGCAGCACAAGCTCTAAACTCAGTTGGTCTGTTAGCTGCCAAATGTTATACAGTTCACTGTCTCTTCATGTCTTACTTGTTATCTTCTCTCTTCTCCTGTGAAAGCACTCGCATCATCACATCACATGAAGACAAACAGCTGCACAGGCTGGTTATGGATATGGTCGCAATACTGTGATGCAGATTTCAGAGCTAAACTAATTTGCGTTTTTGATTAATCTGCCTCTCTATTGTCTTGATTATACAAATTATCCTTTGGCCTGTAAAATCAAATGTCAGACAACAGTGAATAAATTGTCTTCACTACTTCCTAGATCCTACTCCCTTCACTAAAGGGAGGGGAGCAAATCTCTGAAAAACTGAAGTCTTGGTTTATACGATAATTCGATGATGAAAATAGTTGCTGACGAAGTTTCTGTCCATTGACTTACTTATTTACTCAAGTACATGTACTTAGTATACTTAAGTACGATTTTAAGGTAGTTGCTTCATTTATTTGATATCTTAGTTAGTGGTCACTTTGCAGATTCAGATTACGAACACAAAACACAATCAAGAAATAAATGACAATGTATTTTTTAAGGTTGTGTAGTGACAAAAAGTTCTGCATTCACCAGCTGCAACACTAAAATAACTTGTGACTCTTTTGCGACTTTTTCTGGCTCTAGCACTCTTGCTCGAACTACAGGCTTTATTCCTGCATTAGAATACCGAGAGTATAGTATCCCTCTTTTACCCTTCAACAATTGTCTCCCTTGGCCATGCCGAGTAAAGCCATGCCACGCTGATTTGTGTTTCCATTGTCAGTTTAGACATGCCATGCCACACAAGGCTGCGCCGGAGGACTTTCCCTGCAATAGGTCCAAAAGCCGGGCCGCCCGCCCTCAAGCAGGTAGTGATAACGTCTCGCCAACTGCAGTCAACCCCAGACGACCCCCCGAACCCCACCCAAATCAGCGTGTCTGTTGCAAGACTCAACTCACCTCTGTCTGCAGGAGACCAGAGAGAAAGTTGTTTTTAAAAGTTTCTATGTTTAGCTCTCAGTACTTTTGTAGCTTCTATTTATATATTTACATTTTATTTAGATATCTGCTTTATTTTACGGTTTGTAACGGCCTGCTCACTGGCCTCTCCAAACGGGCCGTAAAACAGCTGCAGTACATCCAGAATGCTGCTGCTCGGGTCCTGACCAGAACCAGGAAGTACGAGCACATTAGTCCTGTGCTCAGGTCTCTACACTGGCTTCCTGTGGCTCAGAGAATAGACCTTAAAGCAGCTCTGCTTGTGTACAAGTCTCTCCACGGCCTAGCACCAAAGTACATCTCTTACATGTTAGTGCCATATGAACCATCTTGGACTCTGAGGACCTCAGGGACCGGCCTCCTGCTGGTGCCCAGAGTCAGGACTAAACATGGGGAATCAGGGTTTCAGTTTTATGCAGCTAAAATCTGGAACAGTCTTTCTGAAGATGTGAGACAGGCCTCTACTCTGACAATGTTCAAATCTAGGCTCAAAACAGCTCTATTTCACTGTGCATATGACTGAAAGGATCTTATCTGCACTCTTCTCTTTTAAAGTTCATTTTATAATGATTATTTATGTTTTTATTTTGTATTGTGATTTTAATGCATTTTCTTGTTCTGTAAAGCACTTTGAATTACTTTGTGTACGAATTGTGCTCTACAAATAAACTTGCTAACAGGTGAACTTCTTTTACTTGCCCTGCTGCGTGATGGATAAAAACATGCAGCAAAAATATCAGGGAGCTTTAGCCGTGGATCAGCACTCTGCTTTTAGACGTCATCATTTAAGACCAGCCATCAGTTTTAAAGCACACCCTCAAGAAGGGAGCCCTGCTGTAATGGAAATGCAAATCCCTGCTGTGCTGGGCTGACAGCTCAAACCAAACCAAGCCATGATTGTTGAAAAGGGGTATTTCTCTCTCTCTCTCAAACTCAGACCAGACTCAGACCAAACGGTAAAGCTACTCAGTGCTGAATGCTGATTGAATATAAACAAAGATTCTGTTACTGTATTGCTTATTTCTTGCCTAAAATGTTTTCAGAAACACATTTTAGCTTTCTGTTTAACTGTAATACAAAATTATTTGTTGCCAGCTGGCTGCCATACTGTTTTCAGACGGGCAGCGTTTATTGGTCTGGTGAAGCACAGTGCATTCTGGTAGTTGCAGGTTTTCTATCTTGAGCAAAAACAAATGTCACAGCCCTCTCTCTCTGTTGTCTCAGATCATACAGCACCAGTTCCAAAAGTATTTGTGTCTTCCTACTGCACAGGCAGCCCAGTTTTATGCAAAGACCATCTTTCCAACAGTGAAATACTTATTTAACTGACCAATGTGTTAGCTCTGACAGACTTGTGTAGAGAATCCCACATATTGGAGCTGAAAGAACACAAGATGATCATTTGTATAACAGTGAAAATGAAATTAGCAAACACTGAGTAGCTGCAGCTTCAAACACAGAAATTAGCTTGTTTTTCTTGTTTCATATTTTTGGCTGCTGATCAGCTCTTGGAAGTTGTGGCAATATGACAACATTTGAAGTTTTGTGTACTAAACATGTAATCATTTGGACACAAACAAGCACAGAGCTTCAGTGACACAGAACGTAGTCATTAGTTGCAGCTCCAGCAGGAGAAGAAGAAGAAGAAGAAGAATCATACTCACTCTTTAATTTAGAGCGTATTTTGTTGGCCAACTTCTTGATGTCTGCCATGAGATCCTCCAGCTCAGCTTTAGTTTCTGAGTGAAGTAGAAAAGAGAAGAGGAGAGAAGGGATTAGTAGACTTAACTAACTCATCCACTCACACAAACCAGCCACTCTCACAGAGACAGAATCAATACTGGCACACAAGAAATGCCTCTCAGTGTCACTCTCAACAGGGACAAAAAAATTCATCAGATTCAGTCCACAGCAACATATCTCGTCCTTCATCGTGCTCGAGTGCCAGCATCCTTCACTCCCCTCTGCAGTCCACTGTCCTCTTTCCATCCAGGCCCACACCCTCAAACACTCCACTGTGGAGACATGAAGATGAAACTCATGTGGGCTGATGGGTACAAGTGGGTGTTGATAAGTAAGATTAGCTATTTTGGTGACCAGATGAACAAGTGAAATCGCGATGGATGCAGTAAACAACAGGATGAATGTATTCTTTCCAGCAGAAGAACAGGGAAGATTTTTAGCGATGACCAAGCGAATCTTCAAACACTCCTTCCGCATGACATACTGACAGTTGTCTAAATGGAAACTGTTCTTGTCCAGGAGGCAAAAATGCACAAGGGAGTCCCAAAGCACAACAGCTCTGCAGTTTGCTAAATGCATACAGTACACAGCAGCCCAAATAAATGAAGAAAAAAAAGCTGTTTCATGGAGGTCGGGCCACATCCTGAGGAGGAAAAGTAAAAATTTGACTCCTCTGCTATTAATGATCTGTTCTGTATAAAAATGGAATCAGCGAGGAACACTTTCCCAATCTGGTGTGCAATGAGCACAGTTTTTGAATTTAGGCCAGAAGCTGCTTGCAATAAACTAGCTCATACCATATGTTGTTAAACACGACCAAAATGTTTGTGGCTGTTCAGACCGGCCACATTCGAATGCAGGGAAAAATAATCCTGTGGTTGTGTTATAATTGTTCCGACGGTGATTACTGCAACGATCTGTCCACTAATCAACTGACACAGAATTTAACTGGCAACTATTTAAAAAACTGATCAAGCATTTAAGTCATTTTTGAAGAAAAATGACCAACACTTGCTGGATCTAGCTTCTCAAATCTGAGGATTTGCTGCTTTTCTTTTCATATATGACGATAAACTGAATCTTTGGTCAAATAAAACAAGCTATAGAAACAGATCATCTTAAGCTGTGGGAGATTTTAACGGGCATTTTTCTTTTTTATTTGATTTTATAGCTAAAGCCATTAATTGATTAATGGATTATTGAAAATAAACATTAATTCTGCTTTTAGACAGTGTTTTGTTGAGTAGCTTCACTGTGTTTCACTCATATGCACTCAGGAAATCGTATGAAGAATAAAAAAAAAGAGCACTTTTACTTCTGCACAGCTGGATAACCACTGCATTGAGCAGGCTTGGACAGCCCAGTCACCTGAATAAACCATTGCCATTAAGCGTTTCTGCAAACCATGGACAGGATATCTTACAGTTGTATGTTTCATACATATCACAGTAATCAGAGTCAGAAGAATGAGGTTAGGATAATATTTAATCCAGAATATGAGTTTACAGTTTGGCAGAAAATTTGTGCTAATTAAGATTTAACAGAAGTCTTTGTGATCTTGATATTTTGTGATCAAGGGACATCTGAGCAGCAGCAATCCCCCCTGCGGAGTCCTGACACTGGTGGTGGTGGTGGCTGATGACTGCTGAGGCATATGGGGCTAATGAATATGTAAAGACTAGGTGATGATGGGGAGCTGGAAGGTGCGCACAATGACAGCAAGAAAGAACTACGGCTGAGAAAGAACCATATTTAAAATGAGGAGCAGTAAGATGATAGGCTGACAGAGAAGGGGTGTCACTGTGCTATTGTTTGATTGTGAATCAGCTGATGACTCAATTGGCAGCCCCAGACAATGACACCTAGAGACAGTGAGTGGACATACGTGCAAGGAGTGAATGGCAGGGGGAGAAAGAAATTACAGCCTGAGCATGAAAAGTGCTGTCTTCCTGACTGAACTTTCGCTAGAGTCTCATATCAACATTTCTACTGTGATTTTGTTCAGATTACATGTACATGACAGCTAGCTCGAGGGGCCGCCAGGCAGCAGACCTCTGTTTAAGACCAACAAACAACAAAAGTGGTAACGTAACAGGAGACTGGACATTTCTGGCTGTTTGTATAAACCAAACCCATTTTAGCCCAAAACATCGTGTTTTCCAAACGGTGACCAAGTGATTTTTGTGCCTAGACCTAACCACACGTTAACCACAACCTTGTCACAGCCTCAACTGAAAACTGAGTAGTAAAGAAAAGTAAAGTTTCAACAAATCTGCTTCATATGAAACATACAAATGTAACATATCCATCGGCTGCAGAAACATAAAATGCCAACATTTATTCTGGCGTCAGTTTAGGTTGCTAGATGTGGAAAGTTAGGCATTGCCAAATTCAGATATCGAAAAGGTGAAGGAAAGATGCTCAACAATCAGACAAGCACCTAGTTTGAAGCGTACTGACACCTTTATGTGACTTAAACCTGGCTTTACATGATTTATTTAGTTTGAGTTTCTCTCCTGTGCTTCTTCAGCATAACCAGTACAGTCAGTAAGTCGTTACATAATAAAACATTTTTATAACTTCAAATGTAATTGCTGACGCATGTATCAGCAGTGTTTCAGTCTTGTCTTTTTTTGATCACAAGCACCCATATCCTCCACATTTGTGCACGTACAGACGGGGTTCTTCTCATCAGCGCGAGCTTCAAAAGGCAGCAGCACTGAAGGACGGCTGGAGTGAATATCATGTTGTCAAGTTGCTGATAACACACTGAAGTTTCCTTTTCATCCTTTCTCCCTTCTGTTGCAGCTGCAGCCAAACCAGCAGTTTCATAATCATATTCCACACATTTCAGATTATTGCACATGGGAGATAGCAGTGAAAACACATTTTATCTAATGCTATATAATTCACGGTGAACCGATTCATTATGCCTTATTTTGCAATTGCATAAAAAGTGAGAAGAGAAGGAAATTGGCTATCATAACTTTTCCAACATGTAATAAAGCAAACATTAAACTGCCTCTCTTGTTGTTTTCATCACCTCAAAATACAGGAGGTGTGCACTATCTGATGCTACAAGCTAGTATGTCACCTTCGATCAAAGTGGCATTCAATTAATTTAACAAATAACATACAGGTGTGTGATGATGTGTGAGTCTGTGGTCACTGCAGTGTAATAACAGAGAAGGCCTATACATTTATTCATTTACTTAATTACAGAGCTGCAGCTCTCTAAAATCACATCCATATTATAAAAAGAAACTGTATTATGCCCTAATTTTATATTGTATATCCTGTAATTATATGTTGAACACCAGGGGGAAAAACTGAATAAATTCACACTGCATTAAAAGTTCAGTCTTTACCGCATTCATTTGTAAGTTTATGTTTTATTTTGGTGCAAAGGTTACATCATCTTGCAACACTTAACTTTAGTTGGCCTTATTTGGCATTCATAAGCAGCAGCATGTAAACATTTAATAAATGGTTTATAACACACTATAATGTAGTTATTACCACATACAAAGACAGTTTAAGCGTTAATTGATTCACAGCATTTATCCACAATTACACTTTAACTTTTTCCTATGAAGATATATCTTATATAATTATCTCCACCAGACATGAGTGAGGCACAATACCAGACAAATCCACCCCCATTTTTGGCCTCTCCATCACCAACTTGACTAAAGGAGGCAGGAGGGACAATTCCACCAGCCGCAGCTGCGACCAGGTTTTGCTCAGAAGCTATTAGAAACACATTTATTCTCATAAATATATCATCTTTCACATACAGAGCCATTAGCAGCAAAACCCTGGCTGCTTTGTGCAACGTGCTGTTGATCCGTCAAAAATACACGGGGCATGTATTTTTGTCAGCTTTTGGGGACACTCTTGAAACATGCTGCAGGATTGTCTAAAATGGCCGTGATCAGCCTGGGTAGCACCCAGCCGGAGATCTGCCCTCCACTCAGTACACCTTTCTAGTAACATCTGTGCTTCACTTTATTGTCATTGTCTATTTATACGGCATCGAGTCATGGGTGGCCACAGGAGGAGATACAGTTGTTGACAAATACATTAACACTTATATTTGCATATAATGGCATTATAGAGCATTATAAACAATTTATTAATTTTTTATGCACTGCTCACAGAACAAGAGAGGGTAAAGTAAGTGTATCTATTTTAGTTATTTCTACAGAGAGAATAAAAAACTGAGTCTGGACATGAAAGAGAACAAAGGGGAGAAAAAGGGAGAAAGCAGAATGGCTTTCACCAACACACACACAGAGACACACGCACATTACCCTGGAGCATTACTTGCCATTTTTAGTACACTGAAACAAGTGATCATGGAAGTCATTTATCATCTTAATGCCAAAAGAGAACCAAATCTCCATATGTTAACAAGCCCCGGGAAGCCAGCAGACATAAAAGATGATCTTTAAAAGTTATTCAAGTCAAACTAATCAATCAAACCAAACTGCTTGCTGCACTTCTTTGTAATGAGTTTTTTCTGCATGTTACCTGCTTCTGTACAGCTGCATAAATCCCAAAGATAAAAATGAGACAGGGGGTAGCCCTTCTAAACTGAAACCTAGAGCAAAGTCTAAATGGAAATTTGATAACACACTAAGAGGAAGACTTACATCACTGGCAGATGTTCAGTTTTAAAAGTGATTTGCACATATTTTATATAAGGAAAGACGCTTTAAAACATCATCATCATCATATTGCAAATCTACTTTCTATGAATGCTTTTCATGGCAGTCTGACATATCACACTTTTATTACACTATTAAAAACAACCCACATGGCTGCATACTGAGCTGAAAACTCATAAACACCAACAGTCAATAGCAGAGGATCCACTAATACAATGAGGCATCACTGAATAATGTATGTCGTATGAGGCAGCTCATACCACAAACAAACATAAGCTGGGATAAATCCTCAGACAGGCTTGTATGATAACGTAAAATTACACCAGCTTACTGGAGACAGTGAACCTATTACACGATGATCAGCAAAGTTCTACAAGCTTTTAATCTGCTTAACAGACAAGTTACCATATCAGCGAACATCAGCCTGTGCGACACACAGCTCAGTGGGACAAAGCAGTGGACATGCAGAGTGCTACCTGATAACTTCATTCTCATTCACAGAGGAAATTACATCATTTCATACCCAGCTGACGATGACAGGTTCATTTAAATGTTAAGATGGTCGGAGCATAATCAGGTGGGGGTTTTTTCCTCTGGGGTTTTTTATAGCAACAGCCAAGAGATGACAGGAAATGAGGGAAGAGGGAAGAGGGATGATAGGCGACAAAGGTCCATGACCCAACTCAAACCAGGGAAGTTGCAATAACATGCATCAGTATCTTAAATCTCGAGGCCACTAGAACCCCCACGCAGGTGTTGCTGATGCTTCTTAAAGATACTCCATTGAGAAATTGACCGATATGAAAGCTAGGTTTTTTTTTTTTATCAGTGAGTCCACATCTTATTTATTGTGTGCACAAGTATGCAGGTGACATAATAAGGTCTACACGTTTCTGCGAATGGTTTCACACTATTTCGCTGATAATTTCGACAGTTGCCGATGGTTACGTGCAAAGACACAGAGCTATGCACCAACAAGGAAGACTGTAAGCATGGAAACATTGGATGCAAACAAGCAAAAAAGAAAGTAAAAGCCAACCACCAGCTTCACTGTTTGTTGGAGTTTTGCCTCGCTATACTCTGGATTCCTCGTGGATGCCAGCTGCTCATGGTCTGGCACCTGTGCGCTACCTTTTTATAAAGCTGTAACCTCACCTGAGCGCTGTGGGGGCACACACCCATAAATGTACCGAGCACAGAAAATAAGAAGCATAAGAAAATACACGAATAGGTCAGAGTCTCCGCAGAAAAACACACCACCACACAGTCCTTGTGGGTCATAAGTGATGACTGAGAGGATGGTGTACTCTCAACTAGAACAGAAAATTTAAAAGCACAAGTGTGCTGCAGTTACAAAAAGAAATGAGGTAGAGATACACAGAGGATATTCAGGGAAGCCAATTAGATAGGACAACTACAGAGGAAACACACATTGCGTAGCCTATCTGAAACATGATATGTCAAATTCTAAGGACAGATTTAAACATGAAAATGTATTTTTTCCGCAAGTAATTCTAAAGCAAACACTAACATCATTACCATATCCCTGGTATACATTTGAATAAACTGGTGTCTCTTGTCAATAACTGTGCTGCTAATGGAAAAATGTATGCAGTATACAGTGAGCCGGTCAGGGTCAGAGACCGAGCCGAGGAGGAGGGCTGAGGTCCTCAGGGCAAAATAAATAAGCAGTGTTCTGTGGTGTGTGTGTGTGTGTGTGTGTGCAGAGTGGGAGCTGGTTCATAATTGTAATCAGTTATAGATCACAGACGACCTGTAATCTGTTTACTGTTATTCTAAATGAGGGTTACTTCACTGTAATTAAAAGGAGGTACTTTTAATTTTTGGATGTTCATCTTTGTGTCC
Organism: Epinephelus awoara; assembly: GCA_035609425.1. Classification (NCBI taxonomy): domain Eukaryota; kingdom Metazoa; phylum Chordata; class Actinopteri; order Perciformes; family Serranidae; genus Epinephelus; species Epinephelus awoara. Next base: position 22,424,182 of record CM069297.1, read on the forward strand.
ACTTTCGCACCAACTTGGGGGTGTAAGGGTTATGGAAAAGTGTCTCACTTATTCCTGTGTAACCATAGCAACCTCTGGTACAACGACATAAGAACTGAGCTTAGTTTGGGGCCAAGTATGGACAGCGTGTATGTATGTGTGTGGTATTTGTGTTAAGGAGTTAGATTAGATTTCCCCCTCGTGGTTACCAAACAGAGGAGGCCAACCTGCTTGATCAAGTATCTATTCAGCCTCATTATTGGCCGCCTGAAAAGAGGAAGAGAGCAGACACTGATGAGTAAGTGGAGGGAGAAGTGAGAGGGAAGCAAATTAGAGGGCAAAACTGAGGAGTCAATTGAGCTGTGGCTTCACACTCCATCCCTCTCTCAGGCGCTCTCAAATGAAATCTTCAGGTCACGCTTGTTGCCATCATTAAGACTGTGTTGCTATGGCGATGTGTGCAGTCGGTCCTCTTGCCAGCGTCAAATTGTTTCAAAGTGGCAGAGGGAAAGAGATGCTACGAGGCAAGAAGAAATGCAGGAAATGTGGAAGCTAGAAGGAGGGCAGAAAATAGATGGTATTCCAGGATATCTATCAAAACTTAATAAATCTATTTAAGGATAATCTTTATGGCATTTTTAAGACAACAATGTGAAGTGAACTTGTTTACTTCTTCGTCCAAATCAGATTCTGGATGTTGATCTAAACTGTCTGAATTGTCGGAGTCTGAGTCCATCAACATCTCCGCTGCTTTGAACGATATCTTCTCCCAGTTTCCAGTGGATCTTCCTCTTCATTTGTTTTTTTGGACATGGCAGTGCTTTTCTATTTCACAAGATGTGTAACAGCACCCCCTATCTTATAACAGTGAAAACACGGATTGCTGGAATATCGCATTAATGGTGGGGAAGCGTTCTGTCATAAATGACAGAAAATCTTGGCAATGGTGGGAAAAAATGTTAAATAAACAGTAGTCTGAGTGTGTATAAGCACATGGAACTGGGTGAATTAAGGGTTTATTTCAACCAAACCAGAGTTGGAGATTGTTGGAACAGTGAAATGTCGAACCAAGACAGGGCTTGTGAGTTTCATTTTGTTTTTGTTGACATTGAATGAAGTGTGTTTTACAATGATACAATTACTGTATATTTAAATCTGGTGGATTTGGTGATGGCAATTTTAGGGCTGTTTCTGCTTAAACAAATCTTTTTGTTACTCTTAACAAAAAGGTCTATCTCTGTAGGGATACAATACAGCCTAGATTGAAAAACACCAAAGTAATCCTGTAAATTTAGAAACGGTACTTTGGTTATTTACAAAACTAACTTTTTTTACATTCAAATAAATTACATCATGTTAAAACACATAATTTCGGTAACCAGTTCCATTTGATTTTCAGTACACCAATCACGACACATCATCAGGTAGACAAACTGATTTGCCACTGATAGCTAGCAAATGTTCCCCTGGATGCAGTGATGCAAAATTGTTTTTTGAAACTGAAAGGTGATGTGGAAGGCCACCATGTGCCAGTAAAAGCTTCAAGTGTGTGGAGAGGAGATATGACCCTGAATACAATGAATCTGGATTCATAATGGAAGCCAGTGATGCTGAGCTGAAAGTGGGGAAATCCTGTAAAATGAAGCGCTAAAACCATCGAGGCTCAGGAGTCACTTAAACACAAAACACCCGCGATGTGTTGGGAAGCCAAATTAATATTTCCTCAGGCAGAATAGAAAGTCATCATAACATTAACAGCTGGCAGTGGCATAACACATATTTACAGCCCAGTTTATTTCTATCTCCTTTTTTTGTTTGTTGCCATAATATGTTTTTTATTTCTATCATTTATTTGGGAAGGTGGTTCGAGGAAGCTTTTAACAGAAGTGGGCCTTCAGTACCAAAAATTGAGAATCCTTTGACTAATCTATTGTTTGTCTTGGTCTTTTTTTGTTTGTTGTGTATTTGACCGTAAAAAACAAAACTATAGAACACAATAAGACTTCCTCTTAAAACTAGGACAAATTGTAGTTACATGAATGCATCTTTAATCACCAGAGCACTAGGACATTTTTGTATGTCACTATTGCCATGGCAATATACTGGGAGCAGTTTGGCATGACAAAATCAAATTCATTTAGGAAGCTGACCATTTATGGATGGTGATACGGTTAGAGTTGGGGAGAAAATTAGTGCAGCAACAAGGGTTCCGCTGGGAGAACGAATCCCCTCCAGCAACACATACATGAACATTACATCCTTAAATCAACAACTGGCTGGCTGCTGGCTTCATATGTAGCACACAGGCATGACAGAGTGGTAATGATCCTCTCATCTATCTTTTGGTTTGGGGGCACAATCCCAGCAAGGAAAGCAGCAATGTCTCTGCAAAACACAACCACTTTTTGGGGCCTAAAACGTTGCTTGAAACACAGCAATGACTTGCTAAATCAATGTTGATCTTGAACAGTGGTCCGTAGCCTGGCAGGCGTCTTGTCTAGGTGACACGCCATCCACCATCCTTTCCACCTCTGGATCACAACGTCAGCTCATACTACGCCACTTTAACAATGTTGCTATGGTACCTATGAAACATCCATCCATCCATTTTCTAACCAATTATCCTCTTGAGGGTCACGTGGGGGCTGGAGCCTATCCCAGCTGACATTGAGCAAGAGGCAGGGTACACCCTGGACAGGTCGCCAGACTATCGCAGGGCTGACACATAGAGGCAGACAACCATTCACACCTATGGACAATTTAAAGTTACCAACTGACCTATCCCCAACCTGCGTGTCTTTGGACTGTGGGAGGAAGCCGGAGTACCCGGAGAAAAACCACGCTGACAACATGTAAAATCTGCACAGAAGGGCTTACACACCCGGAATCGAACTTGCAACCCTCTTGCTGTGAGGCGACAGCGCTAACCACCACACCGCCGTGCCACCCTACCTATGAAGCATGCAAATGTAATGTACAATGCCAACATTTTCTTCTGGTGACTGCGGTGGCACCTGAAGCTCAATATCACATCTGGTGTGGCGAACACCTTTAACCCCCCTTGATATATGCTCTTATGAAGGTCTAATAAACCAAAAGCTCAACAGTAAAGTGTAGCACTGTATAGATGTAAGTGTGCAGAAATCCTTTCTACCAGTTTAAACACCTTTAACCCAAAAAGGCGCCAACTGATACTGTACTAGTGTTTGTTTGACGTCATGTTGTCAGCCTTTGAAAATACAACAGATCTGATTTCACTTGCTCTATACTGCCCGCCTTTGTGTCTGTTGATCAGGATGGAAGCTGCATGACTTAGTAGCACTGAGATTTACTAAAAGATAAAAATCCTGGAAATCCTGGCCAATTCATCTCTACATTAAGCTACAATCCTACATCAGCTTTGGTTGCACAGCAGCAGCATTTATCCACTTGTATAAGAACGGCATCCAGGTTTCTTCTTGACTGTCACAATCAACAGTCTGTCCTTCACATTGATAAAACTGATCCTATTATTATAGTGACACTGTGTGTGTGTGTGTCAGTCTGATGTCAGGGTACCATGACACAAGACACCAAAGCCACTTCTGTTTCCTGTGCGCTAACTCAGGGTCAATTGCTGCCACTCCAATCTCTAACTTGCAGCCATTTATCTTTTCTCTCCATCTTGCAGTCTCTTTGTGTCTCTCTCTGCTCTCTCTGTAAATATATTACCAGTCCTTTGTGTGTTTATTGATCGTCTAGAGTCCAGTTGTCTGATGTTTCGGAGAGACAGCATGTGAGCTCATCCCTCAAACATTACTGATATTTGCCTTACTGCAGGAATACAGGATGAACTCAGGTAATGACAAACTGACGGCACAGATAAAGTTGAACCACTACGCTACATCCAACACACTTGCTCATCCATACCTTTCCAGTGTGACAGCTTTCGCATCGATTTTCTAAAATCAGTAAAGAGTGGTACTATTTAAAAAGCCTGTTACAGACTTTTCTTTATTCCACGATGACCCCACAATGCAGTATAAGGACACATTCGAAAACTAAACACATTTCACACATATCAAATTGTTTATATCGATGCCTGCCAAGCTGCAAACAACTGCCGACCACTGTTCAAGACCAACAAACAACAAAACCAGTTGTGATTTAGCAAGTCATTGTTTTGTTTCCAGCAGCTCTGAGTATTTTTTTAGTAAAGTATTATTAGCAAAGTAATAGTTTGTATGTTATCCTACAAAAATGCACAAACATGAAGAGAATTAGTGTCTGTACGAACTTAACGTAAAGTAAAGCACTTAATGTAAAGTTATGGAGGCAGGCAAGTAAAGTTACTGTGGTCCATGGTTTCAAACACCGGTCTCCTGGGGAAAGTCTCAGGGGGGAGTTCTGTGTTTTATCATCATCTACAGCCCCAGCCTCCAATCATCAGGGACCACTTCATTATTTACTCTTAACTCAGTGGCCTAGTGGTAGAGTGTCCGCCCTGAGACTGGGAGGTCGTGGGTTCGATCCCCGGCCGGGTCATACCAAAGACTATAAAAATGGGACCCATTGCCTCCCTGCTTGGCACTCAGCATCAGGGGTTGGAATTGGGGGGTTAGATCACCACATGATTCCCGAGTGCGGCACCGCTGCTGCTCACCGCTCCCTCAGGGGATGGGAGAACGAATTTCACACACTCACGTGTGTGACAATCAGTGGAACTTTAACTTTAACTACCGTCAGCACATTGGTCACATGTATGTGGATATTAGGGCCATAACGGTACATGTATTTATGTCGAACCGCTCGGTGCGCGACTTTCGGTTCGGCACGACCCTGTACCGAATTATTGAGCGCAGGATATTATTTTATTTTATTTTGTTTTATTTTAATTCCGTTTTTGCGAGCCGAACCATTTAAAATATCTAGTTCCCCGACGGACATAATTGAGTGACGGACCGAGTCCAGTAATTCTCCGCTTTCACTTTATGCAGCGCATTCTCGCATTTTGACAACATGGCAAGTGAGCCTGACGAACCTGAAGAGCCACCCACAAACCTCAAGTCCTCCGTTTGGGAACACTTTGGTTTCAGGGTAAAATACAAAGATGGAAAGAAAAAGTGGGATATTAGCTACAGAGACCAAAGCTGTTTGTTGTACCAGGCTGTTTGAAACATGTATGTTTCTGCTGTACAGTTGAGCATTCTAACATGGGCTTCAATGGGGTTTGACTGGCAACTGGAGCCTGCCTCAAGTGTACAGTCAAAGAACTGCAGTTTTTTGGCATTTCCGTGTTGCCGTAATTTGTCTGCCCCCAAACTGGGTATTTTTGGCCAAAATATGATCTTTTCCAAACCATAACCAAGTAGTTTTTGTGTCTAAACCCAACCACGCGTTAACCATGTCATTAAGACGTGAAGTTTCAATGTATCTGCCAAATAATAACGTGCAAGTGTAACAAATCTGTGTTTTGCTGAAACATACAAAGCCAACATTTTTTCTGGCCATACCGGGTTGACACAGTGACACATGTTGGTCAGTAACAGCCTAATACAATACAAAAAATACAGAAATGATAAGTGAACAAATAAGGATACCCAAAAGCAAACAAGCATGCTTAAGTAAATATCCAGGAGACACTGTTACATTAATCTAACCCTCTCCATGCCAGTCCTATAAATCTATATCCTTAAGCCTGAGATCCTGTGTTGTATTGTGGATGCCATACGAAGGAAAGCCACATTCATCAATGCATTTTCTACCCTTAGAAATCCATTTAGACTAATGTCTACAATGGTCACAGTTTCTGCAGCACATAAAACACAGTATATGTTATCTTTTGTGGGGCACCACTCAAGAGCAGATGTGGGTGTTGTACCTGATTAAATCTCTGCTAACAATCCCTTTCTTTTCTCTAACAACCTCCCTTTCTCTTGCAACGTCTTACAAGACAGTGTAACAGGGTTACTGTGAGTGTTACTGTCACTCTGAAACCTCCTAACACTTGACATTTCAATCTAGATTAAAGCACTATCACCACGCGCCTCTTGTTGACCGCTGGCTCAGGAGTCAAGAGGATAGAGGGCAGTTAAACTGATTTATCTTACCAGCTTTGACCTTCATTATGTGCATAGATCTGTGTGTGTGTGTGTGTGTGTGTGTGTGTGTGTGTGTGTGTGTGTGTGTTCTTAGCCTTGGCCTTGACCGTCCACGTTGTATTAACCTCACTTTAAGAGGGATATTGCTATTCCACAGTATAAAGCCGTGTCCTTAATGGCAATAACACTACATCAGCTTGGACAATATGAGGGAGATGTAAGAGAATACGAAACAGAGACAGATGAAAGAGAGACACAAAGAAAAAAATGACTGAGGAAGAACAAAAGGAATACAGAGAGATGGAGGAACTTACACAACACTTTCAGATTTTGGTTGAGGGTGGAGGAGCTTTGGCGAACAGCACTCCGAGGGTGGGAGCACACTCAGCCAAAAACTGATGCTAGAAATAGTAACACTCACAGGCTGCAATTAAAACAAGCATCTCCAGAGCTGTGAGTTGAGGACTTTTAAGAGTCAGAGGAAAGATGCTCTTTAGAAACTGGAGGCTGGAGATGTCAGAGGGAGCAAGCACTAAGTGGCTGGAAAAACAGACTGAGAAATGTTGTTAAATAAACTCTCAAGTATCAGTGTCAGGGAGCAGATTCTCTGCATCTAATTAAAATGGAAGCTTAAGTACATTTTTCAGTAGCATGGTGACAGTTCAGCAAAATTCAAACTGTAGATTTTGTACTTCTATAGTGTGTGCGAGGTGTATAATTAGAACTGCATCACCCATAATATACATAATTTGTCCTCCTAATACATTAAAAGTTAACACTCCCTCCCTCTCTGACTTGGTTTAAGTGAAAACCAAGTTACAAAAGATCCATGTTTCTCTGGTCCAGAGTGAACATGCAAAATTTAAAAATGGAGTTGAACAAACAAAAGCAAATTAACATTTAATTCTTCTTCTTTGTGTGACAAGTCCAGACTGAGTTGCTCAGTTTACATTGTTTGTGGACTAATTTTCTAGCAGTTCAGCAGCTGGACTTTGATCCAACACTCTGTAGCCAGACATCTAAATCTTAAGTCCCTCTATTGCTCTTCTCTTAGGTTTACATTGATTTTCTCATCCTCTAAGTAGTATAGACAGCATTACAAGGTATTACTCCAGGCTGCTTGTCTAACATGTTTCTAATGTACAGACCAGGAAGGCACATTAGGTGCACTGGGATCAAATTTTCATGACCACTGCTCAGATTTCCTCCCACAGTCTAAAGACAAACATGTCAGGCTAATTGGAACTGTTATCACATACATGTGTCCGATGTCATGTGTGGATGGATTATCTTCTTTTATATGATAAATTTACTGGAAATGTAGACACTTTACTTTTAGCTCAAAAATGGTATCATTAGGCTGCTGTTCAGCTTCTTCTAATGAATAATACCCAGTTGTTTGTGAAGCTAGACTGTATTAGGATAAAACCCATGTCCCATCAATTTTGCCTTTCCCTTAATTGCATTTATAACAATACATTTTCTGGCTTTGACTTTTTTACTCCCCTTCCAGAAAGACAATGTACATTTGGACTAGGGATGCGCACGATTATCCATCTGAACGATTAAATGTCTGCCCCCTTGCTAGTCGACACCAGAAATATTAGTCGGTTAATCCAATTAGTGTTTTATTCATGTGCAATGCCGCTTAACTGTCATGCAGCCGCCCGCCACTAGTGGGGGCTAGAGAGCCGTCAGACAGCAGTCCCCCTTCCCACGGAAATGTTCGAGTAAACTGGAGTTTTAAAACAGCACGGCAGGGAATAAGAGAGATGTCATCTCACAAAACCAGGCGGTTTGGCAGTACTTTGATCTAGAAAATGAAAACAAGGTAGCATGTAGGCTTTGTCAGAAAAAAAACTGTGGTACAATCACTTGACTGGAGCAATGCGCAACCACATTCAACATGTGCATTTGGATATTAACCTACATGGAAGTTGACAATAAATTGTGCTAAATTTTGTTTTCTGAGTGTTTTCCTCTTTTTAGACTCGTCAAATAGTCTTAATTAAAATTTTTGTTTAGTCGCCAGGAACATCCCTAATTTGAACAACTATGGAGAAGTGTCTGAAGGAGCAAAAACTGTCTGTGCATTCCAATACCCATACTAACATACTATATAGTGTGCCAGAAAAAGACATACTGTCAAATGCAGTATGCTAAAAATACCAGGATGTTTTACTACACCTGGTTTTGCAGTATGCAAGCCAGCATGCTTTTCTGGCTATTCTGACCCACAATCCTCTGCGCAGCAGACGATACGTCACATCAACTGAGCCGCAGACAGATGACAGCTTGACAATTGATTGACAGCTGATTGACAGCTGTCAGAAGTCACAATGCCAGATGACACCATATTCAAGTGACTGATGACCAGTCCAATAGTAATAATAGGAATGATTGTCTGAGTGAACAAAATAATCACAAATATTACAAACAACAACAGGACATAACTGTAAAAATAACAATGACAGAGAACTGCAGATGTAATTTCACTGTTGTAAATACAATATGTTCGAATCTACAATCTGTGCAATTATAACTTTAAAGACAAACTACAAAGTAACAACAGCAGAGCTCCCTGGGTTGATCTCTGTCTCTGAAGAACTCCGTAATTGGCGTTTGTTTTATGTCTATGGTAACGCATATAAAAGCAAGAGGGTCAAAGTTCAGGGCGTAATGTTATGAGAAAGTAGTATGTCCTGAATGTGTGGATACTGCATGCAACACTATGTACTTTTTGATGGCAGCTGCAGTTCCTACTAGAAGTAAAAGGAAAAGTATTTGTTATATATTCGGAACGTACCCTGTCCTTATGCTTAGACAAAAATTATTTTTTTTTCCAAGTGTCATACACCCAGCTCACCAGGATTTACAAGACACTACTTACAATACTCACAGAGGCAAGGATCTACTGAAGGTAAGCAAGCAAGCACATGATAATGTCTCCATACATGTCAAAACTACACAAACTTAGAGTCTAGTAACACTTGGTATTCACGGGCATCTTGGGTGATCCGATCAAAAGTCAACAGCTCTGTGTCTGTTTGTTCATACCTGGCATGAGAATGAATCTCCACATGGGTCTTGAGTGACCACTTGTTATTCTCTTTTTCCCATTATATATGCAAATAAACACGTGAATCATTCCAACCAAACATTAGTCAACCAGAAAGGTAATTAGTCAGCAAGATTTCATTGGTCGCTTAGTCGCAGAGCAAAAAAACAAACAAAAAAACAAAACAAAACATGAAACTCTATTAGGAGCTGCATGTTGTCAAAATAAATCAAAACCTGTATGACTGGACCATGTGGGAATTCAATTTGAAAGGACAGACACAGGAAGAGGCCATGTTTAGCAGTCAGACAGGAGACACGTTACAAACCAATCACAGCCGACAGATATCTTTCCCTTCCATAAATATCAGTCTGTGATAAATATGGAAAAGTTGATCATGTTAGGGCAGGCATACCCACAGCTTTACATCCTTGCCACAGACGACAGGCCTACAGACTTAAAAACAGCACCTGGAAGAAGATCAGCTCTGCACTCAGCATTTCAGGAACACTGGCTGTATGATGCTTGTTAAGGTTGCTCAGCAACCTCAGAGGCGACCTGCCACCGCGGTCTTGAAAGCTGGCACAAGAAAAGGCACAGGGGTAGCTCACAGTGCCCAAACTTGTGTTTTCCAGGCAGTTAAAGACACAGCATATGTACAGCCCCTAATTTCCAGCGCTGGTACCTGAGGTTATTCCACAGGCTAGTTAATAACATGTCGGGCAGTAAATCCAAAGTGTGGGATCATTTTGAGAAGGTGAAGGATGAACCCAAGGTGATATGTAAACTCATCTTCATTGGTCGACTACAAACATGACGTATCATCTGAAACATGGAAGTAGCTACATGCCCATTAGCCACTACCACAAGCATTACTACTTTGCCCACAGCGTCATTAACAGACGGCTCGCTCAGTGTGTGATGTGCACTTGTAGATAAAATATAGGTCTATATTAATGAAGGTTCATTACAGGGGTGTCAAATTATCGCGTTAATTGCGAATAATTAATTACAGCCATATTCAACGCGCTATGTTTTTTGATTGTGTTAATCTCATTTTTAATCTTTAACTTTACGGTTTCTGTGTGCCACAGAGTCGCCTTTTATAAAATCCGTCTGTAGGTGTATGATTGGGCTTCTTTGTGCGTGAGTTGTGGGAGAGCTGCAGCGCTACAAAGCAGAGCCCAGCATCAGCATTGTATGAAAAGCTGTCTGCCCTAGCACGCAAGTATCTGACCTCCCCGGCAACCTCCGTGTAATTTTCGGGACAATCAGGGCAGGCATTGATCACTTCCATGAAATAAAACGAGAAATTGGAAAAGAGGAAAATAATTTAGGAAATTGTTAAAATAAAATTAGGGAACTGATCACCGAGGTATTGTTTCTGTGTGTTTTTATATCTATTGTTGCGTTAATCTGCAGCTATGCTTTTAATGAAGCTGACATGTCGTGACAGTCAAGCACCCCCCTGGTGGTCGAGACTGAAGGTTGCAGCACTCTTGATTGGGACTTATCTCAAAAACAACAGAATGTAATGGCTAGGTGGACTGCATCTGTGTTCAAGTGTGTTATTGTTGAAAACAATAAATACGACTTCATAAAACCTCTTTTTGTAATATATATCAATCTTTTGATCATCTGCCACAATAATGTAATGAATTTAAATGAAAATACCTCAAGTTGAGAGCTTTTCTCAGCAATTTTGAGATGAAATGAAAAAAGAGATTAATTAGATCAATTAATTACAGATCATAATTAATTAATCCCTCCATTTTTTCAATCTCTTGACAGCACTAGTTCATTAGTACGGTTTTGTATTTCTCTGTAATGTAGCACAGTGTTAACAATGTTACTGATACTATTCTTTAAAACGTACCAGAGACGGTCCTTCAGCTCTGCTTCTGTATAACAGCACCAACAGGAAGTTTGCCTATCCATCAGGGAGTGGTATAAGCAAGAATGTCAGCTGAGTAGGCAGTCCCTAAATGTGGCCCAGGACACATTAGCGTTCACACTGCTGAAAGAATGTGGCCACATGCAGCCCAGACCCCCGGTGGTCTCTGCGATCACATCTCAAGGTGCACTGAGGATATATTTTGTGCATTCACACCTGTACTGACAATTTTCCACTGGTGATCACATCACCCAGGACGTAAACACCAGGTGTAAACAGGGCCTTACACCCCACAAACAACACTCTCGTGCATTGTTTATAAGCCAAACATCTAATATGTGAGTATGCAGTGTAGTCTGCATTTATCTGTCATGTCAAATATATTGGGATGTCTGGCATGGGATGTTAGTGAGAAAATTCACTGTCTGCTGTCTTTATCTTTGGCAACTGCTATCTGAGACAACACTGAACTAAAAGTGTTGACAGCAGAAAAAAATGTGACAAGTTTACCACGGGAAGCATCTAAAAGCAACATTGTCTCAGTGTCCAATACTCTAATGATTAAAAAAATTCTCTTTAAGGTTTTAATACCTCCACCCTGCCAAACATCGTATTTCATTTCAAATCAACCTCACTATGAAGGAAAGGTGAGCGTAAAGGCCACTGATGCTCCTGCAGGAGAGGCGATCATCACTAACTTTTAGCCTTTCATTATGAAATCTTCCAAGTACAGTCTCATCAATCAAAATGAGGAGAAGCAGCGCTGCGTGAGGCCAACGAACAAAACGAGAAAACAAAACAAATAATGCAATTATTTAATGGGCAACGTGAATTCAATCATGCTTCTAAATATAAGATGCATTTGTGTTCTCCCTTCCTGCATTACAGGAATTTGCTCATGAGGGAACACAGGTTCAATACCCATTATGACCTGACGGCTATTACCTAATCTATCATCGTTATTGTACCTACCACTGTACACAGATGCTGAGCACAGCCCACATGAACACACAAAGCCTTAACACCCACCATGTAGAAACAAGCGTGGACAGATACACACACACACACACACACACACACACACACACACACACACACACACACACACACACACACACACACACTATATATACTGCAATTCCCTGGTGGACATTTGCTATGCTTCATTTAGGGGGTGGGTAAACTGTGATATGGGATGATGTGTAATGCAGGGGCGAAGGTAATATTACACAGAGGCAGCTGCATGTGTGTCAGTGTGCACGTGTGTGTGTGTTTATCAATACGGGCTCCGCTAGTTGGCTTGAGTTAACCCCTCGGAGATCAGCAGAAAACATTTCAGTCAGCAAACACAAAAGCTCCCCGAGCGGAGGGGGAGGAAGAAGAGGAGGAGGAGGGGGTGGGCGAGGTTGGGGTTGTGAAGATGGCCAGGTGGGTGGTGGCTGGGGAGATGTCATGTGATTATGAAACTGATAAAGCGTGACAGAAACAGAAGGTTACACTGTGTTGTGAAAGACCTCTACTGAAAAAAAAGTAAAGGTGTGACGCAGCAATCACTCTCCCTATCACACACTCAAAGTCTCAGCACCTATTTTCAGAGGAAGAGTGAGAAGAGGAGGATTTAGATGAGAAACTACTTTAAGGAAAACACTTGTGTTAGAGGAGGAGGAAGGAGATAAACTTTGATTTACAAGAACGGAAAAAGAACAGGCCCTCTCACCACAAGGGAGACGATAAAGAGAAAACCAGCAAAGACTCTATGTTGCAAAAATACTGACTGAAAAAGCTTCATCATCAAAATGATGTGAGGCCACACTGGCCTTTTATCATCCATGTATCTAGAGGCTGGGGCCCCTAGAAGGAAGCTTCCTAAGCTGCTCTGATCCTAAGAGACTCAGTTGCCCAGCGACCCCGAGTCTCAGCTGCCTAGCAACCCAGTCGGCGGAGTCTGGTCCCAGGCAGCGTCGAGCCTGTTCCTGAGTCAGAGGCCCATGTCAAGCCGGTTTCTGCATCAGGGGTCCGAGCCTACACCTGGGACACCCAACGCAGACACAGGAACAGGAACTCTTGTTGGTTTGGGGCTATATAGATAAAACTGACTTGACTCAAAGCGAAATATAAAAATCTTTGATAACCACCTTAGGTTGCCTCAGTGTCCATATTGACAATGTGAATACAAACACAAAAAAGTACGTAGTTCTATGGGGAGCTCCCCAGTGGGCAGTTTCTTCTCAGGAAGTCAGTACTGTTTGGTCTGAAAACAGCTATTAACACAAATGGGCAAACAACACACTTCATAGTTCTTACTGTTTTATCACCAACCATATTTTATATGAATTATCCTCATTTATATACTAATGTTCAATGGCCAAGATGTTTTGGAGGAAACCACAGACTGTAAAAAATAGCAGATGCAGCTACCATGACATCACCCATTGGTTTGCGGACTCCTGTTTTGAAGCCTCGAGTTTGGCATTTCAGCTGTCACCATCTTGGCTTTTTGAAGCCTGAAGTGACCATGTTGGGGCAAGAGGCTGGTGCAGCGGAGGAGCGCAGGGTGGATCTGACTGAAAAGCCACAGACGCTGTCAGCAGACAGCCTGTGACTCAAAGCAGCCCACCCTTAACTATACTGTGAGTTATATAAAACTCCTCCTGCCGCACTGTTGTCATGAAGGGGAAACTAGCTATTAAGACCAAAACTAAGATGTACATATGTTTATCTCTGCTGTAAGCTCGAGCGGTTTAACATGGGGGTCTATGGGGATTGAGTCGCCTCCAGAGCTGGCCTCAGCTGGCCATTAGACGAACTGCAGCTTTTAAAAACCTACGTATTGGCTTCATTCTTCAGCTCAGGAGGTTGCTGCTTGGAGGAAATGTAACAGCTGCATGACCACCAATTTTAAGCACCAAATAAAATGATGTACTGAGGAGCTCAGGATGTTTGAGTGGACTTAATCGAGGCACACAACTCTAACATCAGAGCCAGAAGTTTGCTTCCTGTCTGCTTAAGTCAGTGTTATCGCTTTGTAATTAAGTGAATTTGGGGCAGTTCATTGCCTCACTTCAACTGCACTGGATCTCTAGCGTTGGCAGCTGCATGGCTTTAGTGTTGGTTGGTTGGTTGGTTGGTTGGTTGGTTGGTTGGTTGATCCAGCAGATTAAAATATCACTACTGCAGGTATGCATTTGGGGCTTTTAGCGAAATATCCTGACAACTAATGGATAGACTGCCTTGACATTTGATACAGATATTCATGGTACTCAAAACATAACCCCCATTGAGTTGGTATCTCCTGACTTTTCCTCTAGTTTGAGTTGCCTAAAAATATTAATCACGTTTAGTTGTCAGTAGCCGATATTGTCAGGAAAAGTAATGAGAAAGGTCTTGCAGTCCTGCAGACACATTTAATATGTTTTTTCTTTCTCAATTCCCTGTGCACTACTACTGTTCTTGTTTATTGCTTGAAAAAAAACAGTAATCTAAACAGCATTATATTTCCAAACGAAATGCATTAGGTGATTTTAATTAGCTGTATGTAACTTTGATTTGTAGAAGAAAGAGTTGTATACACACACACACACACACACACACACACACACACACACACACGATATAAAATCTGCTGCTCAGGAGATAGAGGAGCATCCTTGATGAAGGTATTCAGATAATTCTAGTCCCCGTCTGTGGCCACAATTCGACAGACAGCAAAGAAGACGATGACCTCCGTGTAATGAATGACCCTGACATTTACATCAGCTGCTGAATGACGTGCATTTATCAGGCAGACACATACATACACACACTTAGCATCGATTTCTGTCGCAAAGTTGAAGACCTGTGGAAGTATTCATATCATAAATGCAGCACCTTGCTTCGCAGCTGCTCCGCTCAGTATGTCTTCTGCACACCCCGGCTAGTTAGAGGGCTCATCTGATGCCTGCTGCTGCAAGCAGATCGATGCCTTTTCACATAGGAAGTAGGGAATCAGGGAGAAGAAAAGGGATTGGGGGATTGTTACTAGTGTGAGTAAAATCTCCCTCCTGACAGCAGAGGTCCAGATCAATGCCACAACATAAACAAGAAAGGAGGAGGTGTGAGTGGACAGAGATGGAGAAGAAAGAGAGGAGAAAAGATGGATTGCAGCATCCAGCATAGACTGAACAAATTAAAGAGGAGAGTGGTTGAAATGGGTAAAGGTAAGAAGAAATTGAAATGGTGTTAACAGCAAAGAGTAATGGAATGGGAGCAGGGAAGTGGAGAAAATGGACAAACAAGAGTGTAAGAGATTTCACACTGAGAGCATAAAAGCTCAAAAGGACAGAGAGGGCTGATTGGTGGAAGAGCTCTCTTCAAGGCTCTCCAACTTCTATCACGGTCTCCATCAATGGGCAGGCTTTTTGCTTCTGTCACAAATTGTTCTTTATTTCCTCAATTTCCTTAAAGGAATTGAGTCATCTTTCTTTCTTATGCTCAGTGTGATCTAACACTGCCGCTGTTAAAATGGTGATAACAGTAATTATTCTCCTTTTGCTTTCCATTAAGAGCTTTTCTGACGCATTACTGAGTCACTGCAGTATTAAACTGTTTTATCATTGCAGAGAGGCAGAATATAGGTGTGCAAAGGGATCGGTCCTGGTTTGGACAACAAGAGGCTTCTTTGGTTGAATTAATAATAATTTCATGATGAATCACATGGTAAAAACATGTGGGTGAAAAATCAGAAGAAAAAATGACAGCAGCCATAATCCTTAAGGTTGGTTTGGTCATACCTGTGGTTATTGGGGGTAAGAATAACTTAATAATGAAGATTTTTGTACGAAGAGACCTCATCTGCTGTATTGATGATGATGTTGGAGCGCTCTGTCTATCATGTTGCTCTAAAATCTCTACTAGGTTTTCAACTGAGTTGAGATCTGGGGCCATTTTCACACAGTTTTTGAACATCAACATAGCTGATTGACTTATGCCTACCATACACTAGAAGACACTGAAAGACTTTTTGGAGACTCAAGTCTGACACCCTCTCACATCTAAAGACAATATGAGTTTTAAGCCCTATTCGGACGGGATTAGTTTTACATAGGTACGTGGGGTAAAGTAATAATTACCATAGATTTTAGTCCTGTCTGAATGTGCCATGTCAGTAATCATTACCGCGACTTTTACCTTCTGTAAAACGGTCCCGGACAATTACCTCAGGTAATACTAATCCCGTGCAAATAGACCAGCAGTAAATATGTGTGTTAGGGCTGTCAAAAAAAAAATCAAAGTTAGAAATATATTCGAAGATATATAGTTCTAACCTAAATTTGATAATTCAAATATCATTAACAATTAACAAATACTATCAATAATGTTGTATATCACGGCGAATCCCGTTTGGGCGGAGATGGCTAGCGCACAAGCCGGGCCAGAGAGCGACACAGCAACGGAGGGAGAGGCGCAGACGGAGGAGCCCGCTGCGCCAACACCACCCACTGTGCTGTGTGTGACCTGTGACCTGACATACGGGGAGAGTGCTGCACCTGCTGCCTCCCTGCCTACCCTTTTTCAAGAAGAGATGAAACGTAACCAGAATGAGACACCACCACGAGCTGGACAGGATCCACTCTTGTGGTGGAAATCTACGCACTGAAGTATCCAAACATTGCTCAGATAACAAGGCAGAAGTTGATCATACCTGGCACTTCAGTGAGGTCAGAACGGGTGTCACGTTCATATTGTGCCAGCAATAAGCATCTTATTTTTTGTGGGGTTTTATTTGTAAAAAATAAAAAAATAAATAAATAAATACATAAATAATAATACTAATAATAATAAATTCTAATATTATTCGAACTCTACTAAATTAATCTGAAAATATTCAAACTCAATTTCATGGTGTTTTTGACAGTCCTATCATACGCACATGATGGCAGGAGGGGATGGTGGTGCGTGAGTGGATTTACCCCTCCCACTTGTGGTAGTTTTACTGATATTTCTTATCCCGTGCAAATCGGCCATTAATATTACTGACGTCCTGTGGTAAAGTGACATTACCCCACGTGCTCATGTAAAATTAATCCCGTCCGAATAGTGCTTTAGTTACACCCTGGATGATTCTGCAAAGACTGGGGGTCTTGCAGGGTTACTTTTTGCAGGGCTACAACTAGATTTCTTTCAAGATGAACTCCCATCCTGCTTCTGGTGGAAAATATGATGCCAAACTCCCTTTAAGAAATACGACATATTAACTATTCCTTATATGTCCGCAAACACACAGAGCTCTTGAAGCATAAAATAAAATTTGTCATCTGTTGACAGAATTGTTGTCAATTCGGCATCAATGCAATCTACAAAGATAAACTGTATTTGTGCACAAACTTTATATTTTGGATTTTGTCGCCTCAACTTGCTCACAGCCTCCGTTGGATTGCTGCACTATTTTAGTGGGAGGAGACTGTGGGAACAAGAGACAAACCATTTAAAAAATAGATCAGCATTTCTTACTATAAGCAATCATTGGTTGAAGGAAATTAACACTGACATCACAAGCTATTAAGAGTGCCCAAGGAGCACCTCTCCTGCAGATGCCAAGTTGTCAGCTGCCTGGAAGAAAGGGAACCACCACCTGTCTTTTGACCATGATGCGATGATGACAGGGACAAAACCCAGAACAAGAGGCAGTTTCCAGTAACAAACGCTGACCACATCTGGCTGCATTTAAAACCAAATCTAAATTAAAGCTGCAAGCAGCGTTTGGCGGGACCTCGCCCGTTTCGGCCTCCAGCGAATTATTTAGAAATATCACACACATTGCTACAAACATCAGAAAATTCTCACAGAGGTTATCGTTTTGATGTTTGAATGTTTTCTCTAGCTGTAGCTATGTAGAAGTGATATGACAATATGCAAATTAGATGAGTGAATTTTCTCCCATCAGATTCCTTAATTTTGAGGATGAGATGACAAAAACAACACACCTATAGGCTGCAGTGGCCATTTTAGTGTGTCTAGGTGGTGCGACAGAGCCCATTTTGGCACTTTAGGGGATTATTAATCGTAAAATTGTTAACCGGTTCTGATATGCGTGCCAATTTTGGTGAGTTTTTGAGCATGTTTAGGGAGGAGTCCTCTGTCTCCAGGCTTGGTCCCTAATAATGAAAACTTTACAATATACTTTTATCTCTCACCACTTTCAAGCCACAGCATATTGAAATGTGTAATGTGAAATGTATCGATAAGCATGACTAATTACCCATTTGTAGTGCTACATATTAATTCTCCGAGCGTTGGAATAATCACTGGCACGCAAACCTGTCCACCCTGAGCTTTGGGTCCAAACTCACTTCTTCTGCTTTGAGGTTAATTGTAGATTTGCAAACACGCGTCTGTTCAGTTTTGTGGGAATACACGTGGGCTGCCGCTAAGCTTGTGGACCACGTGAATGCATCACTTACCAACACTTAAATACCATTTGGAATGTCTTCTATTACATTGATTACTTTCATTGATCAGTTTCAGAGGTGTTTAAACCATAACTTCAACAGATACCAGTTCTTACACCTTTTACCTTCCATAATGTCATAACATTGTGTTTATGCTGTTTGTTTTCACTCAAAGACACAGAAACATTGAATTCCAATTTGATGTTATTTTATTAGGACTAATGATGGTTTAGTCTAATATGATTTAAATTGGCAGGAAAAACCTGAGTACCAGGAAAAAACCTGAGGAGATGTAATCATCTCCGCCAGTGCTACATCGTAAGCATATGAATTTGCCTGTGTCCCTTTGCCTACGATATAGCACTTGTGAGTGCCATGACCTCCATGACTGGGACACAGACATCTCTGGGAGGCAATTGTTGCCCAGCCTGAGCTGAGCAACAATTGCCTCCACCTTCTTGTCTGCTCTAGTTTGTTCTAAGCTCCAGAGCATTTTTTTTTCCAATGTGATTGACATTGGTGGGAAAAACCTGAGTACCAGGAAAAAACCCGAGGAGACGTAATCATCTGTCAGTGCTATATCGTAGGCAAATTGATATAGCACTTATGAGTGCCATGACCTCCATGACTCGGACACAGACATTGCTGGGAGTTGTCTGTTGTCCGTTGTCTGTTGTCAGTTGTTGCCCAGCCTGAGCTGAGCAACAATTGCCTCCTTCTTGTCTGCTCTAGTTTGTTCTAAGCTCTAGAGCATTTTTTTTCCCAATGTGATTGACATTGGCGGGAAAAACCTGAGTACCAGGAAAAAACCCGAGGAGATGTAATGATCTGTCAGTGCTACATCGTAGGCAAATGAATTTGCCTGTGTCCCTTTGCCTATGATATAGCACTTGTGAGTGCCATGACCTCCATGACTGGGACACAGACATTGCTGGGAGGCAATTGCTGCCCAGCCTGAGCTGAGCAACAATTGCCTCCTTCTTGTCTGCTCTAGTTTGTTCTTCCTTCTAGAGCTTTTTTTTTTTTTTTGTGACTAACACAAACGGGGAAACCTGAGCACCAGGAGAAAACCCCGCATAAATGGAAGAAGCTATGGGAACTACTGTTGCCCAGCCTGAGCTGAACAACCAGCAGCCCCCATTTCTTCCTCCCTCTCCTCAGCTCCTCTTGCTTTTGCCGCCTTCTGCCGCATCTTGGTTTTCAGATGTTGCAGCAGGGACTCCCTGTCGCCAGATGACCTCCGTGGAAACAGCAAGAAGCGTTTCCTCTTGCTGTTAATATACAAGCAGAGGTCCTCCAGTTCCACCTTCTCATCCATCAGCTGTGCCACTTCTCTTTCCCAGCTCAGCTGTTTCTCAGCCAGGTGCCTTGTGATGTTCTCCAGAGCGGTGTTCTTATCCTGAAAGGCTGTCTGGCTCTGGACGAGTTGGGCAACTTTTCCACTCAGCTCTCCTACTGTGTCAGAGAGCTGCTGAATGAGGCTAGTGTTGTCCCCTGTGAGGCGCAGGATCTCAAGGTCTCTCTGATGAATTTGCCCCTCCATCAGAGAGACCTTGATGTTGAATTCTTTCTCCTGCGTCTCACATCTGTCGGTGTTGTCCACCATTTTCTCACTCAGAGCCTCATATTTCTCCTCCCAGGCTGTCTGGCTCTGAAGGAGTTCAGCAACTTTTCCACTCAGCTCCTCTGCTGTGTTAGAGAGCTGCTGAATGAGGCTAGCGTTGTCCTCTGTGAGATGCAGGATCTCAGCGTCTCTCTTGCTGATTTCCGCCTCGACCTTGACCCGAACTTCAGTCTGCTGTAACTGCCAGCTCTGCTCTCTTTCTTCAGCCTCTTTATTGAGGCTGTCCTTGAGAGCCTGGAGTTTCTCCTCCCAGGCTCTCTGGCTCTGGGGGAGTTCAGCAGCCTTACTGGTCAGGTCTTGCTCTGTCTCAGCAAGTTTTTTAGCGAGACAGTCGTTGTCCTCGCTGAGACGGCTGATCTCAAGGTCTCTCTGATGAATCTGCCCCTCCATCAGAGAGACCTTGATGTTGAATTCGTTCTCCTTCGTCTCACATCTGTTGGTGGTTTCCTCCATTTTCTCAACCAGGGCGTCATATTTCTTCTGCCAGGCTTCTTCGCTCTGCTGGATAGCAGCTGCGTGTGTGTCTGCCAGCGTTTGAAGGAGACTGTGTTGCTCCTCTTGCATTTTCTGCAGGTCAACGTCCATCTGATGGATTTTCTTTTCCATCAGGGCTTCCCTCTGCTGGTACCCACTTTGTACCTGGCTCTGGTTGACAGGGTTTGAGGCCTCATACTTTGCGACCATCTCCTCAAATCGCTGCTTGCTCTCCTTCTTTTGGCGTTGGAGAGCCAGTACGAGCTTGTAGTTGTCTTTTTCCAACTGACAGACTCTCTCGGCTTGGTTGTTGCAGCCAGAGCTTGACCACTTGTTTTTGGCCTTGAGCTGCTCCTCGAGACACTTGATCTGGTCTTTATGCCGTTCCTCGTCCTCAAGGTTTCCCCAAGCACCATCGTTGTGCTGATGGTATTGGCTTTGGGGAGGCTGCTGGGGAGGCTGCTGGGGAGGCTGTTTGAGAGGTTTTTGGGGAGGTTTTGGGGGAGGTCGTGGGGGAGGTCCACGACAGCCCACAGTTTCTCCCGTTGGACCACGACGACCCTCAGTTTCTCCCACTGGTCCACGATGGCCCAAAGCTTCACCAGCTGGTTCACGACGGCCCGCAGCTTCACTCACTGGTTCACGACGGCCCGCAGCTTCGTCGGCTGGTCTCTGTCTGTTGTAAGGTCTTTCCATCGCTATCTGTATTGATGGCCAACAGACTGCTTCTCTCAAGAATACTCACTGTGTGTGTAAGATCGTCCGTGTGAAAGACTCAGTACGTGACACGAGTGTGTAACTGAAATGATGTGGTCCCCAGGGCTATATCAAGACTCTGAGAGCTGCCCTGTGTCTGTGTGTGTGTGTCTGTGTGTGTGTGTCTGTGTCTGTGTGTGTGTGTGTGAGCAGCCGTTGTCATGGCGATGAATGACTTGGCTGCACCTGCGGGACACAGACAGATGATGAGAGGGAAGATCAGCACAGGCTGTTTAACATGGGTTTTGACTCCTCGAACAAATTGTTCTCACAACCAAACCGTTGGTCCAAAAAAGAAAATAAAGTGATGGTGAGAGACAGCCACTTGTCGTGAACGTACGTGGTGATTTTTAGATTTCTGGACTCAAAAATATGGTCAGGGGAGCGAGTTTAAAATGTGTTGCACCTCAGCTGTTTCCAGAAATTTCTCCTCTGAGTTTACATGGGAGTGAATGAGAAAAAAATCGGCACTCCCTTCGCTTTGGAGCCATTGGGCAAAAATGTGTACGTGTGACAGACTCCATGTCAACATTTCTGTAACCAGGACAAATTTTTCTACGTTTTGTGATAGAAATTGTGTCTGTACAGTGAAAATTGTGGCCATGGCAGCGAGTTAAAGACAAAAGTTTTAGACGAGTTTTTAGAGCTCTCTCCACTCTAGCGCGAACATTCCGTGCAATAGACGCCCATTATAAACGGACAATTTCTCCACTTTTGCTCACGGTACTCTGAGAGGCACCGAGAAAAACCGGTAAAAGATAGAGAAAAGATGAAAACATGAGTGAATAGAAGAGACCTGTGGCAACATTTGAGAGTTGGAATGGAGTCTGTAGCTCAAAGTATGGAGACACTGTAAAGGCTAGAAAAAGCCCAAAGATTAGTCTCTTTCTCCCCCCTGCCGCCATTCATTTCCTATGGGACAGCTTTCGACGACCGTCAGGACGTTTTTCTGACATCTCACCTTCAGGAGCCCACAAAATCCAAACGAAACGAGGAATGGAAAAGTTACGAATAACTTTTGATTAGAAGGAGTTGATCTGGCATCCCTGCAAGTTTGAAGCCGGTGGGATAAACGGTGTATGAGAAGATGTTTTTTTTTAGGAAAGGCAGTTTTATGCATTTTTAAGGCAAAATCTTACTTTGAAAGGGCAATTACGTCACTTCCTGTTGGATTTAGGTCAGGGGTCACTGCGCGTGATTTTTAGGTCTTGATGAGACAAACACGGCAGTTTTGGTCTGATGTTTCTTTGGTGAGTTTTTGAGCATGTTTAGGGGGTCAAATTCCAGTTCAAAGTGGTGGCGGGAGAAAGAAAGAAAGAATAATAAACCTTCGGCGAGGACTGCTCTTCCTCCAATGAACAGTTTGGAAGCATGAGGGTCCTCGCCTTCGGCGAGGACTTGTCTGTGAGTAGTGTTTTTGGCTCTGGGCATGTTTCCTAATAAACGTTCAAAATACAAGAGGGTCCTCGCACTGCTCCCTGAGCAGTCCTCTGCCTCTAGGCTCGGTCCCTAATTAAGACAAGTTACATGATGAGGTGCTACTGTGCCTCCCGAAAACACTGAGAGCTCTGATTTTAAAAACTTAAAAGGTAAGTTGCACATACTGTAGATGATTCTATGTTAATTTCTCATATGTAATGTCAGTCTTTGATGTCATAAGGAAGAGAGGAAGAGATGGAGAGACAGTGGGAGACTGGGTAATTTCATCTAACTGAGCAGCTTTCTGAAATTTCACTACTCAAGTTACTCCCATAAAATTACATAAAATTGTCAGTACTTTACACGCCGCCAGACAAAATCCCTTTGATATCCACCCTGAATCCACCCTTTTGCTGGGATACAGATAATCATGATTTTTTTTTTTTTGGATCAGTGGTATCCCAATCCTACCAAAAGGTTTTCTCGCAATACACACTGAAGGTCTGATGCAGATCAAAACCAAATCTCGATTACCTGATCTAATGTGATTACAGAATCCGTTTTTTCTTTTTGAATAACCCATTTTCAAGATTTGATCCAATTCGATCAGATACCAGCTACTCAAGTATGGTTTTAATCAAAATACAGCTTGTTGAATTTGCTCCACTGAGAGAATTATGTTTGAGGGAATTAAAAAAGCAAAAGAACACAGAAAAGACAAACAGCCTTACTCTCATCTGGGTTGGGTGAAGCCAGGATGGCGCTGTGCTTCCTCTTCACCTCCTCAACTTTCTCTGCCAGAGAGTCGATAAAACCCCTGATCTCCTCCACCTGTCAAGACAGAGAGACAGCAGGAGAGAGACCAAAAGACACTTTAGATCTCCTCAGTGCTGAGACAGGAAGTACCAGTGATTAGCCTGAGTGATGTTGATAGATACCAAACGGAAGATGTCATTATCATATTAGAGGCAGAGTGAAAGCAGAGTGAAGCAGGCTTAAATGAAAGAACATAAACATATAAAGGGGTTTTCATGTTTTTGTGAGCTCAATCATTTCTTCTCTGTGACTTGGAGCAGTCTCTGATGTATATATGTGATGTGTGGATGAAATCTGCAGACAACATGGCTGTATGAATCAAATTATCATACACAAACATCCTAATTAATACAAATAGAGCCACATCCACTTCATTCAGATGAATACTTTCTGAAATCATTTTAGTCACCAATAACTGGCAGGAAAGATGAATCACTACGTGCCGTAAAATTACTCTGTTTTTCTTCCTTTGATTCTCAACTGCTCAGAAAGCCACCGCTCACCTGAGTCTTTACAATGTGTAAAGTAGCTCTGAATATTAAAGTGTGAATGTGTGAATCAGGGCTTGGATGAGACGTTGCAGTGGGAAAAAAACAACTACAGAGCTGCACTAAAAGATGATGTGGCTACATGGCAAAAAACATTTGGATAACTGAACATTACATGCATGTTTGATTGTTGAGTATCTAATTACAAAACTGTGGGCGTTAATCTGCTGCAATAACAGCCTCTGTGCTTCCTGGGAGGCTTTCCATAAGATTTTGGAGTCAGGCTGCAGGGAGTTGCTCCCACTCAGCCACAAGAGCATTTACTGAGGTTGGCCAGTGATGTTGGGTGATAAAGTCAAGCTCATAATCTGCATTCATCCCAAAGGAGTTGGATAAGGTTGAGGTCAAGCCAGTCATGAAAGAGCCTTCCCCAAAATGTTGTCACAACGAATAAACTACTTTCCAAAATATGTTTGTATGCTTTAGTATCAAGAGGTAACAGAATTGGACACATGGTTCGAATATTATCAATCTATTAATTTGGCATTATCAGTCGATATCAGAGTCACAGATATATATATATTCAAAGGGTCCTGAAACACTGACTAATACGTTCAGATTGCTGTTATCAGCACATCCGCCCTTGGACTTATTTCACCTGTCTGCAGCTGTAACCCCGTAATTCATTTATCATTTATAAATATATAACCGTGCACATACTGTCATTATCCTGGGTTTTTGTTTATGTTCTGTTATCTTGTGGACTTTGTTTTGGGGTTTTCTGTTTGTGTTCTTCCTTGTTTCATGTTGATCATTTAGGTTTAATCTGTTTCTCGTTGTATTTTTGTAGTTTCTCTCCTCATGTGTCATGTCTGATTTTACTTGCCTGATTTTACTTTCTATCACACCTGTCTTCATCAGTCTCGTTTGTCCTTCCCTGTTCCCATAGTCTTCCCTTCACACCTGTTCTGTATTAGTCTTGTTTGCTTCACCCTAGTGTTCTCCACCACACCCTTGTTGTCAGCCAATCCCCATTTACCACCGTTCCCTCCTGTCCACCTACACCAGCTGTGTCTGGTTCTAATGAGTAGGGTTTTCTGTATATATATCGATATATATACATTGTGTTTCCTTTTGCCCCTTGTCAGTTCGTCTGTTTGTGGTGTCGTTTCCTGCTCTTCTGTCAGGAATCAGTTCTGGAAAGGACCCAAATGCAGAGCAGTAGGCAACAAAAGACGAGCTTTAGTGAATCTGGTTAAAAACATCCAAAAACAAGCAGGTGACTGTCCAAAAGAAAGAAGAACCAAAACTGAAGTGAAAACCAACTGGGATAACATAATGAAGTCAGGGAAGAAATCCAAAATGGAACACAAGAGACAAGGCAAGAAACAGAGCAGGGAGCGACAGTAGTTATTGCACAAATCCCAACAATTATTACCACGTAGAAATAAAATATAGTCAGATTGTTGCCGTGAGCACTACGACTGCTCATTTTGTATATTGACTGAGAGTGAGAATGGCCTGGGAAAAAAACTATTCACGAGTCTGGTGGTCCGAGTTTTTAATGACCTGTAGCACCTGCCTCAGAGCAGGGGTTTGAGCAGGTGGTGGCCAGGGTGAGAGCAGTCTTTAACAGGGTTTTGAGCTCTGGAGAGGTAGCATGTGTTTGCGAAGTCTTGGAGTGAGGGAATAGGGCAGCCAATAGTTTTTTGGGCTGAGTTAATGACCCTCTGTAAAGCTTTTTTGTCCACTGCTGTGCAGCCAGCATACCAAACTGTGAGGCAGTATGTTTAAACACTCCAATGTGGAGCAGTAGAAGGTCACCAGCAGCTACCAAAGAGAGAGCAAAGAGTCACTGTACTTATGCGCACCACCATTATCTTTATTGTTATGCAGCTACATAGGAAGCATGCCTTTTAAAACCGAACAATGATGCTTTTCTTAACCTAACCATGTGTATTGGTGCCTAAACCTGACAAAAATGGAACTGAAACCACAAAATGCCAATGCCAACAGGCATTTAACACACTGATAACAGCGTTCTGAACCCATCTGTCGGCAATAAAGTTAATAAACATATTTCCCAAAATGTTAAACTATTCCTGTGTGCACATCAATAAGGTCTCAGGACACCTTGACATTAGCTGTATCTCTTGCTCACACTTAACTTGGAAAACATGGCATCAAATACTATGCTGCATACAAGGGAATGAGCTCCAGAAAATGTAAAGTTAAATTCTCTTGTTCCATTCAAACATTTTAAAAGCTTGTACTTGTGTACTTGTAATCACATTTGTAATTGCTTTTCCTAGGTGTAAATATGTATAATATGCGTCTGTCTGTGTTTAAACTGTATTTTTTTTTTTTTTTTTACATAGTTCTCTCTTGGAAAAAAAAGAAGATTCCTATCTCAAAGTGGCAACTTGTTTAAAAAATAAAGGATTCAAAACGATTCATTAAAGAAAACTGAGCCTTGAGGGGCATTACATGCATTAACTGTACAGCACACCATCATCTGCTACCAAGATACAGGTTTGACATCCCTCGGCATCAGCTGTGTTGCCTCTGGCTCGGGTAACAGCTGGACAAGCAGCAGGTCACATCTGTCAGTGACTTCATCGATATCTACTTTCATCTCAGTCTGTCACCCTCCCCCAATCACTTTCTCACCCTCTACACCTGCTCCGCCACAGGCCAGCCTGTTCTCCCTTAATCCTTCGCTATGATACATCCGTAGTTATTTTGCTGTGCATATCAGTGATTTGACTTTTCCATTTGCAACCCCCACTTTCCTCTGTCACTCCCTCCATCCATACATTCTTGAGCTTTCCTCCCCTCAGCCTGGGTCATTATTCTCCCATTATCTCTTTAATTAGCTACTGATTATATCCGCTTTTTTTAATAACAACATAATTGGCTCCGGAGACCACTGGGGAATCCAGAAGGCACACTGAGGTGAGTACACAGTTAAATAAATCTAAGACAGACAGGTGGGGAGAGATGACAAAGTTAAAAAGTAAAAGTGAGACAAGAACACGGAGAGAAGAAAGCGACAGAGATGGTAAGTGAGCAGAAGATGAAACCACTTTGAGCTGTCTCGGTTTAGAGACCATGTGTTAGTGAGTCACGGTGCGTCTCTCAGGTCTCATAAGACATCAGGCAAATTTTATTGGTGTGGGAGAAAAACCAATTTCAGACATGCAGAAACAAATAAACAGACACACCGACACTTGCCGATGTTAGAACTTCTTCTGAATCCTTGTATCCACCAAGACGTTTGTCTCTATCTTGTACAAATTTCCTGTTAATCAGCCAAATCCTGCAGATGGTGATGCATTCAGCAGCAAGAAAAAAATCTGCTTTCCTACTTTGTCATCTTATTTTAATCTTTACCTAAGTAACAGTCTAATTCTTATCTGGTAAGGAGAATGATTGGGGCTTGGGGTCACAGTGAGTCTGTCTTGCTTTTGCTCACTTCATTCTTGCATCATCTGATGGAGGATTTTGGGGGCATGAAATAAACCTTGCTACACTATGTAAGAAGAGCACAGACAAATGTGATGGTGTTAATATGCATGTGAATATGACAAATACATAAAGATAAGGCTGATGATTGTTTAATCCCTTTCATTAACACTATACAATGACCCTTATTTATTAAAATTTGCAATGGGTAATGGACAAATTATGGATATAATGTCTTCTTTTCCACAAACATGGGTGTTTACAGTTGTATCTAAAGCCAGTGTTTGATTTGTCCATTCCAGACTACTGGAGAAACATGTCTCTGTTGATACAAACAGCTCACTCTCAGGTAACAAAAACATGATAATTCTTATTTTCAGGTGATTATAAATTAAAGAAAACATACTTCTTATATTATATTCCATTTCTGCCAACATATCCTCCTAAATCCTACACACCAGACCTTTAAAACATGCAACAGATACATGAGCTGTTAGTTTATGACAGCTTAAGTGTGGCGCCTCAGCGAAGCATCACATGCTGCAGATGCACACATGCGCACACTTCTGTCAAAGTTGTAAAGACAACTTACCAACATACGGTGCAGATTCATTCTAACACATGCGAACTGAAGGCCAGGAAGTGTGGCTACAAGCAGCCTGCATCAGATGTCATACCTCCTGTTGAGCAACATGGTAGAAGGTAAAGACGTCACGGCTACCATCTGGAGTGATTCAACCACTCCAAACTATTCATTTTAAAACTCAGTTTTAAACCACTCAGTTTGTGGTTGGAACAATCGAAGCTGATCAGTTCTGATTAATGGATTTAATTAGAGGAGCAGCTGTCACAGAGGCAAGTAAAAGCAAACTTTTAGACGAGTGCTGCACTGCAGGGTGAACAGTTTCCATGGGAATGCAGCCAGTTTTATCTGAAGAACTTTAGGAATGCCATGGACCATCCTTATGTGAGGACGGCCCCTCAAAGTTCATATCCTCAACAGACTGGGTGGATGGACCTGGGAGAGGGAATCCTCATCGTCCAATGAGGACCCACTTTTGTCGGAGGCCTCAGACGGATGTAAAGGCTCCTGGTTGGCACAACCAGGAAGGTGTGAATGGGAGGAAGGTGACTGGGCAGGCAAAAGTGAACAGGTGGCCAAAAATGCAGAACAGTGACAGAGGTTTTGGATGACAATATAATTATATGGTGCAGAAGCATGAGCTATTACGTTTTTGGACTTGTTAAAAGGAAAAAATGTCTAACTGTTTTTGGTTTCTTCATGGAATTTTTTTGAAAATTATGAAATGCAGCCTTCTCTTTTCATTGCAATACAGGTAATTACATCCACATGAACACACTTACACACAAAGCCTTTTAAAGGCAAACCTGTGATTGGTGATACTAGGCTCTATATACAGTATATATGAACTTGACTTCATAAACCAGCTGCACAACGTAGTACATGGTTCATACATACATTATGGAACAAACCCAGAAAGAGACACATGCACGGTTGCACAAAATACCACAAAGACATTTTGAAATCAACATCCACACTCTGAGGGTAATGTTCACGGTGTGAGTGAAGGACAAAGGGCTGCAGCGGTCTCTCCACTACTGAAAGCTTAATTAACGCACCCAGTCAGGGTGAGAGCCTGATTACTCCTTCTCTCCCTCTGCTCCCTTAATATTCTCCCTTCACTATCTACATCTCCCTCTGTCACATGTGCCCGTTCCTCCTCTTTGGTTTTGCTGTCTTAAGTTTTCCACATCACTCCCATTTCAAAATCTCTCTTTCTCTCTTTGAGTTGGTCTCTTCGCTCTGCCTCCTCTTTTTTCACTCTCTCACTTGAGGCAGATGTAACAGACTGAAATTCCAGACAGATAAAGAGATGTATGTTTCAGTATCTGGGATGGATACAGACAATCTGTCAGAGGCGACAAGCAGCGGCAGAACAGAAATGAGAGGAGACAAATGACTGCAGACGGCAGTGCTCCCTCAGAGCTAAAACATCACATAATTACAGGGTTTTATGAGTCATTTTGTTAAGTTACATCATGTATTACCCCTGTAATGATTGCCAAACCTCAAACTCAGGAGATTTAGTCCTGGGTGCAAAACCTACTTCTTACACTCAAAATGTGAAAAAGAAATTTTGAAATGTGTTTTTATAGATCTGGACTTGTGTTGCTGGAGTATGGGCTGTAGGGACAGCTTGGAGACATCTGCACTTAATACATGTTAGCATGTGCAATGTGGGCATTTAACTTGCTACGCATGTACTTAGTCATCTCCTCTTTTTCAATATTAATAGGCAGAATATGAACGAGCAGTCAAGGTGATATTTCGGTAGTATCGCCTCTATTTGCAGATGATGTTGTCCTTTTGGTTTTATTAGACTTTGACCTTTGATGTACCATGAAACAGTTTGCAGCTCAGTGTGATGCTGTCATGATGAAGATCAACACCTTTAAGTCTGACCACATGCTTCTCACTCCATAAGTGATGGACTGCTTGACCCTTAAATGCAAACATTGAATCTTTAGCAACTTGGGACTATGTAGACCCTGTCTGATTCATTCAGTTAAAGGGGACCTACCATGCTCATTTTCAAGTTCATGCTTGTATTTTGAGTTTCTAGTATAACATATTTACATGCTTTAATGTTCAAAAAACTGTTTTTCCATACGCTGTCTGTCTTTAAAGCTGCGGATGGTAACTTTGGTAAAAAAATAACTTTTTTCATATTATATATACATGGCAGAAAATGGGGAAAAGCAAAATAGGCCCCCTTTAACATTGAAAGAAGCCAGTTAAGGTAGTTTAAGTATGTTGGCACTAAAGGTTTGACCAACTGGGAGGAGGCTTACAGGCAGATCAAGCACACATTGGAGGATATTCAATCTCCCAACCGGATTGGGGTTTCTAGAGGAACCTCTCTGGATGAGGACATTTGGGCTGTCCTGTCTCCACCACAACTATGAGCAGGATAGATGACTTGTAAATTGATGTATAAATGGATAAGGCGCCATTGAAAACATTTCTATAGAGGTTGGTCATATATTAGGATACTCATTCTGTTATCTATTCATTACAATAACGGGGCACATTTTGATTTAGTGGTGTGGCTCTGCTCCAGCGATGCTGCGAAATGAATCCGCACAAGTGTGACACAGACTTGCCTCGAAGCTCACAAACACCGAGCAGAGTGTGCGGTACACAACACTTAAATTTATTGGACTCGTAACTGAATGGAGAAATCTAAATGCTAATGCAAAAGGGGGCGAGAGAGGTGGGGGGAGTTAAACTGCTGAGAAGCAGGCGGCAGTTGTAGCTGCATGGAAGCAGCACTGAGCAGAATAAATGAGCATGAAATCTATTTGTGTGCTGCCCAGTTGCTTGGATTAGTGGTCATATATGACTGAAGGAGTATGAAATGTTTAAAATGATTCTATACCTGCCTGAACTACCACATAGCTCCATTTCACAGTAACTGTCCTTTGATACAGCGTGTCCATTACATGCCTGCTGATTAGTAACAGTGTGTGACGGCTGTGTCCCATTATTTATGCTGTTTGTCTGTATTTCCCACATGTTGTCATGATTATTGAGACGGTTCTCTTTGATATAATAAATGTCTTCACAGCGTTTTTGATTGATGCACCTGCAGCTCGGTCACAGATGATTCTCTCGGTGATGTGTTTGTTGTCTCGTGTTGCTTTGAAAACTCACATATCAAAGTGCTGATTGTTACATCTCTTTCATAAATTACAAATGTTGCTAAATGGCATTCAACCTCATTCGACCTACCTTTGTAGCACCATTTGCAATGGTGATTTAAATACTTCAAAGTTGAAGCCATCGTGTACGCAAATTGATAGATTGAGACGTTTTAAAAACTATAAGGACTGCCTCATACTTAACTGGCTACAAAAGACAAACCCGATCACCAGAATAAATGTTGGCATCTCACATTTCTGCAAACCATGGATTTGTTACTTTTGCACATTATTATATAGCAGATACATTGAAACTTTACATTTCCACAGTGCTGTGGTTAAGTAAGGTTAGGTTTAGGCACAAAAAACACTTGGTTATGTTTAGGGAAAGATCCTGTTTTGGCATAAAACACTACATTTGGGGGCACAATCCTGGCAGGAAAAGCAACAATTTCTAAATAAAAACAACAGTTTTTCGTGCTACTATCCTGGCAGGAAAACCAGTGATGGCACGGCAATGACACAATAATCTTTCATGCCTAAAAATCCACAGCAAGAGCTCCCTAGAAACACCCATGTTTGGTACCTAAAAGCTGCTGGAAATGGTAATGACCTGCTTAAAGACAACACGTTTTGCTGTCAAAGTCGCAAAGTCAGCTTATATATTATGCCCTTTAAAAATAATAATATGATACGTATGACCTGTACCATATTCGTGGTTTGCAGACTCCTAACAATGCCAACATTTTCTTCTAGTGACAGGGCTGGAAAGACACGATAAATTATGATAAACATGGATTCTACTGAAAATAAGAAGTCTCCCACTGCCCTATTCTTATTTGAGCTAAATTATCCTGCTTCTCTACACCACTCACTGTGATGTACAGGTGTCGCAGGCCCATTAACAATGGAGCCCCCTCTCTGAGAGCCATGATGATGTTCAGTGTGTTCCCAGCACATGTGCACAGCGTGTACAGGAAAAAACACTCACAAATGCATACACAGACGCAGGCTTAGTGCATATAGCATGAGTCATACATAAGATGAGGGACTGGAAAAAAATAAGTCAAATCACCAATGTTGTTATTTAGAGCTGGACACGAAAGAGCAATGTTGCGTTGTTCAATCAATAAAGGCCATTTCAAATGAAATAAAATACATGACGATCCATAAATCATATCTGTGCTTCCCAGAGAGTAGATTGATTACAGAGCTCTGAAAAACCAACACGATTAGATTCAGTATCAGGAGGCAAATGATACTCAGGCAGATTGCAGTGTTAGCTGGACTTTTTTTTTTTTTTTTTTTTTTTTACAATGGCCAGTTATATCCTTCTCTCAACCTGGTAAATGTGTGATTTGATATAATAATGACTGACAGAGAAAGATGGAGAGATCAGGAGTCTGAGAGTAACAAACCTGCTCAAAGAATTCATCCATAAAGCCTTTGTCCATCCCCACAGCGACTTCATCCTCCTCCTCTGTCGTTTCCTTCCCCTGGACACACACAAAAATCATCGTTTAAATCATGTAAGCTGAAAATTAAAATTATGAACATGTTCACTGAAATAATACCCCAAAGAAAGTACATCTGTTAGACTGTGATACTCGTCATGACCGGACTGGACCATGTAATACATCATTCAAGGTTAGACAGAACAGTATTAACACTCACCCCACCTCTTCACCCATCAACTGATTAGAAACGAGAACTTAATGACACTTGTAATTAGAACCACAGCTTGAGTGATTAGCAAGTTATTACTGAATTAGGACCTACAGGAAGAGAAAACCTTGACTTTTAAACACTCCGGGCTGCACACTCAGACACCAGCATGTTCATATACTATTATATTTTTCCATTAAATATGAAGTACAGCTAAGAGTTGGTCAGCTTAGTTTAGCATAAAGACTGGCTACTGGGAGACACAGCTAGCCTGGCTCTGTCTTATTAAGCTAGCAAAATCCACTGACCAGCAGCTCATCCCAGGTCATCAAATATTGACGCTTTCTTGCCCCTTTGGCATGTTATAACCTACCAACACTAAAGGCACCCTTTGGCATCTCCATGAGATGCACCCTTTAACAGTTGTCGCCTGAGTGAAACTTGTTGTAGCATGCGGTTAAAGTTGTCAAACTGTTGCGATTAGATTCATGCAAAAAAACTTCTCGGTTAGCTTTAGAGAAAACATTCTGTTTTGGGCTAAAATAAGTCCTATGTAACGCGTCGTGAATACGTCAGTAAGTGATGGACGGATGTAAGTTACGTAAAGTTGTGTTAAAACAGCACTGACTTTCAGTTTCACACCAGACACTGACAACAGTGTCCTGGGTGAAAGTCTGCATTTGTCTAACCCATCTATCACTCCTCACCCCAACCCTACAAGGACTGTCTTGCTCTTTATTTTATGGCAGTTGCTCTGAGCATCAAATATATCCACAGATGGGTTTACATTGGATTTAGTTGAAAGCCTGGTACATCTCACAGCAATACCAAAGGGCATCATCAACGGCATCATAAGCACATACAGAGGGCCATGACAAAGCACTGGTATTTGACAACTTGGGAATGAGAGCGGGCTGGCCAGGAGACACAGTAACTCTCAGCAAGGAAATGAATGTTGCCCCATATGTCCAATTATTAAATGTATAACATGAGAAGCAAATATATGCAAGAGGATAGCTCAGAATCAAAGAAAAAGTAGAGCGGAATCTGCTGTCACTATTAATGAATTACACTAGATGACAACAACAAAAATAAAGTCTGCTGCGTTTTCTGCTGCTGCAAAATGGTTTATTTACATCAGCAAGATGTGAAATTATTCAGCAAATAAGGAATGCATTGTGATTTCTAACAGGTTGAAAATAAAATATATGTGGCAAGCTTTTCCATTTCTAACGCAAACTGTAACAAAATTACTACTCATTGATGTCATCTCAAACGTTGTCATAAGGCCTGTAAAGTCTGTCTGAAGCCAAAAGAGTTTCCAATATACAAATATGAAACTTTACAGCTCAACTTGTTCATCTTAAAAGGTTACAGCTTCTCAAACTTTACAGCATCTAGCCAATGATTCATTCTGATATACATGGTCATTTTTAATCACATATCAGCCATTACACCACATTAGCAGGGATCTCATGCGGCGTCATCTCATTCATCTAGCCTCTGTCAAGCTAATTCACTTCCCCATTAGCAGTCTATGAGATCCATTTGCTTATCAGTGCTGTGGAGAGGCAGAGTAGTTTTCATTTTCTCCTTTTTCTCATCCCCAAAAGTTCACAATCATGAAAAACAAAAACAGCAAATTAATCGCAGCCCTCGACTACAGAACACAGAGGAATCTACAGAATCTCATATGCCACTTTCCTGTATCAAAATTAGGATTTTATTGATGTCTCCTTCTTATCAACAGGTCACCAGCCACCCCTAACCTTTCCAAGTCAAAATTTTCTTTTAAAAATCCTCAACAACCCAGAATAAAATATCCCTCGTAAAAAGCCATCACTGTCAAACGTTGCAGGTTTCATGATGTTCTGGGAGTTCTTGCCTTGCACTGCCTTTTAAAAAAGGAACCACTACGAAACCAATCTTTAAACAATTAGGTCCAATTAATATTTAAAAACCACAAAGAGTTGTATCGAGATATTATTTTCATACACCCACATGTGTGGGCAGTCAGCCAGGTCTGTTCAGACACAGACACTAATGTGCATGCATTAGTCCGGCAGTGCAGAGTGCAGGAAGCCCGAGAAACCATCGTATTATAAGTTAGGGGGTAATTTTCACTCAAGGAAATGGGCTGCCATGGATGTTTTAACAATTGATCCCTCTTTAACTGTTTAATACATCCATGATAACTACCTTTACTTTACATCAGGGACATGCTAATGTTCAGCTGATTGTTATCTACATCTGTGCTGGCAACATGACTGTAGGTTCAGGGCATTGTCTGTCTGTGTGGGTCTGTCGAGGCTCTGTGGAGAATCTGAATATTGTTTTTATTTGTTTTGTCAGTATATTAACAGACTTTGGAAGAGCAGAATTCACTGAGCCCTTAATAATCACAAAGCAGCACTACAAAAAGTTTAATTAAAACTAATAAATGAGAAGCAAAAAAAAAAAGAGAAAGGCTAAGGGCCCTGACATAAAGCTGACTGTCGACCATTAGTCAGTGCCGGGCTGTTGTCTGTCGCCATAAATTCTGCGGTGTGTGCAGCATCGTTTGCGCTAGTCGGCCCTTGTCAGCTTTTCTTTATTTTCATCTTAAATTGGCACTGGAGATGGTGGTGTGATCTGTTGACTGAATAAAATCACTGACTGGCAATTCAGCTCAGTGAACGACAAGAGAAACAGAAATGAGAGAAGCAAACGAACGACTAACAGCTGATATACATGGGGCACGGACGTGGCGTGTCACGTAGAAACAGCGGAGTAGGGCTTTTTACCTGCTACAAGAGTGCGCTTGTGTGCTTGCGCGAGACCGTGAGACATGGGCACTGCGTTCATGTGTGCTGACGTGCTTTCACTGGTCTCACGTGCAAGTGCGCACACGTATGTGCGGTGTACAGTGAGGCAGTTAGAGCTACAAAACAGAGTTCAAATGACGTTTTTACAAACAACTTTTTATGTCGGGCTTCAGGACACTTGGATCACTACGGACGAGCAGTATGGTGATATTCTGTGGTTTCAACTATGTGTTTTTGGGCGTTTGAATCTGGGGTGCCGTAAGCCTCCGTTAGGTGGAGTTGTGCTGCTACCCCCTCTCCCCTTGGATCTCCACAAGTGTTGTGAGGACTCTAAAACTTCACCTGAGCCTCCCTCGGCATATGGGTGAGCAGATAATCGGCTGAATTTTCATTTTTGGACGCACTATCCCTTTAAAATAACATCACCTCAGTTTATGATAACATTCAAAGTTTTAAAAACAAAGCTTTGCCAAGTAAATTTACATTTATCCACCCTTTTTTTTTTATCAAGGTTGGCTGTTGTTGCTGTTTTTCAATCAGTGTTTTTATGTTGCCATCATCAAAGCTGTTTGTCTATGAGAGAACGATTTGCTTTCCTTTGAACCTTTGAAAATAACAAAGTCTCTGTGAGGAAGTGTAGTTTTCTAAATAAATTGGAGCAGATCAAAATATTTGCCCAAAGTGAATCTAACATAATACTAAAAGAGTTCTGCATCACAAAATTGAGCCGGTTTTCGTGTAACTTCGACTTTTGAGTAATCAAACCTGTAAATAACTCTAATCTGTATTTGGTGTTTACGCATTATGCAGACTAGCCTGTCATCTCAAACACAAATCCATTCTGTGGAGAGTTAGCAAGTGATGTGCTGACATGGAGGTGGAGGCAGAGAAGCAATGCAGGGAAACGGGGAGGAGAACAGTGAGGAACCAGTTCTTGAGAACAGACTTCAGCGAGAGATGGCGAGGAAAATTGGCGCAAAACTAAGTGCGAGGAATGCAGAGCCACTGTGATCACACTAATATTATCTAAACCCACTCAAACTATATTTAATCTGACAAAACTGAATAGTTAAATGCTCTGAAGAGTTGGAAAATACAGTATTTCTGTCAATTACAGTGCTTCAAGATCCATTCTGAGAGTTTATCTTTATTGTGCCTAACTGACATGAAGACAGTGAATATGGTGGGTGTCGTTTTGTTGTAGTTGAGCAAAGCTTTTCACATGGCATTAATAAATAAAAGTTTGGTGTTGGTATGGCAATGAGGCGCATTTGAGGAACTGCAGACTATTAGAAGCAGAGAGAAAAGAGGCGGCAGCAGCAGGAGGCAGAGGAGGAGGACGACAACAAGCAGGGAATCAGAATAAGCTCAGAGAGCACCAGCAATGTGCTCCGCCTCCACAGAGAAATGCCGTATCTCCTGCAGAGAGAGGAGGGCTTTGGTCTAGTTTGTTCTTTGTGTGGTCAGGAGGGGAGAGGACCGAGCGGTGCAACCCAAACCTCCACCTCCCACCCAGATCTGAAGCTCCTGCTGAGCCACATCAACGCTGGCGGAGGACTTCAATGCTGCACTCTTGACTCAGCCTACAGACTTGGACTTGACTGTCCACACACAGCAGATGCTCTGAGCACAGACTTGCAAACATACATGCGCACAACAGCTGACACACTGATAACATGCAACAGACGGTTAACACACAGGCAGATCAAGGCCTATACAAGCCGGTCCCCATTAGGCCATAACCCTTCAATTCACTCTGCCTCTGGGGCTCACACTCGGGTGAAACACCACGGCAGGAGTAGTGGCCTGATTATGCTGTTTATTAGATTAGAGAGTTGTTCTAGGCACCGCGCCAGCAGGGAGTCGCTCCATAAAGACAAAAGGCAGTGCCTGCACATCCAGTGTAAACAGGAGGAAGAGGAAATACAGTCAAAGAGTGAGGGAGCGAGAGATAAAACAGACATGTAGTGCGCAGGCTGTAAAATCACAGCTGTCAGCACAGAAAGAAAGAGGAGGAGAAACAGGGCAACACAACAATTATTAAAAGCCATGAAAGTGTAACTGTATGTGCAATAAGAGGACAGGGAGACGCTGAGTGTGTGTGTTGATGTGTAAGTAGTCAGGTTAAATGGAGAGGGTGGGATTATAGTGATCGTGCGAGTGCATTCAGACCCTTTTCACGGTTTTATCTGCGAGTAACAGAGAAGAGCAGTGAGAGACAGTTCAAGTAGAGATGGAAACCCATGTGGGCAGTACTTTATTGTCCTTTTGTGTTTCCATATTAAAGCAGACCTGTTTCCTGCATCTTTGTATCACAGCCAATTCAAGCAGCTTCCTGCAGTCCCATTAGAAATTACTCATAAAAATCTGTGTCAGCTGCGCAGAGGAATACTGAGAGCATAACCAGATTTATTATCATAATACAGCTAGGTAACATTCATTATGGATGTGTGCTCACTCATATACACACACACACACACTGAACATTTGATTATTTATTCATGTTTCCTACAGTAGACAAATACAAAGATATGAAGGACAAGAACTGAAGGGTTGACGATTTTTTTTTTTTGCTCCATCTGCACAGCCTTGCTGCTCATACAGTAGCTCACACACACACACACACACATTTATTTTTCTACTGTATAGAAGAATAAATGTTGTGTTGCATTCATGTTTCTAGTAATTACCGTGATTACCAGTTTCTGACTTTTAATCAGCACTAACATCAACATCATCACAAGGTTAATCAGTAACTCTAAATTGCCCGTAGGTGTGAATGTGAGTGTGAATGGTTGTCTGTCTCTATGTGTCAGCCCTGTGATAGTCTGGTGACCTGTCCAGGGTGTATCCTGCCTCTCACCCAATGTCAGCTGGGATAGGCTCCAGCCCCCCCTGCGACCCCCAAAGCGGTTACAGAAAATGAATGAATATTGGTTTGTCTCCAGCAAAAAAATGAAAGTAAAAACAACCCAAAATTCCCTCATTTGGCATTTCCCTTTGCTATATTTGCGTTTTTCAGTGCAGCTCTGTCTCTTGGATGTCTGCTGTTCATGGTCTGGCACCGGGTTGCTACGTTTTAATAAAGCCCTGACCTCACCTGAGCACTGTGAGTGTACCCGCCCATAAATGTCCCGAGCACAGAAAATAAGAAAATACAGAGGGCAGAGTCTCTGCAAAAAAATACACCACCACACTCTTCTAATGGGCCATAAGTGACGACTGAGAGGGATTGCTTCTGTATGAGTCTATATTTTTGTTTTTACGTAAATCCTGTATAGTTAACCTTTGACTTGAATTTTCAGATCACGTGAATGCAAATCAAGAAACTACTTCTCTCTAAAATCTAGCCTACTCCATATAACGTGAATTTGGCATTAGTCTTCAAAGGGACAGTTCACCAAATATACAAAACACATATTTTCTCACTTACCTCTAGCAGTATCTAACCATTACAGCTGGGTATCATTTAAGCAATGACAATAAAAGTACCAGTACACTTAAAATTATACCAATATTAATAAAGTACTTCATTCAATACTCATCATGTGAATGGAGTGGTGTCTGGTATAGCCATGTTTTCAAACATTTTGTCGGCATCTCAGCACACTGATCCACCAGCTCCCTCAAATACACCACGCTCAACTCCATCACACCACAGACTGTACGAGTTGTAGCTGATGCTGAGTTATTTTAAGGTAAGTTCTTGTCACTTTTCATTTCCTAATCCTAACCTACATAACTTTATGTTAAGTACATAACGTGATGACACCAAACCATGTTTATTTCTTAAACCTAACCTATATAACTTTCTTTATCGAAACCTAGCCCATTTAACTTAACGTTATGTATGTATGTAACTTTCCCCCAGGAGAGCTGAGTTTGTGTTCCGTGTGAAGCTTAGTAAACTTTGAGTTATTTTAGGGTATGTCCTATGTCTCTTTTCCTAAACTTAACCCATGTAACTTCACTCGCCTTAACCTAACCCATGTATCTTAACCTGAAGTACGTAATTTCGTGTTTTGTGAGGATATGTTGCTTTATTCTCAGTGCAGAGGTTGAAAATAATTAGTAGTCACCAGAAAAACCAAACAGTGATGATGATAAAATTTTAGAGCAAATACATATTAATTAAAAAATAAATAAAATACAGTTATAGGATTCAGGTTGTCTCAATCAAATGGACCATTAGTGGCACAGAGCCAATGCTGATACAGCAAAACCACAAATCAACATAGCAGTCTATATCTAACTGATTGCCGGGCTGGTTGGCTGACTGAGTGACTGTCAGGGTAAATGGCTGGCTGATGGGAGAGGACGATGCAATGTAAGGCTATCGAGACAGGATAATTACACGACCAGGGTGCAGCGTGGGTGACAAGAGGGCACAGGAAGTGATAGATTGAGCCAGCCAAATGTAAAACTCACATTACTGCGCTGTCTCCTCACTGATAACAACACCGGGAGCAATCTCTGAAGAAAATCAGCCGCTCTCTGTCTTTGATTTAAGGCGTAGATATAGTCAGCTGAAGAAGGATGTGGTACATTTCTCCATGTGATCAGTGCACCTCGGCTGATGACTTCACAATAAAAATACAGATCAATACATTTTTGTTTTAATATAAGATCACTGCAGTACTTTGCAAACAAGCTCCTCTGTTGTCTGTACAAATCTATGCCCTGGGGTACAACACAACAAACTGTTGGAGAAGAAATCCATTGTTCTGTTTTGCAAAGACATTTGAGTTTGAATCTAGCACAACACTCTGCCTTCTGTCTTTGCTGATTATTTCAGCAAACTTAGCACTATTTACAACTTCCAAACCAAACACAGACGACACATTCAGTCTGCTTTAATTGGTTTTTGGGTGACTAATATACACAGCAACCTTTTACAGTAGAAGCAAGTTTAAAAACCCTCAGCTGTCCAAATTAGGATATCTCAGCCTGGTTCCACATCTCCAAAGATCAAATAAATCTGGTTCCATGCTCACTGGCAGCTATTTCCCAGTTGGGAAAATAATCAGATTTCGGTAGGTTGGACTAAGAAAGACAACGCTGTGTTCCTGTGTCCGAGCCACAAACATGCAGCAGAGAAGATGGTGACAAGAGCGGATGAGCTCAATTAACACATTTCTTCAAGAGATGCAATAAATGTTGAGTCAACTGCTCCTAGAAATTGTTACCATAGCTTCCATGTTGGGGTAACCCTGACTGAGAGTTTACTGTCAAATCTAATTGGTCAAGTCTTGCCTGTCGTCAACTGATCATCAAATCTTTACTTTTTTGTCTTGGCTCATCAATCCATATTCTCATTTTAGTTTCCACAACAGACAAAACAGCTGAAACACCCAATTACACAATCTGTCTTCTTGACTTGGCCTAGGAAGTTATTTTATAATAGGACTTGCTCTATCCATTGCTGTTTGTTGTGTCAGATTGAAAGAAAAAAAATGAAATGAGACAAAACACAATCTGGTGTGATCATCCGAGTTTAGCAAAGAGGTCCTAGAGTCTGGAATTCAATCCCTAAAATTTTGGAAACCCCCCAAAATTACTCATTGCTAACTTGTAGTATGTTTTATTGTGAATCTCCATTCATTGATAATACTTACAATGCTAAATGTCACTCTTTAAGGGGTTACATGATAGACTGTTGTGGCTTTACTGGCAGATAATTTTCCTGTGACTTTTTATATGGGATTTTCTTTTTGTTTTGTTCAAAATACATATCTAGTTTCTGCTTTGCATTCCAGTGAAAAAAGATCTGGGCCGAGGTTAACAGGGTGATTTTATCAGCCCTGCCTGCAGTGAGCAGGGTTCAGCAGATACACGAAAAAGAACAATGTGGGTGGTAGAAGAGATGAAGCGCTGCCACCGCAGCAGCACAGTGTCAAAGTGTGTGCATGTGCAACAAATTCCTTTTCCTAACAATCCTCCTCAACGTCCTCCCCCTTTAATCATCTTCCTTTTTCTTTCTCATTCTCGCTGTCCGTCATTCTCTCGCCTCCTTTTCTTTCACTCTCCTTCCTCCAGACTTCAGCTTCACTACAGAACCATAACAGCGACAGGCCCACACAACATGGACTCGGTTACCTTTTCCTCACCCCCTCTCGTCACGCCTTTACTTTGTTGTTTTTCTTTTTTTTTTTAACAACTCATTATCCTTCCTCGAGACCACGTCAACATTCATTTATCCAACCAAACTTATACACTTAAGATGTTGCCTCTGTCTCCTGAAAGACACATCTGATTCTGCTGTGTATTTTCATGTGGATATGTTTGGAATGACAAACTTTCTCGTCCTCATGCAAGCTCTT
This sequence comes from Epinephelus awoara, assembly GCA_035609425.1. NCBI lineage: Eukaryota > Metazoa > Chordata > Actinopteri > Perciformes > Serranidae > Epinephelus > Epinephelus awoara. Next base: position 22,466,174 of record CM069297.1, read on the forward strand.
CCTCTTCAGTTAATCTTATTCCACATTTTATCCCTCTTTTGCTCTTCCTCCCATTTTGCTCTCTCTCTCTCCGCCCTCTGCCTCCCTCACATCTTTCTGACCTTTAACAGTGTAATCATCAAAGTGATGCCATTTAAACACGCCTAAACACAAATTTACAAACTGCCTCACTATAAAAGGTTAAATAATGACTTAAAATGTGATAATTGCGCATCTTTCCACAAATCAATGATAATCAATTTTAGGCTAGAATTCAAATGTCTGCAGCTGCCAGTTCTCAGGGAGATAACTCTTTCTGCTGCAGGGATTCAGATGAGATGGCTGACCTTTTAGACTAAATAGTGGATGCTTACTTCCATTTTGGCCTGTTAGCACATAATTGGCCGATGGGTATGGATATGAATACATAAATTACACGCTGTTGACAATGTTCACACACAAACTCGTCTGTCCTGGTCATGTGTGTAGGCAGCTGCGGGTGGTCGGTCAATCTCACAGAAGTGGGTGAGAAAATGTCATAAAGCTTCAATTGAACTTTAATGACAGATCACAGGCAGAGAAAAGAGATGTGCTGTCACCACTTACGCCATGGATTTTCCCACCCCCTATCCCTTCTCCTTATTCCCCTGTGGGGTATATTCAGACTGCCTCACTGACCATGAAGGATTATGACAGCACCAGTGCAGTGCGGCACTAACACAATTATAGTGTAGATATAGGGGAAATGTAACAGAGAGTGAGAGGGATGTCAAGGATGGACGGGTAGAGAAAGAAAGAATCACGGCAACAAGAGGGAGAGATGAAAGAGCCATAGGACAAGAATTACAGAGAAAAGTCGAGACAAAAATGAGAAAACAGAGGCGTACAGAGGCAGAGGGAAACAAAACATAAAATACTACAATTTTTTTTTCATTATTGAGAAAACTACAGATTATTTTCTTGATTGAGTCATTTTTAATCTTTAAGATGTCAGAATTTATTTATTTTTGTTAAAAAAAGGGCATCACAGTTTTCTAAAGCCCAACACGATGTCTTCAAATTTCTTGTTTTGACAAAACAACAGTCCAAAACTCAAAGATATTCACTTTTTTAGAATAATTTTTTAACTTTTATTTAACCAAGAAGTCCCTTGAGATGTAAAATCTGTTTTCTGAGGGACACCTGGCAAAGACAGCACACCAGTTACAGTTTGAATAAAAAATAAAACACAACAGACAGATATTACAAGAAAAAGAAAAGCAGAAATCCTACCATATAAATCACTTAACTATCAATGACATTATCAGTTGTTTTACCAAATAGTTAATAGGAATTATGACTTTTGTGCCTCGGGTGAGGAGGGAATAATCTGAGGCTGCAGGGGATGCATGTTGGGGTCCTTGGAAGGGACGAGCTGCAGTCAAAATTGACTTATGACGCATTCACACTGGTGCTATTTGTTCCGCTTTAAACAAACCCTGGTCCACTTCCACAAATAGTTCAGTCCGTTTGATGGTATGAACGCACATTTGAACTCTGACCAAACGAGCGAACCCTGGTCTGCTTGAAAACTGGGGGTATCGGGGGGAGAAGCAGAGGTAAAAAAAGAAAAAGTTGATAAATGTCTCATGGATAGAGGGGGAGTAGTGAGGAGGTGCAGGTGCTTATTGATATATGGTCAGAGGACTATATACGCAGTTGCTTGTGGTGACCAAGTGGGCTGAAAGGGATGGATTTCCGTTTTTGGGCCAGACCAATCGATGACTCGGGTTTTCTTCTTCCTCACGCTTTTTTTTCTTCCCAGTCAGTGGTCATTTCAGGCAATACCGCCCCCAAACGAGCAGCTGATGTAATTGCGTGATGTTGTCCAGGCTTTTTGGTCCGCTTTAAAAAGTGCAATGTGAAAGTGAACCGAACCAAATGAAGGTGTGAAATTTTTCCGGTCCCCCGGACTATCCTGGTGTGAATGTGCCCTTATTTTAGCTATAACACTGATCGCATTCTCCCTTTAATGTAGCTATGATCAATATACTAACAATGGCTACTTGTATATGAAGATCACTCGTACGTTCAACCCTTAATACCCCGCCCTGTTGTTCCCCTCAACTCTACAGAGATAATCTACTATGTTTACATGCACAAAATATTTAGTGTTTGCCCTTATTCCAAAGAAGACAATATTCCTACTGAGCTGTTTATGTTTTTTATGAAAATGAATATTCCACTGATATTCCCCTTTACATGGAGCCGTGCTCACTCCAATTAACATGCCCTAACATGTCTTATCACATCAAAATATGGAATAGTGGAACAACTGGAGTCTCTTGTGTCATTTTGGTTCTTTGCGTCAAAATAGAATTTTTCCACCAGTGGCTTGTTCGACGGTGCAAACACAGCCTCCCTCTTTCATTCCTCCGTTTACCATATTTGCGCACATCCAAAGGTGTAGATATTCAAGTCTTTCATGAGGTTCAAAGTAGGTGTGTCTCTCCCTCCGACCAGAAATGTGGGCTTTTCTTTACGACATGCATCTCAAGCCCCCCTGTTAACAAGCAGGGGGGCTTGAGATGCAAACTGCGGCCAAAACCTCAATTGAGATGCGTATTCCAAATGCTCTATATACATATTCAGAGAATGCTCCTAAACCCAAAAATATCAGCCTATCCCACATTTCTTTATCGGGAAAATGCTTCACTGGGAATAAGGCCTAATTCCAAAAAAACAAAAAGGATATGCTGTTTACATGACCTGCATTGAATTCAGAATACTGTCATATTTTGAATAATAGTGGAATATTAGTGTGCATGTAAACATTGTCACTGTTTTGGTTTCCCAGGATGCAGCTTTACTGTTTTTTTTGTTTTGTTTTTTATATTTTTATCGCACTAACTACCTTGAAAATAAACGACCCTAGGGAACAACATAACCTGCAGAACAGTGTATAATAACCTCCACACCAGACAGCTACAGCACATCCTACAAAAACACAGAGAAATATCTGCGATAAAGTCATGGAATAAAGCATGATAAATAATCACATGAAATTAAGTACAATATTGTTTTCAGTCCACTAAATGTGTATGCGATAGAGATGCACGGATGGCAGTTATAACCGCCTGGATCGGGCAGGTCGGTTGATAAAAATGAACAGTCTGATTAATGGCGGATGGGTTATGGGCGGGTGAAAATAATAGCCTAATAATAACTTTTATTTAAATCGCACCCTTTAAAAACAAAGTTTACAAATTGCGGGATCAGCCAGGATCTAATCTTTCCTGATAATATAAACATGCGGGTGCGGGTGGATGCGGGTCTGTAATTATAGAAAATTAATTTGCTCGGACGGGTGGCGGATGGATGATTGATGGATAGATGCGGATTCGGGTGCCGTCAGAGCCCATCCGCGCATCACTAGTATGCGAGTTTAGGGTAACCAGTCATCAGAGGCTGTATCATGTTGTGTGGGGTTATGAGAGGAGTCTTCAGCTCAGAGAAGTGCCTACCTATCAGAAGTTACTTCTTCAGATCTTCAGGTAAATAATCTATGAAAGGTGACCAAACCTCTGAAAACAACCAATCATTCATGGGGGAGGGTGTTAAAAATCTCTCTGTACCAGAAGGTGATATACTTGGCAGGAAGGCTTTGATGCAATTGAGCAGGACGCATTTTCAAGCAATTAAAAGGAGCTTCTACAGAAGTTTGTAGTGTGATGCAGGCAGATGCAATTCCACGGAGGGAAGAGGAATACACTAGGGTCTATTTTAATTTTCATTTCAAATATCCAACTATCTACTCTGGAAATACATGCCCAGACTCTGGAAAATAACTCAGACTTACAGAGGCAATGAAAATGCATGGCATTTAATGCATAGAGGAAGAAGGGATTTATATTGTGCAAGGTAACAGGGGTGATATGCAGCCTGTGAAGAATCTCATACTGGGTCTCTCTCAGTCTACAAAGGCTCAGACACACGAAATTGACATCAAAGGACTAGCAGTGGCAAAGGCTGACTGTTGCGTCACTTCAGGCCGCAAAAAAGTTGCTCTTGAACGCACCACAAAGACTTCAGCTAATGGCCAGCCAGCACATCCTGCGCCTGCATGAGAGGAAATAACTCTCTATACCAGCAGGCGGTGGTAGTCTGTGTTCATTATTCAAAAAGGGGAAACAGGAAGACAGACAGGATGGATTCAAGAAGAAGAATATGTAAACAAACATTAACAGATTTAGGGCTAAAAACATGATCTGACCTAAAATAAAAGGTTTATTTTGATCTGACACCCGCCTGTTTTCAGTCATTTGTTTGCTTTCCTCACTCCTGTTTCTCTTCTTGCACTGAGTTGCACTGCAAATCAGAGTGATTCCTTTCACCTACGGCCTCCACCATCTCTGACACAGACTCAACATGCCGAAAAACAGCTGACTAGGGCTGCCAATGGTGCGGGACATGCCAACAAAACTAGGGCTACAGACACACCCCAAAGGCCCAACTCTGGCCCAAGGGCAAACATCAGCTTGGTGTCCGGGCTCTTACATGTAAACGCAGATCTGATCAGCGCGACACCAGTGAAAGCACGTGGACACACATGAACGCGGTGCCCATGTCTCACGATCTCGCGCAAGAGCACACACATGCACACGGTCCACAGAGAGGCAGTCAGTTCAGGACACTTGGATCACTACGGACGAGCAGTATGGAGATATTCTGTGGTTTCAATTATGTGTTTTTGGGCGTTTGAATCTGGGGCGCCGTAAGTCTCCATTAGGTGGAGTTGTGATGCTGTCTCCTCTCCCCTTGGATCTCCGCAAGGGATGTGAGGACTCTAAAACTTCACCCGAGCCTCCCTCGGCATATGGGTGAGTAGATAATAGCTGAATTTTCATTTTTGGGTGCACTATCCCTTTAAGATGTTCAGTACGTAAATCTCTTTCCCATTTATGAGAAATACTTGGCAACTCGTAGGTGTCAGAGGAACCAAGAAGTGAATAAAATGATGATACAAAATGATTGGTAACACTTCATAAGACAGCCCGCGTTTTAGAGTGTACCTCTCGCTCACGAACTTACATGTACTTTCCCGGGAGTTAGAGTATAACTCCCAGTAACCGGGAGGAATTATGCTCTAACTGAAAGTACATGTAAGTTCCCGCAGGCTGTCTTATGAAGTGTTACCAAATGATTTTGGTGCTCCAAGATAAATCTCTCAACGTCACTACACGTGAGGTTAAAGGTCCAGTGGTGCACGATTTAGAGAACTACAGAGGCTGACACGAAAATGCTAATGGCCGCATCTAGAGCCAGAGCTTGGTTTGTCCATTCTGGGCTACTGCAGAACAACACAACAACAGACTCTGTGGAAGAGGAGTATGAGATCAGAAAACACTCATATGTCATTCTGGATGGCCACTGATGGCAAATAATGTATTTTGTTGGAGGACTTGTTAGTTAAAGTGTCTGTTCAGCCGCACGCTGGCAACATTAAACGTGTTATCATAATAAAAAATGATCACCTAATGAAGAAAAGCAGAGCTACTTCAGTTACAGTTAATAGCCTTAGTCTCCAACAACTCTCTGTGATAAAAGGCGTTATCTGCTATGCTGAAGATCAACTCTGCTGCCATCGATTATGAGAAGATGTGACATGGGAGGCCTGCACATTACAAATTCAATTTTGGCAGCGGTAACAAAGATGACCCGAAGCTTGTTCTCTCTTAGCAGATGGGGAAGGTTTGATTACAGAATCGTCATTATTTATAATCAGGATATCCATTAGCTGATGCCTCAGGAGCTGCGACTCTTTATGAGAAGCACGAGAACATGCAACAAGGTTTTATCACGTGATCGACACCACAAAACCCATCACCAGGCGCTGGTTTCAAGGAAATTTCACAGGTAGAAGACGAGCCCTGATTTCATGTTTTATTGGGCGGAGTAGTGAACGACGATTCAATGGACCATCCATTCACACTTTTTAGAAATAACTATTAGCAGCCAACAGATATCGGATCATTGCAATTGTCACCTCGTTTGCATAGACAGACAAGTCCCTGATGAAATGCCAGATCGGTCACACTCATTTCACAGTTCATTAATGCAATTATGCAGCCTCTATGTGCTGATGAATAATGTGTGTATGCCCGGGCCTTTTTCCACGGTTAATAGCGACAATATAGGGTGGTGACAGTGCACATTTCTGCTTCTTTATTCCTTCCACTGCCGATTTAAGGGATAAAGTCTCATCTGTGGAGCAAAGCCAGAAAGCTTAGAGCCATTTGCAGAGGCTTGAAGCTTTGTACAAGGACAAATAAAACCTCTGACCCTCTATGTTCAGTGTTCGATTCAACAGGCTTTTTTTTTTTTTTACCCTCACTGTTGTTTGTGTCACTGAAAAAGTGACAACAGTCAAGAGCAGGTCAAGGACAGAGGGAGAGGTGAGGACGTGGAATAAAGGGGAATAAAGGAGAGATTGATGTGAGCAGAGAAAAAAGAGAAAAGATAATGAAAAGAAACAAGAGTCAAAGACACACAGAGTGTCTGAGTTGGTGCTCCACATCCATCCTATTAGTTAATGTGTCACTCTAACGCCAAACAGGCAGTGACAGTGAGTACCCTCTCCATACACACACACACACACACACACAAAGAGCTGCCTGAACCAATACTAACAGACGCACCAACAAGGCTGCTCAGAGAGGACAGAAGGGAGAAAGGAAAGTAAAGGGGAGGGCAGGAAGCCATCTGATAAATCACTGATAGGAAAAGAGCAAAGAGTAATGACGGAGGAACTCACCATTACCGAGGGGATTAAAAGAAAAGAGATGGAGATGGTAAAAGAGGCAGATATGGTCAATCAAACGACAGGACAGTAGAAGAAAAAGACAGAGCTGATAAAACGTTAAGGAGATAAGCAATCACATTTGATTGATAACAGTCCCCGTGGTGTGCGAAATCTGTAATAACCTCATCATTATGTTTCCCCCTCAGGTTTCAGAGCTTGAAGACGGCTGACAAACGCATCTTATCTGCGCCATCTGTCACTAATTCACTGCATGGCCGGCTGGGAGTGACGGGACTAGGTGAAGGGAGGCTGTATGACCGTTTTAGTTATTGAGACTGACAGTTTTTAGGCAGCGAGCTAATAAGCGACTGGAAGAGCCGAGTTGTAGGCAGGTGTGGAGCTCATAAAGTCGCTTTATGTGCATATGGGTAATGTTGGAGCAGAACCTGCACGCTCACAGAAATATGAGCAAAACTCAATTTCCTGCCAAAATGACACATAAGCACATGGGTGAGTAAACCGGCGGTGTGACTCTACAGAAACACACACAAAGACAGAAGCAACGAAATCTGCAAAGCTCAGTCCTCTGGGCTGCATGTGAAAATTAACGCTTATGTGATATCTTTGTAATATGTTGTTTGAAGTGACATTATCTCACCCGTTTACGCATGTGGCAAAGCGTAGCACAAAGCAAATATTTTCACACCAGGAGACAAAAAACATTTCACTGTGAGAACAATAATCTAACAAATGCAAATATGAGTGAAAAGGGGACTCAGTATCTGCACCAAAATTCACCAAACATCACGATTCACAATAAAGACAGCTTCTTTGTCAATGTCATTATAAAATTAAGTGTCTCACCGCCAGTTATGGTCATTAAGTCCCAGCAGGTTAAAGTCTTTCACAGCAAACCCTGGGCTCATGTTACATTACATAAAAATGATCCCAGCGAGGAACCAGAATCAGTGTAAGGAGTGAAGAAGTTGGATTGGCCCTCAAAAATATTTCTGTTGGGGGACCCATCGGTCTTAAAAGATACAATTCCCTGTCTCTATATTGCCTGGGTTCAGACCACTATCATGCTGGGTAGAAGACTGCTCATTCAACAATGGAAATCAGCTCACACACTTTCAGTCACAGAGCAGTGCAACCTGCTTGCTAGGGTGGCAGCACATGAAGGGGTATCGTTCTCTCTGCTGGGCGGCGTAGAAAAATACTTTTTGAAATGGAAGAGATTTTTTGATTACATTAATGGCCCTTATAGAACGTATGGTTTAGCTCCCTCCTATGTACACATACGCATATATAACAGCCTTATTTGTTTTTCTCTTCTGTATTCTTACTTTATTTTAGGGCTGGGGCGACGTGTCTACGTCATTGACATCATCGACAACATAAATATGTCAACGCAAATTATTTGCGTCGACGCGTCGGTTCAAACAAAAAATGGTGGCGTGCAGCAGCAACAGCAGTGCTGTGCTACTGTGCTATGGCCTATTTTAGTACAAGAATTTGTTATTCCGCTCCATTGACTGTGTGCACAGTGCCGTGCTGCAGGCTCGGGCCGGGCTCAGTTATAATTGTCTCACTCGGGTCAGGTTCGGTCAGAAAAATGCACCGCGAACCACGTTCTAGTGTGCTCACCTGTGTCTGTGTGCGTGTGCCCTTCGAATATAATGGTAGGAGAATCACTAATGTTTCAATAGATGTTAATGTTTATAAGAAATGTTTTGGTATTCATATTGTTTAAGTTGACTCATTAATCAAATAATGGAAAATAATCGGTAATCGAAAAAATAATTGTTAAACTAAATCGAAAAATGAATTGTTAGATTAGTTGATTAACCAAAAAAATGATCGCTAGATTAATCGTTAAAAAATAATTGTTTGGGACAGCCCTACTTTACTTCTACTTGTTCCTTGTTTTATTTGTATATATACATGTATATTGTCTTTTTCTTAGTATATCTCTTCATACACTGTGTTAAGTTATGTGTACTTCTTACTGTGTGTTTGTTGGTATTCCCATGTCTTCCAAAAAATGTTAATCATTAAAAAAAGAAAAATTCTAATTCACATTTCATGACCAAAAAGGAGCGGCGAGAAGAAAACAATGTTATTGTACGTGCCCCTCTCTCAAAACACAAATAATCATAGGAAATAGATGGTCTTTCAGTTGCAGTTAAAAACTAATACCTACAGTTACTTCAGGGAGCAACATAAATAAACGGAAGAATTAAACTGAAAAATATTTACACAACCCTTTAAATCATTCTGTAAAGATTTCCACAGTTTAACGCCCACCACTGAAATGCACATCTGTTAATGCAGTCTGTGCAGACTGGTACTTAAAGTGAAGTTTTCTTCAATGCTCATCATCCTCTGAAAAACTAACATTTTAAATGCTCTGGTAACACTCTGCATTTTGCTCTATATATAATTAACAGTGTCTGTCTTCAAGTTGCAATAGTCCTGACTTGATGAACAGTGTGTCGGTGTGTTGTCTTGGATCTACATTATGAATATTCTTACTGCTCTTTTCTGTGATATAACCAACATGTTAGTCATGTATGTGTTGCCCCACACCTCCACACAATAACTCAAGCATGGAAAAATAAGTGCCTTGTGATCTAACACATACACATACAATGTTCTTAGACTTTACATGTTCTACATGAGATTTCCATGAGAGTTTATCATCCATTATCACACCCAAAAATCTGACCTGAGTCACTCTTTCAATGTAAACTCCATCTATAGGCAGTCAAACCATTTCATCCTTTTTTTCGATGAGCAAATTCCATCCAGTCCTGAAGAGACTCTCCAAACTCCCAAATCTCATTGAAAGCTATTATAACTATACAATGTAAAAAGAAGAACACAAGTCTGCAACTGCGCAGCCGGTTTCTTGCCACAAATATATTCAAAAATAGATGATTGTGCAAATTTAAATTCTATGAAAATACTTCCTGAATAGTCGCCAAGTTTTACCGCTTGAAAGTTGGAAGTGACGACCAATGACAGCTCAGCAAGGGTGTGTGGAAGCAGCAAGAGCTGGGTTCACTGAATGAGCTGTCAGGCTCAGGATGATGTCTCAGTGAGGGAGAAATCTGTCAACCACCCATTCATACTGTTTGAAATGATACATTTCAAGTTAATCTGTCAATGGTGCCAATGAGCCAAGTAAAAAGTGTGGTATGACTTTGCCAGGCCAGATTCAGGAGCTTCAGTGGACACCTTTAATGTCCCACTCATTGTCATAGATTAAGGTGAGTGCTGGTGGTGACCCACTGAGCTTGCACCAGCAACATCATTTGTACAAGTTGCAGTATTTCACCAAATTGAAGGTGGAGCTCAAAAGATTTGTTCCCTTAAATATAAATATCTGTGGTTTGTACAATTAGTGTGACAGGTGTGATCTCCTAGGGCATTTTTTTTTTACATTTTTATGGTACAAATAATTGAAAAAAAGACAGATGAATCACTAGTTAGTTGCAACTTAGTCCAGCACTGTAGTTTTGAGCATTAATACAACCATGTATCTGACACTGTGCTGTTGTAATGAGCTGTCCAGACCCACTGTGACATCTGCATGAGACTCAAGAAGCTGCATTAACTCGAGGCTGCACAAGGAAAACAGCATCAATCTCGTGCTGATGGGGAATAACAGTCTGTGACGTGCAATTTACTTCAATTTTATTTGGTCTGGATTGCCTGAAATCGGTCTGGCTGGGGCCGTCGCAGCTGCAACTTTGCAGACATGAGAGATATGATCAAAAATAATAAAGGAAAATAGAATCAGCAGCTGACATTACATTTCAGTCGATCCTGAAACGGTCTGGTCTAATATGTTTTTCCTCGCTGGAGCTGGTGAGGAGGACTTAGGCTATTTTCTCTGTCTCTCCCAATTGTACAACTGCATCCTTCCAGCACAGAGGAGGCAGCGTGGCAAGCTGGAGACACGCCTCTCTCAAACACACACACACACACACACACACACACACACACACACAGAGAGTTGGCAGGGCTGTGTTGTCTCCCTTGAGGCCAATTCATAGCACGATCCTCACTGAAAACTGAGGAGTCGTAAATTGTTTCCCCCTCTCTCCTCAGCTTGACTGCCAATTACCCAGATCTGACAATGGCCATTTTACCACACACACACACACACACACACACATTAGCCTATATCAAGCTCAAAAGCAGCATTCCTATGGAGGATGATACTCTGCTGAGCCAAAAACCTCACATGCATCCATGACAGCCAGGCCCATATGTCAGGAGGTCAACACACCGACGCCAAAGATTTTGAGGTTTTAATGTCATGAGTAGAGGATGCAGAATTGAGGGTAGAATTGCAGATTAAAAATAAATGCCAAGGTGAAACTTCCATCTCTCCTCACATGCACAGAGCTCTATACACTGCAATATAAATGTCAGACAAGGACAAAACACTGTGCTCAGTGTGGGTGGACAAAGGTTACAGTGGGGCGCAGAGGGCGGACATTTAACAGGTGAAATGGACCAAGTGGAGACAATTTCCTATTTTAAATCACACACCCATAGTTGGTCACATCGATCAAACCACACACACACACACACACACACACACACACACACACACACACAGAGTACAATTCAATCCACACAGACTACACTGTCTGCAATCTTACTCTTTCTGGGTAACTGTTAAAACCTGAAATATTACAGAAAAAAACTAAACACTGCATATTAAATTAATGACCCTATTTATATTACATGCCATTCAGTGCCAAGTGTCTATCCTATAAACTCCCTCTGGAGCTGTAATAGTCTATAAATAGCCCAAAGAATATAAAAAGCAGACAGATCAAAGTGATTTTTCGTCTGGAAAATGAATAGAAAAAGACTTTTGCTTTGATTAAACACCTGAAATCATTGATGCCAGCTGGGCTTTCACCCGCACAGTAATGCTCGGTTGCACTATGAGCCTGTTGCCTGCAATAAAACACAAAATTTCAGCCTCCATCAGACCCCCGAGAGTCACAACTGTTGCTCCATCAGCGCACCCAGCTCTGTGAACGTGTGCAGTCGGAAGCGTCATGTAAAAGCGTCTTTAAATGGCGCGAGTCCACAGTGCAGGTGCTGCTGAGCATTGATAACAATCACACTGTAACTTACATGTTTAAGTTCTTGCATGCGGTCCTTCATGGCTCCGGTAAATCACTCTTATTTCCCGGTGTCTTCTGGGTGTGTGTGTGTGTGTGTGTGTGTGTGTGCTGATGGAGCGGCGGGGCGGAGACCGACAGGCTGATGTGAGAGCGACCGAGGCGAGGGTGCGCGTGCGGCGGCGGCGAGAGGCGGTGATTTTCCCCTTTTGGTTTGGATGGTGGGACCACTTTACGGAGCCCGGTGACGCGCAGTAAAGGTGAGGCGAGGCCTTCCGCCGTTAACCCATTACACACCTTCAACTTCCTCCTCAATCCGCGCTAATTGGTGTTTTTAAAAATGAACCTGCTCTCTTAAGTTTGTTTTTAATCCGGTAAAGTCAGCGGAACAGACTGAAGGACACACCGACATGAAGTGACCGCCTCACAGAGTCCGGCAGAGTGAGGAAATTGTGCTGGATTTGATTATCGATTGCGCGGGTTCAGAGATAACGCCCAGGTGGCTCCCGCTGTGCCAAAGCGCGCAGCGACCTCTGGCGGCCACACGTCATGCGCACAGGCATGGAGACAGCAACACACACACACACACACGGAATTAATTTAGGATTTTAATATAGCACACAAGCGACATGGAAATGTGTCTGACATTTACAACCTGTACTGTTTTTTAGATGCCTTCATATGCCCATGTGTGTATTATTCTCTCATGCGTTCTTTTAATCATTAAGGGACTGTACTTTATTTATCAGATAAAGGGGGTTGACTGAGGTGTGACTTTCTTTAATTTCTTTTTTATTGAAATGTTGCCATAGTTACAGGGCAACACAGTGAACATCAGCCTACCCCCTCCCACAACCTGTAACAATAGGAAGGACGATGGCAAAAGTGATAGAAATGCAATAAAAGAAATAAAATGATAGAGAAAAACAAACAAACAAAACCAGAATGATCCAAAAAAATAAAAAAAAAACTTGTCCCATGCACTACAGGTATTGTTCACTGGTAGAAGTAGTAGAGTTTTGTTTTGAAATCCCCAAAGCTAAAAATATTTTTTTCTTGAAACTGTTTGAGGGACTGGACTGGATTCACACCAGATACTGTATGGAGCCAATGCAACGAGCAAACAGCAAAACAAACAGCCAATTTCTAAAACTAAATGCAAATCTTAACAATCACATCATCACACACAAACCAACAAACTTTATTAAGCCTACACACACACACACACACACATCACAGTGTGCACACAGCCAGCATGAGCAACAATGACAGTTTTCCTAAATAATCTGAAACGTAAAGTTGTGCCTGTGACATATGAACCTTCTAGGACCCTGAGGAGATCTGGGGCCTACTGAGTGTCCCAAGAGTCAGAAGAAACATGGTGAAGCAGCATTTTGTTATCATGTAGCACAAACCTGGAATAACCTCCCAGATGATGTTAGACAAATCCTGACTCTGAACACTTTTAAGTCAAAGTTAAAAACATTCCTTTTTCACACAGCCTTCTCCACCCTGTAATGACTGCAAACTTATTTAAAAACTCAATTTTAATAATGGTTTTATCTTTGCACTTCTTCCCTGCTATTTTTGATATTGTTTTTTTTATCGTAAATCATTTAGTAATTAATTTTTCCTCTCTTTTCTTTTTTATCTTTTTTTGTCTTAACTCTTTTCTGTATCTTTATTATGTTTTCTATTTTATTGCTCTGCAAAGCACTTTGAATTGCCCTTGTATATGAAATGTGCTACACAAATAAAGTTGCTTTGCCATCACAATATAACAGTGGCAGCAGTGGCCAAAATATCAGTAACTTAATGCAGTGGCCATTGTCAGATTTTAAAAACATTACCTTGTATGATCGAAAATTAAACATTGAAATTAAAATCCTGAAGTTGAAAAAAAGCCTAGTTAGTGCCAACGGCTTCTTTTTGGTAACATTTCAAATGAGACTTAAAATGTCACTATTTTAAACTTAGATTTGACCACATTTCTTGATGGTATCAGTCACCATGTGAGGTGTTCAAGGACCATCAGAACTTTGAAAATCCAATGACAAATGGTTTCATTTTGGTGATTTTTAAAGAAGACATACCTTTCAAGCCCACTAGTGGATTTAGGGTTTCTGCGTGTATTTAAAATGAATACAAAATACAACCATTTAAGTTGAATGTCCCTCCCCTAAGCCAATCAAAACACATAACGCCCTTTTCAGTGCTTAAAAAAATATTCCAAGTGTCTCCTCCCTTCCCCTCCAATACATAACGAACAGTCCCTAATATACTAAGTTTTCTTACCAGAGACCAGTTTTAGTTACCTTATCAATAGTTTACGTCTTTATTATGTTATACAGTATTTTATGTGCTATTTATTTCTGCAACTATCAGTCTACATAAACCATCCAAAAAGTAATTTTCCAGAAATGATTTAGTGATGGTTGTAAAAACATCATGAGTCATTTCATGTAGTTCCATATTCCCCTTCCCCTTTTTCTACATACCAACTCTCCCCTTTGTGTGGCTTTTATTAACTTCATGAACTGCCAGTTTGTACAGGACCATCTCACAAATCTGCATATCCACTGTATGTGTCATTTTGTTTCCCATACCACTACAACAGGGTGTTTTTTTGTAACACAGGATTTTGAAACAGTGCAAACCTTCGCACACACATGGAGGTCATTTAATTTCTTTTATATTCTAGAAAAATAAACAGCAATAACATAAAAAATCTCTGTTTTTGTAGCTTTTTAATAAACGGCTCACCAGAGATAGAAGATTTTACATTTGATCATTTAAAAAAATGTTTTAATTCTATAACATTGTTTGTGCTGTCTCTGCCTCCACTGTGGGCAGCACAGACATCTGTCACTGTACTTGGTATCTTCCAGCCAACATGAACATGGAGAGTCCAATCTCGCCACCATTTGTGAGAAACAGATTGCCAGACACTCGACCAAATGTAAAAATGATTGGCCATGATAGCATTTTACTCTTGCATCTCATCCACTTGAATTAAAGAGATGGAAGAATTGAGCCCAAACACTCTGCAGTTGGAGGGGTGATTGTGTGTGGGGTGGTACAGACGAGAGCTAATGAAGGCACAGCTGCATGAGTCAGAGCTAGAAATGAGGTCTCCTCTGACGTCCAGTGTATTTTGTGTCAGCTCGAACCTCCCTGCAGGCCAACAAACACACAGCAGAGAGAGATGAGGCGTCAGCAAGTGTTACAGAATACAGCTCGTCAGAGGTGATTCAATTAAAGCTTAAGTTATGTTACATTATTTAGAGCATGAATATTTCAGCACATGATATTAAATCCAATTTATTTGCACTGAGAGAGTTTAAAACGCAGTCTTGTACATACCGTCCCTGTCTTCTCCTCCTCTCCTTCTTCTCAAAGATCCAATCTCGTCCCTTCTTCGCTGATTTCCCCTTCATGTTTTTGAACCGGTTTCTTCATAAAGACAAAGTGGGGCTGATTAGTTCAACTGAAATGTACCTTTTCTCTCTGATAAACCACATCCTCCATGCAACATGTTTCACACATCCTGTCTATTTAGCTACGTTCACATTACATGACTTTAATGTCCAATTCCAATTTTCCCCGCAGATCTGATCCTTCTGTTTACATTCATGTTTAAAGTGACTCATATCTGACATCAGTGTGAACAGATATCTGCCCTGAAATGCCGCACATGCAACCAATCTGGTCACACCAATGGAACATTAAAAAAAAAAAAAAAAAAAAAAAAAGAACAACACGGCGGTGCAAGCTTCACCTCCCGAATAATTTGCTGCTGTAGTCGGATGACAATTCGTCATATGTTGAGGATGAGAGTGAGTTGAAAAAGGAGCGAAAAAGCCATAGCTATAGCTCTATAAGCAGCTGTTACAGATAGTTCTGTGGAGAGAAAGGTGTGAGTGTGGAAGAGGAGTCAGGAGTAGCAGGATTGTGAGGTGGCGGGTTTTACAGAGGAACATGTCCTCACAAACTTAAGGATGTCCAGAGCTTCATTACAATATATTTGACAGCACCCTAATGACAATGCTGTCAAGGCATATAGGCAAGCTGTCTCTAGCAGTCAGGCTCTATTGACTGGTGAGTGGGGAAGCCTACCGTTGCAGCCATACAGCTACAGCAGTCTGCTTTGGTTTCAACATACCGCTCCGACACTGTATGGCAAAAGCTCTACGCCTGCACAGTGAAGTTTGATGTGTAAAAACCACAGCTGTGTGGGGAAAACATGCATAAGTGCCGATATGACCGCTCTCACAGTGGCTGCATGGCTAGTGATCGGATACGCATCAGATTTGGGACTTTCTGTGTTCACACTTCCCTGATAAAAATCAGATTTGTGTCACAAGAGAGCAAATAAAAATTGGATTTGGATTGGATGCTCTTAAAGGGACAGTGCACCCAAAAATGAAAATTGTCTACTCACCCATATGCCGAGGGAGGCTCAGGTGAAGTTTTAGAGTCCTCACAACCCTTGCGGAGATCCAAGGGGAGAGGGGGTAGCAGCACAACTCCACCTAACGGAGGCTTACGGCGCCCCAGATTCAAACGTCCAAAAACACATAATTGAAACCACAGAATATTTCCATACTGCTCGTCCGTAGTGATCCATGATCATGTGTTTTTGGACGTTTGAATCTGGGGCGCCGTAAGCCTCCATTAGGTGGAGTTGTGTTGCTACCCCCTCTCCCCTTGGATCTCCTTAAGTGTTGTGAGGACTCTAAAACTTCACCTGAGCCTCCATCAGCATACGCGTGAGTAGATAATGGCTGAATTTTCATTTTTGGTATCCCTTTAATGTAAACGAAGCCTTTGTGTAATCGGAAGCAACTTGAACATCATAATGTAAAAGGGAGGAAAAGCTGCCTGACGGTGCTTTAAGTTAGGCAGGACAACGACCCTTTTGAGATTTCTCTCGGTCTTTTGGGTTCATCAAAGCAGATATGACTCAACCTGCATTCTGAAGGCCAAGATCTGCTTTAAAATGGCTCTTTGAATACAAATCAATAAGCAAATGGGGGGTATCTTAATCTGAGTAAAGCAGGGCTGCAACTAAAAATGTCCTCAATTATTCATTAAGTCTATAAAATAAGAGATTTCACAATATTCAAATTACTTGCATTATCTATCCAATAGTCCAAAATCCATAAAATATTCAGTATACAATAGTAAAAGACAAAGAAAAGCAGCAAATCCTCATATTTGAGAAGCTGAGATACAAAAATGTCAGGTATGAAAAGTAAGGAACAATTATCTACAAGAAAGATTAACCAACAAATATAATGTATATGTGTTAAAATCCCACACTTTCGCGGCTCTCTAAAAAATGCCTTACATTCCAATTTTCAGCAACAAGCACATAAAGAAAATTAAATTAGCAACAAAAATAATTTTCATCTGATGCTCAGAAGGCCTGAGGCTGCAGCTCATCACATTTCATCGCTCTGAATAAAAGACACCAAACAACAAATTAATCCAGATTAACTCTAATGACTCAAACATCTTCTGCCGCTTACAAGTAAATAAACAGTTTGATCAAACTATGACAACAACAAGCGTGAATAGCTTTACCTTTGTCCTGAATACTGGACCTGGTTTGAAACAGCTCTGTCTGACGTTTCTGATCCCAACCCCTGAAAAGAACAAGAAGAGATCCCTATAATGATAACGAGGCTTAAATGAAACACAGACATCCAAAATATCCACTAAAGCAAGCTCCTGAGTTTCTTACCTTGGGAAGGACTCCTGTGACTCCAGCAAACAGACACAGGAAGAACCTGGAAACAAACAAGATGTGCGTGAGTAAATTAGGCCAACCGTTTGTAGTGTGCGGTAATTCATCACGAGGCTAATGTCACAAACAGTGGAGTCAATATGAATGTCATCATGTTCTAATTAGCCTTGTGTTGCAAGTACACTGCTGCTAATTTCACAGGCCATTAAGAGGGAATCAACTGCAGACGGCTGCAGCTGAACATGTTGAAATAAAAACCCAGCATCTGAAAGGTACTGACTTTTTGGCCTTGCTGCTGTTGGGGTAATCCACTACCATGCCTCCGCCGAAGCCTGCCTTCATGGCCTGCGTTGTGATCAGCTCGAGCTTTAGAGAGGGGAGAAGACAGACAGTGAGTAAAGGAATCTGGAGAAGACTTCAGCTTTACATCCATAATGCATAATGTTATTTCACCTGTTCTGAGTTTTCTGGATAAAGCTGGAAAACTGCACGTGCGCCTCTTGACTGAAAAACAAATAGCAAGGAGAAGTTAGCAAAGGTCTTCGTCTTAGAAAATGGTATGCAGGTGTTTGATTTTTGTTAAATAAGTCAACAAGAGAGCTAACAACCTACCAGAGAGGAATAGAGAGTACTGAAGAAGGTGTAGAGTCTCTTCGGAGGACTGTGTGACCTCTTGTCGGCATTACAGAGCCACTGTAGGGCAGAGATACTGACAGGGAGTAACGCAAAAAGGTAAATTAAAAACAGAGTCAGACATTATTCAAAATGAAAATTTATAATACGTGTTTTTTTTAAACATAAGCATGCTCTGCCCTTCACCTGATGCAGCCGTCAAACGTGCCTGGTCGAAAAGGCATTCCCTGGCCCATGTCGCCCAGCAAAAGGTCTCCCTCTACTTCTCTGTCCAACGCAACATCTGTCACAGGGAAAACATGATTTAATAATAATAATAATAATAATAATAATGATAATAATAATAATACATTTTATTTGAAAAGCGCCTTTCAAAACACTCAAGGTCACTGTTCAATAGTAAATGAAGTAATAAATAACAACAAGGAGGGAAAACAACACAGAAGAAACAAAAAAGACAAGAAGTAAATGTACAGTGCAATCATAGAGAGTATGCTAATTTGAACAGGTGAGTTTTGAGTCTGGATTTAAACATTGGAAGAAAGTCAATGTTGCAGATGTCAGGTGGGAGTGAGTTCCAGAGTTGAGGAGCAGAGCAGCATAAAGCGCTGCTCCCTATGGTGCTGAGGCGGGCAGAGGGCTCAGAGAGGGGGATGGAGGAGGAGGATCGGAGGGAGCGGGAGTAGGTGGCAATGTGGAGGAGATCAGACAAACATGGGGGGGCGAGGTTATGGATGGCCTTGAATGTGTAAAAGAGAATTTTGAACTGAATCCTGAAGTTAACCGGAAGCAAGTGAAGCTGCTGGAGGACAGGGGTGATGTGGTGGAATGAGGGGGTTTTGGTGATGATACGAGCAGCGGAGTTTTGGACCATTTGAAGCTTATGGAGGGACTTGTGAGGGAGACCAAAGAGGAGAGAATTGCAGTGGTCGATGCAGGAGGTGACAAGGCTATGGACAAGAATAGAGGTGGTGTAGGGGCTGACGGAAGGGCGGAGACGATTAATGTTGCGGAGATGAAAATATGCAGACCGCGTAATATTATTGATATGAGAGTGGAAGGATAGTGTGCTGTCGAGGATGACACCCAGACTCTTAACCTGAGGGGAGGGCGAAATGGAGGAGCTGTCAATTTGGAGGGAGAAACTGTCAACTTTAGATTTCATGCCCACGAAGAGGATTTCTGTTTTATTGCTGTTTTATCAATGTACATTATCCTGATCCAAATCTACTTTTTAAGTTAATAATTAAACAAATAATTAAACATAAAAAAAGAAAAGAAAAAAGAAATTATATAGATACTTTGTGCAACAGTCTAAATGTCACTCAGAGAGATAACACAGAAACCTCTGACACTAATAAAAAGATGATGGTGATGTTTTTCATCTCCACCAGGCATAAGCCAGGAAGGGATCAGGTGTTTGGTTGCGTCTGTGTTTTTATTAACTGTTTTAAACTGTCACTGACTGCTGACTCCTTACCTCTCTAACCTTAAATCACATCGGTTAAAAACAAGCCGTATCATCTGTTGCAGGCCACATTTTGGCTTTCCTTGTGGCTCAAAAGCTGACAAGATATGAGATGAATACATCAACTGTTTTTATCATTTTTGACAACATCTTGACTATAAGAGAGCTGAGACGGACAATTCCACTGGGCCCAGCTGAGACGAGGTTTTGTTCCATCCACTGTACGCCGTCACAGAGTTATTTAGAAGCACCCTGATTTTGTGGACTTGCAGATGTTGACATTTTGATCACTTTCCCTTGATGTTTGCAAGTGAGCAAATTATTCAGTTAAATGGTTTCTGTTTTGTGTTTATTGTTGTTATTTCCTGCTTTGTTGCGCTGCAGCAAACAGACAAAGTTAATAACATTAAAAGTCCAGTCATTAACAACGTGGATCAAAGATTTGTGACTGTATTAGTTGTTTAAAATAAATGTATCCTAATAATGACATGACATTATTCACATACAGTGCCATCAAACATCGACAAGGCACCTATTTTTCTGGAATGCTTCTGAAACAAGCTGCGGTGGGTCTGCTGGAATTACTAGAATTCTACCTCACTGTATATTCTTAAAATTAGTTATTATGCAAAGCCAAGCAAGACGCCTAGAGCTTTAGTCTTTGGATGCACAATTACTTTGTCTGATTATAAAGGTTTCTGCTTCTGGCTGGTCAGCTTCTGGATTCAAAGAGCTTAAGAGCAGCTGGGACATTTTGGGAATACATTCTAGTTCTAGCACTGTATTTGAGGAGAAATTAATTATGTTTATACATATTATTGAAATGAGGGCTTTTGAGAAATCATTAGTTGTGTCAGTACGACAACACAGCGGGTAAAGGTATTTTTTCCTCTCTCTAACCATTTTAGAAAGTCATCATTTCACTCTAATTTAGCTTAAAAGACAACATGTAGAGTATATCACATTAACACAGAACCAAAATCCCACAGTAACACAATACTGATATACTGGCAGATAGTGTGTGTAGTGTGAAAATGTAGAAGTGTCAAACTAACCCAGCATTGCAGTGCTGATGTCAATTCCAACCCAGTAGTGTCCCTCCTCTGACAGATAGTCTCCACTGAGACCAGAGCCGCACCTGAGAGACAGAGGACAGACTGTCATCTGAATCTTTCACATCACTAACACACAAGATGACTCTATTATGCTGAATTCTATTATGCTGAATTCTATGATGAGTTATGTAAATATGCATGTATCATGTGGGTACTATTTTCCTTCAACTGAACAACACCAATCAACCGAATACAGCATGTAAACACAGTCAGTGTCACTCACTCACTCACTCACCCCACATCTAGCAGGAAGCATGGCTGTCCCTCTGGCAAGTTTAAAAGCTCCACAGCTCTCTCTGACATCTGGGTTTGGATCTCAATCATCCGAGAGCTGCGAGGCAACAATACACACACGGGTTTTAGTTACAGTGTAACAGTGTTATATGGGACGTCTGGCAATTGAAAGACATTCTTACACAAACAAGCTTAATCTTTTAAAGTGACATCAGATTTGATGTTGGATTTAGTAGACTTTAAGCCATAGTGTCTCATAACCCTGTGAATCCATCATGGATTGAAAATGTATCCATGATACTCCATTATTCTTATTCTGTCCATTAACTAGAAGCAGAGGCTGTTTGTGTCTTGCATTTATCTGCAGCCTAAACTACAGTGTGTGTCTTTTTTTTAACTGCTTCATTTCCAATATACACCTGAGCTGATCATCATTGTAGGAAAACACACACTTAAGTCGAATTTCCCCACAAACAGCAGCCACAGTGACACGAAGTTGTGCATAAATGACACACAGACTCACTTCTGAGAGTATTTCTTCGCCTCTTCTTGATTGTAGAACTGCAGGGATGAGAGAAGATCAGATTAACTTCACTACATCAATGAAACAGTTCACGACATTGGCTGTCAGCTGACACTGTAACCTCTTATGAGCTATCATTGCAAATGACTTCAATACATAAGACACAATCTAGCAAACCAGGGCAAATTGAAAATAATGATGTAGTTAGTTAGTCTGGTCAAAAATGAATTCAGTTCTCTGTTAAAATGCTGTTATATTAAATCTAAGAGCCACCGAGGGGACCTTTAAAGACCCCAACTGCTCCTGCTTCAACACACAACACTAGCGTTAGCCTAGCTTAGCAGCTAAAACCTGCATAACCCGCGTCACTGACCACATCTGGAGGAGCTGAGTGCTCAGGCCGTCGACAGCTGGAGGACATGGCTGTCTCTCTGTGTGTCGCTCTCTGAAGATAAAGATTAATTTATATAATCAGCTACTAAACAAGCTAAATGTTGTGATAGACGACGGTCCACATGTGAAGAATGATGACGTCATACGCAAGCGACGTAACAAGTACTTCTTCGTGGAGTTATAAAAGCAGCACAGACGCTTATGTCGCCGCCCTCTGGGCACCTCGGTGAACAGTACAATCATACAGTAAATAATAACAGTACGAGAATGTGTTTTGTTTAAACATGAGGTAATTCTTTATTTATTTGTTTAAACAACCAGTATACATATTTTAAAATCAGCATTAAAAAACACAAAACAATCCAAGCAGCAGTAAGAAACAAGAAAAATAAATTATTAAATAAAATACATAAATCATAGTCATGTATTTAAAAACATGCGTTGTAGATTTAATTAATTTAGTTTTTTGTATTATACAGTATATATTCTACTGCCATCTGTTTACATAATCATAAGGTATTTTTATTTAAAATTAAAATAATTTTCACAAGATGAAATGTTCCTTCCTTTACATTTTTGCATTGTGTACATACATTAAATCTACCATAATTCTTTGTTTTGCAAAGAAAAGAAAAAGAAATTATGTGACTCCAATGATTCAGTGATTACATTTCTGGTGTCCAACCATACATATTTTTTCCCAGAAGGCTTCGATGACATCAAATTAAAAAAAAGTGTTTTTGTCTGTTTGTTTTTTGTTCATTTGTTCGTTTTAAAGGAGTCCTTAGGTGTCTTTTCTTCTCATTATCATTATTATTATTATTATTATTATTAGTATTATTATTGTTGTTGTTGTTGTTGTTGTTGTTATTATTATTAGCATTATTAGCATTATTATTACTACTACTAGTAGTAGAAGTATTACTTTATTAAGAACAATTCAGTATTACACATCGTAGTAGATATATTGGTTTTTGCATTCCTCACAACAATATTAATATAAATAAAATAAAAAATATAAAATAATAGTACATGTACATAGTGAAAATAAATGTATTAATGACAATATATTTTGAGACCCCATCAGCAATTCACACAGTCAACCCAACTCAGTGAATAAATAATACAAAAAAAAAAGTCTTTGTCAAAAATACCTGAAATTCTGAGACAGACTGACAGATTTTCTACTTTTGTGTATCAGTTATATATCAGTACAGAAGAAAAATATTTAAACAAAGTAAATGAGGGTTTCTGTTTTTTTTCCATTTATATGAATGGATATGATATTTACCCATTATTGTGATGATATGATGATACATTTATCTAGAGAGACTAGTCCTCGAGTTTCATGGCTGTTACTACCAAATATACCTTAATTACAGTCAAAATTAAGTATAATCCTAAAATAATAATAATTTTTAAAAAATCGATCAGTCTCATTTAATGTTAAGGTAATATCAACTTGTATTCTTTGGGAAATCTTCCATAATATATTTATTTTTAATGAAAAGGCCGGTCATAAAAGTTTGTTATGACAAACCTGTAATATGATTGGTCGGCTGTGATAAGAACTTCCTGTAAACATTGACTCTGATTGGTTACTCTGGGTGTGACGTATCCGGATGCCGCATCAGTTTTCCGGCCCGTTCACCGCTCCGTTCTCGGTAAAATGGCAGAGGTCGGTCAGAGGCTGGGGAGCGGAGCTTACCGGCTCTCCGCCCTCAGAAACAGCCAGAGCCGACCGGTGTGCACCGGAGAGAGTCCCGGGGCCCTGTTGTTGAACTGTACCTTCACTGACAGCCGGTTAAAAGAGGAGTCAACACGTCACCAACGTGAAGTTCAGCCGGTTTTAAGAAGCACAGCAACACAGCGCAGACTAGAGAAACTTTACAGAGTGAGATCAAGTGAAAGTCAACAGGAAAATGGGACTTTGCACTGTGACACGTCTCTGGAGCTGGATTCATCCCGTTTTTTCAGTGAGAGCCTGCAACATACAGCAGCCCTGTACCTCTCAGCGAGACTGCAGCCCCTCCTCCAGGAGAAGCTGCTGCATGGTAGGATGACACCCTGGACCAGACAAGCTGTGTCCATCCACCCTGACACCTTCAGGTCCCCCAAGCAGCTGCGAGCCTTCTGCACTGTCATCTTCATTCTGGCAGAGCAGCGATCAGAGAGGCAGAGGCGTCTGAAGCAACATCCAGACACCCTGCGAGCATCTCCAGCGAGCAGAAGCTACAGCTGGAGGAGTGACAGCAGCTCAAAAGATGCTCCTCCGCTATACAGAAGCAGGACGTCCTATTACGACCTCCTCAGAGTGTCCCCCGCTGCCACACAGGCCCAGATCAAGACGGCGTACTACAAGCAGTCCTTCATCTACCACCCTGACAAGAACCCGGGGAACAAGGAGGCCACCCAGCGCTTCTCTGAGATCAGCGAAGCCTACACAGTGCTGGGCAACATCAGCCTGAGGAGGAAGTATGACCGTGGTATTCTGAGCGGGGCAGACGTTCAAAGTGCAGGGAGACCATCCTCCAAAGAGACCAAAAGCAGACACACAGGCTCCCCACAGCAGCACCAGCAGCATCATCACAGAGCCAGGCAGTTCTCCCAAACTGGAGGGAGGACCATGTTTGATTTCGATGCCTTTTATCAGGCTCACTACGGGGAGCAGCTGCGGAGGGAGAGGGACCTGAAAGCCAGGAAGGAGCGCATGGAGGAGCAGAAGAAGGAGAAATACAACATATGGAAGAAGGGGAAAATGATGGAGATGGCTGCGGTGATGCTGCTGACCATGGCAGGCTTACTTGTTGTCAGTGTCAGCAAGTCCTGAAATAGAAGCAGCGACCTGGCGAGCCCCCATGGGGTTACATGTCATGACTCTCAGGGGGGTGAAGGGGGACGGGGGTGCTACCTCAGACTGTTTTGCAAGTGTTGCACAGTTTCAGACAGTTGAAGATGATTGTTTTTAGTGTGTTGCAGGGGTAAACAAAGCCTGTCTCATTTGTTAGGAGCATTAGATAGGCTTGTTATTCACGTACTGTGTCCCTTTAGAAGCCGACTGTATCAGAGAGGAACTTGAACACATTAATTTTATTTATTTATTCATGTCTGGGATCTAAAATGCATAAGCAAACATTACACACATTAGGGCTGGGTATTGGTACTCAATACCTTTTAAGGCAGGGATACTCAGTTTGGTTTGTCCAGGGGCCACTTTTGACATAGCAGCTCCACATGAGTCAGGTGTACACGCTGTTTCTAGGAACTGAACATATTCAGGGCTTAGACCGCACCTCTGTAGGGGGTTCCAGGGATCTTCTCCTGGCACATTTTTTGATAAACAAGCTCTGTTTTGATGTTTTTTTAAGCAATTTGGCACCGTATTTATATTAACTAAAGAAAATTACCTTATCGAAGGCCAAATTTGACCCCTGGGCTGTAAGTTGAGTATCACCTCTTTAAGGTATCAACTGAAATAGCCCAGTACCAAGTGATATGGAAACTTCTCTGATGCATCAATCCTTTCTGTATCCAGATCTAGAAAAAAATGTGTATGGTTTTCCTCACAGCCAACTACCACAAGCGTTTTTCAACTTGATTCAATGTGTGATTGGCTCATTACCACAGCAGCTACAACCCATACAGTCTGCGGTGATGTCAGGCGCAGTGTATTTGATGGATTTGTCAGTTAAGCGTGCCAAGATGCCACCAAATGAGTGGTAGTGGCATTTTACGCAACCAAATGCTTTGATTCACATATTGTATGTGGAATAAAGCAGGTAAAAAAAAGAATCAAATGATGTCTATTGGTAGCCCTAACACACCACACACACACGCTTGGCTAGAGAGGGATGGTGGATGATGAAAACACAGCAATGTCAAGTAGAAACTAGAAATGTAAAAACCACACAGCAGGATGTGAGATCCATCACTGTAGGCAGTATCGGAGGCATTCCAGATACTGGTGTCAATATCAGAACAACTCCACCATCAACAAGTGTTCAAGTAGTTGTGATGTTTTCTGTGTGAACAAAGTTTATTCACTCTCTGTTAGTAGTGACAAGTCTAAAGCCAAACAACCATTTTGGCAGCTCAAATTCAATTGTGTTCATCCAAATTCTGCACAAGGATGGAAAAATCATATGTATCATGCTGAACAATGCACAGTTCCTTTGCCTTTCCCTGAACACTGCATCTGTAGAAAATGACTTTGAAGTGTGTAATTGTTAAGTTTATTAGGAAATCAATACACTGTTATGCCCCTTTCTGGGGGGTGTATGTACTGTACAAGATGCCACATGTTAAATTATTTTGTGTAAGAGAAACTGTGTTAAGCAGCTGTAATAAAATAGTTTGATTAATGTCCCTGTGTCTTATAGTAAATACATTACAGCAGGTTCACATCTTTTCTTTTTGGGGGTTTTCCTGCAGTGTTATCACCTCTGACCTCTAGAGGGCATCTGAGCACATCGAAAATGATCTCTGAGTTACAGCCGGTGGCCTGAGGGGCTCAGTGAGTTCAAACTCTGTGTGGGATGATATTAATGCATGTTATGGAGGTCTCAGCCTGCTGAGAGCTGCTGCTGCTGACAGACTGTCTGTTTATTTCCCTGAAGATGCTACATATTAAAAACATCAAGCCTGGTAAATGTCTGGGATTCAATTATCAGTCTAGCTGAAGTGATGAAAACATGTCAAACACTTTGCACTATGATCTCTGAAACTAGTTCATAACCTGTCATATAGATGTATGAACTGCAAGTTACTCAAAGCGTGTTTGCATGGGGACCTAATTATGGCTCACCCTCTTTTAGTTTAATATAAACTGAAACAAAAGAAAACCACACTGTCTTATTTACTACACATGAATAAATAGTAGTGAGTCAAATTATCTCAGAGTGATGCTCCATCACTTTAAATAGCGTACCTCATCAGATTATTTTTGTAACACGTGAACTCTCGACTTCTCTGAGCCTTTGATCTCAAACATTTCGGGCCGCACTCCCAGATTGTGACATTAATGAGAGAATAACTGCAGAAAATGTTTGTTCACATTTTATTCACAGAAATATAAAGTAGTATGTCAAGTACATCACTTTGTACAAAATTGCACAGACTCTTCAAAACTCAGTCAGACAACAGAAAAATTTAGCTTTTAAGAAGTGTTAAGAAAATAAAAGGGAGGCATGAGCAATCTGTGATATGTGAGATGGGCTCTTGCAACAGACGGGGTCCACTGAGGATGTTTCATCAAGAAGAATCAATCAACTGTACATAAATAAGACTCGATAGGAAAAATGTAATTTACAACGGCTGAGGAATAAATATGTTTCAAAAATAGGATTCAGATTGGCACATGAACTGCTCCGTCCGCTCCTCGACTGAAACTGAAATTTCACCTTCGAAGCTAAATGGCCGTGCTTGGAAAGACAGACCGTGACACTTGATATGTTTTTTAAAACTGAAATAAAGTTTTGCATATGTTTGAAATACAGTAGCTGAAAGGTGCCCGCTTTTCACTGTGCCTTAAATGCTTCAAAACAAGTGTGACATTTTGGTAAGTATACTTATGAGAAGGACTCGCAGATTAAAAGCACTCTGATACCTGTACAGTAAGCAAATTTCCTAGTATAGCAAATGCTAGACCTGCCCTACTCCCCTGGTGTTGGTTGGCTAGTACTAGCCACTACTCGATTAGGTTTAGGCAAGAGGAGTGGGACTGGTTAGGGTTAGAATAAGAATGCATTTTTTGGTGAATTGAAGTAAAAGAAGGGCATGTTTAATGACAGCAAAACTGTATCAAAACATCCGTCTACAAACTCTCACACAACTTGCGCAGTATAATCCAAGTCTCAATTATCAGTGATTCGCCCAGTACTTCCCAAACACGTGGAATTTTGCTAAAACATAATATTTAAAACACATCTGCACCAACAGTCTCACTCATGAACAAGCAGCCACCTGAGCAAGCCATTGATGTATAAAGAGAATTGGATACAGTGCTGGAGATGGGGCCTTGTTCATTCCCATCAAAGCTGCTCAGTGGTGCATGAAGCCAAAAAAAACTTTACCCTTCCGGGTGTAAAATCATCCAGATCTACGGCATCTAATGGAGCAACTGCACTACAGGTTTTCCTGAGCCGAGCAACCAATTTCTCCTAGTCGAGCAGCTCAATTCTGATTAAGCTTCTGCTAACTTAAATGAAGATTAAATAATTTAATCATTGGGCTCTTTTAGACTTTTGAAATGATTTCAGCCAAAATGGATCAAATCCAGGGAGTGAAACAAGTCATTTTGTGACGTCATTGTGACGCTCAGATTATGCATCATTGATTTACAGACATCTCTTTCCCACTGTGTCTGTTGGGCCCTGGAGCACTACATGACCGACCCGGTGTAATTCCTCTCTTTGGCCACTATGTTAAATTGGCTTCAAAGCCTGGTGCACTTCCTGGGGGCCTGGGGTAAGCACATGCGTTTGAACTCTGCTGCACAAGCCAAGTTCAAACGACATGCTTGCCCAGGAGCGATACTAGTATGTAGAAGTTTTGTAAATAGTAATGTCTTAGTAAAAATGCACATGTTTGGAGAGTACTGACCATACAACAGGATAAATGAGACTTGGATTACACTGCATAAGTTGTGTGAGAGAGTTCAGCTGTTGTTAAACACGTCAACTTTACTTCAATTCATCAGGAATTTCCTGTGTTTTTGGATTTTTCGTTCACTGTGGAGGCAGGAAAAACTGTTTTCTTCACAAACTGAACATAACACTGGGTAATTGGTATTCAAATGGTTGATTTGTGAGTTAAGTATTTCTTTAAAGTATATTGTCACTGATATTTTGTGTTATAAAGAACGTCTCGGATCATGAAGTTATTTCTTACAGTAACAGGAGTATTTTGTTGTGTGAGCTGTATTTTTCTTTTGGATCATTAACTTAAAAAGCTCATTGCCCTGTCAACATAAAGCAAAGCAGCAATGTCACATCTTCCCATCCAAGCATGGCCATCTAGTGCCCTTTACCACACTGTCTGTATCGTTCCAGTCCACACCAGGCCGCACAAACACTACGCAATACCGCCACCTTTCTAAAAAACAAGTCCCCAGTCCCTCCAATAGCCTAAATGCTGGATTTGGTATAATAATATCTTCAAGGCATTACTTCAAAGTGAACTCCTATATTAACAGCATATCTAATCTACAGGTTATTGATATGATAAGCTCGGATACAGAACCAGCACCAGACGGAGGGACCTCGAAAACCATGTTTTAGAAACACTACTGTAGCACACCGATCATTGAAAAATATTTGGACTCTAATACACCACCACACACTCATAGAAATAACCTGGTATGACAGCAAAATGGGAGCCGCCCTGCCATATTCACTTCCGTTTCAGCAATTTTAAACTGACTTTTAACACAACATATGACCACCAGTGTGTGTGTGTGTGTGTGTGTGTGTGTGTGTGTGTGTGTGTGTGTGTGTGTGTGTGTGTGGATAACACTGTGAGAACAAAACCATGTCAGTTTGCAGAGATATGCATGTTCAGTGTGTTTTAAGCAGAAACTGACAGTAAAGTAATCCCCTGCAATAGATTTTTGGGCTTCTGTGAATATGCGAGATGTCAACACCATCCTCCGTGTTGCTATGAGCAACAGTCCGTTCAAGTCCAAGGTAATTGTCAGGCACTAAGACCCTTTAGGCTGTACACGTTTAAGAAAAACATCTCTGAGCTAACACTAACACACCCATGATTGCTGTACTGATGTTAGGAGAGACCCAGGGCAGGACTTTGTAGGGAAACCCTGCAGGGACAGTGAGGATATCCGGGACAGACTCAAAGCAGCTTTACAAACATTAATGGGATGCTCCCGGGAGCTCTGAGGGGAAGGACTGTTTCTTCAGGGTCATTTCAAACTCTCAATCTTTCAGCGGGGTGGTGACACAGGCTCTGCTTCCAGGGATATGTGGGTAAGGGCGAGCAGGAAGTGGTCAGAAGCGATGAATCAAAGCCATATGACTCCGCTGGATGACTTCCTCTCGCTTTCTCCACCTACACCTATATCACCATGTTGTGTTTCTACATCTATGTTTCATCTTACGCACAATCTCCCTTTTCTCATGTGGCCTTTTGGTGTCTTTATTCGCTGACATTCTTGACAGCTGAGTTTAAAGCGAGGACGCAGAGCCTGAGGGATTTATCAGTGAGGACACACTGCTCACCACCTCCCGTCTCAAATCAGAGTAACAGGAAATTGCCTTGAAATAAAAACAAACAAACAAAACAGTGGGTGATCCAGTGATTTGGACGGTTCTCATCACCAGAACAGTGTCCCATGTCACCTCCGATACATGACTGAACCCTGCCCTGTGGTGTTTAGTAGAAAGAGTACTGGTTCTCCACTGCCCGGGCCCTGCGAGTCCCATCAGCATCGTGGTAGTCCTCAGATCCACCACTAGAGGCCTCCAGCAGGCGCTCAGAGCTGTTGCTCCGGCTCTGTAACCCTCCACCCACTCCTCCTCCAGTACCTGGGTCACTGCGGGAGAGGGAGGGAAGGGCAGTGGGTGAGGAGGAGGTGCTCGAGGAGAGCGGGGCATCGGGAGGAGGCCCTACAGGCGCTGGGATTCCAGGAGGGTGGAGAGCTGGCTGGGCTGAGTCTGTCCAGCAGCCTGCATCCCTGGGTGGGGTGAGGACCGGAGGCACGGTCACATCTGCAGCAGATTGTGTGAAGAAGAAAGAAATCGTTTTAATGGAAGACATATTAATAATACAGATTAATCTGCGCTGCTGATAATTGTTGGTTACACTAAAGAGCTGCTGGCAACAGGCTCCTTCACAGAGCAGCATGTAACCACAGGCAGTGTGGGCCTCCTTTATTATGCTTTCTCTTGGTGGGCAATAACACCGACAACAGTGGTGCCAAAGACACGCCTGACCAGTGTATCAGTGAAGCCTTTTACACCCTGAATCAAACCCTCACTCTATGTAAGTATGTGTATGGGAGTGAGTGCATGAGTGTGTGTAGGTCCAGCGTTGGGGTGAAACAGAGGGCCTCTTTGTGGCCACCAGGGCGGGTTGGGGCCGGAGTCTCGGGCTGCATGCAAAACTCCTGCGGTATAATCGCCCCCTCACTCTCCTGTACAGGAGGGCATTCATCCCATGCCAGGAGAGCAGAGGGCAGGAGCAGTGTTAGGATGGAGGAGGGGGGCAGGTTCACTGAGTTTTAGCTCTGCTTCCTCCGTCTATGAGGAGAAAACTCTGCTGTCCATCAACACATCGAACTTTCTGGAAGTTTCTAACCACCCTCCATTTGCCTTTGGTGACCTGAGGAGTGATTGTCAAGTGAGACACTTGCTTCTTTGAAACCACTGACAAATTACCTCCAAGCTCTGGAAGTCTTGAACACCCTAAATTTTAGCTTGTCTTTGTTTGTTTAAGCGACTGAGTGTGCATAACTAAGGCAGCAGTAGTGGAGCCATAACGTCAGTGAACTGACTCAGTAATGTGAGTTACAAAGCAATATCTAGCTTAAGTTTGCAAACATTAGCCACCACAAACTACTGATAATCACATACCAACATGCTATTTATAATAAGTATAAAGTAGTAAAATTGAGTATGTCATGCATTCACATTGCATAGTGTGTTGATTTTGCTTACGTGAGGAATACCCAGATGTACGCTACATTAGCAATAATCTCTGAGAAGGAGACGTGAGCTTACTGGACATACTCTTTTTACACTGTGTCTCTTCAGCCAGGCTCAAAGCTGTTAGTATGTCACTTTATTAAGTTTGTATATATTTTTAAGGCGAGAAAGGAACTATTTTGCTTTCAAATATGTGCTCAGTTTATCGAAATAATGCTTGCAAATTTGCTGCAACATTTTCAGAGATGTGAAAGCCGCTGGGCAGGTCATACCAGCTGTCAGTCAGGTTATACAGTCATGACATGAGTGTCTTGCCTGGGTATACTTCAATATGACAAATCTGTTGGTAATGGCGAACTTAATCCTTCATTAAGTCGGCAATATGCATTACATGAATATGCTGTAGTAGGCATTACGTTATATGTGTTTCCGAAAATAGCCAATGCCAACCAAAACCTACGAATGTATGAGTGTACTAAAATGAGTAAAAGTATTTTTTATTCTCATTAATTAAACTTTTCATTTGTAAGAAAAAGGGTGCGTTAATTCTCCTAAATGTTCCAAAGTCACTTAAAACTCAAACAATGTTATGAGTAGCGGTATACCGGCATATTGGCTGATATTATTGCAGACATATTGTGTCAGTGTTAATGTCAGCCGTTAAGTAACAAAAATGTCCCACTCGGTATATATCACAGTCACTATCCTTTTAAAAAATATTTGACTGTGAAAAATATGACTTTAAAACATATTTACATTTTTTTCAAATTCTAATTTAATATTGATCTCAAAGATCCAGTGTTGGGTGGGGCTATAGTAATCAGAAACTCTTACAAAATATAAATAAGTAATACATAAAAGCAAACTGGCAAATTCTGTGTGAACATGTCTAGGAACGTTTTATGAGAAATGATTGAATGGCATAACGGGACTTTTTCACAGCAGACATTTTGAGCAGAGGTCTCATCAGCCAGAGTATTTGAAAACATCTGTATTGTGTGTGCAGAACCCTTAACTTAAGTCTGAATGCTTTGACCTTTCCAGCACACCGGCTATTAATAATGTCCTAATTAAGCATCTCATCAGGGTATAACAAACCGTAGAGTAACAGGCCTTAAGTAAAAATATCAGGCCTCTACATGTTATGTGCCTTTACAGTGTCTTGACTGTTAAATTAAAGAGTGTATGACCTCCTCAGTTAAAACTATTGTGACTGTGTGGTTGTGGCGTCTGTAACGTGGTATGTGAGCAGTTTTCATTCATTCACCTGTGGTGGAGCTTCGCTGCACTTGTACGTAGGAGCGTAATGTGATGTCTGCAGAGCCTCCAGATTCAAGGGGGATGGGGTGGGCGTGGAAGTGTCTCAACATGTCCGACACGGTGTGGAACCACAAGTGGTGGACGTGGCACTGCCCATTCTCATTCACCGACAGACGCAAGTGCTGGGAAGGGGAAGGAAGGGGAGGAGAGGTAGACCGGACATCAACAAGGGAGAGAAGAGGTTGAGATTCAAAGGAAGAGGGTGAGATCGGTGGTAAAGGGGAGGGTCAGGAAAGAAAAGGACACAGAGAGACACAGAAGTGCAGTGTGAGAAACAGTGAAGGCCTAAAACAGACAAACCAAGACAGAAGTCAGGACATTATCTGAGAGGCGTCTCGCTGTGGGAGCAGAGCTACACAGTGCCAAGACTGACACCAGAGGAAGAGGCTGCAGCTGACACTTCCTCAACACTGCCGGCTGGCAGGATGTAATGTGGATGGATCGTATTACATAAAAGGACACAAAACATTGACATTACTGCATCTTTTCCAGGGCCTGAACAATGCGGTCTGCCGTGAGCTGAAACCCAAAATGTCATGAGAACAGGCGTGAGTGAATATAACTGCAGCAGGGAGGAGAGATTCTTGTATTTCAGTGTAGAAGCAACAAGTTAATTCGTAATTTAATGGTCCAGTGTGTAGGATATAGGGGGATAAATTAGCAAAATATAACTACAGCATGAAACTGCTTTATTCAGTGGTTTTACCAGTTTTAATCACATGTCTGGAAAGGGAAGCGTCCTCTGCCAATAATCTGTCTTCAAGTGAAAACCTCCTGAAAGTCTGAAACCAGTTGCACAAAACACCAAAGTTTTCCCCTTAAGTATGACACTTCAGGTTTAATTTCTCCTTAGCTGAGGGACTGCACAGAATCCCTTGAAAGGTTTCCTTTGTTATGGTAAAGCATTAACTCATTTACTGTATTGAAAGAGATTTTACAGATGTTTCCATGGAGATTGTTTGTTTGCTTAGACTCAAGCTTGTGATGCCCGTTATCGTCTCACAAAGTTGTCCTGCAGTTAGATAGTGAGGAAATGGCAGAAGAGAAGAAAACAAGAAACCATATTGGTCAGAGGAGGAAAAGATTATACGAGCAAACCTCCCTGCCCTTCCATGTGCCGACATGGAAAGCCAAAGGCAGGGAGAACAGCAGCAAACAAAATAAGCAAATAAGGACACAAGTTTTAACTCTGGAAACTAGTGATGGCCATTTTGTTCTTTTTTTTTTTTTACATTTTATAAACATAATTGAAACTAAATGATCAGTGCCTTAACAAATAGTCTCATCCACATGTTTACAACACATAACTATCCACCAACTGTTTAAGTCAATTTGACTCCATCATATAACATAATGCTTCTTCTCCTCTCTCATCGTCTTACCTTGGCTTTGCCCTGAAAGTTGAAGGTGAGGACGTACTCTCCCGGTCGCGTCTCACTCTGACGAATCACGAAGAGCCCGTGGCTTCTGGCCCCACCTGCAAGGACCAACTGAGCCGCCCGCACACGGGACAGTGTACCATGGAACCATGGGTAACCCGCCAGGCTGGCATCCCCATCTGACTCTTTTGCTCCATCAATGCCACCTAAAAAACGCACAGAGGTTTGTTTTCTCTATTTGTAATATTTTTTCTGTGTTTTTGAGTGTTCATACTCTTTGATACTGAGTGTATGTATGTGTTATTACCTGCAGAGGAGTTGGAGCCCTGGGCCTCAGGGGACTGGAGAAAGCGCTCTAAAGGCATATGGGATGGGTGCTGGGTGAAGGGGGGTTCCCTGCAACGGACTGAGGGGGCGCTGTAATGCTCTGCGGCTGTAGGACACGACCTTTCAGGAGCACGATACACACCTAAACACATTTTTTATAATTTAATACATTAATGTGGATGAAAGGATTTTAATGTTGTGTAACAGGTGCTGGAAAAAATGGAGACTTTGCTTACCCTCAGACAGCAGCTCACAGCTGCAAGAGGCCACCATGGAGCAGTCTTTAGAGGCCTGACCGTGAGGACATGACGCCAGCTCGATGTCATCGCCGCTGTCACTGTACACAAGCAGGCGGGTCAGGAGAACCGCAAGAACATATACACATACACACACGTGTGCAAACAAACATCACAGAGGCCTAACACACGACTCTAACGCACATCCACATCCTACAAACAGGGACACAAATAATCTTTCTGTTTACGTCCTGAGCTGCACCGACAAACGTCCACTAACCAGCAAACTGAGGAGGAATGTCCGTGGTGCGAGCTCACCCATGTTTGTGCTAAAGCAACCTGTCAAAAACTCCACTAATTTGATGATTAATGACTGTGTGTGTTTCCCCTCCTTTCCCCTTCACACCCCCCTTTCCAACTCTCTCCATCCCTCCATTCCTCTCTTCTCCCCATCTTCAGCCAACAGCAAATATTTATCTGGTGGTTTACCCCGGGTCTATGCAGTCCTGGATGTCAGCAACCCAAGAGTTTTTCTGCAGCGAGTCGATGGTTTCCAGGATGTACTCTCCCCCGTTTTCCACCTGTGGAAGTAGCCAAACACTGCGATCACACACTGAGCTCTGTTCAAAGGACCACGTCGAGGCACAGAACAGGACAGATCCAGTCTTAACTCACCAAGGGCACGGGCTAGCTCATTTTCCAACAGCCTGTTTTTGTACAGCAGTCGTATCTGAGTCTGCGGCAGGTGCACTTGTGTTAATGTGGTTGTAACATGGTTGCAGTTCCTACCTTAAGAACAAATGTGTTGTCCTTGTCAGGCATCTCCAGCGGCATGGTGGTCCTTACTTCCACGATGGCTGACAAAGGGATGCTCACTTTGGGCTTTGAGGACTGAAGTGAAACAGAATAAAATGTCACATTTAACTAAACTGTCGGGCTGTCCTGATTACCAGTTTTAGGGCATCAAAGCCTCATTGGGAAATATTTGCGATTAATGAAAGCTTCGAGGAGGTGATGAGAGACGAGAGGGCATTTTTTGCCTGTCAGCTTGTCATGGCTTTGTAAACATCCCATGACCTCATGTTTTTTTTCTGTGTAGTACTTTTCTTTTGTTCCTTTAGTTACTGAAAGTAATAAATGTTCATGAATAAATTGTATTTAAAAAATTAATAATGACTGCTTTTCTTTTTTTTGTGTCTTTAATCCCTCCTCAAGTCTCCCCAACATATGGCGCTTATATGTACACTTAATCTCTCCCAAAATGTTCTACAAAGTTCTTAAATTGTGAAAAAAATTGGACAGCAGGAGAAATTACTTTGTTTATCAAAATGTATGTTTTGCTTTGTAAACTGCTGCACAAAAAAAAAAAAAAAATAAATAAAATACGATAATAAATAACTACGGTCGTTTTATGCCTAACTGTATTTTTGATTGTTGCTTATTCAATCAAAAAAAAGATTTTATCAGGAAAAACTTAAGATTTAAAAACAAGTTTTTAGGGACTTTGACGGGTGCTGCTTGTGCTTGCAAATCACAGTGGATTGAGAAACACATGTAACAGGGTACAGGGGGATAGGTTTGATTTCAGCATTGGGAGGGGACACATATGAAAAGAAAAGGAGGGTTAGGAGTCCTCTGCCAGAAAGTTTTAAGCATGAAATGCATTATTTCTTGCATTGTGGTGAATTCCTATGCATTAATTTGAACCTCTCTGCATCCATTTATGGTGTAAATGTCTTTATTTTAGTCAAAACAGTAGTCCTCTGATACTTTCATGTTATTTTGCATGTGGTTCCCTGATTTTCCACCACTGTTATACCATTAAAAACCAGAATAAGTAATTACAAGTGTCCAAAGTTAAATTAAATCCTTCATTACAGCCTGCAGCTCTTGTTAAAGTAGAAACTTCATATTTTAGGATAAAAAAAGCCCTACATAGAGCTTTTAATTACTGGTGCAGGTTTAAATACTAACACTTCTCCATCTGTCTTTAGTGTGAAACACACCCAACGTCTCCTGAGCCTAACATGCTAATTAAGGGGCAACATACAGTCTGAATCATTAACGCAACCATAGCAGCAATGAACTAACCTCCTGTTTACTGAGATTGAATAACTCATTCAAATAAAACAAGGCCAACATTATGAGAGAAGGTATTGCACAATCTGCAAAAATGACTCAGTTTTTATGCAGTCTGTTATTTCTCACAGCGATTATTCCCGCTGACTGACTGCAACAAACATAAGAGTTTACAAGAGGGTGAACACAGAAAACATCCTGGCCTCAGTTTGCCCTCTGGATCCAGACGATAATCTTAACAGATCCAATGAATGTGTTTGAGGCTGCTAGTGTGTGTGTGTGTGTGTGTGTGTGTCAGCAGAGCGACAAGGAGGCTGACTGATGGTCTGGCAGAGGCTTATCAGCTGATCTGTCTGGAGCAACACTGCTCTCATCTTGATCTGCCTGTGCAGCTGGCTGCCATCCACGCCCACAATTCCTTTCTCTGGATCAGATGTCAAAAACCACTTCCTGTATTAAACCATCTGACTATTTCCTGTACCTCTTCACTGCGGAAAACACAGGCCCAATCTTACTGGGAACTACTGTATGTTGAAATGTTTAGTCAGAGCAGACCAGTGTTAACTAGTGCACATGACTGTACGTGCTCCACCTCACAGCTCTCACAGTCTTACAGGAAATAGGTGTGAAGTTAGTTAGTGTGGTCAGTCTCTCTTTTCCGTGCCCTGGGTTTTCTGATGTGGTGAATTGGCTCTCAAACAGTTGCCTATTTATACACTAAGCAGACACACAGCAATACTAGAACTCATATTTAAAGTCCAATATTCACTTCCTTTTAGCTCTGTTTTGGTCTCCACCAACTCCTGAGGAAAATATCTGTTTCTCAAAGCAGCAGTATAAAACATTCAGCGCATATCTATGATTACTGTTGCATTCACGTGGAACCAGAGAAACAGTAGCAAACCGGATACCATTTTAGAGGACAAGAGCAGGACAATAATATTAGATGAAACCAGTAGAGAATATCAGCAATGGTAACGATAGACTAGAGTAGCAGCGGTTAGCTAGCCAGTAGGAAACACACACAAAGACTCACATGCATGCACAGACACACTGTCTACAACAACAAACAGAGAAGCTCTGATGACAACACACACAAAGGGAGTGTGACTTCACTCTCTGCACAGGATGCCATTACTCCACTAAATCTTTGCATAGCAAATTGTGGTTTGCTGACTGCTCTGAATGTCATAAACAGAACTTTTAAGCTGCTAAATGTTTCACTGTGTTCACCAGCTAGTCGCTAACTGTGTCTGCTGTTTGGTGCTGAGCAGATAGTGTACAGTTCAATGAGTTTTTTTGTTTGTTTGTTTTGTCCGTAAAGTTATGGGGCATAAAACCAAACCAGTCAATATAATTCAGTGCTGGTGATAATCGTCTGTGAGTTTGTCACTAAAAGTGATCCCAAATATTATTTAATCTATTATTAATATAAAAATACTGATTACTGCAGCTTTAAATTCATTTTTTCAGTTTAAACAAGTAGGAAATCTCAGAGATGGACAAATAAACCTGGACAAATAAAATCCAAACTACATGGACAAATACCATTCGAGGTGAGTAACAAAATGACCCTTTAAACAAACAAAGCCAACACCTCAGACCATATGAGAGGCGTAGAGGGATATCTTTCTGAACTGGTGTAACGATGGGACTTCAGACCATCTTTAAAAAATGCCAACAAATGCACAAAATGTGCCAATTGCTCCAGTAAAGTAACCACTGTTTGTGTTTGTGTTTCCTTCTGTAAATACAGGTAACATTTAGGAGTGTCCACAATAATGACTTTCCATTTCATTTGGGCCCATCATCCATGAAAAATAATTAAATCACTACAGCAAACTGCAAAAATAGTCCCAAAAAAGCAAAATACATCACTAGTACCTTTTAGTATTTTAAAGGTCCACTGTGTCAGATTTAGCGGCATCTAGTGGTGAGGTTGCAGAACTGAAACTTCTCCCGTGTAACAAGCATGTAGGAGAACTAAAGCAGCCGACGCAAATCATGAATGGCCCTATCTAGAGCCAGTGTTTGGTTTGTCCGTTCAGGGCTACTGCTGAAACAACATGGCAGACTCCATGAAAGAGGACTCTCTTTATATGTAGAGATAAACGGCTCATTCTAAGGTAACGATAACACAACAGTTCTTATTTTCAGGTGATTATAAACTAATGAGAACGCAGATATCATACACCATATCTGCCTATAGGTGCCTCTAAATCCTACACATTGAACCTTTAAGAGCTGCTTGTTTTTTATTACAAAAACAAACACTTCCTGTGATGTGTTACAGCTACTCTAGTCTTCAGTAATTGCATGGTACTTTGGGAGGTGCAAAGCAGAGAGTGGGTCGGCTCTGGGCTTGCTGCTGTGTCATAATGCAGGCAGTTAGCGTGCTGCAGTGTGCTGCCACACCGAGCAGCCGGCAGATTGATGGCCCTGACAGAGACGGAGCCACAGCCAGTCAGCCAGGAGCGGCCAGGAGTAAGATTTTATGAGTCAGTTTATCTTTCTGACACTGTTGACTCTGCACTGTTATGATTTGTAAGACCTGAATAAGACGGCAGTGATAAAACAAGTCAGAGTGTCTGCAGGGCAGGCCTGTCGAGATGTGTGTGTTTAATTAATGTGTCACTTCAGCTGTAACCGCTGCTCTGAAGTTTCCTCTAATCTCAGCTGATAATAATTTTCCCACGTGTGGACGTTAATAGAATGTAACAGATGAAGCTGCTGAAGCACAATTATTAAGTTTCATTTTATACGTTCCCCTTGTGGCCCTCTCTCTGAGTTTGGCAGAGTTTTTTGAGTGACTCACAAAAACTATTTCGGTTCCTGTTTTCAGTTTGTCACTGCAGCCGGAGACGAGGAACCAATCAATATTTATTTTTTGCACATGAAAGGGAATCTTTGTGAACCGCTCCCTCTTACAGAAATCAATGTAACAGCTTCCTCTCTCTCTCTCTCTCTTTCTCTCTCTCTCTCTCTCTCTCTCACAGTCTCCGGTTCTCAGCTCCTTCATCTCCCCCCCCCCCCCTCCCACGCTCGCCTCCCACCTGTCCTTACCCCTCTCCCCGCTCTCCACAGGCTTATCCCCACATTCCCACCAGCCATGATCAAAGGACAGTGGCAGATTTACACACACTCAGCTGCACAGCCTCATGGCCTTCTTAAGGTCAGGGGCAATGATCTGGATATCCCATATAGACGATGTGTGCATGCACGCACATGAGAGTGTGTGTGGTTCGACTTCACACGGGGTCAGAGAGGTTGGATTATCAGGCTGGATTTTTATCTTTGATTCATAAAAGGCTGCAATAAAAGAAATTCATGAATCATTAATGTGTTGATAATTTTTTCAATCAATCTTTACGTCTAATGTTCAATTAGACTTGTCTCGGCAACGTGGAAATGCACTTGTCCGCCTGCTTTTAAACACTGGCTAGACATAATGACTTCCTCGCTGCACCTGGAAAAAAACTTTGCTGTGATAGAAGTGGCTCTGGTGAAAAGTTTAACAAGGTTTGGGGATCGTTTTCAAGTGATCTGGGTAAAGAAATGGACTCTGCTGTGAATTTATTTGGTCTGCATCTTGTCTAGTTTTCTGTAAAGATTATGAATGTCACAGACAATAATTTGATTGTTTATCTGTGTTGTTGGCAGGCAGGGCTCGTTAGTTAAACAACTAATCGTTTCAGCATGATGTTTTCTGCCTAATTCTACTCCATGTCTGTGTGTGTTTCTGTACCTTGGGCGGTACGTAGAACTCCAGCAGGAACCTCTCGCCTCCTTCGTCCCTCTTTGTCTTCCTCAGCAGCAGGCGGCACTTCTGCCACTGTGCAGCGCCCATACAGTTTGTGTCATCAGCCACCATGTATCTCAGCGCTCCCTCCCTCTGGATCTCCAGCATCTCAGCCTTGTGGCCCTGGGAGCCCCTGGGAAGTCGCAGCTTTTGGGACCACTTCTCTCCCCCCGCAGCCTCCCCTCCTCCTCCACCTCCCCCTCCTCCCCCGTTAGGCCTTCTGGCTCCAGAGGGACCGTCGGGTTCAGGGGAGGCCCGTCTGTGCCACATCTCCTTCACCCCATCCACCACACACAGGCTCATGTTTCTCAGGGAGAAGCCCTTCTTGAAGCGAGCCTTTGGGTGACTGACTGAAACGTCCTCAGAGCTGCGGGACTGTCCCAGAGCGGACACCTTGTGAGTCTGCTGAGGGCCTCGGGAGGCGGTGGTACCACTGCCTCCCCCATCTATCCCTCCCCCTCCACTGTCCATGCTGTCCAGGGATTCACTTGAAGCCCCGGCGTCCTTGCGTCTCTGGTAAAGGTCGTGACCGTAGGACAGCGGGCAGCCCTGGATTCCCAGGAAAGGAACAATGCTGTACTTGGGTGCTGCGTTGGAGCCGTCCTCCCCTGGAGAGGACGCCTGGTTCTCCCTGGCTTGGGTCAGTGCTGCAGAGAAGCACTCCAAGAAGTGGTGGGCAAAGTGCTGTGAGAAGCTGGCATCAGCGCCGGGCGAGTCGTAGCACGGGTTCTCCGACAGGAAGCGCTGGAACTTGTCGGCGAAGTCTGCAGCGGAGGCTCGAGCATGGAGCTCACAGAACTCTCGCCAGTCTGGCAGTGGGCACGAGGAGGAGAGCTCCGGGCTACCAGGCACCACCGCTCCGTTCATCACTGGGCCATGCCAACCCACCGAGGAGAGGCTGCAGAGAAGGAAGAAGAGCACAGTGTTAAACAGTGTTAGCGTGGATGCAAGCAGAAGACTGCAGGATGTATTTGTGTAACTCCTGGCTCCAGATCAGACAAACAGCAGGTGTGGAATGGCCTACATGTGTGATGGTGCAGAGAGTAAAAGATGTGTGAATGGAGCAGACTGCTGAACCTGCATTTGTATGTCACTGTAATATCTTAAAATCTTGCTTATATGAAAATGAAGTCCCTCTGTGCAGAATTTTTGTCTTTTCCATCATGTGAAATGTGCAGCTTCACCTCTATCAAAGTGGTAACCAGGATTTTAGAAATACAGAGACCATGAGTCCAAGTCCCCCGACCCCGAGAAAACTGTGACTCCACACCAAAAAAAAAAATCCTCAATGTTTTCTCAACATTTTTTTTTTTTTTTTACATCTTATTCATTTACCTAATTACTAACTACAACTAGTTTTGTCTTTAACCTGAGGGAAACAAGCTTGTTTTCAGCTTTGTGACATTATCAGATAATCCAATACACGTTTTGGAGAATTTTCTCAACCATAAATAAATGCCTTAAAGGGATAGTTCAGATCTTTTTAAGTGGGGTTGTATGAGGTACTTTTCCCTATTCAGTGTATTACGTACAGTAGATGTCAGGTGGTGTGTCCTTAGTTTGGAGAAGCAGGCAAGAGTATCGTCACAGAAGCTAAGCAAAGGGGCAGTAACAAGACAGATTTTAGAAAAAAAAATCAGGAAAATAAAAAAATAGTTTATGCATATGCTATTTTTACTGCTTTGCCTCTCCTTAAGACATCCTGTTCCGGCAAGGAGGGCGTTGATGGTTTCAGTTCCCCATCTATGCTCTCCTCAGACCCACCAGACTCCTTTGACAAAAATAGCAATTTGTCTTGCCGAGGATGGGAGCTCCTTCAATCAGTTGGTTAGTTTGTGTTACTGTGTGACTTTGTTTAATCCAAACTAACTCAAACACTAAAGTCACACAATGACAAATAAACTATCCAATAGTTAGAGAGCTAATAGAGTAATAGTTAATAGAGCTCCTCTTTATGTCCCATCTATCTCATTCACTGTTGATTTTCTATATAATCACTGTTTATTAGGCTCTCATCCACTCATCCTTACATTCCTCTGCTCCCCATGTGTGTTCGTATGACTCAGTCCTCAGCGCTGCCTCCAACTCTGGCCCGATCAGTGCCAAACCACATCACATCTCTGATAAAACTCTTCTCTCTTTGGTCTTAACACCACTGTGTCACTAGCACCATTCACGGCCACTTTTCACCCCTCTCCTCTCTCTCTCTTCATGTGCCTCAATACATCAGTGACTTATACAGCATCAGTGAATGCCGTCACACCATCAAACACATGTTGGTTTGATTATTGTTGTCTGTAAATCACGCAGATAAAAGGATATCATCTGAGTGGGCAGACTGGGTGACATACGCACAGGGATGGCAAACACTCCTCAAGCTGTGAAAGCTTATTCTCAGAGCTGCTGATGCTTCTCTTGGCAGTTCGCTCACAATATGCGCTCAAATGTTTGCACTCTCAAATGCAATTGCACTCTTAAACCGAATCACGCGTACATGCATACATTTGCACGGCAGAGTTTCCTGGAATTTCTCCTGCAAGCAGCTTTATTGTCATTTTCAAAAAGCATCTGTGTGGGTCGTCTTTTCATAAAGGATTAGCACAAAAAAACTCTCCACTGGAATTAAGTCTGACACACACATTCAAACTACAAGCCAGTCTCTCTCTCTCATTCCTTCTTCTTCTCCTCTCCCACAGATCTGAAACAAACAATATGCCAGATCAGAGAGAGGATAATGATGAGGGGAAGTACACAGGAGTCCCAGCTCTTTGAAAGATCATCGCTGAGCTCATCACGTAGAGAGAGAGAGAGGAATGCTGTGATGGATAGAGACATTAGAAAGTAAAGGAAAGGGTGGGATTGAAGAAGAATAATAAAAAATAAACAGCTAAGGAAAAGTCTCCCATATCTGTGTGGATGTCCCGGAGGAATCTTAAGTGCAATACTGTGGCCATTTAGCTTCACTTCACTCCCCCTAGTGTGCAGACGTGGGTGGTCGGGGGTCTCAAATTAAGCTGTTTTGATTGGACGCACAAGAGCACTGTGTTGCTGCTGTTGTTGTTTTCACTCATATTCTGCCCCCGGAGCTGAGAAATAAAGCCAAGTGGGAAGTGCCAAAAATTGCAGTTTCTCAAATGGCCACTTGAGGCT
Organism: Epinephelus awoara; assembly: GCA_035609425.1. NCBI lineage: Eukaryota > Metazoa > Chordata > Actinopteri > Perciformes > Serranidae > Epinephelus > Epinephelus awoara. The sequence goes on from CM069297.1 coordinate 22,510,145, forward strand.
GGCTCCAAAACAGGAGACAACGCCCACAGACATCCACGTTAAAATGCTCGACTTTAAAACAGAAATAAACATGTTTGCAGCCTGGTACGAAACCGATTTTGGTCTGTAAAACTAATTTCAACATTCATGACTAATCTTTATATTACTCACTTGTTTGCATTTTTTAAGACTTAAAGTTATGCATAATTAAGGACATGGCACGTAACCATGGCGCAACTGCAGATTCACACTAACTTTTCATACTTACAGACCCTCTAAGGAGTCAGATGTTCAGTTTTTCCAGTACGTTTTGTTTTAATGGTTTCAAGCCCGATTTTTGCCAGCGAAATTTTGTATCAGTATTATCACAGTTAGCCATAGCTGCTTATCCCCACCCTTTCATCCAAACACGGTCACTTCTGGCATCAAAAAACCAAGATGGTGACAGTCTCAATGCCAAACCAGGCCCCCAGAAAGTCTGTCGGGCTTTGAAGCCAATTTTCATGGTGGCCAAATAGTGGAATTTAAATCAGTGGATACCTTTTTTCGAACGTCGCAGCCCATACTATATGACTTGTTTGACAATCAGGATTTAATCTATTTGGTCAGTTAAAAATTTGTGAAGTCTAGAAGAACCACAAGATTAAATCATTTTATCCCCATTTAAGATAGCAGAGCACTAAAAGCGAAGTAGCCGGCCTGGCTAAAAAGGAATGACCAGGGTCCCGCCTCGAACTCTGTATCCAGGTCTCTTAATACATTCATGTTCAAATCAGAATTCCAAAAAACATTGGGTGACATCACGGTAGCTACATGCATTATTCTGTACAGTTCATGATCAAAACCAAAGATCCCAAGATTGGAGGGTTTTCATAACCTGTCATCCGTTACATCATGACAGTCTTGAAAGACTTGTGGTGCAAAAAGGACAAGACAAGATGTTCGAATTTGTGGCGATGGTCTTATCCACAAACAGATGACGAACACAGCAAGAGAGGAAACAAAAAGAAAGACAGGTGTGATAATTATAAATGGCATATATGCTATTAATAATAGCTTCATTAATGGTAAATACTTACTTTTACTGCAGTCGCCAGTAATGAGCCAAGTAAAACAACTTTTGCGTTGCCAGAGTTGGATGGTAGTTTTGTCAAGCTAAGTGTGTTTTTGGCGGAGCGGGTTCAGCGCTAGCTTGGCTATCAGCGGCTAATGCTATCTCTGGATGGTGGAGTGTGAGGTGAGCTCTCATGTTCGTGGTATTCCCAGAATAATTTATTCTTACATGACACTGCTTGCAAATTGCTTGCAAATGCTGCTGGCTTTTTTGTCTGTGATTTTTGTCTGATGCTATGTATGTTGACAGTGTAGCAGTAGCTAGGAGTACGGCAGGAGCTATGGCGATAAAACTAAGAAGGGTCCATGAAAAGTTCTTGGAATGGATGCTGCAGATAAAAAAGAAAGTCAGAATTAAGAGGAGGAGTTAAAGACAAAATATTTGCACAAAATGACTTGAGCAGAGCATTCCTGAGGAGATGCAGCGAGCTCACCTGCAGGCATAGGTTGACAATATTTATGTCATTACTCTCACTGCCAGAGGGGGGAGACAATAGTTCTGTACTGCATCTTTAAATTTTAGTTTTCAGGAGAGGTTAGTTTCAACAATACGGCATTTGGCTCTTCTGACTTCCAGGGACCAGTTGCGTTCTGGAAAAGAGCCAAAGAGGATCAGGACCAAAATCCATCTATTTATAATTTATGAACACTTATAAGGCTTTAAGACTCACTAGAAAGTAAACTACCAGCATTTATAACTGATTTGTTACCAACTAAAAAGGAGAAGCATCAGCCTAAGCGATTTTTCACAACCTGGCAACCCAAAATTTGTTCTTAAAATGTTTCATAATGGAATTATGAGGCATTAGTAAATGTTTAATACCACTGAAAAAAAACTGTTAGTTACAACTCTAAAACATTTTTTGAGAGTAGTGGTACAGAGTTGATAAAACTAAAAGTAAAAACACTTTCCACTTCCATTCATGAATCCATCACTTCATTCACCCAAACATCCATTCATTCACTTATTCACGCCACATCAGGTTTGTGCGTTAAAATGCTAATCATGAAGTGTTGTTGTAACAATTATCTCGCTCCCAGTGTGTGTGCGTGTGTGTGTGTGTGTGTGTGTTCGTGCTGCTGCTGCTGGCTGCAAGGAAGTCAATACCCATTCAGCTATTTAAAAACCTGCACTGGGCCAACTTTCCACTCATTCAGCAGAAAAACAACAACACACAGTGAGGTGCGTTTGTCAAAACTCCTGTCCTTCCACAAAGATGAGGATGTGCCTCTCTCAAGGATACTGAACTGACTGTACGCTGCTCCCACACACCAACACACACACACACATTCACTCACCGAGTCAGCATGAAACTTAAGCCATGAGACGCTGGAGGAAGTGGACAGCATTAAGGTTTTCTGTGGCTCAGCAGACTGAAGCAGACACATACTGCAAAGCACACGGGGGTATTAAGCAACAATGATTGGCTGAGAACAGAGAGGAGGCAGAGGTGGAGAGCATTTACTCAGGTACTACAATTTTAAGGTACTTGTACTTCATTAGAGTATTCTCATTTTATGATATGTTATATGCTCCACTACATTTATTTGACAGAAATTGAAATGAAACATAAGAGATTGAACAAACACACTGTTACAGATTAAATCAGTGCTTCCTGACCTTTTTAGCTTTTGACCACTTGTAATAACGTTGCATTTGAAAACAAAGATTAGAAACAACTCTGGAAAATGAAAAACAGAGTCATATTGTGACCTTTTTGAGGAGCCTCAACTTCAGGTTCTGGACTTAACTACTAACTGTATAGAAAGCAGAGTCAAACAACAGCGCCTGAATATATCATCTTCGCTGACCTCCACTGGTTTCACCTGGCTGCAGTGAAGTACAGGTGGACTCCAGGGCCCTGTGACATCACTGTGGGGTGTGGAGACACACTTCAGACCAATCCAACCACACCTATCAGGGATGCAAGGTGTGGTAAAACCTTGGACTGTATTAAAATAAAAAAGTGGACGTAGCTATCGGCACATCAGACCATTGGTTTGTGGACTCCCGTTTCAAAACCTTGAGTTCATTTCAGCGGTCGCCAGCTTGGATTTTTGGAGCCAGAGGAGACCATATTTGGACAGGAAGGTCTTAATTATACGAAGCTTTTAGCCTTACCAAAAGGGGCATTTTTAACCTTCAATGGATAGGACCGACAAGTGTGAAGGGCGGCGAGAGAGAGGGAGTGACATGCAGCAAAGGGCCACAAACTGGAGTCGAACCCGGGCTGCTGCAGCAACAGCCTTGTACATGGGGTGCCTGCTCTACTACTAAGCCATCGACGCCCCTTGATCGACTCTTTTAATGTCACCTGAAAAACATGAATTATAGCTACTTTAAAGGTGTACTATGCAGGGTTGTCGGTTATTCTTTGCAAACACCAACAAAAGAGGAAGCAAAAGCAAACCCCAGATTCACTCTTTGTTGGCGTTTGGGCTCGCTATATTTGCATTTTTCGGCACCGTGTTTCTTGGATGTGTATGGCTTACAGTCTGGCAACTGGTAACTACCTTTTTATAAAGCCCCAACCTCGACTGAGTGCACTAGGGGTACACGCCCCTCAACGTCTAGAACACAGAAAATAAGAAGAAATTAATTAAATACAGATAATAAAAGAAGAATTAAAATTAAATACAGAATTAAATACACTGCAGAGCCTCTGCAGAAAAATACACCACCACACACTTTTAGAGGGTCATAAGTGATGACTGAGAGGGAATACTGTGCAAGGCTATACATTGTTTTTTAGAAAAAATCATGCACAGTATATCTTTAAGTGTATGTTCCTTTTGTACTTACGTAGGATTTTGAATGGAGGCCTTTCACTTGGACTATATTTAAATTGTCCTGTTGGTACTTTTACTTAGGTAAAGGATCTGAGTGTTTCCAGCACTGGAGGGGGGTCGTGTTTTTGCTCCACGGGCCAGCTGCTAAAACAATCAGTGAGTGTGTGGAGGTGGAGGAGACAAGGGGAGCGTAAAGAAAGGGAGACGCACTGCAGGGAGAGCGGGAGCAGAGGAACCATGTAGAGTCTCACATCCCCACGACTCCCCTCAGTCTTTTTAAGGCCCATTGATGGAACTGAAGTACAGAAAAACAGGACTGAGGGGAGTCGGGGGGAATCTAAAAATGTTCACCTCCATCCTTCAGGCCTCAGACGCCCCCCCCTCTCCTGTATCTCCTCCCTATCTGTTGTAAAAATCTACCACTACTGTGCCCCTTCCTCCGCCTCCTCCTGCTGCTTCTTTGCCCAGGGGAGCAGGGCTGATATCTCTGTCAGATGGTTGGGAGTTCTGTCTGTAACAGTAAACTGACTGGGGAGGAAAGGGAAGAAACATTACTGTGCAGGGAGAAGCTATCAACTGCAGCCTGCAAAACACATCGTGCAAGATACGTTCACTTCATGCACTTCGTCGAGCCCTCACAAGACTGAACTGTGCAGAGCCAAGAATTACATATGCCTGATTAACACTGTGGTGTTGTGGGTAGTAATATAGAGCTACTTAGGAAACGATACTGTTGCCAAGCATAACGGATGTACAAGGATTTGTGTTTTTAAAGCCGTGTGTACACATACCTCCGTGCACTTACAGAGATAAACACTGTATATGTAGACTCCTACATCCAAACACACGTCGCTGCGAGCAGTTTCATGCCAGCGGCACGCCCCTCTGGGATTGGCTGATGAAGATGATTGGTGATGTTGTGCTCCCACCCCGGGGAGTTTGGGCCCTGCCATGCTTTCTAAGATTAGCCCGCTCTACAGCACAGCACATAACTAGCAGCACACTCAGTACAGTACAGCGCTGTACGTACACAACATCTTCAAGGCTATGTGAATCCATTAATTATGTCTTCTTATATAAGATGGAAATACTGATTAATTGAGGACATTTCAGGACATAAGACATATATTTGTCACACAGGAGCGACATAAAATAACGCTGTTGCATTTATGTTGGGTTCATGTACACTCGCAGTGATTTTAACATACTGTTCAGGCTTCTCCAGTATGTAAAGCATGTATAATAAGAGGAGTTGTAGCTATTAGTCAATTAATCAATTAGTCCAGTGGTCGGCAACCTTACCTATCAAAAGAGCCATTTAATGCCACAAACAAGAATCCGTCTGAGTCTTAATGGAGTTTAACTCAGCCTTTTAGGTCTAAATTATCCTATCACCATTATTAATAGGTCTAAATGAACATTAATTATTATGTTTAACCACAAGGGGGATGGTATTACAAGGGAAGCTTGGTACATATCTGTCCACACACTAATAAATTCTCGATTTTCCTACCAGACTTTTCCTTATTTGGATTTGTAATCCATAGCCTAGCTGGGAAGACTGGCTACTGCTATCGAGGTTTGGCAAAATTCAGAGGAAAAGGCGCCAGGCTGTAGACGTATGATGCACTTTTTAGTTGACGAAATGCATAGGCTTCACGTTTTACAACTGGAGAATGTAAGAATTTCTTGAGGCCTACAACGATGATGAAAATGTTATGTCCATATAAGAGCCACATGTGGCAGCTGAGCCTATCTGCTAATTAGGCTGACCAAAAGTCACAAAACTCAAATAGATATTCATTTTAACACGAGACAAAAGAAGCATTAAAAACCCTCACATCTGAGGAGATAGAACGAGTAAATGTTTGTCATTTTTGTTTGATCAAACAACTGAAACGATGCCAAACACTTCCCCCCTCCAGCGTCTCTGTTGTGAGGATTTGCTGCTTTTCTTTGTCTCATCTGACATTTTTAGATTTTGGACTGTTAGAAAAGAAAATTATCAGCGGATTAATTGTTAATGAAAATAACTGGGTCGATAGAGCACCGATGCAATAAAGGGTTATATTTTACCCAGCAGCTTGTATGGTGGCTCACTGCCATCGGTTTGTTTAAATGCGTGAAAGAAAGGCAGAAAGAAAGAAAGAACACCAATAACAGGCTGTTTTGACCCATTTTTAATGTTATTGTTGGTATGGCTATGATATGTTATATTAATACTATAGCTTTTTTAAACCTTATTCATCATCCGTACACCCACGGGGGGCGAGAGGTGGGGTCCACCCTGGACAGGTCACCATACTCTCACAGAGCTGACACATAGAGACAGACAACCATTTATGCTCACTTTCACACCCACGGCCAATTAACCTAATCGCATGTCTGACTGTGGAAGGAAGTCAGAGAACCCCGAGAAAGCCCACCCTGACATGCAGACTCCCCACAGAAGAACTCTCTTGCTGTGAGGCTGAGGGTGCTAACCACTGCTCCACCATGTCACCTACACTTAGTCAAAACAACCCATTTGTACTTGATAAAGTTAACTCAGTATTGCGTCTCTGCTATACTGACATAAACTGTAAATATCCAGTTAATGACAAACACTGAAACTAAAGTAAAGACTCCAATTTCTGCCCAAAGACAGAGATGCAGATATCAGCACAAATAAGTAGGAAAGGAAGAAAAGCAGACAGTGACACAGGGGGGAATCCACGCTGACAAAAACTGACTCACCTACAGAAGTTAAACGACACAATATTACAGTAGACATCCAAGTGGGTGTGTGTGAGAGGGAGAGAAGGAAACTTTGAAACAGCTTTAGAAGTGAAAGGGAAAGCAGAGCAGATGCAGACACAGCATAGAAATCCCGGGAGCACGGTGGCCACTGAGAGCTCAACCCGCTGCAAATTAAGAAAACACATGCAAATAGACACAACGCAAGCAAATAAGGAAACATCTTCACCAACTTGGCGACAAATACGCAGAGTTGAGAAAAAGCTCCGCAAGAAGCTCACAACACAACAGATACTGTTTCAAAGAGACGCTAAAAAGCAATGCACATGGCTGCAACATGCTACTATAGTTTGTGGCTTATGAAGTAATTGAAGTCGGCTATCCTTCATAGTGATTGCCCAATTCAGATTTTATAATAATTAGCAACAAGCTAACAGCAGATATCTGCAATAATATATGACTCATCAAAAAAAATCTAACTTTAGGTCCTTTAGCCGACGAGAAGAACTTCATAATTCACAAACGGTAACAAGCGCTACACATCCAAGAGATTTTCACCAGCCTCACCTTGCTGAGCTGTGATTGGCTAGCACTCATCATGCTGATGTGTTTAGGAAGGACACGGTTAGAGTTACGGCGGACGCCCACTATACACGACCAATTCGCTTAAACTTGCGTCTGCCCTGTTCTAGCGGTCGCTTATGACTGCAGCTTGAGGCTGTCCTGACATGAGCTCTGTTTGAATGTTTCAAATTGTCACAACTTTGTGTCACGCCGTCAGCTTGGTCTGCATCACAGGTATCCCAGCATGCTTTGAGCAGCGAATCAGTCGCTTCAAATAAACAATGAGTGTGAGCAAACTTCTGGTTGTGTATGGTGTGCATGCACCGTTACGCAAAGAGGTCGTGGTTGGGGTTAGTGCTTGTAAATCACAGCAAGGGTTGGGTATCAAACTCTGTACTTTTAAGGGTACCAATGGAATAATGTAAGTAGTACTGAGTACCAATTTACTTCATATCAATCTGTGCCAAATGCCAGCAACAGAGCGCAACAGAGCCGCCGGGTTGAACTTCAGACAGGAGACGGAATCATCTCAAAGATGGGAAGCCAGCCATGGAGCTCCACGGCTGCTCTGTTGGCTCCCAGCAAGCCAAAACAATCGCTGCAGCTCTGATCTGCCACGATAGTTTTGGCGTCTGGTGTTTTTTGTTTTTTTTTAGTACCTAGTAGCCTAGTATCACTGCTAGATGAGAGGACATGCACACAGGCAGACAGACAGACAGAGACAGATGATTTGCTCTATGTGTTAGTAGAAAAGAGCAGAGGAGAAGAATGTCTTTGGAGTCTGCCAAAGTCACGCATGCAGCTCACTCAAAAGTGAGTACAGTTAAAGTAAAGTACTTTAAAAAGGTATGATTGTGTACCGAATTTGGGGTAACGGAAGAGGAACTGTTAAATGTGAATGGTAACCAACCCTAATCTCAGCATAGTACAGCGGGACTAGGTGGTAAACTCTTGGGGAAATAAAATAATGTGCATGTCCAAGTCGTGTGCATGTCTTTTTAGTGTCACCTGGAAACCAAATTCACATTGCCCTACGTCATCGTGTGCATTGAGCTTTTGTGGTCACCGGGCAGGAGGGAGAGATCACCGACAGAGAGGCAGGATGAGTGAAGCGGATCAGACGTGGTAGTAAGAGGAAGAGCAGGAGCAGGGTCAGCAGTGATAGACCTCTTTTCTTGACCTTCTTTTAGATCTGTCAACTTCAGAGCAGCCGGTCAGCGACCTTTGACCTGACCCTCGATTACCTTGTCTCTCCCTGATTGGACCTGAATGTTGTCTGGAGAGTTTGTATCAGTTTGGACGCAACACAGAACCACCAGACAGAAGAGTGTCTGTCTTATGAAATGCATACAGCCCTGATCCAGACACTGATACACCTGGCTGCAGAAACTTATCTGAGCGAGTGTCTGTGTGTGTGCGTGTGTGTAGATGCAGACAGATGCAATGAGTGATAATAAACTAGACATAATGAGAAGATGGAGTTTCCTCAGACCGAACACTAACAATCTGACCAGTGTTCACCAGCCTGCTTATGTTTTTATTCACCACTTCACAATGCAGGTAGCAGGGCCTCATCACGCAGATATATTAAACACATTAATTAGCGTGTCCTCTACCAGCAGGCTCTACTCGCTCTCTCTCTCCCGGCTTCTCTGGCGAGCAGCGACAATGTAAATATTGAGTGAGCTCAGGCATCCATATGGCAGCCAGTGATAAAGGACGGAGCGCGTGGGAGACGCACATTCCGCCACCGACTTCCATTTCCTGTCTCTCACCCACTGGGTCTAACTAATTTCACAGATGACCACAGGCCTCTCGCAGAGGAGAAATACTGCACAACCTGTGTGAGCATCAAGTGTGTCAGTTACTGGAACAGATGGGGTTTTTTTTAATTCGGTGACGCAGAGTGAAGCTGGTGTAAAAAATAACAGGCTGATAATGACACAAAGGGATAACGTGTACATGTACAGCTCCATGTAACATGACTTTTTGCAAACTTACTTGCCTCAAACTGACCCCTGAGGGACGAATAAAGCATTTTGAATTGAATCGAAATATGAAGAGCTGCAACAAATTATTTTACCATTACTTAATTTCACGTTAAGTCTATGAAATGTCATAAAAAAAAGTGAAAAGTGTCCATGACAAGTTTGCAGAGCTCAAGATGATGACTTCAAATAGTGTTTTCATGTTCAGTCATCAGCCCCAAACTGAAACATATACAAATTATGATTATATTACATGTGATCATTTTCTGTTGATTTACCAATAGATTAATTGACTTATCATCTTTAAGGTGTACCACAACCCCATACCCCTGCAATAAATACTAAATTTGGGAGGATTTTGCTGTCCAGTGTTGACCCACTGTCCGATGGCTATAGATTCAACTGAGAGAGAAGCATTTTTGTGATCATTCTTCACTGTATTGTGTGACATTATAAAACTATAAGTCTTTATCTTATTTTTACCTAGCAACCCACAGGACATAATCCTGTCCTGGTTGGTGTTTCGTCACTTGGCTTGAAAATCTCTCGTTTTAGTGAAAGAATCTTTGTCAAATCTGACTTGAGAGCAGTGCTGCTTCAACATTACTAAAAGATAATACAGACATTACAGACGTTAGTTATGGAATAAGGAAAATAAATTCTATATAATAAGCCCCTGCCTTCGATTAGGTCAATATAAAATCATAACATAACATGTTAGAGACATAATGTGCCCTAAGAGGACTAATATCAGGATATCACAATGATATGAAGGCCTATGGGACACATTTTTTGTGGTAATCTTGTATAAGATGACACAATGTTATTCTCTGATATAATCTAGCCTGGGTAGTGTGGCATCACTTGGCAGGCATCAGCGCCACATAACCTTGGTTTCAGTCAGAGTATTTTATAATAATTGTACAATTTGATTTTAGATTACTGTTAGTTTAAATACTACACAAAACAGCATTACTATTAGAAGAAAACACGATTTAGTTATGTGATAAGGGAAATAAATACCTTTGTTTAGGTCACTACAAAGCAAAAGCGTGAATTCGAGTCACATGACTTGAACTCGAGTCACAAATCTGATGACTCTCAAATTATCTTGGACTTTCATTCACACCGATGTCTCTGGACTTCACTTGGACTTGAGCCTTTTTGACTTTAAAATACTTCATACTTTCCCCCAAACCCAAGATGACAAAGTAAGTTATTCAAAAGGTGCGCCACGGATCAGTTCATTTCCCTTAATTTACTGAATCACCTTACATTAACGCTATCCATTCCCATCAAGTCAACACTAAATTCCACAGATCCATTTTGTTTGAACCAATCCAACATCATCCAAACAAGCTGCAGGAGAGAACCACGAAGAACTAACGTTACATAACTGAGCACCAGCTGGAAAAAATTAGATCATTTTGTTCACGTACAAAAACTACTTGGTGGTCAATAAAAAATAAACTGCAGCATGTAAAACATGCAGTTTTAAAAGTACTGAACATTTGTGTAAATGTGACATATTATTACTCTGCAGATAAAATGGTATTACAGGTGGTGAAGAGCGCTTTATGACATGTTCAGGGCTTAAAACTCAAAGTTTAGGACTTGGGACTTGTCAGTATCGACTTGAGACTTATTTGTGACTGTCAAAACAATGACTTGGTTCCACCCCTGCTACAAAATCATAGCATAGTATCAGAGTATTACAATGACAGAGCAGCCTGTATAACACATGTGGCGATGTGTTGCACTGCGTTATACTGTAAGGTGTTCCTATTATTCTGTCCACCCCCTGCAGAGTTGATGTAGCCTGGTAGCACACAGTATGAGCTCGAATCAGATTTGAAAAGCTTCACTTTGGGTGCAGCATGTTAGATTTTAGAGGGATGCTGCTTCAATACCAGAACAAAACAACACGTCTATGATAGACTGTAGTTATGGGATCAGGGGAATGATGGGCCATCTTCTTTATTAGGTCACTATAAAATCCCAGCACAGTGCCAGAGACGCAGTACAGGAGTGTTATCACATATGGCAGTGATGTAAAGGCCCATATAACAGCAGGCCTGTGCCATGTTATAATCAGGCTTATTAGGCTTCATATTAACTGACTGTCTCATGTAGCCTATAAAAAGACACATGAGAGAAAGTCAATAGCGGGCCTGAAACAGGCCTACTGCAGGCCCACAGAGCCTATTTAAAGCCAACAGTGGATCGTTGTGCAGGCTGCGTAATGGACTTCATGAATGGGAATGCAGCCTCCTGCTGAATGGCTGACAGCTCCGGGTCCAGAAAGCTGGAGATGAATGGGAGCCTGCGTGCGGAGTCACGAGTCGGTACACTGACTTTGGATCATCTCGAGCGGGCCTGTGCATCAGATCACATCACATCAGGCCCCTGAGTCGTCCTGTCACTGACCAGACTTTACCCCCCTCACGGCTATTAAATGGATTATCGGAAAAGCCCCTTTCACACAGCGACCCTCCTCAAGTCCGGGAAGCCTCGTGCTCATCCTCAGTGTCTGCGCTCAGCACCTCAACACGAGCCGACTGCACTTGGCACCAAAAAGGCGACTGTTAACGCAGGATTCATCGCGGCAGGCTGACTGTGCGCGGGGATGCATCGGGTCTGACACCATAACACTGCAGCCTCCATCTCCTCCTCAGCACCTGGAGCTGTGTTGTTGTTATTATCACGGTGCTGCTGCTGCTGCTGCTGATGATGATGATGATGCTCTTTCTCCTGACATCACCTGCACACCAACAGGCTCCGCAAACATCTCTAATCACAAACGTCAGGATGCTCCAGACGCGCTAAATAAGAAATAAAAAACGCAGCAGCGGCTCTCACCTCAATGCAAGACTGGTTTCATGACGCTGGTGTCTCTCTGACAGGATCCCGGGTTATGGCGTGAAGATGACGTTTATTCTGGATCAGACATGGTTTTTATTCTCTCTTCATCTGGTGCTCTGCTCTCCGGTTTATAGGCGCTCACAGCCGGCCAGCTCTCCCTCCATCTCTCCGCTCGACGCACTGTGCTGCTGTACCTTTGGCTCTGCTGTCCACAAGACCACTGACAAGCCTAACAGATTCAGGAAAAAAGGCACTTCCGGTATATTCTTTCACAATAAAGTCCCAAGTTGGGGGACAAATGAGAAGCCCGCATATGAGTGTGCCCCACAGATATGAAGACATGGACGCATGTAAAAATGTAAATGGGTTTTAGCAATTTCTATTTCTCATAAATTAAATGTGCAATACAGATATGTTTTATGTATAAGTAGTTACATATGTGACACATGGCAATACATTTATTAAAAAAAACATTCATACTTATATGGGCTGGACATATATGTCAGTGTATGAAATAGTTACATTTTCCATGATGTTTCATATATAGTTCGTGCATATATGTACATTTAAGTAATTCATATATGGAAATTAAACACATGTACGTTTACTGTTTTTCAGTATGGATAAAACTAGCAATTTTCCATGATTATTACTAAACTACAAGCTTAAACACAGAAACGTCAGGCCCTGTTTACCTGGTTTCCATTATTTAATTCAGGTAGTCTTTCATAACTGAACAAGTTGGAAATGTGGCCGATGATTCAGAGGTCTGGAAACAGCGTTGTTGTTGTTATTCCAGCATCAGAGTAGCCGGCTGAAGCTGATATATTTGACTGTACACTGTACTTCCTTATTTACACAGGGATAAATGTTTATACAAAATGCACAGGAAGGCAATCAGTGCTCTGTAGCCTGTATCACTGTGTGAGAAAACTCTACTGTTCGAGATTTTCATGTTTTACTTTCATTTCAGGGACTAAACCTTTGACAAATGCGGAAAATGAGAGCTCCTGGACTTCTGAAACTAGCTCATGTTCACATGGATAGAGGTAACTGAGAATACATTGTGGTTCAGCCTGAAATGCTTTGGTTGTTGGTTCCTGAGAAGCTGACATTAACAGAGAACCTACCACAGCACCATTCAGCCTGATTCAGCAACCACATAAAAACCTTCTGTTTCCCAATGTGTCAGTCATATGTGTCACTGAGTATTTCCCAATGCATGGGATTTTTAACGTGGAGGGTTTTATTTTGAAGGCACAATCCAGTACAGTCACATTGTGTGTGTGTGTCTGGACCGCAGCTTGCTTCACTGGGGGGCGCGTGTTAGTGTGTGTGTTTCACTGATCTATTTAACAGCCGCCGATGACTGCCCTTAAAGGAGCCACGCCCTTTTATTGTTGCCATGACTGACACAATACAGGAGGTCCTGGGCGTGTGTGTGTGTGTGTGTGTGTGTGTGTGTGTGTGTGTGTGTGTGTGTGTGTGTGTGTGTGTGTGTGTGTGTGTATTGACAGTATCGACTGAATGAATGAAGCCTGTGTGTGTGTGTGTGTGTGTGTGTGTTTTCTCACCAATATTCAGACTGATTGACTGTTGTTTGGCCGAATGAGACTCTCTTCACGTGGCTCAGGCATGTTTACTGCTCAGTGGTGAGTGGCTCGAGCGTAGCACACCTTCACTACTAATCCACTTTGAGAGGATTGACTCGTGGCTTCATGGTCTAAAATAATAACCTGGTCAGGCTACAGACATGTGGTGGTGGGAGAGGGAGAGCTGCTGGATGGAAGGTCACCACCTAATCTGAGTGTTTCCTCTAAAATCAGCCGCTCTGCATCTGCTCCTCAGTCAGAGCTGGCAGACTGTGATGTTGTTTTGCAAACTCATAAGCAGCTCTAACAGATCTGTGTAATGATTAGCAGTAGACAAATGATTAAAAGAGAGCATGTGATTAAAATGTTGCCAGTTTTAGGCCCAATATACTGAAGGAAGCGGCTCAGGGATTCTCAAACGTTCTCTTTTCAGACCTGAGGTATGATGAATGTTTGATAGACGTGGTCCAAAGAGCTCTGAAGATGTTTGCTGTGTTATGTATCTATTCTGTAATCAAGAGTTAAAGGTGGAGTCAGCGATCCTACAGACTGATTGTTGAAATTCGGTGTGGAGTTCAGCATGTTAGCATGTGCGAGTTTTACCATCCTTCTCGCTCCCCTTTTTCTTTTTACATCCGTAGCCTTTTGCCTGTCGGGTACACTCCATGTTGCTGATCGGCTGGAGGAGCGCAGTCTCACTCTGAAGTCGTTGAAATCCAGCGCTTGGGCATTGACTTGTGGAGTCAGAAACCAATGAAATAAGCCGTCCTTTAACATCGGCATGAGTCGCGGTCAGTTGATGTCATGGTTTAACGGCGCCCAGCAGCGTCAGGGGGAAATGTGGCAGGACAAGGACGAAAGTTAAGGCGGGGGAACGTTCAGTTGGGGCGTGCGGTAGGGGTGGTAGATGGGTCCAACAAACACTGACTTTCACACAAGAGGGCGGTGTTTGTGTCCCACAAGATTCTAAAGCCAAACCCTGTTCTTTTTTCCTAAACCTAACCACGTGTGTTTGTTGCTAAAGGAAAAAATAATGTCAGTTCGCAGTGTTGTACCAACGTAGTGCATTTATTTTGAAAGAGACTATGTAAATGTTAGAACTGTGGATGAACACAGGATTTATTTTTCAGTGCACACACAGAAAAGACAGCCAGTGGAGATATTTGCTGAATTTTGCAAAAAGTGTGTTGGATTAGAGTCGCTGACTTCACCTTTAACCTTTATGATGAATCATTTACAATAACTAAACCTACCACTTGTTTCTAACTTGCACATTTTCCTAGTAACCTCTTATAACCTGACAACCCAACCCTAACCCATGGTGCTCTTTGGACATCACATTGAGTGCTGCTGTACATATGTTTCACTGTCAAATATAAACATATAGTAAATCCATTTAGTGAGAGAGTGATCACATGAGGAGGAGCCACCGTTGTTGTTTTTAATTATCAGTGTGACGATGGCCAAAGAAACCTTTAAGCTCTTTATTGTCTATTCAAACCCAGACATGAGCGAGGAGCAGCTTAATGAAACAAAAAGAGACCTGGGCTGGGCGAGGGCTCTCTCTCTGTGTCTCTCTCCAGAGACCCTCGCTTCTTATTGATCCTCACACACTTCCTGCCGGAAGGATGAATCAACGGGAGCCTCGGGGGGGGGGGGGGGGGGGGGCTTCAACCTCCTGGTCATCCACAGACCCGTCACTGTCCCTCTCTCTCACATCACCTCTGCTTTTTAGTCCCTTTACTTGCACGTCTAAATCCATTTGTTCAACCATCAACTGCTCCCATCTCACTACTTAAGGTCACTGTTTTCTGAAACTTGTTTATTTTTTCCTCCGCGCAGACACACGGTACAGTTCGATGGCGGAGCAGGAACCCATAACTTAACACTGCACACAAACAGCACGGCCTCCTCGGAGGGCGTCATCGATCAGGAGTTCAAATATACACCTCATTTAGACTTCAGCGAGGTGAGACAGGCTGGGAGACAAAAGGGAGAAAAAAGAGATGCTTTTGAGCTGATTTCCTGTGAAAGCATCTAAAGTGGTTCAGATGGAGATTGGCCTCCTGAGGCTGTTTGAGGATCAATGTGTCAGCGGGCTTTAATAAGAAACTGCCCGTCACCGTCTCCTGACCAGGAAGACACACTACTGAGGGACACACAAAACTCTGCTTGCCTCTGAAGTATTCAACATGGGACAGACCACGGCTGCACCCTGCACTTGTAGAAATGTGTGAATACACGGCCTGCACACATGAATTACTGATGGGAAGCTTTTAAATGCTGTAACCTGACGCTTCATGGAAAACACAGGGAGTTATCTGCCAGAGGAAGAACAAAAAGAATTTAAAGGTGCAGTGATGTAGAGAGGGAAACAAAACAAAATGTTCCTGACACGAGGCTCTGTTTCCACGATGCGTAAGGGATGCCCACGTCCACTGTCTCACTCACTGCGTTAAAGCAGCGCAGAGCCAGTAACACCGGTGAGCCAATAAAATACAATCCAGGAAGTCCCGGTGGAGTCACAGATTAATGTGTTTAAAGGATTATCAGGCACACGCTCAATCTGATACTTGTTGTGCATCGTTTCACTACAGTTTCCATCTTGACGACATGTTTTCCCGAAACGGTGTTCATCAGGTTTAGAGGTACATTTTTTTCTCGTGTTACTAACATGTTTTCATCCCAACTCTTCAGATATCGTCCTTTGGTCTGTGGATTTTGACGTCTAGGTGGCAATCGGGCCCCTCCACTCCACAGGCCCCTGTGCAACCGCACTGTCTGCACTGTCAATATTCCCGCCGCTGCCTACCAGGTTTGCTGTGTGTTAGCTGTGGTAATTTGATTACATCACAGTGTAAACTGTTTGGACACAGGGTCCTTCTAAAAGACAGAATTAGACATAAAATCAGATTTATGTGGCTATGATAATTATGTTCAATTTATAACCGGGGGCTACTGAGGCCCTAGAGTGTCAGGGACCCAGGGACAGTTGACCACTTGAACCTTCCTTTAGAGTTCCATCACTCTGCGTGTACTCAAGCTGGAGTATCTCTGATTAACAAACACAAGTCAAGCATCTCCTGTTCATGTGTGTATGTGTGTGTATGTGTGTGCTGGGGGTACTAACTGGTTTCAGTCCCAGTTAGATCTCATCACACAGTGTCAGAAGTGTCAGTCTGCCAGCTGAGTCACACCAACTTTCACTTGCAACCACTTCTACTGAGGTGTCAAGAAATTATCACCGATCCTTAGATGACCTGCTGGTGAAACGTCGGTGTGTGTGTGTACGTGTGTGTGTGTGTGTGTGTGTTTTCTGCGTCACCCTGTACCTGAGGTTGTGTTGCTCCTGCTGAGCTGGCAGGAGATGATGCACAATGTGTGCGATGATGTCATCTGAGCCACCCTCTTGGAGCCGAGCCCAAGATAGCACAGTAAACCACACTATCAGTGACACTGTAAACAACACGAGGAAACAACAACAGGAAGGAAAGCACGTCAGTCAGTCGTGTGCTGGAAATAAATGTTATGGTGCTTCAGGAAACACATGGAGCAGTGGTAGAAAGTAGATTTAACTCAAGTGCCAAACATTTTTCAGACTGTATGACTTTATGTTTTCAGAGGGAAATAAAGTTATTTTTACTTCAACACACAAGATGTTACAAACAAACAAATAAGATCATCCTATAAAATATGAGACTGTGTTAAAGATTAACCCGGCATTTAATAAAGTAATTAAAATCAGCTCCATCTCAATGAGCAACAATATAAAAATGCATGTTATACATTAACCCTTTAGTATAAGCTATAGCTACCATCACGTAACACCCACAGGGGAGAATGAATACTTTTACTTCTAAGACCTGAAGTACATTTTGCTGTTTTGTTTGTCTATTCTGGGCTACTGTAGAACAATATGGCGGACTTTGTGGGAGAGGACCCGCTCCGTATATAGATATGAACAGCTCATTCTAAGGCAACAAAAATGTGACACCTCTTATTTTCAGGTGATTATACACAAATTGTAAGACAAGCTTTATTTTTTATAAACTTTAAAATGTGGACATTTCATCTGAAAAGAGGGAATAATGTAAGATGACATTTATTTTCATGAGGAAGTATCCAGTAGATTCTGTTCATTATTTTGCATCAACATAATTTAATGTTAACTACATTCATATGTTGTTCACATATTTTATTTTGCTCTTTCCATTAAATTTGGAACTATTTAATATCACGCACCTTACGTGCAGGTAATGAGAGTTATGATTAAGTTTGATGGAGTGATATATATACAGTATATGATGTGATATGCCATTATTGTTGCTGATGTTCAGTTGTCCTATGTTCTTTTTGAGACCTGAAAGTGGATCAACTTACACTTAGAAGCTGTCCCTGTGCTCTTACTTCACCCACAGTCCTTTGATACTTACTAGTTAGTAACTAGTTTATAGGTAAGACATGAGAGAGAAACCTGCCTTACATAATCAAAACATACTTATGAATACTATACATAATTTCTTCCAATATTTCCACTTACATACTACACAACTTTAAATGTGTAATATAGTAATATAGGATTTTAATTGTGTCTGCAATAGTATCTGTAAATATGTGAATATTTTCCTCTGAATTAAACATGCAGAGAATAACCATTCTCTATGCCACTAACTGAGCTTGCACATTTGATGACAAAATGTCCATTAAGTATTGTTTTTACACCAAGTAAGGAAATATTGCGTGTTTTAGAAGTCATAAACCTATATTAGTTTTGTTTGCCAAAAGTCATTCAAGGCATTGTGTCTGTATTATTGTGATACCTTTTCTGAACATCATAACTCCCATCTTTGACAATGATCCCCATACGATAAAATAAAAAATAAAATAAAATAAAATACGGAAGCGAATAATACTGAACTAAAACAAAAAATATATTAAACAATAAAATCTAAACTGAAATGAGCAAACCCTCTCTGGACACAGCTGAAACTAAACTGAAAAGAAAACAAAAATTAAAAACAAAATAATAATAAAAAAAAATAAAATAATGAAAAATACAAAACCATAATAATTCTGGGGAGTCAACTCCCTGTCAGATCTCTTGTGAACAAACTGTTTTAAGTCTCCAATATCAGACATAGAAAACTGTCTTATTTGGGAGGTGTGAGGGGTAATGCTGCATAAAAAGTCAACTCCAATCACAGATAAAGAGAAAAACAATGTTTTACTCTTTTTGAGGCCCTAAAGAGAGGCAATGCGTCATTTATAAGCAATTTTCATAAAATTAAGAAAAGCACTTCAGTATCAAGCTGAAATAAAACAATGCTAAATTTGTTTTTTCAGCCGCAAAAAAAACATTTATTAAGAATTGAGGCTGTGAATTTTATCACTTGAGTATGTTTAGAATTTTTCTTTGCGATGACGGTACAGTCTTTTGTCATCTGGGGAAGGTGATGGGAAGTGACGGGTGTCTAAATCCACCCGTCACTTCCCATCACCTTCCCCAGATGAGGTGAGAGGAAGGCAGGGCTGTGAGGGGAGGGGCCTTTAAGAGGTGGGGGATCGTAAGAGAGAGAGAGCTCCATATTCAGCATCCGGACTAGCTGATCCGGGATCACGTGGCCGAGTGATTCAGCCAGACGATGTCAGAGCAAATCAGAGCGCAGGGGAGCATTCAGCATGGAGCCACCTGACAGAGGAGGCCTGTTTCCATAGCAACACCCATGGGGGGAGCGTGGGGGGTGATGAAGAGGGGGGGTAAATCGACTGCATGCAGACAGAGGGGAGGAAGAAAGAAAGGGAACAGAGACATTTCCAAAGGAGATTATGACTGAACGATTTATCTAAAATAAAATGAATGACACCTCACAAACACATAAACAGGCGCCAAACTCCCTGTGCAACACACACACACACACACACACACACACACACACACACACACACAGACACACACACACACACACACACACACACACTCTTTGTATCCATGCAACAGTCCTCGGCAGTTTATGGTCTGAGCTACTTAGCGACACAAAGGAGAGAAATCCTGAATGGTGTGTTGGTTCTGTGAATGCACTGAATGAGATTTTCACAGCCACAGAGAAATGAATGAAGAGGATGCCTCTGAATGGGAGGGACGTCTGGGAGGAAGAAAAAAAAATCTTACTTGCCAAGCTACAGCAGGATTGGTATGGAGTGTTTACATAACTCGTCTCTCAGCAGGACTGATCTGCAGCTCTGGAGGCTCCACTGAAAACTGCTGGAATTGAATATCAGCCATTCAGGACATGATCAGTCGACTTCCAGACACTATAATAATCTTCACTTATGAAGCAAGAACACCAGACTTTATTGGGTTACAGGCTTTTTAATGTAATGATATAGACCGCTCTCCTCTAGGTATATAAACTGAATGTGTTGGGGTGTTAGCTGATGGTTTTACTGAGGTCATCATGATCATGATGCCAAATTTCCCCAGCAATGCCCCGTGCAACATTTTTGTAATCTGCCACAAACCAAAGTCTCTTCAACTTTTATTAAAAGAAAATTACAGATGTTCACATTTTGTTTGATAATTTATTGCCATTGATTTATAGACACTAAAGGTGAAAACAGTTCATTATTGCACTGGTCAGTTTGAGATTTTAAGCTATATACTTCCATATCATGTCTTCTTTCAGACCACTGGAAAGAAAACTTCTGTGCATCTTGGTTCAGATTTCTGATCTATAAATGTTTGGGGGAAAGTGCATATTTAATAAGACAATGTCTCATTTGCAAATTTAGATAAAGAATTTAAAAAACGTGTAACACAAAAACACATCTTAATGTAAGTAATCAACTGTGGGAGTTTCATGGTGATATCTATGACTTAAAAGCTGTAGTGTCTTGTCTTAAATGCTCAGTTAAATGTTCTGGTTTATTGTATTTTCCTATTATAGTCTAAATCATGATCTTGTTTAAAGCACTGTCTACACCATGAGGGATGCTACAGATGATATAAAACATTTCTAGCTATCATATTGTAACATAAACAATGCCTGAACAAAATACAGTTGCTGGGAGGTTTAGTATATCTCTGATGTGTTAGCCAACATCCTGTTTGCGGAACAATCTGTTGAATACATGCTACTGAGAACACTGTATTCCCTCTTGTCACGACCCCACTGCCCTCTCATCTTAGTTTTTTTTTTCGGTAATAACCTAAATTTAAACATTAAATTCTGCTGGAGAGTAGTAAACCTATTCATATTTATTTCTTAGTTTCTGCCTGAAAACATTCCATCACCACCATCACCTTAAGAAAACCTGACATGTGTAAATGTAAAATATAAACATATTATATTATAGAAGACGTGACCTTAATGTCCTGGGGTGGGAGCTACATGCTTTCATCACACAGATGAAACAATAAATCGATTAATCAAAAACAATATTGTTGGTTGCAGCTCAGAAAAGCTCATTGCTTCTGTCTAAAGCATCAGTGGGGTCAGTGGATTCACAGCTGATGCTGGAGGAAGACAATGAATATTACATTTACATGTATGTCACGTTAAAGGGACAGTTCAGCCTCAAATCAAAATCACACATTTTTCCTCTTACCCATAGTGCCAATTATCAGGATTGTTTTGGTGGGAGTTGCCGAGTGTTGGAGATATCGGCCGTAGAGATGTCTGCCTTCTGTTGATAAATATATATTTCTGATTTTGTTGAACTGTCCCTTTAAGAGTGTTAAAGCGAAGGAGGGTATGTTATCTGCTATATGTCATCAAATAAACACAATGGAGAAAACGATTGAGGCGATGCAGGAAGAAGCTGCGAGCAGACGCACACCAAAGGGACCAACAGTCAGAGGAGTCAGATAAATAATTCATATTCATAATAAAGCATAACTTTACTGCCCTCTGCTGAACCCATAATGGAAATGAAAACTCCACCATGACATAAAGATGAAACAAACCATTATTATCTTCTCCTTTATGCTCCCACGTAACAGTTAGTTTCACTCACTGCCTGCCGTGCGACATTTGCTCGTTGGAACGGTCTCAAAATAAACATGACAGGGCAGAAATTAAACTGCTGACCCATCAGCGTGCTGTCATTAAAGTAAGCTCTTAGACCAGAGATCAGTCCACGTGAAGTGACCCCGTCCACTGCAGTAAAAATAACCTCAGGCCATTAGGCTTACTTAAGACTTTTGTTATTCCACAGATGAAGGTTGTTAATATTTATGGAGCTGTCGATGGCAAGAGACGAGGAGCAAGGAGAGATGGAGACCAGCGGGAGGAGAGGGGAAGTAAAAAAGGTATGTGTATCCAAGGTTTGGGGTTAAAGGTGGATGGAGCTGCGGAGGGGAGAATGAGGCTGTAATTGTGCTGAGATAGCTCAGAGTCTGCTGTGACTGATAAGCAAAAAAGGGGGTGAAGAAGAGGAGGAGGAGGAAGTGGGTGTATGTGTGGTCTGCCAGTCTCGTTAGTCTTTAATGGCTGTGAGCTGAGGTGCTCTTTAAGAGGAGGCCTCTCATGAAAAATGCACTCTAATTCAGTCATACTCAGATGCAGGCAGCTATCAGCGCTGAGGCTCGAATCACCGATCAGCACATTTATTCCCTCTGTGTGTGTGTGTGTGTGTTTCAGGCGCTTCCCCCTCTCTTCCTCTTGGTTCAGCTGTTAAACAGACCTTCCCCTGCTGAGCGCTCACTATCAGCCCACATTTGTCTCTTCACCATCATCACTTTTATAAAAGAGACCATTGTAATATCACTATTTGGGGCCCACAGACCATTCATGCCTAGTGAAGACAAACATTTAAAATTGTTTGAGAATTAGTATTTCCAGCAGCAGGACGGTGTATTTGGGACTGACTTGATAAACTTCAGTGCCCACATTCATCCTAATGAAAGACATTGTCACCAAGTGCAACAGTGTGCCTCATCACTGTGGTTTTAACATTGATTTTCAACAACCACACCTGGTACCAGGCCACAAAGATTCTGTCAATATGATGTCTCCCATCATCCTGTCTGTCCGAGGTGAACTCGTCTGACTGCCGCTCTGCACAGGCAGAGATGTAAGAAGGGATGCAGGAGACATGTCCCACTTTAATATTTAGAACGTGCATTTGTTTAGCCCTTGTCCTGAATAAAAACATTAAAGTAGAAGACTTTTATTTTGACAAAATAAAGACATTTCCATCATATATTAATGCAGAAAAGGCACAAAATGGTGCCAGAAAAATTCACCTGAATGCAGCGAATTAAGTCTTTCACCTCAAAAAACTCCACGCTTCATGTGTGTGTCCCTGCCCCAATGTTGAAATGAAAATGATGCCTTTGCCTCTCTGCAGACACAAAAAAGTAAGCTTTATATAGGAAGGAACAGAAAAGACACACTAAATGATCATTTCTTGTGATAATATGGCAAAAGGTGACGCAAAAGGTGGAAAAAATATGGCTCAGCATTTTTGTTGGAGAGTGGTGCACGCAGGGCCGCCCATAAGGGAGTAAAAAGGGCAAAGTGGGGGCCCATGAAAGCCAGAAATAATCATGTTCATCCTAAATATAAGCAGTGATAACCCAATTTCATTTTAA
This sequence comes from Epinephelus awoara, assembly GCA_035609425.1. Lineage (NCBI taxonomy): Eukaryota > Metazoa > Chordata > Actinopteri > Perciformes > Serranidae > Epinephelus > Epinephelus awoara. The sequence goes on from CM069297.1 coordinate 22,533,361, forward strand.
GCCAAAACATTCACTATTAAGAGTTAAATTAACAAAAAATACACATTGTATTTATTGTTACTTTAGTCAACTGTAGCAAGTTTTGTGGTAAGAAACCCTCTCCACTGAAAATGGTGCAAGTTTTTGAAGCAACAGCTGAGGAAAAAAAACATTCTCTTATAGGTATAAGAGAATGTTTTTTTTCTCATTTTCACATTTCTGTGGGCGGGCCTGAGTGTACGGTGATTGAGCATGATTTGAAAGTAGAATATCTTTTCAGAATAAAAGGCCGACAGTTGCCCCCCACCTCTCTGGCTCATAAGACCAGTTTAACTTCCTTGCACGTGCAGAAATTTGAACACCTCTGGCTCTGTGGCACAGAGGGATCAGCAGCATCATGTTTGGGCTACACAGACAGCATGTGTCAGTAGGATGAACTCATTCTTGCTTTTGGTCTTTTCATGTGATTGGTTAACAATGAGAAAAACATTTAATGCCATGAAACTTGTTCTTAAAATGGCAAATAAAAAAACTTGCTCCAAAGTGCATCCTTACTGGGACTGTGAACCCATCATGAGCCTAAACGTGTAAGGCTACCTTCAGTATGACACACATCTCAGACCAACAACATTTCAATTAAAAAGAATACAAGAAAAATTACTGCATAGTCTTTATTTGGAATATATCTGCAACCCGTGCCAGGAAAAAAAGAAGAAAGCAGGTAAACATGCACAGTCATCTGTCCTGGAGAAGAATAGTAGGACGACAGACTTAGTAACCATTAGTGTATCACTGCTGCAGGCCCTCATCTATAATGCGAGGAGCAAATCATCTCTTAATAGTGGATAACAGTAACGAGGAGATCTCTGCGCCAAAGAGACAAGTCATTAAAAGCTGAACTCACCAATTAATCAATCACATTAGTCGTACTCAAGTAGGGAAGGAATGAAAAGTAAACTTATAACTACTGTATGTATTGTCCAACCACAACATCTTAAAATGAACACCACCTCCTTAATAACCCACCTTTTACAGTACACTCTCCAATCAAACATAAATTATAATGTTAACCCTATCACCTACATTCTTATATTAACTTTGTCTTTATTGATTAAGTTGTCTAGATATTAAATTCCAGCTTAACCCAGAAAACAAAAACAACACTGAGTATCATGGTCCCCTCAGTACAGGAAGATAAACAGAATCTAAACTTCATTAAATGTGTGCAGCAGCAGCACAGATCACACGTACAGTTAATGATTGGCTGTTAGTATCATGTTCAGAGTCTAAGAGGGAACCTTAAGTTATACTTTTGCTAGACTTTAATATTAATTAACTTATTTAAGATCAAGAATCAGGAAAAGAAAACAATGAGAACCTGTTTAGGAATCGATCCACCCTTTGATTTACACTTCACAGCCTTAAGCTGCCTCCTAGTGGTGATTTTGGCTACTGCAAGAACAAAAGTAAAGCTCCTTCATGAGGTGCATCACCAGGTAAACTTTTATCAGGACATGCGTGCCGCTGAATGTTGAACCAGCTTAGAGGTTTTGGTCATTCTCATGGAAACGGTGGAGGTGGTCAGAGTACCTGAAGGAGAAAAAGAGAGATTAAGAAAATTGAAAACGTGAATAAACACGGTGTTATGTTCAAGCTTCTGATTCAGCTGCGGGAAGAACAAACTCACTTTTTGGCGCAGAAAGCAGTGCAGTCTCTGCCAATGCTCTCACTCCAGGCGGTCTTGTACAACACCTGGAAAAAAAAACACAGTGAAGAGTTAAGCTGTGTTTGACTGAAGCCAGTGACAGAGAGACATTAGTTTGTTTTATTGCTAACATGCATCGGTCAAAACTGAAGCCACAGTGTGAAATACAGGTCGAGTCACATAGTAAGCGAAACAAAAGTCCATGTGGGCAAAACTCTTAATTTGCTTTCACAAAAAATATATTCAATGCCCACATTTTCCAAAATCCAAAAACAATTTTCTCAGTCATAGTCAACCACCTGCAAAACACTATATATTTGCAGCATATTTTTCAAATGCGAACACACTGCCTTTAAAACGTCTTCAAAACAATTTTAAAATACAATCATGGCAAAATTCTACAATCATATAGAAACAATAGTGTTTAAAATAAAATGAAACAATAATCATTCCAAATGTCTGATTGCAATTTCAGCTAAAAGCCTTCCAGGTGTCCTGTTTTGTCTTGTTACCAGACAGACAAAAGGGCACAGCTTCAGAATTATTTTGTTTGGAAACATGGAGCAAAGACGACACGTTGGTGGGGACAGAAGAGTGACAGGGAAGGGCCGAATTCATGGAGGACAAAGGAGCGAAAGGAGCCTTCTGAGTGAGCACTGTTTCCAGTCTTATGGTCGAAAAAGCTTATCTTGAGACATGTATGATGTGTTTTGGTGATTTGAGTGAGTGTTTAAGGTGAGAATAACTAACTATTGGCAATACAGGCCGCAGAAAAAGTAGCTTCAGTATTAACCGATGTTTGTTAGCAATAAAAAAAACTGCAATGCCGTATCAGAAGCTCCTCGGGTTGAAAGGAAACTAACCAGGAAGACCAGACAATGCAGGAACAGGGTGTAGAAGAAAGCAACGGTTCTGGCCATCTTGTTGGAGAGAATCACACGACCCTGAAAGACACAAAGACAGGAGTATAAGTCAAGCACCAAACACATACAGTGTGTGTGTGTGTGTGTGTGTGTGTGTGTGTGTGTGTGTGTGTGTGTGTGTGGCTTACCAGGCTCAGAGTTGCTTTATCCCAGGGGCTGAGGCTCAAATATCGGCGCTGGCGCTCCTGTAAACACAGAGTACATGGCTTCAACAACAACAACAAAAAAAAACAAAAACACTGTCTTTGGAAAGTGTGAATACATGCAGACCATGTTTTGGTAACACACAAGTGATATTAAAATGTAATACACTCTCAGGTGTTTTTACATTTTACACTGCCAATCTGTGCTGTTCAGTTGCTTCAGTAAATAAGTATAGAGCTGTCATATTTCCTGAGTAGAATATGTAGGAATATGTCCTACATTTCCCAGAATAACTTTGAACACCAAAAAATGAGGTTTGTTGCTTGTATCCCATCATCAGTGACAGCAATAAAATCATCATGTCATGTTTCCTGATGTAAGTGTTCCTTGCACACAGCATGTTCAATGACCGTCAGAAATTTCAGTTTTCACCATTTCATTTTGGCAATTTTTTATTTTTTTTTAAAGAAACATGTCTTTCAAACTGACAGGCAGGTTTTGGGGCACAGAGGTAACAGTCCCTTACATGCTGGCTGGTGTCTTATTCCTAACATCCATAAATGTTTTCTAGATGACTGCTGTTGTGTGGGGATGACACTAGATGAAGCTCTGTGGTAGCTGTGCTGGAAACATGATGCCCTGTCATCCATGTTTGGTCAGTTGTCAGTTATCACAGTAAGAAACTACGACAGTAAACAATAAAACTGACAGAGAGATGGCAGGAGGTTGAATGTTTAAAACAAGAATTTCATTTGTGTGTGTGTGTATTGAAGGTGTGTCTCTTGTACCCTCTTGCTGAAGGAGGCAAACGGGTCCAGTCTCTCCTCGTACTGGGAGGAGTAGCGCATCACGGTATCGTCGCTTCCTCCGGCCTACAGCGCAGAGAAAACACACAGATCTGAAATTTCCTGCAAACTATTTTAAAGTCCAGATTCCATCAAATCAACAACACATCAGAAACAAGATTGCCACCCATTAGGAGCACATTCCTTCATGCACACACACACACACGCATACTGACGCACTCTGCCAGGGTAGCTCTGCAGGAATTTGATTTTCTCGTAGAGTTTGATATTGTCTGCTCTCAGGCTGTCCAGTTCATTCTGCAGCGCCTGCATGGTCTGCTGCATGGAGCGATTCTCCTGCAGGGGACAGAGAAAACAAATAGATGAGAAATTAGTTCTCCCAGAAAAAGACACACAGGAATACAGGATGTGTGTGGATGTGTGTGTGTGTGTGTGTGTGTGTGTGTGTGTGTGTGTGTGTGTGTGTGTGTGTGTGTGAGAGAGGGATCGTGACTCACAGCTTCCAGCTCCTGATTGCGGGAGCGAAACCTCTCCCTTTGGCTGGAGATGATGGAGAGCAGAGAGTCCATCTGGCCCTGAGGAAGCTCAGGATGGGGGCTCACGCCTGAACCTGGAGTTCACACAGATAAAAATAAACTTAAACGCCAGAATTCACTTCCTCTGTTAACATGCAAATGAGGCCATGTTTAATGATCAACAATACTTTGAAAACAGGTAAACTGAAATGTACTCTGTGGTTAACTTTGATGCTAATATGTGTTTCATTTGCAGACAGGCTGTGTCAGTCTCACTCTAGCAAACATCTCGAAAATGGTCTGTGTCTCGACTGTCACATGAAAGGAAACAAACGCTTAATCGCTCTAATCAGTCTAGTTTGCAGTATTTAAACAGACACACCTCCTGCAGAGCGTCAGCTCAGCAGGTTCACCTCATTTCAATTACAGAAGTTCTGCTGTCTGCAAGTCACACTTCAGTCTCTTCACTGTTCAGCCTGTGAGGACTGACAGTAGACTTACAGGCAGGACAAATTGCAGCCGTAATCTACAGCCGTAGAGATGTCTGCCTTTTCTTGAGTATAATGGAACTGGTTGGCATTTGGTTTGCAGAAAAATAATTTTGACGAACTCAACAGCGATGTCTCTTTCCAGAAATCATGACCTGGTTGCTTAAGAGAATTCACAGATCTTGCTGTCAACAGTTTCATGTAGGAACTATTTTCTTTCTATGGAGCTACAACCATCAACAGTATAACAGAAGAGAAGGAAGTGTGCATCTACTCCTGGATGAGAGGCATGTACTTGTGACAACACTTTAAGATGTAAATATTAATGGTGTCCTTCTTAGCTGAGCTTTAACAATAGCTAGCTCAGTGTTGCTAGGTGAGCAGGCAGTAGATGCACTCTTTCTTCTGTGCGGTGATACAGTTAGTGGGCGTAGTTTGTATCAGTATCACTGTGCAAAAGAAAGAGTGCATCTACTGCTAGCTCACTTAGCACCACTGAGCTAGCTAACGATACAGCTCAGCAGAGGAGGATGCCATTAATGTTTACATCTCACGCTGTCACAAGCCTTTAGTCCATGAGTAGATGCAGGCTTCCTTCTGCGAGGTGATACAGTTGGCGGGTTTAGTTTAGTAGAAAGAAAAGAGTTCCTACATGAAACTGCTCAAAACAAGGTCTGTGGATTATCTTGAGTAACCAGGTCATGATTTCTGTAAAGAGACACTGCTGTTGAGTTTCTCAAATGTATTTTTTGGCACTTTGAGCACCACAAGCCAAGTGAAATCTAGTTCCGTTATATTTAAAAGAAGGCAGACATCTCTACGGCCGACATCTCCAACGCTCTGCAACTCACACCAAAGCAATCTAAATTGGTAAACAGCACTACAGTTGAGAGGAAAAATATATACCAGTAAACATAGCAGAGGCCTCTTTGATCGGCTCCGGGATGTTCTCCATGTTGCTGACCTCCGACCCGTCAGCGTCGGGGCGTGGCAGGGAGGACATGGCCTGGATGGTGCTCAGGTCGTGTTCCAGCTTCAGGATGAGCTCCTTCTGCTCTGCACTGGTCCGCACTGCAGCCGCAAACTCCACCTGCAGCTCCGCATAACGGCCTGTTGAGTGCAAGGAGGAAAGATGAGAGACAATGTGAAGATTATTTTTTCCACAGGTTTCTTGTTTGGCTTCAGATTTTATTTATAATTACCAAAACATCTCACCTGCGAAGGCTGTAAATGGCAGAAGCAGTCCAATACCCACAACATAACTGAAACCCCTCTACTCTGAGTCTACCCTGATCTCTTTCTCTGAGAATACTTATTTCACAGTACCATCCAACAAGGCAAAGAAAAAAAACTTCCACAGCACACTTTTAGTATTTGTATAAAAGAGATTTACTTCAATTATCACACCTAGGGTGCATGTGAATAATAATGATGATGAATCAAATGTCAATCATAACAAATACATTGTGAACGTTTCATACAGTGATATTGCTTTTCAATGTTGTAGAAGGGACTGTTTTACAGTGCTGAGAACAAACAACATGATACGTTTAGTAAATAGAAAGATAAAGAAACAATGATACATGAGGAAAAACGAAAGGGAGGGAGACCCCGAAAGGAGAAAAAAGCATCTCAGGAGTGACAGAAGTGCGAGGGAAACAACTTTCAAAAAACATCTTAACCATCCCTTTACAGTCATGCAGCCTTTTGTACTACAACACACATGTACGCGCACACACACTCACAAAATAAGCAGTGGGAGAAGTTATGAGAATTATTACTTCCACGTTGTTGATGACAAGGTTGGAAAAAAATAATCATCTAAAAAAAACAAAACAAAAAAAAAAACACTCTGAACTCGCTAAAGCCTCAACAAGCATCTTAAAGCTTTCCAAAAGGAGGGGGGGTGAAGATCTCCCCAGGTCATTTGGTTGTCAGACTACACTGTGGTGTATAAGCTATGGGTGAAACTGAAGCGACGACACAAGGTAGCAACATTCAGAAAACTGTCAGCAACCTTTCAACAGAGGTGGATAACTACTTCACTATTTGGCTTTTTGCTTCCTCTTCTTTTTTTCTTCTTCTTCTTTTTTTTTTTAAGTCTTGCGAGCTTTCGCTGAAATGTTCATCGCTCCAGAGTTGATCTCTGGGCGCTAAAAATTGTACAGTTAAGCGTGAAATAACTGAAGAGATAAGAGGAAATGGTTTTAAGACTTAAAAATTAGCTGGAGCCAATGTGAGAGGTCAGCGAAAAACAAAACAAAACAAAAAAGCAAAAAAAACAAAACAAAAATAGCACGCAAGAAAAGTGGAGGGGGATTTAAAGGATGAGTGTATTGTGCTGTATTATGTGTGTATGTATTACTGAGTGTGCTATGCATACAGCACCACTGATTCGGAAAGTGTTTCCTTACAAAACCCACTTCATAAGATATATTCTAAAAGTATTACAAAAAACATCTGAGGTTTTTCTTTCTTTCTTTCTTTTTTTTTTCCTGAATATGGTGACCAGTGCTGCTGTTCGGGCTTCCATTACAACTAATATGTCAAATGAATAACCACTACTTCAACAGATCATACAGTAAAGCTTTACGACTTCAGAAAACATGATATGATATACAGCATCTGTTACACCTTTACAATGTTATTCAACAGTGTATAGAATCATCTGATTTAAATTTGTAGAAAAATATCTGTGGATCATGGAAAAGTCCTGAATCGTCCCTTCTCGCCTCCTGCCTTCAAACAAAAGCATACTGTGACAATAGTGAATCAATAGCTACTTGATCGACCGTATTTACACGTCTCTTTTCCAAATAACCATTAGAATTGGCACACGTCATTATCAATACCTGTAGTGCCATTATTAATGTCACAGCAAACCTGACACAAACAGAAAAATACAAAATGCCCTATGAATAAATTCAGTGTTATTACAGTGTACGCTGTTTCTGCATGCTTCCTCCTTCATTCAATGCTCTGGCCTTTTCGCTGCTAGGTAAGGTTATGTACAACGTAAGAAATGCATTGTGGGAAAACAACCGTCTGAAATAAGACGAGTCTGCGGATCAGCCATGAGAATACACAAGCTTGTTTTTTTTCTCCTTTTACTCCTTTTCACTGCACTCCAGGAATTATATACAACCCTCTCTGGAGAGCTGAGGAAACTTTTAAGTACCAATATGAAGTGTATGAGAAATTAATTTGGGTCGCGATGCGGGATATATTGTGAACAAATCAGGCGAAATCCTCTACATCTAATGACATCACTAGTTTGGTGCCCTGCTTGGCAGTTAAAGGCACAAATCTGATGATCTCACGTGGGTTTCGGTGAGTTGATGGATCTGGCTATAAAATGGCAAATGGGTTAAGTGCTTATATACTTTACAGTAGCTATTCATCACCATTACTGTGGTTGTCCAGTCCAAGCAGTCCGACAGAAGGCAGTACGCCTTCAGTATTCTGCAGAAGACGGATGTTTCACATCAGTCGTCCACAGGAAGCGCCAATGTTTGAGGAATTTAACAATTATTAGATACACTAGAAAATCCAATTTTAACTAATGCATCGTAATGCAGTGCAATGAGGTTATCAGTATCTTTTGACAGGCTGCCAATATATCTGGATGTACATTTAGGGAAAGGGGGAGGCTTGAGGATGGACTGAGGATATTTTGGACAGAAACCAAAACAGGTGTTCACTCATAGTATCTACAACTGTACAGGACAACGGCCCTTTCTGTCACACAGTTATCTGTAGTTTGAAACAAGGGGCTACTGTATCAGAAGAATACAGTTTATCATGTAGAAAACATGGGTATAGCTATCGTATGTTTAAATTTTAGTGTTAGGATGCGGAGAAGAGTCTGTGCTTGGTTCACACCCACTTTTTTTTTTTTTTTTTTTTTAAAAAGGCATACATTTCCCAGGATCCCGGGATCGTACTCTGCTGTAGTGTTTACAGACCCTGTCCCAAGTTAAGTCTTCAAAAAAGATCCTAATAAGTGCTTTGTTACGGACTGCAATAGAAATTCTGCATAATCATAGGCTGGCGATCAATCTGGCGTTGCACCCCTGCTCGCTGGTACACTTCTCTAATCTCAATTTGGCAGATATGACCTCTTTCAAGTTAACTTGTGTTCTCAAGTTTAGGTAATTTCATTTGACCTATTTGACAAAGAGTATACATTTGGACCTGTAAGTTATGTTAACGTGATTAACGAGTGGGCGACCTCTATCTAAAGAAAGCTGCATGCCCTGCCGAGCGTTAGTGTTGGGCTTGCCCAAGAAACAGTCGAAAATAAAAACAAAATCGGAGGATAGAAAACAGGAAAAGAGATATGCTATCATATATTCACTGATCTTGATATGTCCTTTGATTCTCTAGCTAGCAATTTAAGAGCATAACTGTTGTGGTGAAAGCTTAATGCTTACGGGAGCATGAACTGTAGCAAACACATTATTTCAAAGCTATTGAAATGACACTAAACTTTAGGATTCATGAATATACAAACAAATGAGAACTAGTACATCTTTGTAAATATTAACCAATACTGCCGGCAGTCTATACGTCTAATAAAAATGTTACTTGCCCTCAGGAACAGTATAATCCCTTAAAAAATAGACAACTCAAATGATAAGACATTAAATGAAAAATACAGCACCTATAAATAAGCAGAATAAAAACCAAACTATAAATGCAAAATAGCAATAAAACCAAGCTACAGTAAATCATAGTATTACACTACTTTGTGAGAAGATTAATGTAATGGTAACGCATCAAACAGCTTAAAGAAGGGTGTCAGTTGTGCACTAGTAGTGTGTGCAAGTAGATACGAAATATGACCCCACTCATTGGAAACACTGAACACTCCTCAATCGCACACACTTGTGCACACGCATGTATTGACAGGCATGTGTGTACATGCACCCACGCACGCACGCACACACCCACACACACATACACACACACACACACAAAGGGGAGGCAGTAGGCTGACAGGCACTGAGGGCTTGTGTGGGACAGGGAGGAGGTGATATGCCTTATAATTTGTAGTGTATACAGTAGAATTCAATGCAAAACATCCCTGGATACAGGATAGACTGGAGGAGAGTGGTAACTACTCATACCAGGGTTGGGGTGAATTCACTTTGACCGCAACACAAAGTACAAATTTATCCAGTACTCTACGTTGCGATTTATTTGCTAAAACCCTTTTTTTTTCAGTCAAGATTTTCATTATTGATAATCAACTTCTTAAATTTAACTCTGAGTGAATTGACCTCGACCCTGACTTACATGCAGGCAAATACAAATGCACACAAGACACACACGCACACACACACACGGACAAACATACACACACACTCTTCCTGATTTGGCCTATAAAAAGATGTGTGTTTGTGAACAGAGAAAATTTGTCGGTGGTGCAGACACACACACACCCAGCAGGTCCAGTGCTGGGTGCAAAAGCTGTGACGTGCACAACCTAAAACAACAAGAGACACGTATAGTATCACCATGTCAGACAGCTACAGTACTACGTGAATTCATTGTATCGTATTTCAACAACGCAACATTATTCCACTCTAATTCAGATTTTTTTTTTTTAAAAACAGTAACTTGTTATTCTCTTATTTTCTGTTTTAACTTTGTACTAATCAAAAATGCTTCCTAAAATTCCCTATTTTGTACTCTTTAGAGTCAATAGACTGTGCAATCTCTTATTGGCAACCAAATTGCAATATCAAAAAAAGAGATCATCCTTCATCCTTAAAAGAAGGGTTTAAGGAGGCAAAAAGAGGGTTCCTTCCATCCTTCCTCTTCAGATGAGTGCGTGTTTGTGAGGAATTAGAGATCCTTCTGGCCATCACATGGCTGTCAGCAGGATAGGATATGGGACACAACAGGTCAAAGTTCATCTCTCTTAACATCAGTAACCATGGCAGCTCAGCCGGCAGGCCTTCCACTACCCTCTTAAGAGTGTAGGAGTGAGATAAAAAAGAAAACATGCTGCCATTGAGAAGAGAACACACACACGTACACACCATTTTTGGGCGTGTATACACACACAAACAGGTGCACACTGACACAACCCCTAACATACAAACACGCACACACACACACGCAGTGAGTGAAAAAGGCAAAGGGTTTGTAACAGTCACTCTACAGTGTGAAAAATGAGGCGTCTCACTGAGTGAGGGGAGGTTTGTGGACACTTGGGAGGTGAGAAGAAGAGCGGAAAAAATCTCCTTTAAGAAAGTGAGAGTTCTTGTAAGAGAGTTCCTGTCTCTATCTATCATCTATCAGTGTCTATCACTGTGACAGCTGCTGTGTCAGGCCTTGCCTGTGTTACTGAGTCCAGGTTTCAACCCCAGCTGTGGGTCAGACCCCAGCTCAGGACTAACCAGTCTGGTGCACCAGTGGCTGGTGATAGGGGGAGGTACAGCAGGGCCGGAGGCCAGCAGGACGGCTAAGTGCTTTTCTCAGTACAAAAACAAAACTCAGTTTAAAAAAAACGGAGAGACACGCAAGTTCTCTTATTTTGTTCTTCTAGGTATTTAGTAAATCTTCTTTTTAAGGGTTTTGCCAACCACTCTTTGTTTCTTTCCTCTTTTCGGAAAGCTTCTATGTAATAAAAATGGCTGCTGAGCTTGACTTTGGCTGTGTCCACTCTCCAACTGGAACAGAGCAGGAGGGGTCCAAGGTTAGAGGTCGTGAGGTTATGAGACAAGAGGGATGAAGGATGGTCAGGGGGAGCTAGAACTCCCACTCTGAGGGATCCTCTTTGCTGGCAGCCTTCTCCAGCCTGTGGATGATGTTATTGAGATTGGCTGCTTTCTTCTTGCGCAGATTGTTGTCCCTGGGGTTTCTGGCAGGGCCAGAGGCTGGGATGTTAGTACTAGAGGCAGAGCCACTGGAGGATGCCTCTGTGAGGCTGAAGAGCCCCAGTCCACCCTGTCCACAGCTGGAGCCCGGCCCGGCTAAGCCTGAGGTGGTGCAGTCTAGCTGGTCAGGGGAGTTATTAGAGCCCCCTGCCTCAGACTCAACCTCCATGTCGTCTTTGCATGCTCCTCTGTGATCCTCCAAGCCAAGGCCCAGTCCCTGGCGTGTCTCCACTGTGCCCTCAGATTCTGTCCCGTCACAGCTGTCCCCCTCTCCTGATTTGGACCCGCGGAGGGAAGGGGAGCCCCCCTCACTGCCAGGCCCCATCCCTCCAGCTGCCTGGATCTCCTCTATGAAGAGCTCTCGCCGGATACGTGACCTGGTAGAGACACACAAAGTCAGTCACGCTACTCAAATCCTGAAATTCAATTTGTCAGACGTAACGCATCGTAAATTTACTGATGTCAAAATACTGCATGAGTGTGCTGATGTCTTTCTATGAGAACAAGACAGGAACTAAAGCTCTTCCTTAGACAATGTCCATTTATCTAACAGTACAACATGATCCACTGCACACATACACACTATCAAATGCAAAAAACCTTCCTGGAAAATTTACTTCTACATAGGCAAGGATTATGAACTGCAAACCTACAAATTAATTTCAATACAACAAACACAACAAGCTACAAAAATACTGTTTTATATAGAAATGGAATAAGACTGAATTAAATGATCTCAATCGCCCTCTGAAGAACAGCCTGTGATATAAACATAAGAAGCTAAAGAGTCAGTAAGTGTGTGTCTCTTTCCCAAATGCTAACCTGTAATTATGGAACCAGTTGATGACAGTACTGGTCTTCAGGTTGAGCTGGGAGGCCAGCTCCTCAATGGTTTTGGGGGAGGGATAGGGCTTCTGCTGGTAGGCCCTTTTCAGGGCCTCTTTCTCCTCGGGGCCTAGCACCACCCTGGGCTTCTTCAGGTGTTGCTGTCCTGGGCTCTGGGAGCCCTGGATGTAATCTGGCCCCACTAAACCCACGTCCACAGAATGGCCATCACTCAAGGAGCTCAGCCGCCTCTTCATGTAAGCTGAGCAGTGACACAAAAACAAGAGGGGGAAAGTCAGTACCTCAGGAAATACACTGATGTGATGAACAAATATTAGGAATATCAATATCAAACATATCTGCAACAGATTGGGGATGTTATCTATAAATCTCCAGGACACCATGCTGTCATTTATAGAGGCTGATATCTTTGTTGATGAGAGTGGAATTTGAAGTACAACTCGCCTGGTTCAAAACTGTTATTGTGGATTAGCTGATTGGACTACAGATTTATCAGTTAGCTATTAGTTAAATAGTCGACTACTTGATTAGTCAATTGAAAGTCGAGCAAAATTCTCAAACATGAATATTTGATTCTGTCTCTCTCTTCTATGACAGTAAATTGAAAATATTCGAGTTTGGGGACTGTAGTGTTGCCCAGACAACACAAGATCTTTGAAGGTGCCAAATTGGACTGATGGACTTTCTTCACAATCTTCTGACATCTTACAACCAAACAATTAGTCAGAAACATTATTGGTAGACTTATGATCAGTGAAAATAATGATTAGCTGCAGGCCTGTACTATTGTATATTGTTTAAGCTGTTTTGGAATTTTTTCAATTGCATCGACATTTTTAAACAAGAGATTTCTGTATTTTTAATCAGTATTAAACACACTGTCCTGAGCTCTACTTCAGTGCTAAACAGACTTTCAGATAATCAGATTGTCTTGCTCATCAGAAGTCTGTCGCAGTGGATGTTTCATGCCTGACAAATATATGCCAACAGGAAATGTTTTGCATTAACTATACTACATCAGACACCATTATGCATAAATGATATGGCCATCCTCTTCAACGGCCACTAGGTGGTGCTATCCTCCTTCTCAGGAACTCTAACAATGAAAGCATCTCTTCCATTTTAAAGCAAACAAGCAGCACCATTCACTCGGGGCACCAGCAGCTGAAAATGAACAGCTCATGGCAGCTTTGCATGAGGTTGACATTTTCTCAACCCCAATACACGCTGCCAGATATATTAGTGTTGCAGGGAAAAAAACCCTTAGAGCAAGGTTAGACCACTCTGAAAGTTGTGTGCCGCCTTGCAGGCTTGTACCGCAAGGGTGAGAGGTCAAATATGGTTACTCTAGACTAGGTCCATGTCTTTCCTCTGGGCTCTGCTGTCGGCCAGGACTATTCCCCGTTGCTATGTGGATGCATTACTTTGGGGTCAATAATCTGAAACAAAGTTGAATGGAGAGCAACCCCACATGTCCACAACCCCAAACACACTGGCGTAAGGTCAGTTTTGTTTTTTGCCCTTGTGTGTAGACCGCGATATCGGGAGGGTAAACTGATCCCGGCTGCGTTTGCCTACTGGCAGGTTCAAATACGCATATCCTATCTGCACAGAGAGAGCTTCAAGTGGGCAGTCAGGGGTCACTGTGAGGCAGCGAGGAGGGCAAGGCCTCGTGGCTTTGATGATTCCTAGACACATCATGCAAACAGAAGGGAATAAAGAATGATGGAGTGATAGAGAGGGCTATGGGCTAACAAATGATAAAAATACGAGCTTATAGACACTGGTGATTATTATTATTATGATGATGACGATGATGAAGAGGAGTGCTGATGACTGTGAGTAAGCAGGCCCCCGGCAGTCCCCTAGCTGTCACATCTAATACAGTATGTGATGTCTGCAGTCCTGATTGGTACTGACATCACACCAAGATGACTGTGATCTGCACAACATGCTCTGCTGTCCTGCACAAAGGATATTGTGTGTGCAGATGTGCATGTGTAATTCAAAGGCTGCTGCTTCTTGTGGGTTTTTTTGTGTGTGAATGTATTTATAAAACAAATGCATGCCAAAGCAGATAATGTGAAAGTTTTTCTGTCATAGTCTTTGGTTCATTAGGCAAAAGGAGTGGAGTGTGCATTTATGTGTTGCCATCGAGCTTTTACTACACACCTTTCTTCTCCAGGCGTTTCATGTCCATGAGTTTCTCCACACTGTGTGGGTCCTGGAGCCAGAGCTGCATGCGGACGAAGGGCTCTCTGCCCTTGAGACTGAGCTTGTGCCAGGGTTTGGGCCTGGCCAGCAGGTCTGAGACAGAACCCTGAGTCAGACCCAGGATAGTCTCCCCAAACAGACGCTGGCCTGGTTAGGGCGAGAGAGAGACAGAGAGAGACAGAGAGAGAGAGAGAGAGAGAGAGAGGGGAAATGTAACGGTCGTTTCAGAAAACAGATTCAAAAGCTGAATAATTCATCATTGGGGAGGGAAGGGGAAAGAAAAAAGAGCAACTAAACCACCCAGACTGCACCTCCCATGTTTCTTACCAAGGTTATTATCAGTCAGCACCTCCTTAACCTTCTTGGTGATGGCGTAAGTATCAAGCTCTGGAGACATTGCGACCATTTCCTGGATGCTGAGACCCGAATGACCAGGAACAGGCAGTGGGGTGCCGGGCTGAGACTCCCCACCTGAGGGATCCTCAGACGCAGGTTTGAGACTGGAGGACTGTGAAGCGAGTGGATCCCCAGTGAGGCCGTTGACAGACTCCTCAGCTGAACTAAGCGGGGACTCTGGAGCGGGGCTGCAGCTTGCTGATGTCTTGGGAGTACCCTCTGCATGAGGAGAACAGACAGGGTGAGAAATATCACGCAGGTTAAAAGACATGTTACCATGTACAAAAACAGAGTTTCATCTCCTCCCCCTGCTGGGTTTGGGAGGGACCTCAGTCATACTACATCAACTAATTTAATTCCTGTTAAACAAACAGCAAAGGTGCTTAAGTTTTCAGTTTGAAGCTTTTTTGGCTTCCTCCTCCTATTCCTTCATCTCCCTGTCTCTGTCTGTGTAGTACTGCTGTGCAGCTCAGCAGGCTGGAAGAGAGCAGTCATGAGGAGCTGTCAGTGTACATTAGCTGCTGTTTACACCCCCAGAGAGAAAGAGAGACACGCACATGCGCGCGCACACACACACACACACAGAGCTGCCATCTGGCGCTGCAACACTAACTTGTCTATGACATGACAAACCAGCAGCTTGCTGGCTGACACTGCCACAGCACTGAGGATGGGGGGATGGTGGGAGGAGAAGGGAGGGAGGGTGGAACGAGGGGGGGGGGGGGGGGGGGGGGGGGTGGATTGTATGAGTGACAGACTGACAGTAACAACTAGCCACTAGCTCTAATCAGGCTTTCAGAGTAATGCTCTAGCCCAAAGAGCCTTGTTGTGTGAATGCATATACACATGTGCTGGTGTGTGTATGTGTGTATGTGTGTGTGTGTGTGTGCATGTGATTTGTTTACCTTGGTTCTGAGCTTGCTGGATGTGTGTGTTTTGCCCCTGGTCTCCATTGAGCCACGGCTGCATGCGGAGGTATGGCTCTCTGCTCCTCTGGTTCAACTTGTTCCACGGTTTGTGTCGAGACAGACTGTCACTCAATATTCCCTGAAACACACAGATGAAGAATGGCTCAGACATGCAACCACTGTAGAGTAAAAGCACAGTAATAAAAACAGAGCAGGGCAGAAAATGCGCACACACACACACACACAAGCTCCCCTCACCTCTTTGGAGTCCTCCTGGTTGTGGTTCTCCTCTCCTGTCTGGCTAAGAACAGCCCTGCGAGGGTCTGTATGCATGTTGCTCCACCACTGCTCTCTCCAGTAACCCACTCCAGAGCTTCCAGAGCGGGCCGACCCCTCAGAGCTCCGACCCAGCCTGAGAGCTCCGTCAAGAGACATGTCGATCCCTGAAGAAGCCCTGCCCTCTCTCTTTACGTTGGAGCTGAAGTCCAGGATGGGAGACGGGGATGAGGGGGAGGACAGGTGGGAGCTGTGAGGCTTTTTGAGGGAGAGTGCCAGGGGGTTGTAAGGGGGGAGGGGAGCGGTAAGCGAGGAGCTCAGGAGGTCCCTCTGAGATAGTGATGCTGAGGAGGAAGACGAAGATGAGGCTTTGAGGATGGGCTCCAGTGCTGACTGTTGGGCCTCCATCTCTCTGCGAGCTTGCTCTAGGATGGAGCGGATAGCCTCATCTGATCCGCTGCCCCCGCCGCCTCCCAACCCGCCTCCACCCCCTCCTTTCAGTCCTGCATATGAGGGTTGAGCATGGGACAAGTCTGTTGTGGGAGGAGAAAAAAGGGGCAGCCATGAGACACACTGACAAACACTCACAGCCACAATGCATCATCTTCAATGCTGCGTGTCCGCTAGAGATGAGGGGAGAAAAAAAAAAAGACGACTCACCAGCTTTCTGCACCTGCAGCTCTCTTTTGGCCTGCTCCAGAATGGACTTGATAGCCTCATCTGAACCAGCCTCTGGGGTGCGGACGCGGGCAGTAATGTTACCTGGAAAGAGAGGAAGAGGGAAAAGGAGGAGATGAGAGATCTTGTCGGATTAAGAAGCAGAGATAAGCAACTACAGAGCAGATGAAGAGAACAATTCTGTAGCCTATAACGACATCAAATAAATACACCATAGCACAGCACAAAGAACAACATTCCCACCACTGAGCTACAAGGAAACTACACTGGAGGGATTGTCATAATTTCTCTGGTCCCTTTGGAGCTCACACATGCACACGTGCTACAGGGTTCATACAGTAAATGCTCCCCACAGAATAACAACTACCAATAAAATCCCTAAATACACATGCTGGCTTCTCCTTTGACGCAAGTCTCTGGAACTGTGCGGTTACCTTCAAGGCACATGTATATCTGTATGCCTGCCCGCAAGTTAATAAACGCCAACTCACACACACACAGACACGTGCGCACACACACACACACACACACTGTAGATACAGTTCACCCCAACACAAACATGCCACACAGACAGAACGTGCTAGAATCTCTGTGTGTGAAGGGGACAGACCTGTGTGTGAAGCTGTATTGGAGAGGGCTCTCCGCTTCGGAACATCCTGAAACACTCGGCTAAGCTGGGGCTGGCCTGAGCCCTCTGTTAAAAACAATATACCACACACTATGTTACAGCACTTGTGTGTTTTTTCCCTTCCTTTTACAGCTAGACTACATGGTGCCCTGTAATGCTCTGCAAATATATGGAATGTGTGGATACTTCCATCCAGTGCACATTATAGTGCCATAAATGCATTGATCTTAACCATCTGTGGCCCCAGTAGGAATCAAACCTCTACCCTCTAACAGGAATATTAAACTACTGCAAAGACAGAGTATCGAGGGATAAATTATTTAATAGGAAGTATTAAAAAGAGGCGTACAAACTACAGCCTTATTTTTTAACACAGACTACTCTAGGACAAGGGTGGTTATATTTTTGTGTACCACTGAGACCACCTTCAATCAGAGATGTCCTGATGCGTTAACAAAAGCAGGCCCAGGCTAATCGAATCTACCCGTAGTTAACAGTACCCCTGCCTTCCTCCTAGTTCCCACGGATCAATACTATTGATGTGTGAAAGGTTTCTGTATTGACCACGATAGCTAGGAGAGGCTCTTGGGATCAGTGCGTGACTAGGAACTCACTCAAAACACACAGGTGTGGCACAGGATGGGAGTTAGGAAAGAGAAAGAAAAATAAAAAGCTAGTCCATATTGACAAGCTAATCAATGGCTCTGTGCAGGGCTGTACACATGCAAGACACACACACACGCGCGCGCACGCACACTCACATACGCACATAGACACATAAAAGACACACAGACTCACCTCTCTGCCGTCCCTGGATACTGCGCAGTGCGAGGATGTTCTGCTCATCAGCGAGGAACTGCCTCATCTTGTGGAAGGGCTCCTTCCCCCTGATGGTTAGCTTGTTCCACGGCTTTGGTCTGGCCAGGATCTCGCTGACCGAACCCTGGGACAGTCCCAACACATAGTGGCCAAACACCCGCTGGCCGATGTTGTGCTTGATCAGCTGCTCTTTCACCTGTCGGGCAATCTCTGCCGTGTCCATGTCCTCCCCGTCCAAAATACTTCCCGTGGTGGCGTCAGAGTGGCTGGGTGACGGGGATGGGGCGCTGCCAGCGGTGCTGCTCCCGTTAACAGGAGCCATGTCTGGGCTGGCTGGAGGCGGCTGCGGGCTGCTGGCTGCCAGAGGGATGGCAGCTGACCCAGAGCCAGGGGTGGAGGTAGGGATGGAGCTGAGGGTTGGAGTGAAGGGGGTGAACAGCAGAGCCCCACTGGGGATTCCAGACGACTCCTGCAAGGCTTTGGAGTAGAAGGTCTGGAGCAGCTGCCGCTGGATCAGGGAGTTCAAAGCCATCTTACCACCCACCAGAGGGAACACGGGGGAGTAGAAGTCCTGTCCAATGCCCGTAGGAGTGAAAGGGTGCGTTTCGCCACTGCTGGTGGTGGTGGTGGCAGTGTTGAGGGGGTCCGTATGAGTGCGAGACAGGGGGAGCTGGGAGGAGGAAGGAACAGAGGGAGGGGGAGGAGGGGGCGAGGAAGAGGGGTCGCTGGGTATGGTCTCCTCCTTCGGTGTGGGCTCTTCTGTCCCTTTTCGCCCGGCTGACCCTACAAGAAAGGTCAAACACACCATGCATTATGGGGGAGTCAACAAAAAAGGGGTTCCAAAAAAGAGAGAGAAAAAAAAAAACAAAAGTTGAAAGTTATCTTAATCAAGTCTTTTCCAAATTAGTGAACTTTGTTTTCCTTTTTTGCCAACCCCCCCAGACAAAGTGCCCATGCATTTGTGATTTCAACCTTTCTTGTAAGCCACAGCCTGGAAGAAAAAAAAGGACAAACAAAACAATTGACACTGTGCCACTTAGGCAGATTAGCTTGGCCCAGGGCTCAGGCTCCCTCTCTGTCCCTCTCTCTTTCGCAGGCAAAGTGGAAGTAACTGGACAGGGCAAAATGATGTCCTTAGATAGCCAATACACCATGTGAGTCTTCTTCCATGCTGCTGCAGCGTGCTCCTAAACACTGAATTATTCCATTGTAGATGCAGTATCATAGTCTTTAGTTCATATAAGAATACATCCAGGAAAAAAGGGAGCAATAAAACTGAACTGAAAAACATTTTATGGCTGAACAGAAAACAGATGCATGTCACAAAAGCGGAGACTGTACAGCTCTGCTGCGTAAGGGCCCTTATTTCACTTCCTTCCTGAATTGTTAGACTGATTACATTTATACATTCACCAAAACAAACAGATGTAAACTATATTTCCTCAGTCGTGTAACCACTAGGATCCATCTTGATGGAAGCGCTAGGAGAAATATTATTCTAATGCATAACCATTGAGACTATAACATGATTGAGTAAGACAGTAAGCTCCCCTTACTGTGAATGTTAATCAATTCAAAGCTATTCAACTATTCAAGCCTAAAGCCATGACATTTCAAACCCATAAACACTGTTGCAGAGGGCAAGAGTCTTGATGTAGGGGCAGGAGTATGGTGTCCTCATTTTTTTGTGTACTGCAACTTTGTTACCGTTCAGGTTGACCTCCTGCTGTGGTATTCAAAGACAACAAATATGCATTTCCTTCCTCGTCATGTGTGGGACTAAAGAAACATTTCTGTACCATGATACAGTTTTGCATTTCTTTTGCATATCATGGACTCAATGTTGCAAATTATTCCCAAAACATCAATGAATGATTAAGTATTCTCAGAGAAAAAGAACCTATAGGCACACATGCAGTATGTATGCACTAACCTGATGCAAACTCCTCCCAGCCTTACCTGCAGCTCAACCCTCGTCTAACCTCCAGTGAATACTGGACTCCACTTCTGCCAGCATTTTTTCATTTTCCCGAAGACAGCCTGGCCAGTGCTGATGAACCCAGCCTGTACTATAACCTTACATTTGGACGGACTTACCGCTGAGCTCAGTGTTGGCAATGCGCAGAGCGGCGCTCTCAGATTGAAGACTACGGTTCCTCTCCAGCAGCAGCACCTCCAGAGGTTTGGATGAGTCCTGATGGAGGGGATAGGTGGAACGCAAATTAAAATGGGACTTTTCAAATTAACCAGGCTCCAGCCTCTACCTTCAAATGTACGATTTTATCAATAACTTAATTACTAGTACTGCAACAAAAGACGTTTTTCATAGTTTTAAGAATTCCTCTTTTTATTGTTTCAGCGCTGCAGAAACTAGGAACGATCGCAGTTCATTTCCAAAACACCATTTTGAGGGACTTTTTTAGCTCCTATTTCAGAGTAGGTACTCTCCTAGCATGAGTGACTAAGCGTACAGTGATTGGTCCAGATGTAAGTGTATGTTCACTGGTACAACACAGCCAATGCAGCACCGGCAACCGCCATTTTTAAAAGCCATAATCCGTGTATACAACAGACAACAAAAAACAGTGGAAATGCGACACAATTTTGACTCTTCAAGGCGAAAGTGACGGTGCTGTATAAACCACTGCTCGGCCTACAGTACGTGACTTCAGCGCTTCCTTTGGTGCCGCAAATGCAAACAGGGAAAAGCCCTTGAAGGGAGTCCCTGTCACTGTTTAGTGTGAAAATGCCTATTATGGGTAGATAGACAATAACTGTCACTTTTACCTGCACAGAGTCAGATGTTCCAAACTCCATAGATTTGAGGATACTAGAGAGAGAGAGAGAGAGAGAGAGAGAAAGAGAAAAAAAAATCATAAACCCCCTACAAAGACACACACACACACACACACACACACACACACACACACACACACACACACACACACACACACACACACACACACACACACACACACAAACACACACACACACACACACAAACACACACACAGTGTAGCATGCTGGATTTTCTATTTCTATCTCTTTAAGGACAAAGAAAGGATGGAGGGGCAGAGTGACAATATAAATCTACAGACATACAAGCTTCACCTTCATAAGGGCACTCAATTGAGTTACACATCTTAAATGAAGACACGCATCTTGTTTAACATTGTCAAAGACATCAAACGCATGCAATAAATAGATCTGTTCTGGACACACACACACGCACACGCACAGTCACACTCCTCTGTGTGTGCTCCTCACCTCAACTCCTTCTTCACCTCCTCATAGTCAGCTTGCTTCTGCAGTTTCTCCTCCAGTTCCTGTAGATAAAGAGAGATTAAATGACGTGAAAATGAATTAAATAATAAAAGCAATCCTTGGATCTTTACATGTCAAGTATTTATTCCAGTGATAACAGAACAGAGAGTGTTGAGTGTGTGAATACAGTTACAGGTGTGATCTGAATACACAACAAAGGAGGGGAAAAAAAAGACAAGAATACAGAAATAGTCTTAAGAGAAATTAATCGCTAAAATAGTTGAAAATAACTTAAGTCTAATGAAAAACAACACACTGCGGCTGTGTGTTCTGCTGGTACCTTGAGCGTGTCAGTCTTGCTGCTGAGCTGCTGCTCCAGTTGTGTGATCTGGGAGCTGGTGGTCTCTCGGAGTTTAGTCAGGCTGGCCTGCAGTCTCTGGACGTCCTCCACCAGCTGGGCGGTCTCCCTTTCTTTGGCCCTGAGCTCCGCCTCCAGACTTGAGTGGGATGCCACCTCCGTCTGCTGTTCCTAAAGGTTAAATAGGACGGCAGTTTAATCTAATGGGCAAAATAAAACCTATACAGGTATTCATAAAACCACCCACCTTCAGATAAAATCAACTAAGCCTCATTTCCACCAAGCAGTCTGCTTTAGTTCAGACATTGGAGTGGTTATTTTTGCATTTCCATTGTCAAAAGTGAATGGTGCCATTATTACTTATTACAGTTTCATACCATCCCTGATTTTCGTCAACCGTCTGCTGAGGTTCCTAGAAAGGATGAACTAGAACGACTGCAGTCCGCTGATTGGTCATGAGAGAATGGTCACCCTTGTTCTGAAGGACTCAATGCACAAATTATTTTTTTTCAGTCTTAAAATGTCAGCATGTAACCCCATCCTGTGAACGATCAGCGAAATGCAGATGTTCCTCTGTATTGCCAATCAAGAGAACATACAGTGGAGCAGTGACACGGCTACTACCTAGATTCATAAGTACTGTCTGCAGTGGAAACAATAAGCAAATCTAGGGTTTAAGTAGATGTCCATATGGGTTGCATACTGGTTTGATGTAGCAAAAGTGTTTGGTGGAAAGGCAGCTTTAATCAATACAGCAATCAGAAAGAGGCTGATCAATAAAGGCCTCGTCCTTTAGACGAATAAACAGAGGTAATCAATCAACAAATGACAACCACCCATCACTGACTGATCAATGAATCAAATACTTTGGTGTGGCAATCAACATGATCAATAAATCAGTTAATCAATACACCAATCAACTAGTGCCACCGTGGCAACCTTTCCTTGGAAATCAATCCATCTTTTAACAAATCAATTCAGCTTTGGTGACTTCAATGCCTGACCTTTAAAATCAATGATGACAGTAATCAATAAATTGAATCTGTAATCAGCTGATCACCTCTGGCATCAAAAGGCCAAGCTGATCTTTAGCCTGTCAATACCTCTCTGTCCACCCTGCAATAAATCAGAGAAGCAGTGAAACGTGTTACCGTGTCGGGGTCGGCCTTGGCCGGGCTGCCAAGCTGCTGGGATTGGTTACTCGAGGCCAGCTGCTCTCTGAGCGACTCGGTCTCTCTCTGAGCTGCTTCTGCTCGCTGGAAGGAAAAGAGAGAAAAGTTAAAGACAAACCAACACGTGTAGATTCTTACATTGTCAAACATGATCAATCCAAGGATCAATTCAGTGCTACCGTTTTACGTTCTTTTTATTTTTGTGGAGCACGTTTCCTCAACTGGTCTCAATTTTCCGGCAGAACATTTAAAAACCTTCTTAATACACGCAGACAGAGAGAGCAGACTGTTAAAGGAAATAGTAAGGCCAATAAAGCAAAAGCTCCTCCTGTTAAAAGTGCCCCTTAATCAACGCACAAGCTGGCTTGTGGCAGCAACTTAATGGTCTTTGGAGGATGATGTTGTTGGTGATGAACCGTAACCAATAATTATCTCAACATCTTTCTTCAGCTCAAGAATTTTTATGCAAAGTATACGGCTGGATTTACAACACTGCACAAGCGTTGGCCATTCCAGAAAGGCGATGCGAGGGAAGACATTAAGTTTTCACATAACACCCTCTTTTTCTACCAGCCGACATGGAGAGGAAGTCCACCCCCTTCCAGCAGACACAAACATATACTTCAGAGTGGAGGAGGGCAAGGAGAACGCAAAGGGTGGGATGATGGCAGACGGTGGATTTTCCCTTAATTGAAAATATTAAATTAGTGCAGAGAACTGAGATGATACCCGCTGCCTTGTATTTATGGCCAAACTGCCATGCTCCAGTTGGGAATCATCTGCAACACTGGCCAACTTGCCATCATTAGGAGTTACAGGGAGCCGATTCCACAGTGTTCCTAATTGCAACCATATTGAGAGCTGTTATTGACTGGGTGGGAGTTGGACTGCTAGTTGCAAGAAAAAAATCCTGTTTTCCATTTTCTCCTTATAAACGCGTATAAAAAGTCTGTGACTGAGCTGGAGGCCATGCTGTCATCCTCTGTAAACCTCAAATCAGAAGTGTGAATAGTGTGTGTGTGTGTGTGTGTGTGTGTGTGTGTGTGTGTGTGTGTGTGTGTGTGTGTGTGTGTGTGTGTGTGTGGCATTATAGTTGGAGCTCTAACCTTTAGGCTAATATTAACATTACATGCCTATGCTACCCCTTTAGCCACAAATCATACTCTTGGGCTAATAATGAAAGTTAACAACAATGACATTAACAGATACCACAGGAATATTTACAACACAGGGGCAGAGGGCGCGCTGGGGGGCTTATTTCAGCTGGATGAGTTTAGTAGGTGTGTAATAAACATGTAAAACAAACAGCAGCCCTCACAGTGATAAGCAAGTCATTATTTGTTAATGTAAGCCACATTTCATGGATTCGGATTCGGATAAGAATGTTTTTATTTTAAAAGAATAAGGCTGGTGGTGTTTAATGTTTTTGGTTGTGTAGAGAAATCTCAGGAAAAAAAACAAACAGTGTGTTCATCCATTACTCAATACAGCGCTGCAGGGGTGACATTTTTTTTGGTCGGCTGACATGGAACTTGTTTCCCTTGACAAAGAGTCAGTGTAATTTTTCCATTGGGTTTTGGATAACTGCGAAAAATAAGCAGTGTTGCAAACAAAAGTTTTTGGTTTTGTTCAGCAAGATAACATTAGGAAATTAATTTATTCTATTTTTATGATTTTTGAAGGATAAACGCAATGGCCATAAGTAGAAAGCTAACGCTGGGCTATTAATGAACTACACTATGGTCGCATGACTTCCTGTCGCCACCTACACAAGGCTGCAAAGCGTGTTCGGCATGATGACGTTCTGCAGCCTCATTTAGCCACTTGTTAGTCTTTTTTTAAAAGACGTGTAAAGACTTCAGATGTGAAAATCTCTTAAGCTTGTGTGAACAACAGACCTTATTTCAGGCACCTAACCAAAAACCCATTCAAAAACCAATTGACTACGAGTCGAGGGAGCTAAAAGTGCTATAATGCTAACTTGTTTCCGAGTTTAGGACTCACTCTTGGAGCACTTCACACTTTCCTAGCATCTCTCTTCAAACAGGGTCAAGAAAAGAAAACAACATTTTTAGAAAAAAAGCTAAATATATTCCTAAAACAGCTGAGAACTGTGTTGTTTTTTGAGCAAATGTTACTCAAACAGAAGTAAATACTGCATTTGTTGGGGACTATTTTCAGCTGCAGATTAGTACATATTTGGTGCTCTAATGAATATTTACAACAGCAAGATGATGTATGTGGGATCGACTCAAAATAAACCACAGTTCCCATGTTTAACATAATGAAGGAACATGTCACTCAAAGCAACTCCGTGGCTCATTGATGTGTTTTTAATAGTTTGTGAAGGATGATAGAGCTTTATGACACAGAGGAATAAGCTGTATCTGGCTTTGTAAATGCAGACGATATTTTTAAGTAGAATAAATTATTGTCGGTCTTGACCTTTTCATGACATTTGTTGACAGGAAGGAATACACAGAAATTTACAAGACTAGATCCTGTAAAATAAAATGTACTAACATCAGTGTTGAAACACTTTTTTTTCTATGCAACATTTTTAACAATCTGTATTTCAGTAATAAAACTTGCTGAGTCTGGTGTGACGGACGATGCCGTGTAAAAATGTTCGGTTATGATGTCGAGCGGATTACCTGATTGGCTCTTTCCAGGTCTGTCATCACCATCTCAATCTCATCGGCCCTGAGAAAGACATTTATTGTTACTACAGAGGATGTGACAGTGCTTTTAAGAGACTGACTGAAATGCAGCACACAAATAAAAACAAGGAATGGATAAATGGATAGATGAATCCCAGGAAGAAAAGTACACCGTGCACACATCACATGTGAGTGTGTGTGTGTGTGTGTGTGTGTGCGTGCGCGACTGTTCAGAGAAAACACATTTAGAGAATGCTGGTGCCGTGCCCATTAAGCTACTGTCTAAATTTCACCTTAATCCATTGATTGTGAACTCCATAACCCAAACAGCTTGAATGTGTGCATGCATACATGTATTTAAGTGTGTGTGTATGTGTGTGTCTGTGTGTGGGTGTGCACATGTAAGCCCCTAAACCCAGGCCACACTAAAACAGAGGGATTACATTAATAGAGCTCTAAGTCCTAATACAGCAGACTAATCTGCTATGAAGCTGTGTGATTGTGTCTGACTAATGGTCTGGATGGGGGCCATGGTTCACCTCTCACTTGCTAGAGGTCAGACAGCAGGAACATATCCCCATAACACCATATCTTTTTGGACTTTGGAAAAATATTTTAACGACCCTCGTTCATGAGATACCTGTCACTTTGCGGCAAACAATGACAGAGATGTGGAGGAAACTTTGAGGACAAAACAATGCCGAACACAGAAACACAATGAACGTTAATTTTTGTAGGTTAGGTTATACACTAGAGCTGCAACGATTAATCAATCAGCTGTCAACTATTAAATGAATCGCCAACTAATCTGATGATTGATAATCAGTTTGAGTAATTTTTTCCAGCTTCTTAAATGTGAATATTTCCTGGTTTCTTTATCGCTCTGTGACATTAAAGTGAATATATTTGGGTTGAGGACAAAGCAAGACATTCAAAGACATCATCTTGGGCTTTTGGAAACACTAATCAAAATTCTTCACCATTTTAAAAACCAAACAACTAATCGATTAATCGAGAAATGAATCAGCGGATTAATCCACAATGAAAATAATCATTAGTTGCAGCTCTACTATACAGCATGTCTAAAAACTGACTTGAAAAAAAATGATCACCTTCACTGTTAATTAGTTGTCACAGCGTGTTTCTGAGCGAGCCCCAAGGTACATTTGGAAAACAATTCACCAAATGAGGGTGTCACAAAAAACAAATGCATGCAAATCCTCACAACACTCCTCAGTTGGTGTTGAATGCAGTGCAAAGACGCAGTGTGTATGTGTGATGTTTAAGACATTACTTGCTGATAAGAATACATGGGCGGCGCTGAGTGCAAAGACATGAGCGCATATGTGCACTGCTGCGTCCATTAAGACCTTTTGATTTCGCTGCAATCTTTTGATAGTGAACCCAATAACCCACGCAGCTTTTGTATTTGTGTGTCACAGTATGAGAATCAGTGTTATGTCCCATAGGCTTGAGTACTACTGATTTGAATGTGTTTAACAAAACAGACACAGTTGATATTAGGTCAACATTGTGCCACAGGCGATGCAGCAAAAAGAATCAGATGTGGGTGGGAGAGCTTTTCACTCTCCGCTTTTATTCTTTCCCTAACAGTTAAAAGGATCTAGTATGCATTTAAGCAACATAATAGTACACTACCTCACCAGCTTTTATCCTGTCTTAAGCTATAGTGTACGGGACCCACGTGCGTGCTCGTCCGTGCTCCCGCACACACACACAAATGTGAGGTCAGAGAGCCAACAAGCCAGAAAAGCTTGTAATGGAGAGCGTTTATGGGTAGTAATGCAACCCAAATACACCACCGCTCCTGCTCCAAATGTGATCATTTAATCAAAGTA
Source organism: Epinephelus awoara (assembly GCA_035609425.1). Classification (NCBI taxonomy): domain Eukaryota; kingdom Metazoa; phylum Chordata; class Actinopteri; order Perciformes; family Serranidae; genus Epinephelus; species Epinephelus awoara. Next base: position 22,560,886 of record CM069297.1, read on the forward strand.
CAGATGCACAAAGTCTTCTTAAATAACCTTTGGATTTGGCTGTATTTGGGAATTATAAAGGCAAAGCTAGAGGCTGAGGGCCAAAGCAGATCACAGGGAAGGGATTTTCTGCATATCCTGATACAGTCAGTCAGTCGCTGAGCAGGGCAGGAACTGTCCACAGCCAGCCAATGCACCCAGTGGAATTAATTCATCAAACACTGAACAGTAAAGGGAGGGTCCTTCGTTATGGTAAATCCTGATTTTAGGCCACCAAAACACACCTACAAAGCTCTGTGTAGCAGCCACAGGGAGGAGCCATAGAGTAGATGCACAGCTGCACGGGCAATCGCATCCATGCACACAAACACCACACGCTCACACACACTCTTTTGTACCATGAAAGCCAATGGGTGCACCCAGTGACATCAGTGAGTACTGTAGGACTTCTGAAACAAGCCCAGAGCCTCTAAGCCCCTACTGTACTTCCTGCATCTCAGACAGGCCTTTTCATCTCTTATCATCTTCTCTCTCTTGCTCCTCACTCAACCGCTCCTTTTCTTTTCCACCCTCTGCTTGCCTCTATCCTTTTCCCCTCAACCCGTTCCCTTCCCATTGCCCTCCACTTTTTCTCCTTTCATCTTTTTTTTCTCCCCTTCCACCTCCCCTCTCTCATCTTTCGCCCTCTCTTCCTCGGCCTCTGTCCTCGGTGCCAGCAGGATATTCCCCTGATTTAGATTTTCATTTCCCTCCTCTATCACACTCTTATCCCCTCTTCCTCACTGTAGCCTCCAGCCCCTGACTTGCTTTTTGCCCTCTAGCTTTCATCACTCCATTCCTTTTCTTTCCTTGGCTTTCTCCACATTGCGTTTTCACAGCGTGTTACCTTGGGGATTTCAAGGAGGCTTAAAAAGAAGCTAGCTGTGAGAGTGTGTCTATGTGTGTGTAATGTTGTGCGCCATTTTGTGTTTGTGTGCACTAGAGATGGACATAGGGAACAGTCAATAGGCTTTTCTTTCCTAATTATCAGCAATTAAATGGTTTTCCCAAAATGGTATCAAGCCTTTATACACAGATAAAGCCACACACAGAAATACAGAGCGTGCACACACACATATACACACACAGCATCCTGTGGGGCTGGGGATCAATATATCATTAATCTTTAACAGGGACTAAACGGGTAAAACGCGGCCAGCCAGACCCTCACAGCGCCAACACAGAGAGGGGGCTACGCTACATCTGCAGGCCCGCCTCCCGCTGAAGCTCACACACTCCGGGCACTGCAACATCGACCAAATTCTCAGGGAGTGTGTGTACGTCAGAGTGTGTGTGTGTGTGTGTTTTAGTGTGTATTTTAAAAGGCAGATTACCCGAATGCAGCAAGAGGATGGGGGATTTGTCACGCAATGTCCTCCTTAGTGGAAAGTTTAGAGCAAGTGTGTGTATGTGTGTGTGTTTGTGTGGAAAAAAGTGCATGATATGTATGGCGTTTGTGTTTTGCAGGGCCAAAATATATGCAGTCAAAGGGTTAAAAGTTGTGTTCAGCCAAACACTGGCGATTTGCTCAGCCAAGCAGTAAACGGGGGAAGGACTCCAAGGACTGGGAGGGTGCAGGGTTAGAGAGGGTTTGTGTGTGCTTTAAAGCGTTGCATTAAAATTTCAGATCACAGCACGCCACATAGTCAAGGACCCTGACTGCCTCAGGCTCACGAGTGAGTGAGTGTGTGTGTGTGTGTGTGTGTGTGTGTGTGTGTGTGTGTATTTGTATGTGGATGTGTGTGTGTGGATGTGGGCCGGCATGTGTTTATTAGCTTCTGTAAGCAAATGGGGCCTACTATATGTGTCTTTTCGAAATGTGTTTTCTTCTGACATAAAAGGAACAGACAAGGACGGGAAAAAAAGGAAGAAGAAAGTGTAAAGAAATGAGACAAAGTAGAGGAGCATTGAAATATAGTCACGGGGAAAGCAAATACAGAGGAGGAGGGGGAGCTCTGATAGACTATGAAACCTATTGATTAGTGCCATTACACTGCGTGCAATATCTTCCTGCCGCCTTTCCTCTTACACTCGCACACACACACAATGCAGGAGATAAAAGACAAAGTGTGGGAGTGAGGGAGGTAGAAAAGGGGGGAAAAAAGTATTGTGAGGAAGAGAGAAGAGGGATCGATCTGTTTTTAACAGCCAATCAATTTAACAACTCTGTTAATGGAGAGACACTGAGTTTGGGGCATGGTAAATGGGGTGGGGGAAAACCTTAAAAGCCAAGTTGAGACTCTGCCGTACTTTGTGTGCACGGCGCACGCAAGACGTCCTTGACCATTTTATCAACAGTCTTGAATTTTAAGAAAGAGTTCATGTCAGTAAAGTGCAATCCGTTTTTGTTTTTGTTTTTTTTTGCAGTACACCAATTACCAATAAAACACGATGAAAGGCTTTGTTTTTCTTCTCAGAATTTTAAGCTTTCTGAACACTGGTTTGGGTGCTCGAGTGGTTCTGGTTCCCGCTACTAACCCCGGGGGAACAAAGAGTGTGAATGTCATAAAGTGCCACTTCACAGCAAAGAGTGCTGACAAGGAAAAGCTTCTGTTCTCATCCTCGCCACCACTATAAGATCGATAATGATAGATGCCCACAGCTCAAGTAATTGAAGCCACCTTATCTTACAGGTCCTGTTAGAAGCCCGTGTGGCTTTTAGTCAAGAGATCTCAAAGTGACCCTCGTCAGCCTCTCCTCTCTGCCATGACCCTGATGAATCACAGAGCGCTTTAGCCTCCACCACATACAAAAAAAAAAAATCACTATTTTGGTGCTTGCTGTGGCTGCAGAACACATTACAATCCCTGTCAGTATTTACAGTGCGTGGGTAATGCTGGGATTTGGAGGCTGCTGAGCGTTGTGGGAGACAATCCAGCTGTTTAGGAGAGAAGGGGGGGAGTTTCCAGGCAAGGAGATTCACTAAACAGGATGATTATGTCAGGAACAGACTATGGAGGAGCCAGAGGGGGAGAAGTCACCCGCAAACACACACATAGATCACCAAGACACGTACTTTGCTGTGGATTCCTCGTCATACTTGGTCTTCAAATCAAAGAGCTCGGCCTGAGTTGCTTCAAGTGCTGTAAAAGACAGGAAAAGGGTCACTGTGAGAAGTTGTAAGTTTCCCTGCTACAAGTCAGCGTCAGCCCTCAAATGAAGAAGTTATTTTCAGGTATGAACAATACTTTTTAAATGCCCTAAGGACATATTTCAAGTCAAAAGACAACTGCTCTTTTGCTGTCCTAGGTCCCAGACTTTGGAACAATCTCGCCTATCCCATTGGATCAGCTGAATTCAGAGCTGCCCTAGGTGGCGACGAATTGCTAAAGGATTTTTGTTTTAGTATGTGTCTTATGTTTGTATGTATCTGGATTATTTTGTCTTATATGAACTTGTGTGTGTATGCATATATGTCCTTTTTATGTGTGTGTGTGTGTTTATATCCATCTTACCACTCTATATATATTTGTTTTATTAGTTACTTTAATGTTTCTTACGCTGCTTTTTTATTTGTTTTTATTGTCTTGTGAAGCACTTTGTTACATCTGTTGTGAAAAGTGTTATATAAATACACTTATTAATAATTAATTAAGCTTCCTGCTACAATTTTTACACAGTTTCCTGACAAAGGAACATTTTTGTTATTTCATGAGATATTTCTGTATTTGTTTGGTTGCCTGTGCTTTTCTCACTGGCCAGATGTGACAGTTATGATTGGAGTTATTTGTTATGTTGCTAGGCCACTTTTCACTGTGATTGAACCACACCCATCGAGTCAAGATGAAGCAGATTAAGGTTCTGAGTTTTCAATTTCACATGAGATGGTTATCCCCAAACATTACCAATGAATAAACATCCAATGAGAATTACTTAAGATTAGAAACCCATCTTTTAGAGGCTGTAAAGCCGCCACCACCTTGAATTCAATAAAAAGGCTGAGCTGGTTACAGGTCTGTAAAGACTGAGTAGGCTGGTACCTGTCTGTAGGGACTGGGCCTTGTGTTCGGCCTCTTCCAACCTTGAGGACATGGAGTCCTGGCTCTCCTGGAGTTTCCTATAGAGGCAGACAGAAGGAGAGGAAAACGACGGGCGGGAGCAGAGAGTCACAGATAGAGATACTGAGTCAGTAAATCTTGGGTTCACACTTTGTGGCAACTGCAACTATTCTCTATTTTCCCACCATTTCTGAAGTGTTTTCCCCACTAAAATCCTCCCAACACAACCCACTCCTCATTAAGCAGCCCTATTAGGCAGGAATGTCTGGCCACTGGGGCACACTACACCCGGGGGGAGAGAGAGGGAGAAAGAGAGCAAGGGTTGAGTAAGAGAGGGGGGGAGGGGGCGTCAGAAACCACAAGGATAAAATAGATTCATTCTTAGCATATAAAAAGTTGGGCTCTGCTGAGAAATTGCCACTGCGTGTAAAAACATCAATAATCTAGCACAAAGACGGTCTTTATGGCACTCTTTGATGCCCCCCTTCTCCGCCAATCTGTCTCTCCTGTCATCTCTATTTTTCTGCCCTCTACTTCATCCTTTCATCTCTCTCTCGCTCTCCCTCCTTCCCTCACTCCTTGCAGGATAAAATGCATCAGAGGTGCCATCCATTTACTGGCCCTCTCAGACACAGGAAGTCAGCTCTCTGCAGACAGGAAGGGGCCTATAAAACACTGACGTAAAGGAAATACAGTTGGACAATTGATCTTCTGCTGTACGTCTGAAAGGGGCAATGAACTCTAACTCAGCAAACAAGATGATTGACAAGAGGGGAAATATGGGCTCTGTAATGTACGTTTAATAAACACAAATCTTACAAATCAACATAAAGTGGGCCAGAGATTTTCATCAGAGTGATGTCTGAGAACATTTCTTCAATAGTCTTTTAATAACTGCAGTGGAGTGTAATAATATCAGCAGTATTTTTTGGCAGTGGTTTGTACTTTGGAATTAAAGCAGAATATGATGCAACTAAAAGAAAGTAATTTAAACTACTTATTTCTCTTTAGAAAAACTGAAAGTGACATAAAACTTTTTGATATGCAGGTAAAAGTTGCTGAAAAGGGTTTGCACGTTGTATCCAAATACTGCTAAGAGATCATCCACCACAGAGGAAGTAATTTCCTGTGTTAAAAAAATAAATAAATAAACTGATGCAGTGGAAAAAAAATGGGAGAATATCTTCCACTTCCTTTTTTTCTTTGAAAGGACATGTGCAGCCTACCATAATATATCATTATTAAATCTGCATGGTGGAGTGTGGTGAGGCTCTGGACAAAGAGCGGGTCATCCACTTATTGGAAGATCAGTGGTTTGATCCCCGGCTCCTCTAGACCACATGTCGAAGTGTCCTTGGGCAACATACTGAGCCCCAAATTGCTCCTGATGGCTGTGGCTGTGTGTGTGTGAAAAACTGAGTAGCAGGTGGCACCTTGTACAGTAGCCTCGGCCATCAGTGTGTGAATGTGTGTGTGAATGGGTGAAGGTGACTTCTGTGTAAAGAAAGAAAGGCGCTATACAAGTGCAAGGCCATTTACCATTAACAGTAAAAAAAAAAAACGCCCATTAAAGGTATACTATGCAGGATTCTCAGTTACTGTTAGTTATTGCCAATGATAGTGAAAGTAAAAGCCAATCCCAGATTCATTCTCATGTTTCGGGTGCTGTGTCCCTTGGATGTCTGCTGCTTACAGTCTGGTACCTGATCACTACCTTAATATAAAGCTCACCTGAGCGCTGTAGAGGTACACGGCCATAAACGACAATACAGCAAAGATAAGAACATACAGGCAGAGTGCAGTGACTCTGTGGAAAAATACACTGCAACGCACTTCTAGTGGGTCATAAGTGAGTCTATGCCGATGGTTCCCAACTGGTGGGTCACTGGTCCATTCTGAATGGGCCGCAAGTGACTCATGAATGTGTCAAGTTTGTAAAAAACACACTTTATTTTAAAGTATAGTGAATTTCCTGCACAAGCTTTTATTTTGAAGTGCCAATTTTTGCTGTAGAGTTAGTGAATAATGGACAGCTACTGAACAGAGACAGCACATTAGCTTGAGGACATGGCCAAACGCAAGTATGATGCTGAATATATTAACCTTTGTGAATAATGAGTAAGGAAAAATCTGGACCCCGTGGCTGAACCAGTTGGAAACCTGGTCTATACAACTTTTTTTTTTTTTAGGAAAAGCCAGCATAGTATGTCTTTAGCATTGTGTTGTTGACCTCTACTGGCTGTACTGGACACTCTATTAGTTTTAAGACTTTTGGCAGTGCTGGGTTTCCTAGTTAAGAAGCATTTTTGGGTTTGACACGTCCATCACAGCCTTTAACTCCTGCTCACCCTCACTGTAAATGTGCTGTCTCTTTAAGCCCTGAGGCTGCACCGGCTAATCGTATGAGTGCTCATCATCTCTCCTCAACCCTGCACACGTTTATTTATCCTCTTTCATTCTAAATAGGAGCACACAGTTATCTGAGATAACTACATTTAAGGTTGAAGAGTCAATTCTCCACCTGCATTTGAAAGACTGAACTTCAAGTGGATTCACATGGTCATTTAAACTGGCCACCATCATATTAATCTGAATTTACTGAGAGACGCAGGAGGAACTGTGCCCAAGACTGTTTTCAAGTTAACAATGTTATAGCTGCCTTCATCTTAATGTTGAATGAGCTCCTTCCTGGCAAAGGACGGTATCAGAGTGACTCATTTGAGCCTTTGTAAGAGTTAATATATCATCTTAGTAGTCGGCATTGTTTTTTAATGTTCCTTAAATATCTGGCAGCAATTTTAAGCTTATTTATTACTGCCACAGGCTTCCTGTGTATCTGAAAATCACACACATTAAAGTGGGTTTGGAAAGGAAGTAACCTATTAAATCAAAATGAATTACTTTGTATCAAAATAAAGTGACACCTCAGCATAATCTTTGTCATTATATAGTAATTTTGGTGGGTTTCATCCAGTAACCGTATATTTTCAGACACAGCAGATGTCTGTGGTGGCAATTATTCTAACAAAAAAAGCTGAAAGATATTGTGGTAAAGACAGAAAATAGGAGTCTGAGGTGTTGATTCCCATCGAGAGAAGAATGGCAAGCACCCACATGACAAAAATGCTGGCTTTGTCTTTTCTGTATTTTCCATTCCTGCATTCTTCCGTAAAAGGGAGGGCAATGTCGGGGAAGCAATAAGCAGCAATTTGTTGATTAAACTGATAACTATGAGAAAAAGTCCAAGGACTATTAGCTGAGGAGAAATAATTAAGTCATGAATAGCTCTGCTGAATAAAGGCAGAAGTCTGATTAGAATCATAGCAGGTCTGCCTACAATGACCCGAAGGCTTGACAAAATAATGCAGAGGTTGTTACTCTGCGCAATTAATCGACACATTATAGAAACCGCAATATGGCCAAGTGCAATATCCAAATCACAGCAGCTGCAATTTTTTGATCAAGATAAAATCTGTCACAACATATTGTTATAAATGAAGTACTGTGGAGCTACAGAGAAGCCCAGTTATACCTTTCCTTCTCTGCATAGTCGTTGTGTAGCTGGAGCTGCTTCTCTTGGGCCAGGTTCTCAGCTTGATTCTTCAGAGACTGCTCGTACTCGCGGATCTTCTCCTTCAAGGCCTTGATGGTCACCTCTGGAGGAGGAAGAGAGTCGGACGTCGTGAGAAAAGAGAGGAAGAGTTAAAACACAGGCAATTTGCAAAATATATAGATAAAAGACTACAGTGGCTTCCAAGATGTGATAAATGGCAGTGATGACGATAATGCTTCTGATGAGGGGTTTGACCTTTGCTTAAGGAACAGCGTTTCATATCCTACATTCTTCCTCTGTCAGCACAGACGAAAGGCCTTGGCCCCTATGGCTCCTGCTTAATCTTTACATCCATGACTGGTATAGAATATTCAGCGTTCACCAACAGTAGATATGCTGTATTCATTAGGACTGCATTAGTGCTGAAACCCCATAACCTGCTGACGGCTGAGCTCTGTATGGGGCAGCCTGAAATAAATCTAACACATAACTGGGGTAATAAATAGGCCTCCATGTGTGTGTGTGCGTGTGTGTTTCTCAGAGAAAGATATAAGTGAGTGAGACAATGATAAAGAGCATTGCTGCTTGCTGCCTTTGACTGAGGGCTCTTAGCACTTTGTGTGTGTGTGTGTGTGTGTGAGAGTGTGTGTGTGTGTGTGTGTGTGTGTGTGTGCGTGTGATTTAAACTCCAGTCTCACTGCTCTGACACATAATCAATAGAGGAGAGTCCCCTCAGAGCCCTCTTACCCCTTAACTGCTTAACTGAACTTTAAACATTTAGGTTGCGGGGATCAATGGCCATTGCACTCTTTTGTATGTGTGTGTGTGCGTGCGTGTGCAAGTGTCGGGCAGGTCGGCGTGTGCGTTTAACAGGAGTGGGAGTTCCACAGTGTGTTTTGGGGTTTAAATATCCCCCATCTATTGAGGCGGGAAGGAGGGATAAAGGATGAGGGAACAGGAAAATCAATGGCAGAATGGAACCCTGCCGCTATCGAGCTGTTCCAATTAACTCTCACTGAGGAAAGGGGGATTCCAAAACATTCCCTTCTCGCTCGCTCACTCCTCCTTTTCGACTGAAATTACACCACTTTTATTACTCCTTCTCACTCATCTCTCTGCCTCTGTCAGTTTTTCCATCTTTCTTTACCCTGAGGTAGCCTGTCGTTTTTTATTCATGAAACTGTGCCTCGTGTTTTTTCTCCCTGAAAACCTATTTGAAAATGTAAAACCTTGTACATTTTTTGTGTTTTTGAAAAATTTATAAGGCATTAAAATATGTTCAAATGTGGCCTCTTCCTTTGAGGAGGCCTTCTAAATATGTTGCTTTGACCTTATATTTGCACTTAAAAGTTCATCAGCTTGCAGACATTACGATGAGGTTACCTTCGAGCATAGCAGAAATGGCTTCGCTGCAATTTTTCTCTTTGCACATTTTTCATTTACACGTTTCTACCTTTTACATTTAACAGTGTGGAATTTCTCAAACTAGCAGCAGTAAGAAAATCCTAAAATAATTACAACATTACATCTTTTGTTGTAGCATAACTGAAAAGTTAAAAAAGGCATCTACCTTTGTACAATATTTCCATCTGACAGTGATTACTTGAAACTTTATGACAAATCCAGTCTTTTCACTTTCACCCAAGGTCTGTATGTTCTTCTTTTCATCAATCTATTATTACAAGGACAGTGCTAAAGATGGGGAATTTGTTGATTGAATTACAGGTTGTTCCACATGGGATGTATAAAATTACTATATTGTGAAAATATGGCACAAATTGTCACATCATTTTTTAACCTATTGGCACAAACATGAAATGTAACATACACTCCCCTGCCTATCCAGACTACTCCCTGAGCGATAGCGTGTGAGGGGAGGTATGTGTTTTAGTATCTACAGGGCTCCAGACCATGACCATTTAGTCTCATTTTGCGACCATGGAGCACCAGTGTGACTTGCAAATATTAATATATGAACTGGAGTGTTGCTTGTTTACGCCTAATGGTGCCATTACTGTTGAACTTTCTGCTAACATCTAAATGTTGTCCGGAACACGTCCAGTCCAAGCCGAGCCCGGTTTTTCAGAATAACAGCACCAGTGGTTCCAGTTATTACATTCTAACAATATTCCATCAAACTTTATTATAACAGTTCTGAAACTTTATTTAAAATGGTATTTTTTTATATCAATACTTATTTTACTCAACATACTTATAACAGTACTTCACATAATTATTGAGATGTATATTGTGTATCAAGATACTGCCGAAAAATATCACCCAGCCTTAGACAATGCCCATTGTTCAGCATCACTGTAAAGGAGCCAGTGTTATCTAAAAGGCCGTTGTCCTTTGGCCAGATGTTAAATTACTCATTCAAATACCAACATACGTATGCAGTTCTTTCTCAACGGAGCAGCCTGCTTCACCATATCAGTTTTGTTTCAGTCACATGGGTGCATTCTGCACATTAAGTGGCTATAAATATAACTTTAAAACACTCCTGAACTACAGTAATACTAGTAGAGGTATATGAAATTTTCCTATGTGCTTATCTATGATTAATTGTGTGCCCTACATTCATGTTCCTCTCAAAGTCAGAAAAATCCCAAACTGCGTGCCTTTGCATGTATCCCGTCTCTAACCTTGGTTTTTGACCTCTGCAAACTCTTTGTTGTAGTCCTCCAGTGTCTCTCGAAGTTTGGTGTTCTCTGTCTCAATGTCGTGCATCCTCTGGAGCTTCAGCTGCAGCTGCTGAGCCAGCTCCAGCACAGGTACAGGATCTGGCAGAGACAAAACACACCACGTTAACACACTGCAAAGCAGATTACACAAACAAGGGTGGCAAGGTGGCGTTGCGAGCTAGGAATAACTACATTCAAGGCCCTGTGAGAGCAGTGTGCCCTGGTGAAGTGTCCTTGAGCAAGGCAATGAATCTCATGCAGTTCCAGGAGAACTGTTCTGGAGCCAACCCTGACCTTCGATCTCCCTGTGGAGGATTACTGGTTCCAGCAAGGACCAAAAAAAAATCACAATTACTAGCAGTATTATGACAAGGTGAGTTCCATGTACAGTCACTGATGCATCGGACATCTTTAGGTCAAAGTTTGACTGTATTTGAAGAACTAATTTTATCATCTAATACTTGATAATCACAGATAAATAAATGATCAAAGGGATTTGTGGATATTTTAATAGATGTGCAAAAGCAATACATTTCATAAGTTTTCATTTCTGGTATCTTTCCACTGTTCTGTGATTTGTAAATTATAAATATTATTGTTCAACTGTAATCTTTATCATGAACCTTTAACAGCCACATGTGGATATTGTTCAATATATTGTTATTGAATTTTAATTATTCTGAAGTGTTGATAACAACCTAAAAAATCCAGTATTGTTCTGACTCTAAGGTAAATTCGTAGAAAGCATTAGTGTACTTCACTGATTAGAAAGAGAAGAACAGAACAGAGATCTGGTTTGCTTATCAAAACACGACACTGAAAGGTCGTGGTTAGTGTTCACATTCTGTTTATCCATGAAGGTTATTGAATGATACACTATCAGCCATTGTATCAACATGGACTATTGTCGGTGTATGAGATATACTTTGGTTTTGAGTGGGGGAAAAAATTCATGCGTCAACTGCTGACACAGCAAGAGAACTGGATAACTTGTAGAGAGACACAGACAGTACCACAGATGAGACGCATTAACGACAGAGATTACTGGGCTATGATCAGTTAAAGTGTTCACTATGATGCAACTTGAAAGCGAGAAAAAAGAGAAACATGGCAGCAGACAGATGGACAAAGTGGAGTCGTAAAACAGGCAATGGAAAAGGTAAATAAGAGATTAAAGAAACGGGAGACAGAAGGAAGAAAGACAACTTTCTGGAGGCATTTTACCAACATCTCTGTGAACACACAGCAGGGTTAACTGTCAGTGTGATGAAGAGAGCCCTGTCAGTCAGGCCAATCACATCTGATTGGTGCTCATGGGTGGCAGACTGGTGACAGGCAGCCAAGAGACGCAGGCGACGCTCATCAGCATGCCAGCTAAAAGAGCAGTTTGCGTGTGTGTGTGTGTGTTTATGTGTGTGTGTGTTGTACAGATAAGAGGAACTGACAGCTTACAGCTGGGGGTAAGGGCTGTGTATGTGTGTGTGCGTTTGTGTGTGTGTGTCTCATGTCTGACGCAGTTAGATATCTTAACTATGCTAATGAGAGATCAGCAGAGAACGATTGGGGAATTTCATGCTGATTTTGTGCTGTCAAGGTGACACACCATGCAGGGCTAAGCTCTGACACACACACACACACACACACACCTTGTCGCACACACACGTGCACACTTGCATAGTCTCATACAAATACACACAAGTACAAACAAACATTAAGGAACATAACTCTGCGCCCTGAATTTGGACTCCTATCTGCTGCGGCGCCCTTGAAAATCAACTTTCTCTCCATCTTATCAGACCTTCGTCCTTCACATAGGCCCCCCTCCAAATCAACTGTACAGCCTGTTAAAAGCAGTTTGACTTGTGGGCCACTGGTGCTGAGCGCTCTCGCCAGACACCTTTAATCTAAAGCAGAACACACTGGGCTGACTAACCAGGCCTTCAGTTGATAGAAGACAGAACAAAACACACTGTTTCCTCTTTCAAGACTGCTGCATTAGTCAGGCTGGTCTGTGTCTGTGTGCGTGTGTGCATCAGGCATTACATCATTGTCTCGCTGCAAGTTAAGAATAGCCCCGTCAGAGCTGGCGCTGACTTATTGGGAGCAGTACAATCCAAAGATATTACTGTAGGTCTATCCATGTGGGAATATGATGACCTCCTTACGCTATAGATGAACTCAACTTCTCTCTCATTTCTACATACACGGCCCCTCCAGGGCTCCCATACAGCTGAAAATCTCCAACCAGTAGCTCTGTGGCCTCTGTGTGTGTGTTCTGCAACACTCAGTGCTGCGTGTCCCTCCACGGCCTCAGTGTGCTGAACGTGACTGCTCATGTGTGCACTTTGCGGCAGCCAATCGTGGGCGCACTTGTCATCCGTATCAGGACGCACCTTCTGTTAAGACCCTCTAAAGGCTTCACCAGTGGGGATGAGATCTCATGGGGACATATTAAGGCGTCGCACACGCCTGGATGCACAGTGAAGGAGCACCAGAGGGACGGTGTCATGCTTTTCCTCTTCCCCTGTTGGTGCTGTCTGCATGGATAAGGGGGTCTCCTGATCACGCTTTTTTGGACTTCGGAGGTGTCTAGACAAACACACTGACACTGACACACACGAAGATGCACGCAGCGCAGACATGAAACGCAGTCTTACCTGGGACATCGATTATTTTCTTGTACACGTTCAAGAAGGCGGCCTCTGCTTCTTTACTTCTCTTACTCAAGGCATCGATCTGAAGGGAGAGAGAGAGGAGGGGGGAGAGAATAGTTAATTGTCAGTTACACAACCTCAGAAACTGGGTGTCACATCCATACACTCCAAAGGAAGGCCCATTAATTTCACAGTAAGAGTCGTCTATATATCTGTCTTTCCTCACTATGTGTCGGTATGCTGAATGCGATCGCGGTTGTCTTGACAGTGGCTGCGTTGGTGTTTCCTTCCCGTGAAGTCAGTTCAGCTGTTCAGCTGATGACTGATGCGTTTCGTTTGCCGCGTGCCCGTGCGTATCCGCGTCCGTCTGTCCTCCAGTGTGTGTGCCTAACTTCGTCTGTCCGTCGGTTTGTGTGTGTGCGTGTGCGAATGTGTGTGTTCGTTTCCCCTCCAGCACGCTGACATCATTAAACAGCTGGCTCAGTCTTTCCAGCCACAGCAGGGGCAGATTATTCAGTCAGCTCTTAGCAGCAATACAGTGTGGATCCATTACTGATGCAGCCATTAACACAAGAGGGCACGGCATGCATTCCATCACCGATATTATTGAAATGGACAGCATTAGATTGGATCCATAAGAGATTAATTCTAAAAATGATACTGGGGGAACTTTTACACTGTTTTCAATGCTGAAACATTAGGCAGCATGCTCTACTATAGTCTCTGTGTCACACTTCAATATGAGAAGCAGACAGAGTAGGCGAAACGCATCTGAAATCAAGTCTAAATCGAGGGAAACAGATGCCAAATAAAGACATTCAGAGGGTGCTACTGTACTGGGCAGAGCTACAGCTGACTACTCTGGCTCACGCACTCAGACTAAACAGCCTTGTGTTTCTCTTCCAACTCCTCCAGCACATTCACTGAGAGAAAAGGAATAAAGACAAAAGCCTATATAAGTCCAAATATAAAGTCTTCACATTCCCAGCCAAGCCAGTAGTGTAGTTGATGGGTGGTTTAGGGGTTCTTGCCACTGTAAACAGAGCGGGCTACATGTAATACTGCCTGGGCTCCTATGGGAACCTAATAAATCTCTTCACATGGCTTTGATTCATCTCTAGTTTTTTAGCCGCAAAACATCTGGCCCTGAGTAGGCTGGTGCCAGCACCCCCCCCCCCCTTTTTATTTCTCTATGTCTTTCTCTCAGTCTCTCTCTCTGGAATTCTCCCTCTTGTCACTTCCATGTTCTCTGACTCATTTTTTTTTCTTTCCTTCAATCTTTTTCAGTGTCAGTCTTTCTCACATGCTTCTGTGTCACACACTTCTGTCTATCTGGCATGTACAGGGCTCCTGTCTCTCTCCCTTCCTCTCTCGCACTCACACACACACATCCGCGCGTACACACTTCCCTACTACTATATCTCATTCTCACATCATGCTGCATCATGTACTTTACCCTCTTCATGTGCTGTGTGACATTGAGCGATCAGGATCCTCAAATGCAAGGCCACTAATGGGAGATTACTGATGCTAAGTACTAATACCTCTCACACACCAACACCAGACCTGTTCATCAGTGTCGACATGTGTGTTCACGTGTGTATATATTTAAGACTGTGTGATCAGGGTACCACCACATAATCTCATGATAAAGAAGAAACACACACGCTCACAAAACCAACGCGAAAATGATCTGCCGATGGCAGCGAAGAAAGCCGGCTGCGTGACTGTACAATGACTGGGCCAAGGTCAGTGGTACAGCAGCTTTATATAGCCCAACATGGGAGGCAGGAAATAGACATTTAATGTAGGACACACCCTACAGTTAGAGGCAGGTTAACTGCAGGACCAGAGCCATTAGAAGACCACCCAGGATTTGCAAATACAATCCTGCTGTTCCAAACTGCAGCTCTTTCAACCAATCCCAATGACATCTGCTATTACATGCTCCCCTGCCCCCATCCCACACACGCACACACACACAGACCAAGCAAAACAAATGAAGTGACACAAATGATACCTCACCAGTATCAGTAGGTTACCGATGAGAAGTGCTTGCAATTGCAAAAGGTATCCCTGACACATCCACACACACAAACACATACGTACATACGTCAGCACCTTGTGCCACCATCACTCAGCACTGCCTCGCTCCCCTATCTAACCCATAGTGTGTGAAGGGCATCAGGCTGACCTGCGTGTGTGTGTGTGTGTGTGCACGTGTGTGTATGTGTGTGTGTGGCCCCAGTGGAGTCTGATAAGGGGAGGCTATGGGAAGCAGAGACTGAAGCCTTGGATAATGGAAAAGCTTATCTGATCGATGGACCAACAAGGAACACTGAGCATGCAACATACACACACAAACACACATACACGTACACACATAACCCGTTTACCAAACTGAGGCCTTGTGGAAACAGTACTGTTATTGGTAATAATTATGACCTGAGGGCATCCACCTTTCAATGACAAAGATTAAACAGAGTATCAAGACCTCCAAGTTCCTGGGATAAAACTTTTTATTGTGTGGCCCGGGTTCTACATTCACTTAGTAAAGATTCAAGCTCCGAGGGTAAAATGCTTAGGGATGAGTTACTGTGGGACTTTAACAGGAAGACCCTCTGGTTTCTGGTGCTGTCTTGTCCTTGATCAAAGCACGGAGGGGTAAGCAAACAAAGACAGGCTAAAATTACACATTCTCAAAGCTACTCATGTTGTGGCATGCAAGCGCGCAAAATAGTCGACTGATTGATGGGCTGCTCTAAGACTGGCGCGGGTGTACAGTATTATCTCAATAATCATAAGATAATGTCTCTCTCAGTTCCGCGACCACCCACTATGTGCCTCAGCGTGTTCTGGTGTGCACGCCGTCGAGGTGTGTCAACATGAGGATGGTGGAAACAGCTGACAAAGCCGCAATTATATTGCTGCCGTTTCTATTCTCTAAATAGACTGTGGATCATCAGCAGAACATGGTGGGACCACTATAAATTACAGCATTTTTACATAACCACTGGCTGTGGTTGCTGCTCTAACACAAGAATATGGAAACTAACCCAGTGTTAAACTGTAATATTCTATGGCCAGTAGCAAAGCAGCCCTGTCACTATCTATTGAGATGATTTTGTTTGCGTGCATGTGTGTGTCCGTGTTTGTGTGTGTGTGTGTGTGTGTGTGTGTGCGCTGGGGAAGAGACACTGTTGGGCTAAATGTCCACCCACTCCAACCCCAAATAACGCCCCAGTCTAAACCAGCCGCTTCCACTCCTACCCTCTGACTTTCACATATGGGAGTGAACTGGAAATGCATGGCTGCCAGAAAGGAGGAGTCATGATGGAAATAGGCCAAAATGATGGAGGAGGAGATAGAGGGGAACGGTGGGAGTATGATATAGCACGCACGCACACACACACACACACACACACACACAAACACACAAGTCACCTCTTATAGGTCAAGGTACATTGAAACCTAGGGCGCAACATTAAATTGAAAGTAAATAAATGAGCCACAGTGAACAAAACTGGCTCATGATTCACCAGATCAACAAATAACCCTACCGAATCATGCAGACAAACAAAGTCTGAGGAAATAGCATTCGGTGAGTTGTGACTGGCTAGAGCCGGGGTTTTGTGGTGCCTTTTTTTTTTTTGCAGGATGCAATTTAAACACACCCTCGGGCTACAGGACTTCATGAATAGGACAGAAAATCAAGAGCAGAGCAGAGCGAAGAAAAGAGGGAGAGGAAAGAGGGGAAATGAGATAGTGGCAAGAGGGAGAACAGGAGATGGCAGAGAGAAGAGAGGAGGGAGAGAAGTGAGAGAGAAGAGATGACGATTTAAGAGGAAAGACGAAGGCGGAAAAAGGGGAGAGAAGGGGCACTGAGAGAGGGAGCAGGACCAGTCGACGAATGTCAAACAGGCTTTATAAAATGCACTGTTTGAATGCTGAGCTGGAACATGTGAGTCAATCACTGTGTCAATATGAATTCCCAATAACACACTCACCTCTCCTTGGAAGCTCTTAAGCAATGGGGCGACCTGTTTCCGGAAATCCTAAAAAAAATAAAGAGAGGAGGATGTTAGTAATACGGACTCTCAAAATTGAGAAAATCAACAGTCAATACAGAGGAAGATGTGGCAGTAATGACTCAAACAAGCACAAAATTCTCCAGGTTTTGTCCTTATTCCTAAAAAGACAATATTCCTACTAAGCTGTTGGCTGATGAAAATAAATATTGCTCTAATATTCCCATTTACGCGCAGCCATGCATACTGTGAATAATGTGCCCTTACATGCCGCTATCACACCAAAATATGGAAAAGTAGAACAGCTGGTGCTGCTTGTGCCATTTTGCATGTAATGCATCAAAAGGAGAATTTTTTCAAAGTTTTTCCCTGGTGGCGAACTTGTTCCAACTGTGTGAACACAGTCTCCTCCTTAAATTTTTTTAGCCACCTGCTTGAAAAAGTTGGTGTTGCGATATCTACAAATATCCAAGTCTCTCATAATGATTAAAAGTAGGTATGTTTCTCATTCTGACCAGAAAAGTGGGGCTTTTCTTTTGAGCATGCATCTCTACCCGAGCCTTGCAACCTGTTGGCGAGTTGGTATGTTTACAACATATGCATGGCAACGCACAGAGCTGACTGTAAACAGGCAGGAAGCTGTCTGCAGCAAATTAAAACAATGGAGGCACATACGCTAACTGCACCGTATACAGTCCAAACAAAGCCCCTAAAACCCAATTGAACCAACATTTGTGATAAATCTCAGCTGGAGAATGCTAAATTTGGGGAAAAGCCTAATTCGGAATATCCAAATTCAGAATATTGTCATATTGGGAATAACAGTGGAATATTAGTGTGCATGTAAACATAATGACTAATGTTCAGAGGCAGTGAAAACCTACTGAGCAGACCACATGATCAAAGAAGTCAGTCATTGAATTCAAGCAGCGACCACCCTCGCCACTGCCGATGAATAATGAGTGATGCGTGAGCGAGTGATGAACATGAGGGTAGGGAGGAGGCCAGGTTTGTACCCTGAGGTGCTCTGGCGGACTGCGTTTCTCACAAGAACAGGTGCAGCACCACCTGGGCCACCCAGAGGCACCACTAGTGCGTGTGAGACAGAGAGTGAATGAGCCACAGAGTAGGACTACAGTTAATGCAAATTGTCTCCACGCACCAAGTTTTTACTATAAAGCAAATGCTTTTCGTCCCGCAAGTCCCATTGCATGACTTTCCAGTACGAGTCAGCGGTTTCAGATTAGATAGCCAGTCGAGTATGTATCAGGGGAACATGCAAATCACCATGCTGTTAGCTGAGCCTACATCCTGACAAACTGCACTGGAGCGTACGGTAAAAAGCATGGCAGAATAGGACATTCTGTACAGGAACATTTGATTTGCACAGTTTGTGGACACACACACATAACACAAAACTGCCTAATAAAGATGTGAAGTAGGGCACCGACAGATGTGTGCTCGAGAGACTCTGCGCCTTTTAGAAAACCTCCGCCTAAAAGCCTAACCGATGCTGCGGGGAGCGTGCATCCCAAACTGACCTGAGACCAGTGTCTGGGGCTGGGCCTAATCCCAGGTTGGTCCAGACAGGCTGCTTGTCTGGGGCTGAGGACAGGTCATGACCTTGGTGACCCTGCCCCATTGTTACCTCATCAGGGGTCGTTGTGGCTGTTTGTCTGGGCCAATTCAATATTCCCCTGCTGGGGATAATGACCTCCAGCCCGCCCCCAGCCCCCCTCCTCTGCCTTGGCTCTCCCCTTCTCACACACACACACACACACACACACACACACACACACACACACACAGGACAAGCATGCGCAAGAAAAAAAGAAAAAAAAACACCCACACAAAAACACCAGAGTGGCATCAGCTCTGTCATTTGCATTAGATTTTGATTATATCCTAATTTTCCATTCAGTTTCCTTTCATTTAGTTTTTAGATGACCCGCACTAGCTCCTGTTTGGATAAATACAAAGGTGTTTTTCTGTTTTTCTTATCTTATTTCACTTTAGCTCCCACTATTTTGTCAGAGCCAAGCAAAATATGCTCAAATGTGTCTGTACTATTAGTGTAAATCAGCGTATAAAACCTTTTCATTTCCCTATTTTACACTTGCAGTCTGCCATTATCACAGTGGCTTGAAACATATGTAAATATTTATGACCAAAAAAAGAACCCTCTGTATAATGTAATGCAGTCTACTCCTGTAGTCCTGCAATAATTACTACCTTTGTACAAATCATAACGTTCAACTTTTGTTGAGACTGCATCTGCATGACGTGCTGCCTCAACACTGCCATAATAGTCTGAAGTTGCTGTATTAATCTTTTTTGAACGTTTTAGGCAGAATTAATTAAATTCCTGATGTTATTTGAGTTTAGACGTTTATCCTCTCATCTTGCATTTTTGTAGTAAGTTTTGGGGGTTGACTAAACACTGCAGTTTGACAAGCTTGCACATACACACACACACACACACACACACACACTTCCTTATGAACACACACATTAAACCTATAAAAACAAACACATTTAAATAACTGGCAGAGTCGAGCCACTGCTTTTGCTCAACACCCGAGCTCTGAACCCCTTTGGACCACTCTCTGGTGCTCCGCCCCCCTGCCCCCTCCACTTCTAAAGATTTATGACCATATAACATAACAATGTACACAGACACCATGGTCAATCTGTGTGTGTATGTGTGTGTGAGAGTGTGTGTAGCGAGGGGAGTAGAGGGGGCCAGGCAGCAGGAGATGGATGGCTGGTGTGTGAGCTGCCGGCAGACAGCAGACAGGCCAGCCCGAGGAATCCTCCGGGGAGTATGGAACTCCCATTCGCTGTCTGTCTGCCCTGCAGCTAAACACAAACGTGTGTATGTGCATGCGTGCGCACACACACACACAAGCACACACAAAGTTGTTTTACTACCTCTGCCTCTGGCTAGCAATCTTTGGGACATTTTACAACCATTCCCACCCTTGCCTTTATAACAGTGTGGTAGAAGAGTCTTGACTAACTAAAAGGAAATTAAGAAGTGGATGAATAATTCAGGCAACTTAGGAAGCACAGTGAGATGTAGTCTCAAAAAAAAAAAAAAATCAACAGTGTGTCAGTCCTAATGAATTATGAAAACTTTGTTTTCACGCTGCATTTCTTTGCACTACTTTCAAAATGCTACAAAAGCCTGCGTGTGTGTGTGTGTTATTATGCAGACCATGAGTGCAGTTCACACCGAGTACAGCTCAGCAGACTAGACACAGTCAACGTGGGCCGGTCTCCTGGTTGTTGAATAATGGATCAGAGACGGACTCCCGCTCAGCCTAATGCAGTCTGATCTGATGTGACTGTGATCTCCGCTGACTGGTGCAGACCACAGAGAGCTGACAGCCCGCTCTATAGGCTGGTCAACCACACACACATGCACACACACACATACACATACACAGCCACGCAAGAGACAGAAAACACAGCTCTGCGAACACACACTAGACGATCAGGGCATTTTTAATCAAGCGCGGGCCATCACACGTTATGAACCAGCCTATTTGGTAGGCAGCCTTGATGCTCATACACCTCGAATGCCGGGATTTTTAGTGCTGATTCCTATTGAGCCTGTTACAGCCCTGTAATGAATCCTGTCGCTCGTCTGGCCTGGCTCAGATTCCTCCTCCACATACCAGGGAGATGCCAGGGGCCACACAGACGCCAGAGGAGCCTTCCTAAATCACAGCCTTGTTACACTGATGAATGTGTGTGTCCTGTTCTGTGATCTAGGCTATCTGCCTCTGTGTGTTTGTGTGTGCGCCTCTGCTTCTCTGCATGTTTTCTTTGTGTGTGTCTCTCTCTCTACCTCGGTGTGTGCGTGCGTCTGCCTCGCCTCCTGTGTGTTGCTAGTTATGTGGTTATATTTGAAAATGAGATTAGAGATGAATGTGTAGGGTAAAGTGAAATTAGCATCTTCTGTATGCAGGTACAGTTTCCTCTGGTGTATATTCCTCTACACCGGGTGGGCTACAAGCTGAAGTCAATAGTCACAATCCTCATCCTGTGGTAACTATAATAGGCCTACTGTCAACTCCACCGAGAGTTGACAATTTTCTATCCACAGTCTACTCCATTCATACATAATTCATACTACCATCAATAATTCACCATGGTGACATTACCAATAATAACACAACAATACTTTGTTTTCGCTGTGTGGTTTAAAATGTGTTGCCTTGGTAACAGAGATGAAACAAATATTCCCAGGAGGAGTGATGGGAACACAGGAACAGGACAGAATTCCCTCCTGATCCCACTTAGTAGTGTTGTCACACTCTTTCTTTCTCTCCCTCCTGCTCTGCCTCTCTCTCATTTCTCTCTCTCTCTCTCACATACACACTCACGGACCACACTTTCCGCACGCATAAAAAACTAGGTCAGATAATACAAACTCCTGAGGGGTTTTCTGTTTTGTCTCTTTAGGATTTCAGGGAAACTAATGGAGAGACTATTTTTGGGAGCCAAGCCCGCATCTCTGCGCCGTCTACTCCTCCCCTGCTTTCTCAGTAAATAATCACGGCTACATTTATGAAGAGGAGAGGAGACGCAGAGAAACACTGAGGCAAATCAGGATTGTCAAAAGAATCGCGGGATGTATGCGTGGCTGTGTGTTGGTGCGTGTCTGTGAATATCTGATTTTCTCACCTCTGGTGTGTTCTTCTTGAACTCGCGGCTCAGGTCGATTAGTTTCTTCCTGGACTGTTCACTCTCGTCCTGTCTGTTGGCAAGCTGTGTGGCGGTGGCGTCTAGTTCTTTCTGCAACACAAACAAACAACTTTTTTAGTTTTAGCTGAGAACAGAGCGGCACATTTTATCATACTTGTCATTACCGTCTCTGTTATTATAATCAGCATCATTGTTATCATTCAGAATAAAAAAAGACAGGAGCTGCTTTCTGACTAGACAGCAGACTCCTTGACCCATCTGGCGTGCTGCAGACTACCCGTCCTGCCTCAGCTGAACTTGGCCAGTGTGTTGCAGCAGCAGAAGCAGAAAGCAGAACCGCAACACCGATGTCCCGCCAAGGAAAACCCAGCTCCACCAGTAGTTTCATCTGCTACCAGCGCAAGCAATATCTGGAGCTATTCAGCCTGTCAGTCAATCAGTTACCACTGTGTCGGGCATGACAGCTTATGTAGCAATAGACTACTAGTACTACTGCGTACACAGTTCACAACAATTATTGACTGTCTGCACCAGACGACCCCTCCCCTCCCCACATAACAACAGCACAATTATCAACAACAGCAGTGTTGTCAAGACTGAGGCAGGGCCCGCCTTTATCCACATCCATTTTGCATTGTTATTAATAGCTATTTATGGGACTTGTTCCAGATGATGGGCCAAGTGCTGACATTAACAAGACGTTCAGGCCTTGTAAAGATTGTATCTCTCTCTGCTGAGTGTGTGAGCATTGCTGGATTATGTTTCTGTTGGATTCTTGCCTCCTGTCACGCTCACTCCTTTTTCCCCCCTCATTTTTCCGTACTCCCTGCAGATCATCCACTCACTCATTCAACCAGCAGTACCTTCTCCTCCGTTTAAATCGCTCTCCTCTCCCTTTACTCCGCCTCCCCCTTTTCTTCTGCCCCCTCCCATCCACCTCCTGTGAGGCCGCCCACCCCTGAGAGTGATTAAACGCTGCTGAAGGGCCGTTATGCTAACTAACACACTAATCATTTAATACACACATTACCACAGGGGCCCTTGTGGCTCAGTCTGCTGACAAGGTCCCAAAACACACTCACGCACACATACCCACCTCCCCACATCACCCACACCCCCGACGCACACAAGAAAATACAACCCTCTAAAGAAATAGTGTGATCAAGTACTAATTAGGAGATTTTTCCCCCGTCAGCATTAAGTTTAATTCCCTGACCAGCCGTGATCTCGTTTTATCCACAAACCATAAAAAAATATAACAAATGTTAGTCGACTGTCCTCTGCAATGGATTTTACGCAGCAGCACAGGACGTTCAAAAAAATAAAATAAAAAAAGACTGCTCACTTGCTTACATGCCATCTTGCTCTCGCTGCCCATGGAGCAGTTGATGTAGCAGCCTGTCTGCCCATGGCCATGGAGCAGCTGCACTATCTGTTAGTGAATTCGAGCGTGCGCAGAAGCCTGTGCAACGCTTGATGAAAGGAGGAACCTTATAAATTTTAATCATGTTAAATTAATTGTCAAAAAATGAATGCTCTAGTTCATGAATGGAGGTGTAATTATTATATTGGTAAGGATTAGCTACAGGAACAAGAATATAAGGCCCAGTTGGTTCGAGATACTAACATCAAATTTGGTAGATATTAATCACAATTTGACGTATTAGGCCTTAAGGCTAATACATCTTGAATCATTTAAATATAATGACTCACTGGAACACTTCGGTTTCAAGCCTGATCAGAATTCAGTAGGCAGAAGCAGCAATCAGGACAAATTTAGGTAAATCCCAAAAGCACAATATAAAATAATGCCGTTAATCATTCAAGTCGTGGCGTTAAACACGAGGAATGAATTTTTAAAATATAGATTACATGATCTCAATCGCTACAGAAGCAAAATACGACAGGAGACCGATTAGTACAGGTTTTTGAATTCAAAGTGCGTGCGTGTAACGCAACCTCAGGACACAATTAAGTGCATCAACTTAAAAAATACAGCTTGAGAAAGTGCATTAAAACAAAATATATTGAAATGAAGTTTGGTGTGCAATATGTAAAAACATCACTGCCTCTAAAACACTGTTTGTTTCTCTTATGTGAGTTATGGGTTTATAGAAATAGGGACATAACCTTTAGTCTAGTTAGAAAATGTACAGCTCATGTTGTTGCTTGAGTTGAAATATATAACCTTGTAAAAAACACCTTCAATTAAATTTACTAGATTGCTCTTTGATGTGCTAATTAGCCCACGCAAACTTCAAGTCAATTACTTTCAACTTGTTTTCCAAAAGTCAAAGCAATTCAACACAATAATCTATTCACATGAATTGATTAATGCGCCCTGTTTCAGGAGTAAAACTGAAATAACCACAAACCTCCACTAGGGTTGTGCTTTAGGAGGTCATGTGCCAATCCCTGACGCCCTTGATTCTTTCCAATCCCTTTCCAAAACCCTGCACATATCCCAATGTGTTACCAAATCCCCATTCCTCCCCAAAAAATTCTCACTGCTAAGCTAAATAAACACATCACACATGAAAGAGGATTGATTCAATGCCAAGTGGGCAAGTAATTATGGGCATGGTCTCAGTTTGAAAAAAAAAAAAAAAAGAAAAAAGAAAGAAAAAAAAAAAGGACCCTCAGACTCAGTCAGGTTTTGACTATGCAGCAAACTCTCTGCCCACATCAGCAGACACAGGCAGACTTTACACTCATCTTGCTGATAGAGCGTAACATCCAAAAGTGCACATTCCCTGCTGCCTGCCCCTTGTTCACACATCAAATCTTACTGACCATTAGGGAACTGATATTATTCCCATTTTAAGCAACGTATGAGCACGATAGGTTGTCATACTTAAGTGCCTTAAGTGAAATACTGGACAAATATGTTTGGGTGTTTGCTCTGCTGAATGCTGTTTTTGTAGGACGTGGGTTCTTAGCAAAATAAAACAGGACTGAACTGTGGTCAATTTACATGTTACGAAATGCAGACCCAAGCTAGAAACACACAGGGGATGCCATTTTTCTCCTTATACCTTTGTTATTTGTTTTTTTACAGGCCTTTTTCAGTTTATAAAACAAACTTGAACCTTCAAAGTGTTGACACAGGTTTGATCCTATGTGCAACGTTTTTTTTCCATAGCCAAATGTGTCTGACTGAGCACTTACATAGGACCAACAGATGCAACTTCCTCACAAGGCGATATTCTTAAGCCTATACAGGGTATAGTAACACAGTTGCACAATTAAAATTGGTTGATATTTACTCTAATGAGATTGTTTAATGTCAATACAGATGACCTGCTTGAATTCTTTGCAGTGAGATCTGTCAGTGCCCAATTGGTCCAGCTACCTGATCCTTGCTATAGCACCCACATTGCAGTTTGTGTTACTGTCATGACTAAAGATAGCAGATTAATAGATGGCTAAATTGAAAGATGAAGACGTTTCAATTTTATTACGTCTGCAATGGTGGCATCTGTCACTATCCATCTGAAGTCATGATGGTGTGCAGACTGGGTAGCTAAAAGGATAGAGCATGTTAGCATGTTCCAGTTTATACAAACAGGTCAGCAGTGCAAACACGGCTTGTAAAATATTGGCAAACTGTTTTTGAATCAAACTAAAGGAAGTCCATATCAATACATCCCTAATTAGGTAGACAGACATGTCTAACTCATGTTGCATGTTTTTAGCTTACTTTCAAACTAGGTGTCAGTTATGGCAGGGTTTATTTTAGATATTATTAAGCAGCATCCACGAGCAGCGATTAAATTCAGCTATGCCGTTGGCTTCATCAAGCTCCAAACTTTTGGATGGCAATACTCTTAACTTTAGGCAAGGCTGCTCTACAGGGGCTCTGCCATCTGGCATACCACTGGGACTTTCTTTCTATCATGTTTGACATCAATGATTGACACCATGCTAGTCTGATGAACCTTACAAATTAACATGTTTGACAAGGAGCCAAGACATGAGGAAACTAATTAACAAAATCCAACAACATGCAAATTAGGGGGGGGGGTCTATATTTCACAATGCATGGCTAATGTAATGACAAGAAATATAATTAATTGCAGAGGCAAAGTGCAAATACCAGCACTTGCGTGGATGCTTGAATGTAGTGCCTGCAGTGTACCACAGAGCACCAAATAACATGCATTAGATACGTGTGTACTCTGTGCTTGGGCCTTCAGGCTTGGTCTCTGAGGTCAACACTCTCTGGCTCTCCTTGGCCTGACTTTGAAATGTTTTACTTTTCAAATCTGGAAACTGTTTAATTTACTGGTGAATTAATTCTTTTAACCATTTCACATTAACTGCAGCACTATTTTTAAATCTGGCTATGGCTGGTTAGGACTGCACTGTCTAGTTTAGCAGAGGATGGAATATGGTGTGTGCAGGGGAGCATTAAGTGGGCTGTAATGTCTGTGTGATTGCTGTAACAGCCCTGCTTGGCTTGGCTGGACTGGCCCACAGCAGCAGTCCCTGTCCTGGTTCATTTGGTCGTCTGGTCAGCTGTAAAGACGATTGGAACAGATTGCCAACACTCCCTAGAGAGACTTCAACACCGACTTGGCCAAGAAGCCTCCCGCACACTGCTCCACACGCGTGTGCTCTCACATGAATGCACAGACAGGCCGCTGCAGTAACTTGGGGAGCCCAGTCTTTCCACATTCTTTTGAACTCTGTTTCAAAAAGAGGAAGTCTGCTAACATGTTCGCCCAGCGAAATTTGGCATGGTGAGCTATATTTGCAGCTAGGAGGGGAGGATGGGCCAAACGGAAATGACTATATCTCCGTCCTACAACTGTGGTAATAATACTAATCACTGATAACAGTCACGGGTAAACAAATCCTATTACCACTGGCCATCAGACCCAAGGTGTATGTGTGTGTTCATCTCTCCTAATGAAATTCCTTCCACTCGTCTGCAGGCAGAAAGAGGCCTTCTATCTGACTAATTCGCTCTAATTACTCTAATGAGCCACAGGTGATGATACAGTGAGACTGATTAATTAAATGGGAGGCACCAATCAGGCATGTCTGATTATGCCAATCATATCGACTACAGACTAAATGAGATAACAGGAGACAGACGCACTTTAATTGAGGTATCAAAACTTCATGGAATTCCTTATGCCCTCACGCTCCGACGATGCCGAGACAGATAGGCTGGTGGAATGACAACAAAGTTATTGTTATGTACACAGTATGAAGTCAATCTGCAGCTGCCGTCTGTGCCGCCACGGTGACCAGGAGTGCACACAGAGGGGAGAACACCACACAAGGATTTGCTTCAGATCTCATTCTCTGTGGAATAATTGGGACTGTAACTGCTAGAAACACTTTGTTTACACCTAGTCTGCAGTCACACATGCCAAGTAGTCTGCCACCGCTCCTTTAGTCCAAACACAATGTAGGTTAACTGCTCCACATTCGGTGCATGTTTTACACATTAATCTAATGGAGTACCACTCTTGAATTCAAGCCAGGCGCAGCAAGAGACGGACAAAAATACATTAACTTCTTCTTGGTAACACTAACACCATATTAGTCACGGTGCAGAAGAGGCTAATATTTTGAAATAAAACTTTTCTGTGTGCATTACAAAGTGAGAAGCCTTTTCACAGCCCCTGTACTTGGCAACATGACACAGATGTTTAAGAGATGAAGTTTTCTGTCCTGCCAGAGCAGTCGCTAATCTTTCCTTTTATCTCTGACATGTCTGAGGCTGTTATGTGGTTATGATAGTAAACAGTAAAGGCGTCTGGAAAGATGTCTTATCTGAAATCTACGAGGCCTACCTCTGAAACTCCCCCTCCATCTCCCCTCACAGCGTTTCACCTTCTATGCGGCTGACTGTTCTGTATGCCAAACCTACTGTGTGGGGGTGGAGTCGTGGGGTGGCGGCTCAGTCAGGAGCGACAGCCACGCTTGCTACAACGACACGGTACATGATCACAGATCACAGGCACGCCCCCTCAAAACACAGCACAACAGCAGCACAGATAAGAGACTACAATCCTGGCTGCCTGTCTGCCTTCCTACCTTTGACATAGCAGGGTGCAGAACTTTAAATGTGCCAGCAGACGCCGTTTTCACAAACCACACAGGGTTTGAAGACGCAAGTCATATCCTCCTGAATCTGTTTTTGCTTTTCCTCTCACCCATTGGAGTCAAAGCCACAAAGTTTTCTTAACCGCAAGCTAACACAATAGTTTCACTGTGACAACTGCGGTCTAAACACTTTTCTGTGTGTGTTTGTGCAACTGCGTGTGCATCTGTGTTTGTGTGCAGAGCGGTTGGGGGCGGGGGGTCAGCCTACCACTCTCCACAGTCTAACAAGATGCTTGTGGTCCCTGAGCGTTTTGCTCCTTTTTTTGAACACAGATCCATATCTACCAACAGCACAGGAGCTGTCAAGACTCACCTCACCGACGCTGACGCAAGCCTGGATCAAAAACAGGCTTTTTACACCGCAGCCTCGTTTGTATTGATCCATGTTTCTCTGCTGAGAGACTGGTTGTTGTTTTATCTCCCCAACATCCAAGCCTTAACTCTCCTGAAGCTTACTGAGAGCTAGTCATTATTTTGCCCGACCTATTGTCTGACAAGGGGTTTCAGAGGCCAGGCCCGAGCCTAAATACAAATATAATGAGACTAAGATGGTTTCTGGCGTAGAGGAAGTGCAGCTCACTTGGTCTCATTTTGTGGAGTTCGAATTTAGCTGCAGGCCCGTGTCACAAAGGGTGAGTGGTGTGGAGGGTGCAATGGGAGGAGAGGGGTATGGCGATATGCTCGGGTGTAATGCATTGGTGAAAGGGCAAGATTTTTCATCCCTGCGTTTACAGGGTGGAACGGCTAGGATATTGAGATCTGAGATAGGATCAGAGGGTAGTGAGCTGTTTCAGCTACGATAAAGGCCACGCATTACAAACAGAGCACAGATAGAGAGAGAGAGGGAACCAGAGAGAGAGAACCGGGGAGAGAGGGAGAGAGTATCACACCTCTCATCCCTGAATTAATGCCTCCATTCTGCCAGGAAGCCATTCTGTGCCAGTGAGAGGAGATTGGGGAGGGGATGAGTGCACAGATATGGACTAAAAAATGGAAACTGCGATCATGGAGAGGGGCGATAGGGATTAATCAAGTCTGGAAGAAGAGTGGGGCTCTCCAGGCCTTGTAGCACATATACAAGCCTGGGTCCCAAGGACTCGGGCAAGCAATTGACACCGCCGCTATTAGTTTATATGACATCAAATGCGCATACAAGTAACTATTGGTGGACAGTGACAGGGCCACAGGTGCAGGCCTGCAGCGTTGCAAACATCCACTCATCATCCTACACTCGTATGCGAGCTGGTCTTTTTGGCCTAGAAAGTCTGTGACCCCGAATAATGGAGCAGTGTTCAAAGTTGATCTAATTGCATTAAGATCTGATCTGTTCTCAATTCGTTAGCCTATTTGATTTGTTGTAATTCACTTATACATCCATTTAAGGACTGCAAGCAGCTTCATGCTATTGGCACAGTGTCAGGACAGTGAAAAAGGGTCTGCATCACCCTCATGTGCCTCTGGTACATTTAATTCCCGCTTTGCATGATGCCCTTTTCCATATTTTAATTTAGCCTTGTCTATCTGTTGTATCCAGTCATTTTCTAGACGCCTGATGATGACACATCAGCAGGAGTTGTGCCACAGCCTATAAAAGCAGCGTGTTGACTTGTACGCATTAATCAAAAGCATGTATGAAAATGCCCCATTAGGTTAGATATATCCAGACTCTTTAATGTGTTCAGCACATGCTGTCACTATTTTCTAGTATGGCTCAGCCTTCTGACTGAGTTTGACACCCATGGTCTATACGATCAGCGTCAACAGAGCATGTCCTGGGGCTAAGTCTTAGTCAGCCTTTATGAGTAAGAGTTTTTCTGCCCTGCTTGCACGACTTTTGAGGGGGAAAAGCAGAGAAACACAGTGAGAAAGAGAGAATGAGCATAGCTAATCCTTACAGTAATGACAGAATAATTAGCTTGCATTAGGCTATGTAATGGGTTGTAATTATATCATTTATTCTGTGTTGAGAGAATGTGATATAAAGCCTGCACAATGAAGGAAGAGGAATTGAGCTCAGTGGGAAGTAGGATGGAGCATGTGTAAGAGCTCAGGCTCTTTCTATTGATTGATCCAAACATCAAACGAACCACTAGAGTAATGGGAGGAGTGAAGGACAGCTAAAAGCTATTTGGAGCCTCCACTGCATAAAAGACTTGACCTGTTCCACACAGCCTACATATCAAAACCATCAAACAGCAATCAATAGACCAAAGCGGTCAACTCAACAAACCGTCACCCTACTAAAACATCAAACCCCCGGCCCAAGCGTCAGATGATAGGCTACACTCAGCTTATCCATTACCATCAGATAAAGAGGAGATAAAACACAGAGCCTAATCCTTTCATGTGTCGTGACAGCCACAGCAGCCTCCAAGGCATTCCTTCAGTCTGGCTCTCAAATAGTTTTATGGCGGAAGGCAGCCATTCAGTCAGCCAGCCAGCCAGTCAGGGCTGTTCTGGTCTGTTTGTCTTATTTCACAGTTTACACGCTGTTTTATAGGTAGTTATTATGGTCACCATGGTGATGCCATACGTTTTTATGGTCTTTTGGTCTGAGGGCAGAGAGTGTAATAAATGAAAAAACACACACACATGAAAACAAAGACTCACAAAACACGCTCCTGCTGTGGAAAGGTCTCCTGTCCCTCCCTTCCTCCCTCCCTCACTCTTTATCAGTCTCACCAAATGCCTATCTCCCTACTTTCTGCTTCATGTGAAACATGGATAGGCTAACGTACAATTGTCCTCTCTCATTCCACATCTGGAGCTGATCAGAGGGCCTCCTGGAAGTTGAGGCCTCTGGGCCTATTAATAACCATACCGCTGAACTCAGGGTCAGACAGCAGTCAGCGGATGAGCCTGTGTCTACTAAACACATATTCCCTTCCCCCCTTCCTCAAGAGGACAACTCTCACTTTTAAAAATGAGATGGCAGGCTGCAGAGTTTATCATGCACATCCAGTATTACACTTTTAAATTGGGGCATACAGAGACTCCTCCGACTCACAAATTATTCACAAATAAGTAAACAAAGACAAAAGTTTGAAACTTCTGGCTTCACACTTGGTCATCCTTTAAAAATAAAACAAATACATAAGCGCAGGAAAACCGCCCGGGCTAATTGTTAAACAATTTTCTCCCCTCTTGAGTTGTTTTTTTTTCTTCTCTTATTTCCACATCCACAAAAGTTCAAGTTCAAGGAGGCTAGACCTGTTAACGGCAAGACAGATGGTAAAGTCATCATCTGTTAGCTCTAAAGGTTAGACCAGTCAGACAGCCCAGGTCAGAGTGGGGTCTGCAGGGTCAGACCACCTCTGAACCCTGGCTCCAGTCTGACAGCTGCTCAGGTCAAATGTCAGGGGGAGGTTAAGGTGTCGTCTGAGGATGTCCAATGATTTTAACAGATACAGGACTGTCTATTTGTATAGAATTTACCATTTTTGGTAGAAAATGCCACGGACCAGTCCAACGTTTATTAATCATGAAGCCTGTGCAATATTAATAGCAGGGTGCTCATAGTTCCCACTACAATTTAAATTAGCAGATCAAGCATTACAGTGATTTTGGTTCACTTCACTTCACTTATATAAGACAGACGTTCTTCACTTAAATGATTACACCTCCAAAACTAAGAAAAACACGTAAGCAGTCATTGCGTACACTTCCTCAACAGAGTCTCTGACTGGGCAAAGTTCGCCAACCTACAACGTAAAACTAAAGCAGTGAATATCTTACTGAATGCAGAGAACAATTTGTTAAGCATAAACCACCCCCATCCAACACACACATACACGCACCTGTGAATACAGGGTAGTTGAATCATCATAATCGGTGGTAGTTTTCTGCTGAGCCCAGCCAGCAGTCTGTGTTATTTTTAGAGGGCTGACACAGAAGCAGGCCGTCCATTTACTCTGTGAGCTGGCAGCAGGACCATCACAGCTCTGGTTGCTTTTAAACTACCAAAATGGGAACGAGCTCAGCAACATAAACACTGCAAAGGTGTGGACACTTAACAGAAACGAAGTTAACACTGAATCAGAGCCATTACGATTCCATTACTCTGACATTAGGCTCCTTCTAACACAAGGCGGTGCATGAAAACGCCAAAACCACACACTAAACCAACGAACACCTCATCATCTTATAGGTGTGATGATACATGCTTAAGTCGGCAGGCAAAAAATACAACGACTACATTAACACTGTGAGTCAATAGGACAAAATCTCTGCGGCCTGACTTTTAAGTTATTTTAAGCACACCACCATTACATGTGAAAGTTTGTTCCATCCATTATTTCAAAGCTAAATTATGCAATTAAACAATAAAGCGTGCTCACAAGCCCTCCTTTTTTTTTAAGAATAATGAAATCCCAAACTCCTGGATGGACCAAACACTAGACAAAAGCAAGTGAAAAAGGAGAGAGCGACAGAAATTGGGAGTGAGAACTGAGGCTAAAGGTTGAAGGCTGCTCCCATCTGATGTGACTGATGGGTTGAGCCTGAAGGCCGGCTATGGATCTAGCAACTGAAGCCGTGATTGACATTGAAAATTACACAGAGTGAGCTATTAGCAGATAGCAGGCCATATCATAATTCAATCCCTACACCATCAAAGTGCACCAATATCATAATTCAATGCCAAGAACCATTAGCCTGCAGCACACCAATATCATAATTCAATCCTGAGGCCATCAGCCTTTGCCAATATCATAATTCAATACTTGGACCATTAGGACACACCAATAGGCCTATTAGAATTCAATACCTATGGTCAATGATCTAACAGGACACTGATACTGGAGTCATGGGTTGACATGGGATAAGGTCTGCGCATCAGGCCTTATTTAGCCCAGACTCCTTGATAACAGTGAGATAAACAACACTAAAATTAGGTAGGGCAAGTGTTTCACCAATAGCTTGGCCACACCAGACGCTGAAGGCCACAGGGTGTTTGCTTCAGAAACACATTTCGGCAGGCTTATGCAGAGGGACACGTTTGTTGAACAAAATGAAGCTCTGCATTAGCTTCAAACTCAGCAGTGCGCTCAGCCAAACTCGTCAAAAATGTTCTCAAACACTGGCCCCCAGTGTGTGACCGGCGTCTGCAGTTGGTCTAAATTATCACATTGTGGCACCTTGTGGGAATGGGACTCCGTTTCGTTTTCTCGTCCATTGCCTCTGTTTATATTTCCAGGTTAACATCTTGTTTAGCTCCTCAGAAATACTGCAAATCTCATCCAGGCTCAGCTTGCTGGGTCATCAGAAATCCGCACCTTAACAACCAATCAGATGGATTTCGAGGGCTCAGATTTCCTCGGCTGCTTTAAGACAGTTTTTCACCAGAGTTGTCATTATTTAAAGTTATTCTCACCGCACATTTCTTAGGTTTCCTCACTTAAGTCTAATCCTCGTGTACTGCATGTGTAGTGTAAAATGACTCTGGAGAATGAAAAATACAGGAAAGAATGATGTATTACTGAAAAATTTAATAAATTACTCCAATGACAGAAGATTAATCACCAAATATCCTGACAGCTGATAAACCACTTTTCTAGTAGAAGTGCCACTGGGCTCCAGCTCCTTAGTAGTAAGGATTTTCTGTGTTTTATGTCATTGTGAACTGAATTTTTTTTTGGGTTTTTGATTGCTGGTCAGACAAAAAAATGTGAAGGTGTGATCTTAGCCTTTAGGCGATTGTGACAAGCATTTTTTTTATATATTTTCTCACATAAAATAAATGGCAGATTAATTGATAAAAAACAGAAACTTAAGTTGCATCTTTAAAATAGTTGTTCACTACAGCCCTAATTCACTACACTGTGTGACCAATACATTTTAATCACGTAGGTCACATACCTCCGAAAACTAACAGTTATTGAATAGTTAATAAAAAGGCGGCATTTTTAATTAGATCACCTTGATGATATGAAATAGTCGAAAAAAATATTGCAGGCAGGTAAAAACAAAAGCAACAAGAAAAGAGTGTGAGTGTGTGTTTTGTTGCATGAGACTGTATCCAAGCCCACTGTGCTGGCCTACACCTTCTTACTTTTCCAGTCAACTAAAGACAACGACAGACATTATTCCCCTTGGGAATGCTCAATTTTTGTTTACCGAAAACCGCAGGCTCAATATTACAAGACGAACAATACACTATACGAGATTACATCGGCCTTGGAGGCACTATTTCAAGTGTACGTTTAATTTTCAAAAAAGTGGGCATCATCCTTAAACTTACAAGTGGAAACAATTGGTATACTCCAAAGCAAGCCTAAAGAGAAGTGTCCAGTCACTGAAGCCCAAGCTCTCTCTGCTGGCATACAGAGCAGCAGAATAATGGATGCTTCTGTCATGAGATACGGTGAAACTCTATGATGCTGTAGGTGAGAGAGACTCCAAGTGGGTCTGTAAATAATGCCTGCCACTTGAAAATAGGTCTCTGGAAACTGCCCCCTGTGCTCTTGTTGCTGGTTGTTGGGTGGAAGTTTTGTCGGTGCAGTTACATTAAAAGTGTCTGAGTATTAAGTGGTGTGAAATGTGAAAGCAATATGAGCCACATCAGGTATAAATAGCTGTTTCTAACATTTTCCTGAATATTGCCGCAACTAAAGAGCTGCCTTGTTGTGTGTTTGTGATGCTACATGTTACTGATCCCAGCTGGTAAAGATACAGCCTGTCGAGATTTCAAACAGCACAGTTAACACGGATCAATTTTATTTAGTCAATGATTGAGCATGCAAAGACATAAAATTTATGTTTAAGATTTTGGCTGTCAAGCCGCAAAAGGTCATTTTTATTTTTGTGACTTTTCATAGGGATTAACTTGTGCACTGAAACTGAAATGTCTTAGTATGTTACGGAGCAGGAGAAAAGTTAAAAAGTTATAAAGTTAGGTGAAAGCAGGAAACATGGTTTAACAGAATCCAGATACTGAAATTCCACATGGGCAGTAGGCCCCTCTAATATATTGTGATGTCCACAATCGGCCTGTGGAGGAATGCTGCATCTTAAATTTGCGTATAATAAGTCTGCTGTGAAATCTGTTGTGATGATTCATTTCAAAGTGTAAGAACACATGAAAGTCACTGCAACAAAAAGTAACGCTGCTCTCTTTAAGGTGTCAGTTGGCCCAGTTTTTTTTTGTTTCAGGCGTATCCAAAGCCCTGTCTACACGCATGTGGATATTTTTGAAAATGGATATTTTTCCTCTGTCCACACAACCTGCGTTTTACAAATTATCTCCTTTCACATTACAATGCAAAAATGGCTCCAAGCGCTTGCCGGGTCAGAAGGTGGTGATAAAGGTTATTTGAACGATTCATCAAGTACCAGAGAGGAATGATCCAAAAAACCATTGTGTCTGAAGGACTCAAAAGCCCGGACGCTGAGGTGGAACAAATAACACTAGGCGCAGCAGACGCATCAGTTTGCCGAACACCAAGTTAAAATGTAAAGCAGTTAAAAGACTACGCCTTACTAACAAGACGTAAACAAGCCAGTAGTCCGCCATTGTTGTTTCCGGCACTCGCTGATCATACAAAGCAACAGCGGGCATGTGGGAATTGAGGATGTCATCGTTTCCCTCACACTACCTTTTACATGTCCACCTGGATACAAAGTAATCATATTTTTGAAAATCTTGCACCTCAGACAGCCTTTCCCAAAAATCTTTTTTGTGACCCAAGAAGAGTAGAAAAACAAAAACTCTATCTAAAAAATATCTGTGAACATGGAGCTGGGCTTCAGGATCTCTGCTTTTTGAGGAAGAAAAAATAGTCTATAACAGCATTTAAATTATAATACAATACTAAGTAGTATAGCAAAGATTATTACTCTGAGGATTTTCTACCTTACACCAAGGGTGGATGAAATTATTCTGGTATTTTACATTGTAATATTTACTATTTTCACAAACATTTGCATCATCTTAAGTACAGGCAGTTCAAATTATACACAGCCACATTGAACGTTTTAGTGTCGCTCACAACGCTTAAAATTAAAGAGGTCCCGTGAAGTTTTACATTTATGCGTCATGGAATATAGCCTATATAACTTTAATTGTTAGGTGTTCACATTAGAAAAATGTGATGTGGCACCACCCAGCATGAGCTTTATGCCATGTCACACATACAGATTCAATCATAGCTCCCTACAGCGCGACGGCACGAACACCCAGTGGTCAACAAAATGCTGACTTGGCTGAACAACAACAGGGGCAGCAGCAAGGAAGCCCCTTGTATATGATGCAGAGAAGGCAGTCGCAACGTGGTGGCAAAGCAGCATCAGAAGAAGACGACCGAAGAGTGTGTGAGAGACAGAGACTGGCAGCAGTAAGAAGGTGATTATGAGAATGATGTACATATGAATTCAAAACAAACTGAACTGATGTTAAACTATGAAGCTGTCACGGTGTTAAAAATAAAAGTTTGTAGCAGTTTGTTTTATGATGGTTTGCTTTTTTGCACAGCAGCTTGCAGTGATGCATTTATTGATCAAACAAATAAACAATGACTGACAGAATAATGAAAACTGTACAGCTGCAATAATTAATTGTCAGCTATTAAATGAATCGCCAACTAATTTGATAATCGATTCATTGGTTCGAAAAATTGATTTTAGGGGGAAAAAAGTCAAAATACTTTGATTCAAGCTTTGTATGTGTGAATATTCACAGGTTTCATTATTCCTCTATGAGAGTAAACTGAATATCGTTAGGTTGTGGGCAAAACAAGACATTTGAGGACAACAGCTTGGGCTTTGGGAAACAGTCATCGGCATATTTCACTATTTTCTAATATTTTATATTTTTTCATATTTTTCATATTTACTTTGATTCAATTTTTACAAAGCCCAATATCACAAATCACATTTTGCCTCAGAGGGCTTTACAGCATACAACATCCCTCTGTCCTTGGACCTTCACATCGGATAAGAAACACCCCCCCCCCCTTAACAGAGAAAAACCAGATTAAATCGACAGTGAAAGTATTTGTTAGTTGCGGCCCTAGAAAACTGATTGTGGCCAAACAGCTATATTTGAGATTTTTTTGCTCAGATATAAGTGTAGGAAACAACCAGCAGAACTTCCCTGGTGGCCCAGAGTGAGTCAATGAAGTGATGCGAGTTAACTTGCATAGTTTATAATAAATAGTTTATAATAAAACTATATTTATTATGTAGAATGGAGAAAAAAAGAACTTCAATTTGGGACATTGGTTTTTAAGTCTGGGACACTTAAAAAAGAAAAATCGGGACACTGGAAAAAGGGTCATTTGGAGCCCTGGTTGCTTTATCTAAAACCACAAATTACGGGAACAAAAACACATTTATGTGATATTTTTATCCCAAGCAGAGACTTCCACACCTTCCAGTTTTATAAGGAAATGTGTCTGTTAGTCACACACTTTTGCATAAAGCCTGCATTTGGGTACCTCTATTTATAGACTTCTGAAGGAGTGCTTTTTTATCTTTCGTTCAAACATCAGATGATCTGGTCAAAATTTATTTTACAATGCAGGGAAAATTGTTTAATTAAATATTCTGGTATGAACTCAAGAGAGTTAAATGTATTTACTTTTAAATCGGATAAACTGAGTCTAGTGTAGACACTCCTCAAAGCAGAGGGAGGGTGAAGAAACTGAGCCCGAGTGTGACGTACTATAAATCGCTGAGGAGTTGGGGAGTATGGGCCTCCGGTGAGAATTAGCCACTGATAAGGTAGATGAAGAGAAGTTTTTTTTTAAAGAGCTGCACATTCCTCTGTCGTACGGGGTCTTTCGCTCATAAGAATACACTATAACCTCTTAGAAAGTAGGATGACATAGTCCTGACCAAAGTAGACCGAGGGCAGACCAAAGACCTGACATGCACTCGTCCCTCACTCTGACTCATGCTTAGTCGCTCACCACCCACCAACACACAGTGAAACCTCAGTCCCAATGCCAGGTTTTGTCACTGGGCAGAGAAGCGGTTGGCTACAGTAAAAGCATGACGTGATGCCCCTTCCTCTATGCTCCCCCAGCCTGTGCAGCAACAGAGGGGTAAAAATATCCCACCAGTGAGTTCAGACAACCAGCTCATAAATTAACACTAAAACTCCTGCAGACAACAGCGGGCCAGTCGCTGAGAGATTTAAACCACTCAGGTTGCCACTGACCACAGCTCTGGGATCAGCTTACAAAACCCTTTTCCTAAATTTACCCATTAGGAGGTGGTGAATAAGAACGGGCTCTGGATCAGTTTACACCTAAGTCACTATTTCGCTGTACGCTAACATAGTGAACTATTTTTCAAAATGGCTCTAGGGTGCTTTGTTCCAGGAAATGTTATGAGGTGAGATGTAGCCTATTAGGCCTAAATTGGGAATTGTGTATAGCAAAAAGGTCTGTTCTTAATTTTCCGAGCTTACGCAGAAAATATAAAGTACAGGTTTAGGCTCAGCTATTTGCTCATATCTTATTAAGGCTCGCCTGTAATGAAGCGCAATCTCTCAAGTAGAAACACAATGTTCCAGCAAACTGCTTGACTGGGTCAAAAAAAAAAAAAAAGAGAAAGAAAAAAAGAAAAAACAACAGGAGAGAAGAGTGATGATCCCCTCTAAAGAAACTCAACTCTGTAATGGACGGACAGGGATTACAGACGTTAAAACCTCCTCCATCTGTAATTCACTGTCACCCTGCCATCATCTCTGAATCACTGATCCATTTTGCAAGTGTGCGAGACCTTGCTAAAAGCATCACTGTTGCACCCATTTGTGTTTGTAGTGGCGGTGGGGGTGGGGGGGGGGACTAGGAGAGAGAGAAAAAAAAAGCATGCAGAAAAGACAAGTTAACAGCTCGCTGTGCTGTTTCAAAGCACTCTCTGTCCTGTAACAACCACCTAGCTAGTTTCTCACACAGGGAATGGGACACACTGATCAAATAGGATTTTAATGAACATCAGCAGTTGGAGCCTGAGGAGTAGACGCTATGATGGCTTAAAGCTACTGACATCTAGGTTGGGTTGGATTTTCATCATCAAACGAAACAAAAAAGAAGAAAAAAAAAAGAGAAAACATTCCTTTGCTGGTGCCTCTCACACACACAGACAAAACAGACTGTGAATCCACACTGTCCATTCGATCACAAGGAAGAAGCAAATGAGAAAGCAATTGGCTGACAAGGCCAAGTGTAGACCACGATCATATCACACTAACCCTGCATTATCTTCAGAAAACGGAAAAGAAAAACAGGTTCTTCTCTGAAGGCTTTCCTCTAGGAGCCTCTCAGTGGGAGGGAGAGTAAATAAGATGTCATCAATAATAGACAGTGAATGTTCTGAGCAGTCCTGCACACACACACACATATACACACACACACACACACAAGCTCCGACTGATTCCTATCCTGCAGACAGGCCTGCCAACCGCCAGGCTTTTTGCACACGCTCAGATTCACTGTCCTGACTAATCGCTTGTGATAGGGGCCTTTGCCATAATTACCCAGGGCCTTATCACAAACTTATGCGATGCATTTTTCATGTCCTGGCTGCTGGCAGTGCCTTCACTGTCCGTGCTGGCAGTCAATCTACGAAAAAGACTGATCTCAGACAAATTCACACACACACACCAGTTCAGACGGGGCGAAATGGGTGAAAGCAGGGTGAAGGGCCAGGGGAGAGGGAGGAAAAAAAATTAAAAAGGAGGGGAGGGGGAGGTGAGGGAGAGGAAGATTGGAGGGGGGGTGGCAGGAAGGGGTGGCGGGGGGAGAGATAGATAGTGAGGAAAGAAAAGAGAAAGCAGTCTCAAATTTTTTACATAATGCATGAACAAGGGGGCACGAGTAGGAGGACCAAACAGGATCAAATAAATAGGAGAAGTGAAGCCTTGATGATGTGGCATAAGTGCAACACAAAGCCCGCTGGGAAGACTTGTTCACTGTCCTTTTGTCTACCCAGTCATAGGGGCATCATGACCTAAATAAAAGTTTAAATCCCAAGCCTGTGCCATGTACAAAATCATGTATGAACAATTGGGCTAGCCTACATAATGCAATTTTATGTTAATGACGACGGCGGCCGGGCTACTAATATTCATAAATTGTGATTTGAAATTCAGCAATGCACGTTAAATGCCACGGGAAAACACAACAGTGCCATTGTCTACATGTCTTGTGATAGGTCAAACACGCTCTAATATACACTGGCTATATTCACACACACTGAATAGGCCCAATATTTCCCTCATATCCTCCACTGTGCCGTGGATCTGCTCCGTGCACGCCGAGATTAGTAGCGTGCGCGAGGCTGGGACATTTCTGGAGTTCATCCTAATCAACAAGGTCATGATCTTTCATATTTCTACTGTCATTTTTATTCAATTGCATCGCGTCAACAAACACTGTCCCGTCCCGTCCACTTCCACAGACGTGGCAATGTCTGTAAAAACCTCTCAGTGTATAATTGCCGTCAGGGGAAACCGAGAAGAGGAAAAAAAACGGCCGAGTTGATCAACCATAATCACGGAGACGACTTCAATATAAACTGCTTCCAAAACCGTTAGCCGATAAGGTTGCTAATGTTTTCATCGCCCGCAACTAAACTTAGCAATTTGACAGTTAAAAGCAGGAAAAAGCACACGCAAAGCGGTGTTGTGTGTCTGTGTTGCCCGTCTGAACGGTTGGTGTCACCACAGCGCCACCGTATAATGAGTCGCACTTATTTTTTCCCCCAAATTATCCAACCTTACAACGGCTAAAGCGTCGGGCTAACTACGGCTACTCGCTCCAGTAAAAGTTGAAGAACACGCAATAAAGATAGCTAACCGAAAGCTTTCCGCCAAAGCCCTGCCGTTTTGTTTTTATCTCGGCGCATCCCCGCGGCGTCGCCCCGGCTTGCCCAGTTGCAGTGTCCGATCGATGTTGAATTGAACAAAGAGGATCAATTTCTGATCAGCGAGAGAGCCACTTTCATCAATGTGAGGAAGAGGTCTTGAATTCTCTTCCGAAACACCTTCGAGACGACCGCCGAAAAAACACAAAACACAGCGGCCGAGAGAGACGAGACAGCCGAAGCGAATAGAGGAGAGACGAATTAAACAGAGGTTGAACTGACCTGTAGTTGTTGTAAGTCAAAGCGCTTCCAATATTGAAACATCGATCCTGCATTGGCCGCCATCTTGAGACATATTGAGACAGGAATGAGATGCTGATAGAGAGCGCGGGGGTTGGAGTTCAGTGGAGAGGACCGGGCGGCCGGAACACACGGACCGGATCACCTCCACCAGCCACCCGGGTGCCAGCTGGAGCACGGAACGGAGTCACCTCGCAGGAGTGTTGCCTTAATAACGCCATTATAATTGCTTAAATAGCTTTTTATCAACATTTAGATATTACAGGTAAATAACCGAGCTGGCATTAAATTACTCTTTATTTTTACGACTTTGAAATGCACGAAACTGTGAGCGCCGGATGAGTCCATGTTTGATGCTGCAGTCCGTGTGATCATTAGCTTATGTTTTATGGAGAGCAAAGATCATACAAAAATAATGCCAGGAGGCTACTTGGAAGCCATATCTAAGAGGAGAGAAAATCCCACCAGGAGAGCATTGAGGAGCAATGTTTCCACTGAGCTGTGTCGAGCTGTGCAAGAAAAAAAATAGACCAGTATTTAATAATTTATTACATCAATAATCACTGATCTTTTTAAATCAGGTTTAGAAATAAAAAGTCGATTTTTAAAAAAAAGTGATTTGTGTTTCCATGCACCAACTTGGATTATTTTTTGTTATGCTCCTTTTTAAAACTGCTAATCCACACATTTTGTTTTTGTTTTTTTGTCAGAGCTGCATATATTCAATAGAAAACAAAACTTTCTTTCATTTATGAACACTGCATTGTGTTTTGCAATCGTATTTTTTAGTGATCCCACTGAAAGGCTTTTGTTTTGTCCCACTGTGGAAGTGCATAAAGGACATTTGCAACACATAAAATAAAGTAAAATATACATTTAAACCAAATATAGTTAATCAGCACTGTTAGAAATAGAAACCAAACTCAAAGTGTCTGTCTAAATTGTTTTTAAAAAATCAGCTCTAACCAATAATGCAAATTAACCACAATGACTTGAGTTTCATGCTGGATGTATTTTATGTTATTCTTTATGAACATGGTGGCTCTAGTGTACAAAGTCAGCACTTGCAACAAAGCAGGGCTGCTGAGAACCTGCTGAACTTGGTCATTTAAGAATGGTAAAAGATGGAGTGGACTCACACTTGGCACAAGTTACTTCCAAAATCATGATCTTTTTAATTTACTGTAACATGGATGAGAAAGTGAGACTGATATCCTCCTTTAAGGCATCCCTTTGCTGCAGAGATATTAATCAGATAAGCTATTTAAATAAGACTGTTGTGTTGTTAATCCAGTCAAGTCATTGCCACAGCAGGGCAGCCCAGTGGTTAGAGTGTCAGTATGCATACATATCTGTTGTTGAAGTGACCTTGAGCAACACACTGAACCCTGGCTGCTCCCAAGGCGTCACTCCTGCTGACCATGTCCTCTGACCCCCTTCAGCTTGTGGATATGCAAAGAATTTCTAATTACACTGCATGTATGTATGGAGTGCCCTAAATTCCTGCGTCAAACTGTGCCGATTGTGGACCTTAAAGCACATCACACCTCAGCTTCAGCCTGTAGTTGCTCTGCAAAGCAGAGCCAAGCTGCTCAGGTTTATCAGGGCAAGACATCTGCTCTGCACGTTGTTTTCATTTTTAGCATTTTGTGAGTTCCCCAAATGCGACTTGTCGACTTGTTGAGTGTGTCGTGAGGCCTTGGCTGTTTGGAAAATAAACGCCTGCATTCACACTTTTTTTTCTCCCCCTTGAATGCTCCGAGGCCACGGCCTTTAAAAGAAATATTTTATAGCTTTATTTTTTTTCTCTCCGATCATTTTCATGTCTTTACAGCCATTGCACTTTAATTGCATTCACTAAAAATAACGCAAGAATTTGCCATAGATAATAATGCCTCTTTCACTGCACTTGTGTGGATACAAAGGTGGGCATTTTTGTGCTTTGAATTAGCTCAACTTTCAGGTCATTACTTGATTTGATTTGAAGCTGTTTGTGTCTCCCTCCTTCAACACCATGAATGGTGCTCAGTGCTCAACTAGCCTCAATGGCTTTGGCTTATTTTATACTACATTTATAGGCATAATACAGCGAATTTAAGGCTGTCAAAGTTTGCCCATGACACCCAGTCACACGCTTTTAATAAAATGTACTGAGTTACACTCAGGGTTCAACCACATATAACAAACAGGAACAGCTGCTAAGAGAATTACTTGAAAAAAGACATAATAGCAGCATGATTCGTGTTACTGTCAGTGTCAATTACTTTTACTTTATCATGATTGTCTTTTTTTATATGAGAAACCAGTCTGCTATAAGAGATGTGTAATGAATACTTCTTAGACAAAATACTGCACATGAACCAAAGAATCCTGTGTGTAATCCTTTCATTTCTTCCCCTTTCCGCCATGTTAATCAGTGTTTCCTTGGCCTGGCCTGCATGACTTGTGATGCTACCTATCATTAAGCCAAACCAGAAATACAGGTCTGAGATAATCCCTACAGGCTTAGTAGCTTTGCAGTGTGTCCATTATGATGTGTTTGTATAGTTTTCTCCTCTTACAATCACACAAAGACAACACACAACTAAAAGGAACACGATGTATATTCATGGCTCTGATACTATGATTCAATTTATCTAACAGTAATAACATCTGATAACATCCAAGATGCATGATGTCAGTGTTGACGTTTTACTGTGGAAATTGAGTAACACAATGATTACATGTTTCAGATACTTTACATAAATATTAACATCTTTGTTTATTAATTTTATAATTTATTGTGTGCTTGTATAAGTGTCCAGCCCATAAGACACCAAAAACACTGTTGCAGTTGTGAAACATTTGTCAGATGTGAACATATAACACTACAGTGCAAATAAAGAAAAAAAAAAACAGC
Organism: Epinephelus awoara; assembly: GCA_035609425.1. Taxonomy (NCBI): domain Eukaryota; kingdom Metazoa; phylum Chordata; class Actinopteri; order Perciformes; family Serranidae; genus Epinephelus; species Epinephelus awoara. The sequence continues at coordinate 22,604,660 of CM069297.1, forward strand.
GTGTTTTTTAATTATCATTCTTGCAAAAAAAAAACATCAGAAATAAAGGGCATATTGCTAAAAAAAAAAAAAAAAAAAAAGTGCAGCCCTTAAATCATTGTACAATGATCAACAAAACATGAAATGGATTTCATCTTTGATCTCACCTAAAACCCAAATCAGAGCATGTTATCCTCAGGGAGGCCATTAAACACGTCTGTTTCTATAGCTAATGGCACATACCTGAATTCTCTGGCTTTTAGTGAAATTCTGTTTCGCGTAAGACTCTACCAATGAATTTCAGCAATGTTGTCACAAGTCACAAGTAAGTCGCAAGTCTTTGCACTCCAATCCCAGGTTAAGACTGAGAAGTCTCAAGTCAAATCGCTGGTCCTATATTTTGAGTTTTGAGCCCTAAACAAGTCGTAACGTGCTTTTCAATAAATGTGATGCCATTTTAACAACAGATTAAAAACAAATTACATTTACAAAAATCACAAGTGCTTTTAAAAATATAAATGTATTTGTTAAAACAAGTTTTTTGGAAGTTGTGTCTTTGATTGTAATTTTCACATTTTGCATTCTGCATTTGCTTTTTGTTGACCTCTGCATATTTTTATCCGCGAATGAAATCATCTTTGGTAAGTTTTTCCAAATGGCACTCAAAAGCATAACGCTGGTACTTCCTGGTTCTCTCCTACAGCTTGACTAGTCGGTCTGGTTCAAACAAGTATCTGTATCTGGTTGAATTAAGTTTCAACTTGCCAAGAATAAATTTAACGTTAGTTGATTCAGGAAGTTAAAGGAAATAAATTAATCTGTAAACACGTTTTTAAAAAACAGACTTTTTCATTTTTGGGCTGTAGCGGAAGGTATCGAGTATTTCCAAGTCTTAAGGCTCAAGTCCAAGTGAAGTCACACATCATTTGGTGTTAAAGTCGAAGTCGAATTGCAAGTCTTTTTTGATTTGTCAAACTGAGTCAAGAGTCATTAAATTTGTGACTCCAGTCTGATTCAAGTCCAACTCATTTGACACTAGTCTACACATCTGGTACACAGTCCCTCCATGTTGTGATGCAAAATTGCATCCAGCAAAGTAATATTCACATTTTGTAAATTTATCTCGATGCAGACTTTGTTGTGAACATTATAAATAAGTTGATTTTATACTGCGAGGCACTCTTCTCTAACTCTGAATTTCAGCACACAGCATCTCCATAAGGATTTGATTGAAGCTTCACTCGGCTCCGGATTACTTTGAAGCAGTAGGGGGTACACAGTGTAAGTCGGGACAAGCAAGATTCAGAGTTATCAATCCACCTACAAATTATCATGTTCCTGCTGCAGAGACTCGTGCACGTCTGGCATGAACGACTTGAGAGGGCTTCTCTCCCTTTACTTGTCTTTTTATTACACTCTATGTTAAAATTAGAGAGGAGGGAAAAAACACAGCGTAAATTGTTCTTGACAAGGATAGCAGAAGGAACATGTTGGGGCCCACAGATTTAGCCTCTAAAAAGCCTCATCAGTTCATGTACATTTGGTTAAAGTTTAAACATAGAGAAACAAACACACATTCTTTGTGTCAGTGCCATTATACAACTAGATCTTATTCTCCGACGGAGCTACAGGGTAGAAAATAAAACAGCCCATTCTGTCCTTTAGCTTTCCCACTTTTCTCTGTTTGTGTCCCTTCTCCTCCTGCTCATTGACTCTGCCTGCAAGGTGCTTTTAGCGGGCCTTGTGTGGCCGGGTTAGAGATGGATGCGTGGCCCTTGGGAGCTGCAGGCAGAGAGCAACACTGATCATGTCAGACAGGCTGGGGAGGCTGCATAAGATCATCATCACCCAGCAGTGGAGTGAATCGCCGCAGTGGCACTTTCACACAACCTCTGACCTCTAGGGTAACCTCCGAGGTCATGATCAAGGTCAGGGGTCAGTGAGGGCCTCTGTGATCAGGGAGCTCGCAGGCCCCTCCTGCCGCTTCCTTCTCTTTTTCTCTCAACGTTCTTCTTTTTTTTTTTTTTACCCTGCTCTTTCCCTCATCTTCTATCAGCTTGTCTATCGCTCACACTCTCCTTCGCTGGCCGGGACCAATTGAGACATCCCATCCCCTGGGAGTGCAAAAAGGAAAGCAAGAGAAAATCAATAGGGAAGATGAGTGAAGACCTGGGGGTCCCATCAAAAACTGAATGCTTCTCCCTGTGCTGGTATGATTCACACGTACACAAAAACACATACAGATACACGGCGGTATTACTTCTGACAAACAGGAAGGTTACAGTAAACATGGGCTTAGCTGGAGAAAAAAATGTGTCTGCAAAATATGTATTTTTTTGTGCATTTGACCTGTGATAGGTGCAGTTTCATCACCTAATCTTTTCACAGTGGTTGACACCGTCCATATGAAATGACCTGAGAAGCCCCACATGTGGTCGGCTTCAGCAGTGATGTCTGAACAGAGAAAAACGCAATATTGATCCCTCCATGGAGATTCAAGGTCTGCAACGACAAATGAAAAAGCTTGATGACAAAAAAAAAAATCTTTTCTCGCAAGAGAGAGGCAGCAAAATGGAGCAAACATAAATGCCAAGCTTTGTGTATCACCCTGGCTGTAATTTGAGCTGAACAAAATGTCACCATATCACTAATCAGTGCAACTTTAATTATAGCACATTTCCAGCAACATTTGCATTAAAATAAACAAAACCGAACCGAAAGCAGACAAACAAAACTCATTCCTGTATGTCATTTCCTGACCTCAGCCACCTCTGCTATTTCTGAGGAAAGACACGCATGTGTGTGTAACGTCTGAGCCTCACCATGTCTCCATAACTTATGAGATTGCTGAGTTTCTTCCTAACACAAGATAACCCCGGGCAGGACATTAAATGATCGGCTGAAAATAGAACTGTTCAGATGAAAGGGAGGATAAATAATGCAGAAAGAATACAAAACCTCTTATGGGGATAACTAGTCACACACACATGCACGCACACAAACACCGAGAGATCTTTCTTTCTTTCTTTTTTTTTTTTTTTTGCTCCACGGTGAAGAAAAGTGAATGGATGTAACAGGAAGGAGGAGGACCCAGTGGAGACACACATGCTTCTTGCTTCATCTCCTCCCACTCCTCCTTGTCTGCCATTTTTTTCCGCTCACACTCAGACTTCATGACATACTCTGTGTCTGTGGGGAGGAATAATGTTGTCCCAGCCACGCCATGTTTTTCCTGCCCACCAGAGATCAGACACAACACACAGTGCAGGATTTCCAACCCCGCCGCCTCATCATTTTTTCATGACTTTTGATCAGAATGCATTCACATGACGACGGCCTGGACAGTGGATCCTTTTTCAAAGAGAGTAGCGTGTCACTATCTGATGCCCTGTGTTGTTTTTAAATCCCCGTATTTGTTTAGGTTAGATCACCAAAATTAAAACTGTGAGTCATTTATTAAGATTTCTAGTTAGAGGGTGTTGCAATGCTGGGTCATATCTGATAAATAAAACATCCAAGACAAACCTTTTCAAAGCCTTCCTGCTGCTTGCCTAATTTCCAGCTAAAATGTTTATTCATTGGCCAAATTAAACATGCATGTTTGGAGAAAAAAGCCCAATGTCACTGCACAACACAGACTGCACAGAACTCCTCACTTCCAATCACTTTGTGCTTGTGTAGGGAGACACCTAGTGGGGAAAGATGTGCAGGAAGATTGAAGTTCCTCTTAAACCAGGGGTGTCAAACTCATTTTAGTTCAGGGGCCACATACAGTCTGATTTCATCGCAGGTAGGCCGGAGCAGTAAAACCATTGCCTACTATCCTATAAATAGCAGACACCTCCACATTTTCCCTTTTTTCTGTTTAAATAAGTGTATTTAAAATGCACTAATCCATTAACAAAACAGATGACAAACAGCCTGTGACGTCTTCAAAAGAATAAATGCAATTCCAGAAGTGTGCCTCGGTTGTTCCACAGTCAGTCAGTCTACTACTCGGAGTCATTACATGTGCATTTTTCCATACATTGCCACTCCTGTGTAGTAATCCTGACATCACCACACTTAAGTGAAAGACCTGTAATATGGTCAGGGTGGAAAAGCCTCTGAGCATTTTGCATGAGGAAAGCAACTCAATGTTTGACTTGCTCCTGAAACCTGGTGCCTCACAGCCTTCACAAGTGCATCGCTATAAGGTGAGCAAAGTCATCCAGTGGGCCGGATTGGACCTTTTGGCAGACCGGTTCTGGCCCCTGGACTGTATGTTTGACACCCCTGTCTCAAACAGTTTAAGTCAACCCATGGTCAGATTATGAGACAATGGGCCCCTGGGCACATGCTGCAGCACATGATGCAGCAACTTTGCAGTGGTTTTGCATCTCTTTGTGGTCATTATGTGTCTCTTCCATATTGGTACATGTTAGTTTGACATCTGACATATTGCAGGTGAAGGCCCCTGACACTTTTGGCCCCTGTGCCTATGCCTGGTAGGTCTGCTCAGTAATCCATTTGTGAGTAAACCCCTGAAAGGTGAAGATTATTTGCTAATTAATTATGAGTTTACTGGCTGTAACTCTACATTAAGCTCCAGTGTTGTCAGATGCTATAGAGTCCTGACGTGACTCCTAGCCTCAAAAGCTGCTTTTACAAGCTAAATGAAAAATATGCCTTGTGCATTACGAAATGACCTCTGCTTACTTCATGAGCAAGTCACCGCACCCTGAGCCCGAGTGTTTACCCAACCTAAAAGTGCCTGGGAGGCCGACCGGCCGTCAGCAGGCCGCACAAAAGCTCCTTTCACCGGTAACAGGAACCCAGACCAACGCTGCCACGTCAAGATGTTTGAGTACACAGCACTGATGCAAATGTTTTTTACTCTGTTGTGAGCATTAAGGAGGGCGGATAGGACTAGCGACAACAATGCAGGACGAGGCTTGTCGTGTTGGCTCTGTTGACAGACAATCCGACCTGGTGTCACTTGCGTCATTGTCTCACCTGAAACGACAATGACTTTCAAAGTAGGACATTAAGGTGTGCCAGCAGGCTGTAAAGATTTTTATCATTTACATTTCCTTAAAAGGTGCAGCAGCCTGCTGCTTAGTGGACAAGGGGGACATGGTGATTCTGTAAGGTGTTTGGACTCTGAGGGGAACTGCGGGGTGAAGGACGTCGATGGGAGCTGGGGTTTATTGGAGAGCAACGGGCAGCTCCACAACCACAGCTCACAGGACTGACAGGCGCTCAGCTTTGTCCCAGCAGGAGAAATGCTGTGCACTTGTTCTCATAAGAACCTGCTCGTGTGTGTGCGTGGCCACCGTCAGCTTTCTGCTCCTCCTGGGAGTCTGCCTGCTCTACTTACCGGATCCGTTCACGCTGCAACCGTCTGTCTCTGAGGAGGACAGTGCGGTGACGCTCCTGATATGGACGCATCCGTTTCATCGGTACCACAAACTTCCGGACTGTTATGCGATCTATCAGATCGACGGGTGCACGCTCACCGACGACGAAGGCGCGTACCCGCAGGCTGACGCTGTGATCATTCACCACCGGGAAATTGCCACCGGCACCGCTGATCTGCCCCCGGAACCGCGACCACGTGCGCAAAAGTGGATATGGATGAACTATGAATCCCCCGCGCACACACCCAGACTGTGGGACTTTGAGGATGTTTTCAACCTCTCACTGACCTACCGCACAGACTCAGACATCTTCCTGCCGTACGGGTATCTGGTACCCCGTGAACGCACACGCAAGGGTCTCCAGAACCGCTTTGCGCATCCGCTCCGCGCACCCTCGCGCTCACACCTCCTCCGACCCCGCCTCCTGGCCTGGGTCATCAGCAACTGGTCGGAGTCCCATGCGCGCGTGGCCTTCTTTTATCAGCTGCGCCGGCACATACAGGTGGATGTGTTCGGGCGCGCGGGCCGCCCGTTACCGGAGGACAGCGGCGGCCGCAGCGTCAGCGTGGTGCGGCTGGTCGGACGGTACCAGTTCTACCTGGCGCTGGAGAACTCTCAGCACACCGACTACATCACGGAGAAGCTGTGGAACGCGGTGCGGGCCGGTGCCATCCCGGTGGTTCTGGGTCCGTCCAGGCAGAACTATGAGCGCTTCCTGCCCCCGGAAGCTTTCATCCACGTGGACGACTTCCCCACGGTGAGAGGGCTGGCCCGGTATCTGCTGATGCTGAGGCGTAACCCGGCCCGGCTGAAGCTGCACCTGGACTGGAGAGGGAGCTACAGCGTGCGCCAGCCCACCTTCTGGGCTGAACAATACTGTGCGGCCTGCAGGGCGGTGAGGAGGACCAGAGGCAGGACTGATGTCATCAAAGAACTGGAGCGATGGTTTCACTCATGACAACAGCAGCAGCACCTCCAGCACGTGACTGAATTGTGACAGTGAGACTCACTGCCCACCTGATGACACCCAGCTGTCAAAGTTAACAACTGAAATGTGCTGACCAGCAACTGTATTTCTTTGAGAGACTAATTTAATTTTTATTTATATAACTTCAATTCAACTTTTACTGATGCTTGTCTGAATTTGATTTTGACTGAGTCCATCCCTGTCGTTTGAGCGGTTGGCCCATTTGAAAACACTTTTTACTGACAAATGTGTCAAAATCCTTGCTTTCACATGTAGTATCATGCAAGAATGTTATTCGTATGTCACTACGGTGTTTGTATGGTGGTGCTGAAATTTAACTATTTGATAAATAATGAATAAAATAAATGATCTATTCCATGCAAGTGTTATATCTTTGCAAGGTGACTTTTATATGGAACTGGAATTGAAATCAGGACTTGTGCTCATTAAGAAAATACGATTCTGGATGGATTAAAATGTGCAAAAAAGCAGGTATGTTTAAGTTTAGGTTTGAGGACAGGTAATAAATATATTCAGAGCGAGTGTGTGAATGTGTAACCTGGTGTCTGTGTTTCATTCAAGGTTGTATTATTAATATGATCTCCAGAAAGCACATGAATGCATGTGTACCTGAGGTGGTTAGCACTAAAGAGAGTTAATCATGGGCGGATTACTGAACAGGTCCACTGGGCAAAGGCCCAGGAGGGCCCCTGGCCTTCACCTGCAAAATGTCTTTCAAATTAACTCATAAAGGCCAGGAAGAGACTCAGAATGGCCACAAAAAGAAGCAAAATAACTGCGATGAGATAAAATATAACTAAAGAATGGGCAAAACAATCTCAAAGGGACACAAAGATAATACCAAGTGGCTCAAAATGACCAAAAAGCCAAGAAAATTACCCCAAAGACACACAAAATTACACGAGAAAGACACAAAATCACATTGGAGACCCAAATGACTACCAAAAAAACCCCAAAACAACCAAGAGGAAACAGGAAATGAACACAAAGAGACCCAAATAACCACAAAAAGAAGCAAATTAACTGTAAATAGACACAATATAACTACAAAATGGGCAAAACCATGATTAAGTGACACAACACAACCAAAAACCTTTATACCTTTATAAAACACAAAACGACTCCAAAGAGACCTAAAAAACCACAAAACCAGCAACTTAACTGCAAAGAGACACAATTTTCTTCATATTTTTTATATTTATTGTATATATTTGTATTGTTTATGGGCTATACTGGGACCTGAGAATCAAAATTTCGTTCCACTGCACGTAAATGTGATGTGAATGACAATAAAAGATCCTTGAATCCTTGAATATAACTACAAAATGGGCAAAACAATCACAAAGAAACACAAAATGAAAAACGCACAAAATTATCCTAAATAGACACAAAATTACATCAGAGACCCAAAATAATTACATTTATAAGACACAAAACGACTCCCAAATGACTACAGAAAGAAGCACATTAACCCCAAAGAGACACAAATTACAACAACAAGCCACAAAATTACATCAGAGATCCAAACGACTACAAAATGAAACCACAAGGAGACACAAAAGGACCACAAATAGACACAGAATGACACACAGAAGGAGCATTTACATTGTGTCTGCACATCACTGACCCCTTACCCATCGGAATGAAACCATAGGTTTTGTTAGACCTTAAACCTTCTGCTGTTCATACCTCTGGTACGACTTGCTAGAGAGCAAAACAGCTGTGCTAACACACACATCCTCTACCAATTCATTAAACGTTGCTATTTACACAGCCATGCTCATTTCACTGATGTTTTTACTATCCTTTATATATTGTCATAGCTTAGGCTACGGCAGTAGGGCAGAAAAACCTTGAAAACAGGAGAGGGAAGGAGGAGGGGAACATGTGCGCTTCAGGAGTCACTTGATAGGAATCAGAAGCTGTGATGTGGATCATTTAAATTTACACCTCTGAGTTAGTGCCCCTGACACAGAATTAACACTTTACACTGTCAAATGAGACATTTCCTGCAGGCACAAGGGCAGCAAATAATGTTGCTCCTCATAATGAGCTGATGCCTCAGCAGCTGTTGAAACCGCTGACGTCTATCAGCAATAATGCTTTCAGACGGCCAGAACATCCAGACCCCTCATCCCTGTCATAATCCCATTCATGTACACAAGAGAGTTATAAGCATATCTGGTTACTGTGAGTGAAATCAGTCTTTATGCTTGCAAATATAGATCCACTACATGTGCTGAAGCTTGTTTGACATGTTGTCATTCAGTACCTTTTCACTGTGGGAAGCATGCACAGCGTCACCTCTGTTTTCTGGACAGAACAGGTGCTGGACATTTAGCATATGAAAGGGAGCCCCTCCTCTCGTTTCTGAAGACCTCATCCGATGCGAGACTGCAGGAAGATCCACATGTTGGTAGGAGCAGAGGTGGGACCAAGTCAAGTGAGTCTCAAGTCTTTGCACTCAAGTCAAAGGTCATTTTAACAACATGCATTCATTCATTTTCCATAACTGCTCTTCACGTTAGGGTCACGGGGGGGCTGGAGCCTATCCAGGCTGACGATGGGCAGACGTTATTTATCAGAAATTGACTCTGCTCGATTTCTGATCAATAATAACCGGTAATGTGGATTTAATGACTCAAGGTGTCAAGGCAAATAATGTTTGTTAAGTTACATTCATTCATACAATTACATCACTTTACTGTAAAGCAGCCTTTAAAACCAGGAAAAGACAACACTTAAGATGTAATAATTTCCAAAATCGGAGGCTGTATCTGGTCTCATATCACGATATCAATTTAATGTCGATATATATTGCCCAGCCCTGACTTAATCGTAAATAAAGTTTTGCTGACAACACACCAAGGTTATTATAGTTAACTAAAACTAAACAAAAAAGTAGGTATTAAAACATTTTAGTTGGCTGGAATAAAAATTAAAAATAATTCTCAAACTCTGAAATTCAGCACACAGAATCTCCATAAGGATTTGAGTGAAGCTTCACAAGGCCCTGGATTACTTTGAAGCAGTCGGCGCTACACAGTGTAAGTCAGGACAAGTAAGACTTATCAATGCACCGACAGATCATCATGTTCCTGCTGCAGAGACTCGTCTGGGTGAGAGTCTGTACAGGATATAGCAAGTTTATTGCACTCATTGACTTCCTATTACTTGCCATTTTTTCATGCAATATCTGGTCAGCTGTATAAAGTAATTAACACTGACTATAATGTTAATCAGGAATCACGTTGGAAACCAAGAACAAAAGCTTAAATGAAACAGAAATACCATCAGCTACTGGGCTGTTTATGTTTTTGGTACTTCTGCTGGCTAAAGCTGGTTCCCACCTCGGCTGGTCTGACTCAAGGGAACCACCGTGGACCTCCTTTCTCATGGGACACATCTGTTCTGTTGCCCAGAAGCACAAAGAAGAAAGAGGCTCCAACATGGCCAGCATATTTAAGCAGTGCCACATCCAGGAGTACAGAGAGGTCAGAGGTCAGATGCTGTGTTCATGTAGGATGACTGTCTCTCCCTCTTGCTATGTGGAGCCGCACTGCCTCTCATGGTAGCCTGTGTAACTGTCCTCTGCTCACAGGCTTTTACCATCTTGGGTAAGAACAGAGACGGTATCACTGATAAGAGCGACCCGAGGGATGCTTTTGCTGGATGGATTGGCATTTCAAGGTGGTGATGATCGTGCTGTGAGTTTTTTTGTTAGGTAACTTTTATTTTACTCTCTAGAAATACTTTATTTTAATTTCTTTTTCTGAAAAATGTTCATGTGATCAGTTCAATGTTTAATCTATTACCAGTTTTGACTTTAGATGTGTGCAGTGCTGAAAACAAAGTTACGAAAGCGAATAATGGATAATAATAATAGATTCATAGGTGCAGAGTTTTTTCTTGAATACAACACTACAACTGTAGCTTGGCTTTGACTGGGAACCCTAATTAATATTTAATATATTTTTTAGTTTGGTTTGTGTTGTTGTTTTAAGTGAAGCTGATCATTTATTCATGCTTTAGTCAAGTTTAAAGTTCAACATTGCTTTTTATTGTCTCCCAAAGGAAAAACTTGTCTTGGATAGAAGGAATTGGTGCATGAAAGCAGACATTTCACGGAAAAGAGTCGACTATAATCTTGATGTGTGCAATAAAGTCTTTATTTTCTGTATTAAAGGTTCAGTGTGTAGGATTTGGGGGTATATATTGGCAGAAATTAAGTAATGTAATAAAAATGTTTTTGTTTTTTTTAGTGTATAATCACCTAAAGAACTGCTGTGTTTTTGTTCCCTTAGAATGAGCCGTTTATATCTACATAGAGAGTGGGTTGCACAGCCATATTTATAGTGTGGTGGCAGAAGTGAAAAAGCTAGAGAGTGAAAAGATCACGTTGTCTTTTGTGTTATTTAATAAAGTGATAGAACAGAATAAAAACAGTTATAACAGAGTTGATCTGTTTCAGCTGAAAGGTCAGAGCTCTGACACCTGGAGTGTCCTCTGTAGGTCTGACAAAGAATCACAGATTCAGTCACATAATATAATTAAGACGTAGAAGTGCACAGCGAAAGGGATGCAAAGGGAAGGCCTCCACTTAGTAGATAACTGTCACAAGATCAGCTACAAAGCAAGCTTCTCATGCATTAATGAAAACTCTAAGGACGCAGTTCACCTCAGGTACAATGAAGCATTATACACAGAAGGAGGCAGAATATTACACGTCTATGGTAATGATTAATTTTGTCCCTAAATACAGTAGTTCAGAATAGGGAGAGACCTCTGTGGATAATTTGTCTGCCAATGACTACATTTCTGAACGTCTGGATCTTAAGTTATCAGAGAACAAAGAAGAGCACAGATTAGCATGTGCTAGCCTAGCGGCCTGTCTGCGATGAGCCAAACAGCATTGGAGAAACACTGATTTGTAACATGAAACTTCTTTATCCAGTGTTTTTACAGGTAGGCTATAAATCCCAGGGTCTGTTTGTTTTGGAGAAGGAGAGACCTCTGTGGATAATTCAGCTCCTGGTAGAAACCCCCTGAACGTCTGAATCAGAAATGGGGTGAGCACACATAAAGGTATCAGAGAAAATAGGTGGGCTGTCAGTGACGTGCCGAACAGGGTAGGAGAAACACTTATTTGTAACATGAAACTGCTTTATTCAGTGTTTTTTACTGGTTTTAATCACCTGTTCTTTTTGATTTGGAGAGGAAGAGACCTCTGTGGATTCTTCAGCTCCTGGAAAAAATCTCCTGAACGAAGAACACTGAAGGAATTCTAACCAGGAGAAGTTTAAGCTGGTTGCAATCTGCAATCCTAACCGCTTGATGCCTTTAGATGCCCTTAAATATTTCACTCTGGGCCATAAATTTTAGCATTCACCAAAAAAAAAACACATTAAGTATCAGGTGAAACAGAGTCAGTGTAGAATGCATCATGTCCAACAGTTCTAACTCACAGCTTTACCTGTGTTTCTCTGTGTTTTGTCAGGAGCTAACCCTGAGGAGATGATTCTCAATGCCTTCAAGGTCTCTGACCCAGAGTCCTCAGAGGGGGTGGGAGTGAGTGTGCGATTCTCTTCACAGACACAGCAGAAACGACTCTGTGGCTTGAGATGCCTCTCGCAGGAATTCATCACTCAGATAACTCCGAACGGTGCTTTGAACAGCACGAAAACATAAATCATTAGCAAAGTTCCAGGATGCAGATAACGCATATCTTGGTCAGTGAAATACAGATCACAGTTAATTCAAAGTCAAAGAGATGGAAACCGTAATTCTTCGTTCCTGTTGCTCTCCTGCAGGATGAAATATCACCTCGTGTCACCGGCTGACAAGTTTACAGAGGATGAGGTGAGTTGTTGCTTGGCAACAAGGTGAAATATTGGATGTATCAATATGAGATAGTGATTCAAAGGTACCGGCGGTGGCGATACTGTTGAACAAGTTGAAGGTGAGCACTGATGAATACCCAGAATCTGAGGCAATTTAATTTGATTTAAACCCCTTAACTACCAGCTACAGCTTATTACAAAGATCCTTCTCAGCTCTCTTCCAGACCCCCTCTTCAGTAACAGTGCCATTCATAACCTTCATGGCCCCTGGCGAGAGACACAGTAATCTCATTTGTACAGCAACAGATGTTTCTCTTAAAAACATCCGTTGACTGGGGAGTGAAAAAGTCTGCCTCTCATTCTCTCGAGGGATCAAAGAGACCAGTCTAATCGCTATGAAATCTGTCACTTTTGTACTGGTATGAAGAGACATATTGACTTACAGTAGGCTCACTATGTTGTGAAACGTAAACGTGCTCCCTCTCTGTCCCTCTCACACAGCCTACACATATTTTATGAGGAAGCTTTCATGCTCTGTACATCAAAAGGCCGCACGGAGGGGGGAGAAGAGAGAGGAAAATGCATATGAAACAACAAAACCCCTAGACAAATAAACAGCGCAGCGTTCCCATGGCAGCGCGGTGCAGTAATCTGACGGCTGGTTTCCCATGGCTGTGTCTCGCTGCCCCATAGACCTCCACTCTGTCTCACTGATGGCTCCTGTGATTGCAATCATCCATCTTACTGTCAGAGGCAAAAAAAAGGGCAAGAAAGGGGAAATCACACACACCATCTCTCTCTCGCTCCCTGGTGTCCAGCAAACAAGCCACCCCACTGTGAGCAGAGCCAACACATGCGCCTGTGTGTGTTTGTATGTATGTGTGTGTTGATGCTTATATGATCTACAGAGGGAACATGTGTGGGTGTGCATCTTTGGTTGTCTGTGCCTGCCCATTATACTGCATGATCAGTCACTGGAGTGTACGCCAGGGAGCGGTGGACATGTCTGATCTTGCAGCTGATCAAAAGCACCAGAGACTTGTTCCCTTGTGGCCGTGCAAGCGGGCCTCATATCAACATGTCTCTGTTCAGTAGACAGGAAAAACAAGAGGAGAGAGACAGACAGAGGAGGAGGAGGAGGAGGAGGAGGAGGGAGTACATCAGGAGCAAGACAGAAACAGGCAGGCAAAGCACAGATGAAAGGGTGCATAAAGAGGCCAGAGTGGAATATATGACAATGATACATAACCGCACTTATCTCTCCGTTCTGATGAGCTAATTGAAATGGCAAAAGCCGGCTCTGTATTTGCCTGTAGATGTAATAGCATGTGTGATCTCTCTTTTTGCAAACCTGACAGCTCTCCTCATCACAAAAGCTGAGGATTCTCTTTTGAAAAAAAAAAGTGCAAGTGCAACCCTTTACCTGTTTGCTTGCACGTACATCAGATGTTTACAAACTTCCCTGTGGATGTCGCTGGTAACCTTGACTACATGAGCTCGTGTTATGTGATCACACACAGAGAGGACAAAGAGCAGGAGTAAAATGAGCAGAAGAGACACAGGGATGAAAAGAAGAGGAAAAGGAGCAGCAGCGGAGCTTCTGCCCGTAAACAGTCTTGTTGAGAGGTTGTGGTGTACAGTGTGTTTGTGTGTAAATGTAATTATGTGCAATAAAGTGGTGACTCTTCAAAACGAATCCCTTTGTTGTTGTGACTTTAATCTCACTTCAATTACCAACACAGATAAATATCTGCTGAGCACCATGTCTCGCAAATTAAACTACAAAGCACACCTGAACATGTTTAGTAAAAAAGATAATGAAACATGCACAAGACACAAACACAACACATTATTTCAAAGGTACATCAGTAGACTCAACTCTCTATAACATATGATAACTTATCAGAAACAACACATACGGACAGGTCCATCTCTTTTCTGCTGATGATGGGTGAAGAAAACGTTTTACATTTTGGTGTGCTTTCATGCTGAGAGTTAGAGGAGGTGTCTGTATGGTAAAAGCAGCTGCCAGCAGCTGTTAGCTTAGCATAAAGACTGGAAACACGGGGAAACAGTTAGCTTGGCTCTGTCCGAGGCTAAAATGAGACCTCCAGTTTTTCTGACTTGGGAGTCACGCATCTGTCTAAAAAAGGAGTTCCACCACTAATAAACTTGTAGTCACACCAGATAACTATCCTAAATTAGCTTCTTTTGTTGTGTTACACATTTCTAGCCAGGGGCGGAGCCAGATGTTTTAAACATTCAAAATCAAGGGAGATGTTTTCCCTGGATGTCAGCAGCTATATTCACTGCTACTCATACAACGCCTAAAAAATCTTTACATCAACTGGGGAAAATCAATTGTTGCTAAGGAAAAACAAATGATCCTGTAGAGCCTACATCCTATTTTACATCAAATTTTTAAGAGAGCCTTTGAAGCTCAGGATCTTTAATGTTGGCCAGACGAACTTGAAAGAGCACACAGAGGTCATAACAGCATGGCATGGAAACTCTAGTGCAATGAGCAAAAACACGCTCTACAAGAGTGTGAACATTGCAAAGTGATTGGCGAGTCACTGAAAGCATGACAAATCTTTAAACCTATTTTGTTTTTTCTCTGCTTGAGTAGAGTTCTCAAAATCTGCTGCATTTAATCCATGCAATAATAATCCGGGCTGATCTAATTGTAAATCAAGGATTCCAAACAAAACCAGGTAACCGGCCCACCTAAGGGTCCAATCTGGCCCACTGGATGACCTTACACACCTAATAGTGATGCACTTGTGAAGGCTAAGAGGTGCCAGGTTTCAGGAGCAAGTTAAACACTGAGTCGCTTCCTTAATGTTAAATGCTCAGAGGCCAACAGAACTGACACTTACTCAACTATAAAGGATTTCTTTAAGTCATAGCACAGATTCGGGGGTTTTGAGAGACGATTCAGGGCTGGTGCCCCTGAAGACACCCCTCCGCTCCGCCCCTGTTTCTAGCTGTTCATCAACCAGTAACATCAGATACAAACTAAATTTATAGCACCTTTAAAATTAGCTGAGTTGGTTTCCAAGTGTAAATACTGGATTTCATTTAGAGATGTTATTGATAAGGACTTTGCAGCCATTTTTTAATGGTTTGTTGACTCTTTTCTGTGGGCGGGAGATATCATTGACAGAAATTCCCCAAATCTCCAGTTCTGAGTTATAAGTCAAAAGCTGACCTGAACAGTTCTTCTCCACTGGGCTGCTCATATTTTTGGTCTGAGCATATGACGTGAGCGCAGCTGGGTTAACTGTTTCCACCTTTTTTTCAGTCCTTACGCTACACTCAGCAAACTGGCTCCAGTTTTCATATTTAGCAAACAAACATGAGGGCGTTATCAAACTTCTCATCTTACTCTCGACAAGAATGTGAATGAGTTTATATCCCAAAATGCAGAATTATTCCTTTTGCACATGCACCTTGTAATGACGAATGCAATTATTGTACCAGGCATGGGACCAACAGGCTTGGTCTCTTAGAGACCTATTACAGAATAATCATATCAGTTTGGAAACAAATCTCAGAGGCAGTTTATGAAGAAGTCAGTGTAATCCTGTTTAGTGCTCCATCAGCCAGTCGCGTGAAGGTGAACTGGAACCAAGCAGGGTCTGGGTCCCTGGGCCAAAACTCAACTGTTTCAGCATCTCCTCCTTTTGCTTTCCAGATGTGCGCTCTCTCCAGATGCTATTCATTTCACCTAACTTTATTTTAAGCAGATATTCTTGGCAGCCCGTCATGTCTTACCTCAGCTTTAACAAGGCAGAGCAAGCAGAGAGACACAGAGAGAAGAGAAAGGAAGAATATGTTTGACAGGCTAACATGAGATGAACCCCGAGGTCGTTCCAAGAATGTGTTTGACACTAAATAGTATATTTTGGGTCCAGCTCTCGGGAACTTGCAGCCTGAGGAGCTTTGCGGCATCAGCCAAGGAAACTGATGTGTTTACGAGGCAGCCTGTTATCTGAGGAAAAGCAGGATGCCAAAATCCTCATAACACTTTATGAGATTATATTTCATTGTACAACATTGTACAAGTGCTGCTGCTAAGGTTATGTAGACTAAGAGCATGCAGCAACAGGGCCAGCAAGGCTAAAAAAAAAGCCTTTCATGTGGTTGAAATGCTCAACATCTCTTCATTTAACAGCTGAAATAAGGGAAAATAAACTGCAATAACATAAGAAACATGATATAAACAAAAATTGTACGTCCAGTTAAGCCAAATTTGCCACATCCATCACAATTACACACACACATACATAATTAGACTGTTCTCTTAAAGGGGAACTCGTCTCTGTCTCTCCCTCAGTCCTGGAGCTTGAGGAGGGGTTTGAACGGGCTGACGGCGCTTGGTCTTTATGGCAGAGAAAGACAGAGGGTCCAAAATGCTGCCAAATCCAGATCCTTCAGAGTTCTCTGTGTAAAGACATGAATGACAAAAACAATCATCCAAACAATACCCTTTTTCAAATACTGCATTAAATGAATATTGTCACATTTTGGAAAACATGCTTAATTGCTTTCTGGAGGAGAGTTAAATGAGAGGATCGACACTACTCTGTGCTTTGTTAAATATGAAGCTACAGCCGCCAGAGTGAAAACAGGTGGAAACAACTAGCCTGGCTCAGCCTGAAGGTAACAAAATACACCTACCAGCACCTCTAAAGCTCACTAATTAACACGTTTTATCTTGAGCGTTAACGCCTACAAAACTGAACAATGAAAACAACATTTATGTGCCAAGGTATTTGTTGGAAGCAGTAACCTCCTCGTCACAGTTTGTGTTGGTTCAGGGGACACACTAAACCCCCGGTGGGCATATCAAAAACATATGTGGGGATTTAAATATGAGCTTTATATTTTTTATAAAACAGAGCAAAGTAAACAAACAATTAATAGGTAACACTTACATGGCTGGGATGATTCTAACTTACACATCGCCCCAAATGCATCACAGATGGCTTGTGGGTGGCTAACAACTGTTTTCAACACCAACAATAGATAAATGATCACAGAAGACGTTCAGTGTCACCCAGAGGAAAGGACAATTCAGAATTAGAGCTCTTCTTTGTCCAGCCTGTTTCTCCTAGACGTAACTAGACGTAGCTCAGTTTAACGTCAATCTGAGATTTTGACCATATTCTTATACTTCTCAAATTCACCTCCTGAGAAAAAGCCTTCCTCCTGTCTCAGCCTGAGTCTAATTTTAGATCTTAAAATGCTCTTTTCCCTATCTCGCTACAGTATTCTGTATTTGTCTGAGAAAATCAGCTCTTGAGGTAAGAGTAAAATCCAAAAGAAAACTTGACTGGCTCAAATTCAAGTCTCAGTTCTGTCTGTTTTATCTGCTTGCGGAGTTAAGAAACCTCCGAGAAGCCTACGAGCACAGCAAAAGAACTTCTGCTGATTTATTAAGTTTTCCTCTGGGTGGACACACAAGCATTTTTGATGATCGCCTTCGTCTAGTCCTCTCGTCTTATTGCATTAAACCATAGCTGTCTTTGTTTTTGTTGACGGGCAGTGGCAGCTGGCCAATAACACAACAAGACGACATTTTAGACATTGACACACGCAGCTCAGTCGGGATTTAAAGATACAGCTACTGGTATCCTTGTTATTACTTCTCATGTAAACAAAGCCTCCTTTGTGCGTATTATATATTCTTTAGATGTTTTTATTTTTTTTTGTGAACCCCCAACTTTAATGCTAAAACTGTGCCTGTGCTCATGGTTACCTGGAAACTGCTAAGAGCCAAGAAGTAGTTGGGCACACAACCCCCATAAAATGGCAGATTGTCGTTTGTACACTTTGGGTTTGTACAGAAGAAACAAACGGGACATAACGTGTTAATAAGTGAGCTGTACCGATGCTGGTAGGAGGATTTTGTTACCTTTTGTGAGAGCCAAGGCCAGCTGTTTCCCCCCTGTTTCCAGTCTTTGTGCTAAGCTAAGCTAACCGTGGCAGCTGGCTGTAGCCTTACATTTAACAGACACATTTGAGAGTGGTATCAATCTTCTCATGTAACTGATCGCCAGAAAGCAAATAAGCATATTTCCTCCAAAAAACGAGGCCTGGAGAAACGTTTTCTTCCATCTCTGTTTTTCTCCTCACCATGAATGCCGATCATGTGCTCCAGGATCAGGACCCTCTCGGCCAGGATCTTCAGGGCCTCCCTGAGCTGCTGCACGGCCTCGCCCTGATCAACACCATCATGTTTAGTTTTGGACAATTTTTCAAAAGAGCCCAGGAGAAAAGGAAACTAATGTCTCTTACCTCATTCAAGCCCTCTCCTGGCTCGCCTTTTAGCCCTGGTGCGCCCTGTGGAAACAGGGTAAAATAATCTGTGTGTGTGTATGTGTGTGTGTGTGTGTGTGTGTGTCTTATACAACACAATAGCCTCATACTTACAGGTAGGCCCAGCTCGCCTGATACACCTGGAGGCCCCTGGTAGAGAATGAACAGAGAGGAATAATTTAAGACTGCTGCTCACACACACATCTCACCAGCTTGCATTCTTTATCCCCTCTCTGCTAATCTGCCTCTTCACCAGATCTCCAATCTTAAATCATGCTAGTAGAGGAAGGGGATCAGGTTTAAAGACAGAGGCCCACTAGAGAGCCGGATAAAAGAGGGGACCCGACATGGCCGCCCTGATTAGTGAGGCCTGGCCTTGGATGGGAGAGAGAGAGGAGGATTAGTCACGGCTCGGAGTGAGTCTTTGAAGAAAAGCTTGTTCACCTTTAATGTGTTTAAGATTGCATGACAGCTAGGACCATTTACAAAACGCAGAACAAAAAGCATTTTGATAGTTCATCAGAATCAAATATGTTCAGCCAGCCTGCTAATCCAATAACGGGCGATTGTTAAACAAGAGGACGGTTTTTACAGCGGCCTCACCCTTTCCCCTGGATCTCCTTTAGGGCCAGGATCCCCAGGCTTGCCTTGGAGGCCCTCCTTACCCTGATGTCAATAAAACACAAAAATGTGTGTTGATGATACGGGTCATACATTCATATCTGTCATTCATCAACAAATTCATGTACTCACATCTCGTCCTGGCAGGCCTGGCATCCCGGCAAGTCCTCTCAGTCCTGGAGGGCCTGTGGTGTCGTTCACAAAAACGTTCATTCACAAAGGGGACTGATGCCAGAATGTTTAAGTTTGGCTTCGACTGTTGTGCAATGTCAAAATTCAATTCAGCCAATTTAACACAGTTTAATTCAATTCAGTAATGACATTGTCCTGAGAGGGAGATTTGTCAGGGTTTACAAAATAAACACTGAATTTTGATCTTCTAAATATTTCACTTAAAATATCTCTTAAATTAAGTGGCTTTAACAATGTTTTCATATGACATAACAGGGTCACACTTGTATCAACTTGTACCAGTGTTTTATTCAATCCACTGTAATGCTGACGTAGTAAAAGTTTTGAAAATCAAGAGATCACTTATTTGTTGCTACACAATTGAATTACATAGAAAATGAATGTGTTTAAATGTCTTGTGCCTCTTCTTCTCCTAGCATATTCCTCTGTAAATTAGCATGACACGTTTCCTAACTTTGGACATTTTGGGATCTCGACAAGAATTCTTTGTGAGTTTGAGCAGTACTGATGGACCCGTCCAAGGGGTCAAAACTCAATCACATCACAATATACATCCATATTTATCCATAAATACATAATGAACTGTTTGGACTGAGGACATGCTGTGAATCTGTGGTGTTGGTTCTAAAAGCTCATATTAATACCTGCGGGGCCGACAGGACCAGTCGGACCAGTTGGACCAGGAGGCCCGACTACGATCTGAGGAGAAGGGAGAGCTGGATGGACGGGGATCTCCTCTGGGAAAAAAACAACAACAGAAGTTTAGTTTAACTTCTGCACAAAAGATAATGACTGTAATGACAAATTAGAAAAGATGCAATGAAGACATGGATCATCAACAGTCATGTTACTGCAAGAAGTGGATTTACAGCTTATCACTTAGGCCATGTTTTAATTAAGCAACAATCTCCAGGGTGGAAAAATGAAGCCAGCATGGCGCCAAAACCTGCCAAAAGGCGCCAAAAACTGCAGTTCCTTGAATGGCCACTTGGGGCCAGCTCCAGAAGGTAAGTCAGTCCCTGTAGACCCCAATATTAAAATGCCAAACTGGGTGACAGGCTGTCTGCGATACATCGTTCCAGCCTATGAGTCAGATCCACCTGCTCGTCCAAATATGGGCACTTCTGGCTCATAAAAAATTTAAGATGGCGACGGCCGAAACTTCAAAACAGCAGTCAACAAACCAATGGGTGACAGCACGGAAGCTGCATCCATTATCTAATACAGTCTATGGTTTTAATATGGTTAAGTGTGCAGATGTGCAGTTACCCAACGTTCTCTAATGTCCTTTAACTTTTCTTCCGGAGTCCACTGAATCAAACATGCACTCTATTTCCGGGTGCAAATGACTTAAGATATTTTTATTGATGTTTTCATTGATCAACACTGTGTATAATAACTACAGTGACTCATAAGCTGCAACACAACAACCTGCCAAGTCCATGTGGAAACTGCCAAAATCTCCATGACTCCATTGTTGCTGGCTGCCAAAGCTCCAACACTGGATATTTGTGTTCCACAGGCAGAAATGTTGGCATGAGGATGATTTCATTCAATTGTGCGAGCTCTTTACAATTTAATCATCACAAAAGAAAAGTTTTAACAACAAATATCAACGTTTTGTAGAATTTTCCTTCTTTTGTTGTTGTTTTTTTGTCACAGCTGCTGAGCAAAACATCTTAATCGATCTGATCTCTAATGAACAGCTTTAAACACAGATGCAAATGCAGCAAGAAAGAAAATAAAGACATACTACAGTAAGACCTGATTACAGTCACATCCAAAGGTGTGATGCATTTGAGACACAACTGGATTCACAACTTTGATGTGACAATACTAGATCTGCCTCTAATGCTGGTACAGACTTATCTTGGGCATGCCTATAAAATTGCTGCTTCCAATATGCCTCACGAATACTAGTTTCTGTATCTGTCCATATGCTTTCACCATTGGAGTGTCAGCCTGAACCTTGATGTGGGAGCCTTTTTTCAATCTAATAGAAGAGTTAAGACCAATGACGCCTCAGAGTGGGGACTAGAGGGTGCCACAGCGCCCGCAATACAATGGCTGGCAATTGGAGGCCGATATTACTGTCTATAAGAGGCTGGTATAGCTTTTCGACAAGTGGTGTAAAAAAAAAAAAAACGCTCCAAGCTTAGGCTAAATTCTGGCGAGGGAAAAATTGGCATGGCCATTTTCAAAGAGATTCCCTTAAACTCTCACCTCAAGACGTTTGAAAGAGAATGGGCTCCACTGGTACCCACAAGTCTCCCCTAAACTTGAGTAGGCCTGTTCCCAGTTAATGTTTTGTTCCTTACAATCAATGTACTCCTTCAAATCAAAGTTGTATATTTGTTTTTTTTAGGAAAAGACCAACCAGCCTATTAAAAGATCAATGAATCACCTAACACACGTGTACACAGATTACACATTAAAACAGGACTATTGTGGAACTTAAAATGTTAATTGTGACAGTATCAGTCGACACACATCAGATAGATAGTAAAATTAACTGTGAAATAAAAACCACAGTATACATGTCTTTCCTTAACTCTCCATACTGACATAGTTTTCAGCTAGTGTATATACCCCAACAGCATAATCAAATTCCAGGAAGTCAGTTATCCCCTTTGGATTTGGTGTGCCACCCCAGGATTGTCAGTGGCCCCATCTGGCCACCCCTATGAAAAATTCCTGGGGGCCTCACTGGTTAAGACATCAGGGGTGACCAGTCAGGCTCCAGAGTTTCATCAGCAGTTAACAGCAGGATTAAATCCAATGTGACAGTGATCGACAGCAGCAGCTGGTCGATAGAAAAGAGGTCCCATTTAATGGAGCAGTAAACACTTGGACATGAGGAGGTGGAAGTCGTGCCTTGTTCTCAGCATGTTGGCTATTTCAAAGTACGCTTGTAAGTACAAATATTGTTTTCAACCACAGCACACTTCCTCTCCGCTTTAACATATGCTTAGAGTCAGTCTCCCCCCCTCAGTGTTGAGACAGCACTGTTACATTATGGCTACAGTCCACAGAAAGGGTCTAGAAGGAGCAGATTTCCCTCTGGAACTAATTTTCTAATGTTACAGTCTCCTCGAGCCTGGCTGCCTCCCCGAGAAACTCCACATGAGTGGCAGACTATCTCCTCCCTCGTTCATAGCTAGCCCAGATTTTGGCTCCGGGCCGCGGCCTGTTCCCCCAAACGCAGACTGTTGTGCTGACAGCTAACAAATTAGGCCTGATTTACAGCCAGTTGGCCCCCCTCAGCTTACATGGTCCCACAGACCCAAATCTACATAGTTCCAGACCCGCAGACACAGTTCTGGGCTCAGAAAGGCAGACGCAGCCAAATGCCTAATCGGAGCCAGCAGTCTGCATGAGGTAATGATTATAGCACAGACTTCTACTGCCTCCCTGTGGTCAAAGACAGGTTTTAAATATGAGAAATGAAACTTTTGCACTTGTGTTTTTTAGAAGATATGAAGATTTTAAATCTTCAGAACATTGATAAATTCATTATTTCAAGTTTAACACTACAAAAGCCATTTTGGGAGGAAGTTAAAGAAGTAAAGCTGCATCAAAGTGGATAAGATGAATGAAAAGTGTCTCAATACCTTTTTCTAATTGATTCAGTCTTTTTAAAAAAAACAAAACAAAAAAACAACTGAGCTGATCTTGTGATTTATTTGCGGATATTTGGCTCCATTGTCGGTGGTGGTGTTAAATGAGGTTGCAGTAAACGGTGGCAGCAGCAGCAACACATGGAAACAATTAAACTAAATGTAAGCCAGCCCTTCGCTGCAAAGAAACAATACTCACTCCGCTACGACTGTGAGTCCTTCGCTGAAAGCTAAAGACACATATTGCTCACTTAAACACTTGGTAACAGCTACGACGTGCTCCGTGCTTCCACCTGTGCCCTTTTTTTAAAAAACATTTTCCATACATAGAAACCCATCTGGCCTGCGTTCAGGTTCTGCCTGACACAATGATTGCAAAGGATGAACATAATGCATGAGATATGTGAGTGTTTGAAAATGGTGAGGCACATGATTCATCAAAATGGACCTGTGGTTTTGGCATCATTTCAGACGAACCAAAAACTGAATGCTTGAATGGTTTTACAATTGTTCTTGGGTCAGAACTCGACCATGTGTGTAAGATTGACTTCTATTATGTTCTCATTTGGGGCCATCTGGGACAATTTAGCTTGAAGTAAGAGGAGTGAATGTGAGGTGGAATAGTACGCTCACCTTGATTGTCCACGTGAAAAACGTCACCGCGCTCTCGAACAGGCGAGGAGCTCCGCCCTGGAGGACCCGGTGGACCAGGAGGCCCGGGGAGACCTATCACTCCTGCTAGACCTCTGTCCCCCTTTGGTCCTGAGCGCCAAGGTGAAATACATGAATCAATCAGTCGTGTAAAACAAGCATGTGTTTTCAGGCCATCTTTAAATGAGCAGATGAGACTAGACGATCTGTTGATATATTACCGATAGGTCCAGGGAGGCCTGCTCTTCCCGAGGGACCTGGAGGCCCAGCAGAACCTGGAGGCCCTGGTGGTCCGACGGGCCCTGGAGGCCCTCTGCCTCCCGATGCTCCAAAAACAAAAGAGACAGTCAGAATGAAATGCAGAGTTTATGTTTTTGGAGACTTATAGCTCAACTACGACCCAACCTGTGAAAATAGACATTAGGTGTGGGGTTTCAAAGAAGCAGGACTAATGGTGTGTTCACGCCAAATTCAAAGCAAATGTTGTGTGCAGTGAGATTACACACAACAACTCAACTCAAGCCTATCAGTGCTGAGATCTAGCTGACATTCTCTTGATGTTACTGAGAATCAGAAATGGAGGGCAAACAATGTGGCACCTGGAGGTCTACCACTCAACCTCAGTGCTGCACAGCAACACAACAAAAAAAAGGAGAGGGCTCAGAGATCAGTGAGCACAGCTAAATGACTTCATGATGAGTTCTGAAAATATGTTTTTGTGCCTCGTGTGAGTTATTTTGTTATGTTGCGTCTTGGAAAAATGCTTTGCGTGATTTATATTGGTGTTTTATTATGGAGGGTAAACAACGGAAGGAATGAAGTGGTAATGTGTTGCAGTGGCAATGTGGAAAATTAAACTTCTTGGTTCATGCTGGTTCAGAGCATGGAGCCTCTGTGTTTACTGTGTTCATATCACTCGATTCCAGCTATCGATTATACTTCACTGCAAACCAAGTTAACCATTAGCTGCCATCCCCAGTAACAAGTCATTTGCAAAGTCGTTGTCATTTGCATGATGGCAAATGAAGGATTAGGGATGTAAAGTTGCCTTTGCTGGAGTACCCCTTTAACCTCCTTACTGCGTCTCTGCATCTCACTAAAGCACTGAAGATGGCCAATTAAATAAGTGAAAAATAAATAAAATGCCTATTGTATTTCCAAACATCCACCAAAACATGAGTGCCACAGGAGAATAATCTATCACCCATCTAGTCTGTGTTCTATATGTTGCCAGGAGGATGCACTGCTGGCCAAAAGTATCAGTAGGAGCCAAATGAAGCCGGTGAAGATGCAAATATTGGACTTTTGTGTAACCATTTAACATGATAAAGGGATGCAAGTTTTTCTACTAACGTCACTGGAGTTCTGACTCAAATAGCAGTGAACTATTCCTTTAATTATCTCTGAATATTAAAACTGCATTTACTGCTCATTAATTCAAACGCAGACACGAAACAGAACTGCTTTTGCACCTAGTTTTTTTTTTCTACAAACATTAAAACAGCTCTTCAACATCTCTGCTACATCTGTTTTTCCTTAAGTGTGGACACCTGGTGGCAGGTATGATGGCGGCCCAATAGGAGTGGGTTTGGGTGCGTCCACTTCGTTGTCTGTGGAGCCCTCTGGTGAACTGCTGACTGTCTGCAGGGATGAGCGTCCCTCTTCTAGCAGCTTGATCTGAAACAAGAGCAGCAGATTTTATGCGTGTAAAGTGTGCAAACGCTTACAAAGTCTTGTCTTCAAATAACTGGTAGGCTTGTGGGGATCCTTGTTACCTTTGATTCAATGGCGTTTATCCTGCTGTTCATGTCAGTGAAACTGGTACAGTTCAAACACTCTGTGAGAGAGAAAGACAGACGAGAATGAGTTTCATTTTCAAGTACACATGCATCTCCTTCTCCTCTATCTGTCTTTTCCTTTCCTTCTGTTTCTGCCTCGTCTCTTTCATCCCCGTTTCTTTTTTCATCCTGGCACCATCAGCAGGATCTCTCTCTATCTCACACTGAGCACGTCAAGCCAAGATACACAAGAACAATGTCCATCAAACCAGACGCAGGAATTTATAAAGAATTCCTCCTTAAATCATGTCACTCACTCACAGAGTAAATATTATCAGACCTCTCATGAAACTCTCTCTCACAGACACACACACACACACAAGCCTGGCGCACACCTGCTTGTCTCCTGACTCGGCATGTTTTCCGTCTGTCTGCCCACTCGCAGTGATGGCCTGTATGCCCACACTCACATCCTCCTCCAGATACCTAAACCATAAACTGTGTGTGTGTAAATGTATTGTAACACACAAAGATATAGTGCAAACACAAATCTCTTTCTATATAGTTTCACTGCTGTTTCCCTTAAGTCCACCAGACAAAATGTGATTTATACTCATTTTCAAGACACAATATATTCCATGGAGAGGTCTGATGATAGTCTACATTTTTCTTACTGTCAATAAATCCCAAGAAAAGACAAAAAACAATGAATTGATCCATCTAAACCGTGTTGTCTGTGTAGCCAAAACATGATATATCGTATTCCTCCACTATTAAAAAGACATCAATGAGCCACAGTGTTGCACTGAGTAAAATGTCCGATCATTATGATAAACACAGGCACTGTAGTTCATGTTAGGTCAATTCAACATATACTATCCAGGTGCTGTAAATATAATGTATGATATAGTTTCTGTAGCAACGTAATATATGAGCTGAATTTATCATCGGGAGTCGGAGGGGATGGTGGACGGTGTGACACCTAGACGAGATGACAGTCAAGCTGCAGACCAGTGTCCGAGACCGACAAACCATAGAACAGGCTGTGTTACAGTGAGTCATTGCTTTGTTTCCAGTGAATGTTTAGGCCCAAAATGTTTGTGATTTGTGGTGAGCCTTGTGTGGTTTTCCAGCAACTTTCTGTCACCAAACGTGGGTGTTATGAAACAACCCATCTGTGTTTTTCAAGCAGGGATAGTGCCACAAAAAGCAGTAGTCTTTTTACAGACACATTGCTGCTTTTCCTGCCAGGATTGTGCCCCCAAAACCCGCTAATTTAAGCCAAAATATGATTTTCCTAACCACAGACAATATTTTTTTGTGCCTTAACCTAATCACAGAACTAAGACAATGATTCTGTTTCTGGTTCATCATTATGAGTGACCCTTTATTGCATCACATGTAGCACTATGAAAAAATATTTTAAAGATTAATCTTCATTAGGAACCAATGGGTTTGGGGCTGAGTGCCACAAATAGGGAAACAAAGTCAGTGAGTGTTGACAGACGGACTAATGCGTTGTTGGTTTTGGTCTTTTAAAAGCATTTGTTTAGCCTGGGAAACAGACAAATCTGCGAGCTAATGTTTTATTTGCTCTGGCAGATGTGTCTGGTCCTCACTCCCATTAGGGGACAGATTCCACTTGACCTGGCCTGCGCTGGGTTATCCAATCTGGGGCATGGCTCCAATGATGACTGACAACTTATGTAGCCTTCACACTTAACGTAAAATACATGATGATATCGTTTCTGGCTCACACACCGTCGTGCCTAGGACACTACGGCGAGCATAAACCTACTTCACGGCAGTTGATAATAACCTTTGGAAATCAAAAATGAAGAAGCTCCAGACTAACTCGTATTTGCAATTTGGTCCGATGTTGTCAGGGTAGCATTTGTTGAAAGTAAGCAAAATACTGAATAATGCCAGACTTAGCCTGAAAGACTTAGCACTAACACTTGGGAAAAAATGAAACAATTTGCTAATTTTTCGGGCTTATATTAATTTTTCTGTTCAGCACCTGCAAAATATTTATGTACTTGTGTTTGTCAGTTGCTTTTTTTGTTACCCTCAGTCTGTTTTGAACACTTTGGTGATCTCTGCCACAAATTATACCATTCTAGCCACCACAAAACCACAGATACCTACACATTCCTCACTGTGTTGCAGTTTTGGAGCCTTTACACAAGCTGCAGTCCACAGTCCAAAACACAGAATGGCACATTTTTTTATAGAAAAACCCAGTGTTTGTTCTAAATGTGAGCCTTCCTCTGGTCTATGGCTCATAAGAAGACTGGAATGTCAGCTGTCAGTCCCACGGACGGGACCCACCCACATTGTGGTCATAGCAGGGATACCTAGAACGAGGAACAACTGGTGCTCATAAATAACTAACAACAAAAATGACCCAAACAGCTCTGGTTTGCCTAAATCAGCGTCTCTGGGTGCAGGACACAGGGTGCTAATGGCAGCCGCTGAGGTTTCTGCTTCACTGAAATAGGACGGGGTGAACGTCTACACAGCATTTGTATCTGTGTCATGTACATCCAGTTCAGTGCTGTATCAGTCTGTGAGGGTGTGGTTTCTCAGCGCCTCAATTCAAAAATTCTCTCCCTGGAGCGCAGCCACAAACGGAAACAACAATCAACAGCTCAACCCAAAAACACATTCCTCAGGATTCATCAACCCAAATACTGAAAGCTGTTCAACTGCCGAGGCCAAAATGACCCCACATGAGTTTGTTGTGACTGACTGCGCTGAGGTTTCTTTAGAGAGTACACCAAGGACATTAAAGCCGCACGCCACACAACAGCAAGACTGTGGGCAATCATGGGCTCCACAATGTGCGAGGCCTGATGAGTTGATATGCCTTCATCTCTCCTACAGTTATTCATCATCAGCCCAGAGGAAGTCTCCACCCTCTGACACACTCTTTCTCTGTTATATACAGCACATCAATCTGTGATGCATTCCAACAGTTATTCTGTGATGATGTGATGACATTTAGTTTGTAGACACGCTCGAGGTGTAGCTCTGGGAATGCCAAAGTTTGCGGGTTCATCAGGAGATCCACCGCTTTGGTTTAGACTAAAATGTCTCAGCAGCCATTTAACTGATTGCAATGTGATTTTGTACAGACATTCATAGTTCCCAGAGGATGAATCCTGATGGTTTTGGTGAACCCCTCACTTTCCCTTTGCTGTCATCATGAGATTAATGTTGTTGTTATGTTGCAGTTCACATTCATGTCGGTCCAGACTACAGTATGTGTACCCATGACAGGAGAACATGCTTCAAATATGGATGTTGCTGCAAAGAAGCTACAAAGCTACACATCTTCACCCAGGCAGCACAGAAGGCCTATAAGATCAGCATAATTTCAAGATGGACACTCAAGATTAGTGTCTCCCCCTCTGTTCCTGAGCTAGAACGTTGAGTAATGGCCAGAAAAGTGTTTTTGCAGAACATTACGATGTCACAGTGAAGCTGACCTCTGACCTTTGGGATATGAAATGTCAGCAATTCATCATTTCATCCTGTTGGACATTTGTGTGAAATTTTGTCATGATTAGTGCATGAAATCTTGTGTTTTGGCCAAAAACATGTTCTGTGATGTCACAGTGATCTTGACTTATGACCACCTGATCATTGCTGAGTCCAAGTGGACGTTTGTGCCAAATTTGAGGAAATTCCCTCAAGGAGTTCTTGAGATATTGGGTTCAAGAGAATGAGACAGACAGAGCGACGGACAACATTAAAACATACACTGCTGATTACATTTTTTCCCATAAGCTCCAGACCATCACATCAGGGATTACAGCTAACAGAGGAGATGGATATTATACATATAGATGAAACGAAGTTACAGTAAACACCTGCTCAGATGAGCTGGTATATTTTTAAGGAAAGTGTTGTTTCTTTTATGCTCACAAGGTAGTTAGCATGCAACTTGTACTTTGTGCGTATTCAAAGGTTCTGACTTCTATTATCAAGTGCCGTAGATGCAGATTTCTCTCGGAAAATTTGAAGTAACGAGCAGGAATATGCTTCTTTTGTTCAGAAAGACTAAAGAAAAACCTAGTGAGAGACTGCACTGAGTTACAGACGCTACAGAAGCTGTATTAGAACAGGACTCTCTTCCTGTGATCAGCATGTTAGCGGCGTCATTGTCGCTGACGTTAGGATGAAGCACCGTCACTGTGTCTTAGTTCAGCCTCACAGAGCTGCTAGCATGGCTCTTAGTTTCGTTTTGTGTTTACCCACTTTCACTCAGCCTTTCAACAAGCTTCAGAGAAGTTAGTACATGTTTAAATGTAGGTGGAGAGACTGATTGTGACAGTGTACTTCTTTCACTCAAAGTGCATTGTGTCAAGTAGCTGCTTTGCTCTATGGTCAATTGACAACCAAATAAGCAAAGCAGCCTCGTCCGTGATGGTTTTCTGCTCCTCCGACACTAAAGTCAGGCTGCTCCAGGTCTACTCTAATGAGCTAACTTGTTCAATCCTCATCTCTTGTCCAACGAGAGCCAGAAATAAAACCAGCCATAGCGAATTATGTCATAAACACACACCACAGGAAAACACCAGAACTGAGTCAGTCTGCCGTAAATGTGAACCAGAGCAAAACTGCATTTTCTTTTTTGTTTTTTTTCTAACAGTGGCGGGCGGGATTTCCGTCTCTCCAGTTGGAATTTAATTATGTTGGGTTAGAAAACCAAACTTCCGCTGTGCTCGAGCTGATGTTTAGAACGGGAACGCAGCTATAGAGTCTGTTTGGATCCATAATTACACCATGGCAACATAAGACAGGGTTATTTTTCTTGGATTGCGCTCAGCTCATGGGAAAGATTCAGGATTGTGTTGTCTTTAGTGGGAAGCCAAATAAACAGAGAGAATTGAGAACGTTTTCTGCTCCAGAGAGAAGCCAGGGAAGGATTTGTATGTTTGAGCAGTTTTTCAGCTATGCAGATGCTACATCTTGTCTGACTGGAACTTCACTGAAGATTATGACACGACTAGCAATTATAGGAACACCTTTAAATATTTTCATCTTTTCTTTTATTCACAAAGCAGAGACAGAGGGCAACAACACCATACTCCGAATACCATGCCCACTGGAGGAGAAAACAAGCAGCACCACAATATGCAACCAATGGCTGAAACGCTAACAGAATGTCTGTAGCTAGCTAAACAGCAGATTTCAGCATGTTATAGAATTAATTTAGCACCCTGTCTGCCAAAGAGATAAAAGTTATACCGTCGAACTCAATACTGCTGGTCCATCTCTGTGTCCTTTCTCCTCACCTTGCTTATCTTAAAGAAATGATCCCGCTAAAGCATTTGATCAAATCACAAGGTAAGATCATCATCTAACCAAACAAAGATCAGCATCAGGCCTGCATAGCTTAGTTAGCTTCAACCTTACTCAACCTTATGTAGGCATAAGGAGTGTCAGGATTCCAGTTTTCTCATTCTTACTGCTGGTGCCTCACACCTTATTGCTTATAGTTTTCTGGTTCAGTAGCTTAAAAAATCTTAGCTCTGGGTTCTTTACCCTATTAGTAATGCATCCCACCACACCAACCCCTTCTCCAAGGAATTGTGTGTGTATAATGTTGTTGTTGCAATGTAATCCAATGCCTTCTCGTGTCTAAAGGAGTCCATTGAGGTGGTTCGTACCTCCTGGGCGCCTCCTGTTAAAGGTGTTCTGGCTTTATCCCACTGGTAGGAGGCCCCAGGGAGGACCCAGAACACACTGGAGTGATTACATATCTCGTCTGGCCTGGGAACATTTTGGGATCCCCCAAGAGGAACTGGAGATAGGAACTTCTGGGGTGCATTGCTTGGCCTGCTGCCCCCACGACCTGGCCTCGGATAGCGGCTGAAAATGCATGATGGATGTAATGTAATTGCTACCTGGATTATGTTAAGAGAATGTCTCTTTCAGTTAACAGAACTCTACACTCATGTACCGCATAGGCTTCGGACAGAGGTGGTTGTGGAGGATGATGGGCGTACAAAGACCTTGACACCAGAACTCTGGGTTTGTGTCCAAACTCCTTAAGGCAACAAAGCACTTTGGTCAAGGTTAGGGCAATGTTGTGATTTTGATTAAATGTTAATAAAAAAAAAGTATTAAATAATGCAACAGTCACTATGAGTGGATACTGTATTGCAAGATTGCCTATTTTGGTGAAACACAACTGAAATATGTTGTCGGTGAACATTTTGCTGATTCGTTCAGTAGGCTGTCATCATTTTGACGACTTGCCAAATATTTGCTCAACATCATATTTCCCTGAAAACGTCTTTGCTGTTTCAAACTTAATTTCTAGGAGACAGGGCTGACCACACAGAAGCTTTTAGGCATGTTTTTGTTGTTTACCAGCAGATGAAAGTGACAAGCAGGCACCTTTACTCAGTACAAAGTCAGTAGAGAGCAATAAATTGTTTTACCGTCTTGTGGGGGCAGGACTACATATGCTCCGTCTCTATAGAAAACGCAGTGTTACAAGACAAGTGAGAATTATTTTAAATGACCACAGACACTTTAATCACATAAAATGCAATTAACCAGAATATCGGATTGCTGTTTAATGCGCCATGCAGAAGGATTAGATGTTCATAAATAACATGATAGGGAGGGAAAGCTGGCATTAGTCATATGTGATAAGCCCAAGTGTTAAGTCTGGCGATGAAAATGGAGAGACTGGAGCAGACCTTCAGGCGAAGCATGAATGTAAACAAGATTAAAAACTCTTGAAAGATAAATCTTATTTTAAACATCAGAGGAAGGAAGCAAACTTAACAAAGTACAAAAACAACTACTTGTTTGATGAGTCATGCCTTCCATTATTGTGCGATCTACAGGACAAGACAGCACAGGATATTTTGGCAAGAGGGTAAGAAAGACTGCGGGCATCGTCTGTTGAGACATTTCCTACATTAGACCTGGATATAGATCAAAGAAATCACTCGAAATTTCTCTCAGTTTTAATGTGCGCGCGCACACACACACACACACACACACACACACACACACAGACAACCACAAAACAAACCATGACGCACACAGCTGGGGACAGTCATTTTCATTGCCACTAAATGCTCGCTCTGTCTGTATTTATGAGCAGGACGGAAGGATGATGTATTGAAACATCTTCTTGGACCATCTTAGGAGTCGCTGTCACATCCCCAAGATACACAGACAAATTTGTGCCCAGTCTGTAAGCTGTGTTTGTGTGTGTGTGTGTGTGTGTGTGTGTGTGTGTGTGTGTGTGTGTGTGTGTGTGTGTGTGTGTGTGTGTGTGTGTGTGTGTTCATGTCTGTGTGTGCAGACCACAGTCGGCCTCCAAGAGCTGGCTGTGTCCCAGGAGCCTGTTGTGTGTCGGCCCCAGCCAGCAAGTGGTCAGCTATTGCTGGCATGGAGAACAACTGGCACAGAACACACACCCACACACCCACACATGCACATACACAGCAGACACACACACACACACACACACACACACACACACACTCCTACTGTCACAAACCCTCTCACTCACTAAATCACACACCCACTTTGACCGCGGTGGCTGGTGGAGGATGGTGAACGCTGCTTTTTTTTTTGAAAACCAATATGTCTAGTTCTCCACAGAGGAACCATTTAGCATTCTTCAGCATGATGCCAGCTGACAGGCCACACACCAGTTCTTTAAACTGGAGTGTTGCAACATTTTGCAAGTAAGAAATACCAAGCAATTAATGGAATTTCCCATTAACTTTGATGCATCGTGCCATTATTTCACGCAGAACAAAGCACGGTCAACGACTAAATAATGGACTTGAGGACCCCAATGAGGTGCTGATATCTCACACTCCTCCCCTCAAATGCTGCTACATGACAGGCACAGTCATGAAACAATGAAGCTGAATCTCTTCCAGTCTGAGGAGACACTAATTTCTCAATCATTTTCCTCCAGAATGCATCCACTCGTCCCATCACGCTGCGCCGTCCAGTGTTGAAACACTAGCTACACATCAGTCACAGTTAGAGATGGACGACCCTGCTGGTGCACAGACATACAGTCATCGTCGTGCTATGAGATGATGGCGTGTGAATTTAGTGAAACAGGGGCAACATTTTTGAGGATGTAGCAATGTCTGATGAAATTGAGAGAATGAAAGAGGCGGAGACACATTAAATGAGATGAAGAGCAGCTGAATATGATTTGCTTACAAGTCATATCCTAAATATTCTAAGTATGACATGAGAGCACACAAGGCTAGAAAGGCAGAATTCTCTGGTTTTTGGAGGCTGGAGCATGTGAGCCACGTACGAAAAGTAGAGACTATGAAGACAGTAGATGCCAGCAAGATGTTCTGATGTAAGCTTGAGCGTAGATGTTTAGTTTTTGGGGTTTCATGGGCGGCACTGCTATTCATTGAGAAAGAAATATCTCAACAACTATCAGATGGATTGTCATGAAATTTGGCACAGACATTAATTTCTATATCAGTTTGGTGTGTCTGTCAAAAAAAAAAGTTAAGCATGCCTTTATGTTAAGTTAATTTAGTTTGCTACAGTGCTCACCAAACATTGTTAGCATTATCCCTCACGTTAACACTGTCATTGAGAGCTAGCATGCTTATGTTAGCATTTTGTTAAAAGCCTCACTGTACCTACAGGTACAGAGCCGTCACTGTGGTACATGTGTTGATCAGAGAAACCAGCACAAACAATAGGGGTTTGTTTCTCAGTAAAAATAACAAAATGTGTCATATGATTGTGAGTGGGAAATTCCCAGTGTGGCTTGAAGGCAGCAGACAGGTAGATATACTGTACACACCCTTACACATTGACAGGTTCCTGGCCTGTCTTGACTACTGCAACCCAATTGCCAGAATAAATGTTGGCACTGTATGTTTCTGCAAACCATGGATATGTAACATTTGTATGTAAATAAATAGAGGATATGTTCAAACTTAATATTTAATTATGCTTCAACAATGCTGTGGATAACATGTAGTTATTTTTAGGCACAAAAGCCACTTGGTTTTGGTTTGGAACAGTTTTTGTTTTACCCAAATTTGGAGCAACAACCACAGCTGGAAAATGCCCCGATATGTCACTGCAAAACACCCAGTTTTTTTTGTTTGTTGGTCGCAGACAGTGGTCAGCAGCTTGACAGCCATCTCACCGAGGTATAATGGCCTTCAAGCTCCCTTCCACCTCCAGATGACAGCATCAGCTCATATACATGTAATCAGAACTGTGTCACTTATGTATCTGTGGTTTGCAGAAACGTACAGTGCCAACATTTTCTTCTGGAGAATGGACTGCCTGACAGCAAGAACCTTCAGCTGACACCAACCTTCATGGACACATGTGGCTCTTATCGACCTCCCAATCATTTCCAGGAATCTTTTAAGGAACTTGGGAACTTTACCTGCTTAACTCAGCTTAAACAGATGTGTGGAGTTGCAGACAGAAAGACAGAGGGACAAATGGAGGCAGGAAGACCCAACGATAAGCTGATGACAGAAATGAAAAACCACAGAAGGAGCACGCACAGAGCCTCATCCATCAGGCAGATCAGACCAGGACCAGGAACAGCTGAGCTATCCCATAGCTCCTAGCAGGTCAGAGGGCACCGTTTGACCTATATATGAGCACAACCAGGGACGCAACAGAGACATCAGTCATATCCTCACTCTGCAGAGGTTGCAGGCTGGAGGAACACATGTGGGATATGGTTCTGTTTTATCACTTTACTCCAAGGAGAGGAGAGCGGCAGATCTAAAGGCCATAGGAAGTTAGATAAGTGGAACACAGGAGAGTATAAAAGATAAAGAGCCCGGTGGTGGCAAGGAAAAGCAGTGGCAAGGCAAGGGCAAAAGAGCAAAGGCCTGCAAGGGGATGAGAGCAGATGGAAAAGTGGAAGAATTCAAAAGGTATTTCTGAAGGATATAATATAGCTGGTGTTCTAGATAATCCCTCTAACGATGGGTTTCAACACACTTCCTCCTCATCCAGCTGCAGAGGGGAAACAGTGCCTTAGCAGCTTCACAGCTGTAACATTAACAGATTAGCACATTCTGACATCCTAATCTTCCAGCCACCTTTTCACTTCTTTAATAAAATTAATCGTTAACTTCTCTAAATAAACTCCTGTGCTGTCTCACCCTGCGTTAAACTTTGTTAAACCTCTTCTCCTGAGCATTTGCATGAGATCAAAGGTTAACACTCTCATCAGGGGAGGTCCCGGCTCTTATTCTTCTTAGATGAGGCTCCCTCACACACAGACGTTACCCACAACCCCTACTGTTAATATGATGATGTGTGCAAATGGGTGCTGGGGGGTGCTGCTGGGGGAGGAGTGGGGAGGAGGGGGCAGGGGCCAACAGCGGGGAAATTACGAACACATTTCTCCCAAATGTGTTCCATGCCGTCATGTGTTAGCACAGCTCTGCTGAAAGCAAAATGTAAATCTTGAGATGCACTGTACACAGCCAGCACAAACCAGACTGTCAAAAATATTGACGGGTCAGGGTGTCAACGAAATGTATTCTGAAAACACCCACTTTCCATTAGCAAACACAGAAAAATTCAGACTTTGAGACCAGCTCGGCCTTAGAGGCTCGGCCACGAGCTCCATAATATGTCAGAGTGTTAGAAGGTTATAACACACTAAAGGGCTTAAAATTAAAGTCAAAAGCCACTGTGAAAATAGTTGCTGAAGCACATTAAATATGTGATTAATAACCAGCATTAACAACAGCATCTGTTTTAAATTTGTGCAGATTTACGTGTTAAATGTCAAACATTTTGTTGGCTAATTGCATAGTGTAAAATATAGTGACAGATGTCCATTGCAGTTTTCTTAATTTCCTTGAGCACAATGTATTGAAAATGCTTGTTCGGTCCAAATA
This sequence comes from Epinephelus awoara, assembly GCA_035609425.1. Lineage (NCBI taxonomy): Eukaryota > Metazoa > Chordata > Actinopteri > Perciformes > Serranidae > Epinephelus > Epinephelus awoara. The sequence goes on from CM069297.1 coordinate 22,640,962, forward strand.
TGTAAATATATCCAGTCTCGTATCACATAAGGGTAAGCGAAGCAGAAAATCCTCTCAGCTGAGAAACAAGAGGAAGGCAAAACTTTTTTGCTTGAAACATTTCTTGAATGATTAAGTGATTGTCAGACTGATTTTTTTTCTGTCAATCAACCAAGGAGGATCAACTGTAAAACACTTAATTTCCTGCAGTCTGGTGAATTTTTGTGCACCCATTTGTGCCCTTTTCTGCATCAATTGATGATGGAAATATCTTTAATCAAAATAAAAGTCCTCTGCTATCATGTCTGTATTTGGGGGGGGGGGGGGGGGGGGGGGGGGGGTTCTACGCCTGTGTGTGGATTTGAAGGGTAAGGGGTAAGACATATGAATCCTAAATCCGACATACTGATAATGTGCACTGATATGCAGATATGGCCTTTAAACTGGGCAGTGCTTTTGTCCTCATGAGTAAAAACAAAGACAGCACCTCTTAGACTGCAGCAGACAAAAAATTAAAATACATTTTGTGCCCCAAGTCACCCTCATAAATGTCTATTTTCCGAGGGGTGGTAACACAAGAACAAGATATTAGAGAGTGACAGAAAATATTTCAGGATGATTCATTTCTTCGATGAAAACAACAAGCGTGTGTGAGGAGGTGAGAGAAACAAGCATCTCCTCAGCTTACACAGACTTAACTTGGACTCCAGCCGTCTTCGTGTGCCCTGTCTCTACATCTCTGAGGGCCTCAGGGGCCTCTGAAGTTGAGCCAGAACCCCATCAAACTAAAGCCAGAGGTGATGTCATCTTCATTGGTTAAGGCTGTCCTCTCTCGCTCTGATAAAACAGCTGGCTCAGAGCCCCCATCACAGCAGTTTGCAGCCACACAGAGCTACATGTTCAGTGTTGGCTGAGTGACATGAAGACATAAAGGATACATGCACAAACTCACACACACACTCTGTTACCAACCAAAAAGATCCACGATTAAAAGGAAGAGTTTAACATGTTGGGAAATACTCTTGTTTGCTTTCATGCTTTTGTAGCAAATGTGAAACTACAGCCAATTATCCTAGCTTAGCATAAAGACTGGAAACAAGGGGAAACAGCTAGCCTGGGTCAAAACGAAGGTAACAAAATCGGCCTACAATCATGTTACATCCTGTTTGTGTAATTCCAAACAAAACTGAAGTGTGAAACTGCCAGGTTATGGTTTTATGGGTAATTTATGGAGCCCAATCTCACTCCGAAGTCGTCAAAATCCAGCGCTTGGGCAGTGACTTGCGGCGTCAGGAACCAGTGAAAAAAGGCATCCTCTAATGTTGGCAATGATACGCAGCCGGTTGCTGTTATAGTTTAACAGTGCCCCGCGGAGTCAGGGGGAAACGCAGTGGGACAAGGATGAACATTAAGATGGTGAAAGTGAAGTGAAGTGGCGGTAGATGGGTCCAACAAATACCGACTTTCACCAGAGAGAGCATTGTTCACGTCCCGTAATATTCTAAAGCCGAATCATGTTCTTTTTTCCTAAACCTAACCACGCACTTTTGTTGTTGAAGGAAAAAAAACGTCAATTTACGTTATTGTACCAACGTAGTGCAATTATTTTGAAAGAGTGTATTAAAATGTCAAATTTCCTGTGAAAATGAAGTGTATTTTGAGAGATGACAATGTCTGTAACAGGCAGAACTTGTCCCAATGCACCCAACAACCCAACAAGCAATGCACTCAGGGTACCTTCCACATTGTATGTGGACGTGGAATTTCCATGACCACATGTCAATATGTGACGAGGTCAGAGTGAGAATGTGTTGCTTTATGTGCCACACTGTTTCTTCACCAGGACCAGTTATTTCCGTGAGGTCTCTATGCGAAGCTTAGCTGCTGGATGTAGCTTCACATTTAGCAAAGCTTGAAAGTGGAACCGATATCCTCATCTAACTCTTAACAAAAAGGCAAATGAGTTTATTTTTGTTGATTCTTAGAAAAGCTCTTTCCTGTAAAATGCTCAAAAGACTCTCAAGAAGTTCTGATGTATGACTTATTTTCGCCATTGTCATGTCTATCCTTCCAATAACCAGTCAACAATAACAGTTGATATCAAACAGAAACATGTAACAGCTCCAGGAATCAGAGCCATGAAGGTGATATATAGTGAGAATGATCAGCCTGTAAGTTTGTTGAACCATTTCATACAAAGCTTTCTTTGGAGTGCCAACAGAAAAGTTTGTTGTATAACTTTAAAATGCTCTCCAGTGGTGTCATCAACTATTATTTCCAAGGTAGTCCTGACATACATTTATACTGCATATGAATTCACCTACTTCTGTTAATCTACATGAGGAGAACCAGTCTTTGTTTCGGAGCTGTAGCCTGATCCTGGCACGGTCACGTATGTTACAAAGGCCTCGTGGAGGAGTGTCATGCTCATTAATCTCAGTGGGGCCACTTTCCCACAGAACCGGCTCTCTGCTTCGCTGCCGTCTGGGCAGCTTGTAGCAGCTGGAGCCCTGTGGGACAGAAACCCTCCTCATTACACTTCACTTCTCCCTTCTCTTCTTCTTCTTCTTCTTCTTCTCCTGCTACACAGCTGTTTCTGCACTGCCAATTCTAACACCTTGTTGTTTCTTGTGCACTGGTCCTAACTTTCTCCCCTCAGTGTCCTCTCCTTCTCTCCCCGGTGTGAAGCAGACTGCCAGTGACATCAGCCTCTGTCTTTCAGGTCTCCCCGCTGACTCGACTGTGGCCTTCTGTCTCCCCATATGGAGGCAATTTTCCTCCCGCTCTGTAGCCATTAGAACTTGCAAATACATTTCAGCAAACGTTAAATAAACAGCGAGATTACTTATTCACACTCCTGCAACCACTTTGGTCTCAAGTGAACCATAATCTCTGGCAGTACCGACTCAGCGGATGTAGCTATGTGTTAATCTTTGTGTGGAATAATATCCACGGCAAATCCAAATAATGGTTTCCAAAGGCTTTGTAATAATGTCTGTGTTTATTCCATTAGTAATAATGTGTGTTTTCTTAACTCGTGGTAAATCTTGGCCCTCCAAGTGCAACAATGAATAATTTCTGCAAAATGGAACAAGGTGCGGTAATTATGACCAATAAGCAAAACTTAGTCATTGAGGTAACTGTTAATCTTGGACATATGTGGACCGATCATGCCAGTGTTTTTCAGTGACACAGGCATTGCTGCATTGCCCAACCCCAAAGAACTGTTAAAGTTGCCGAATGTACTAAATGGTTTTAATAGAAAACTCTGCATTTAAAATAACTCTGAGCCAGCGAAGCCTGAAGCACCATTTTACAGGCATCTACAATGTTTATAATACAACATAAGAAAATGTGTTAGTCAGTGTCGTGAGCACTGGACACATAAATGTACTCACACATGTATAAACAGAGGAGTGAAGGCAGCCCACATTGGACCTCCATCCACCCTCAGTCTGTTTCTTCAGGCTGAGTGTGGTGTCTCGCCCCTGGGTGAAAATTTTGGTCTTTACTGGGCGCCGAGCCTGCGGTCTGCGGTATCCTGAGGCAGTGCTGCCCATCATGAGACCTACACTCGCTCCCACTTTACAAGCTGCTCTGCTGGACGCTCCTCTGAGCTTTTTTCATTCATGCTTTTGACTGCAACAGCGATGATGATATTGAGAGAGACAGACTGTGTGCTGTCTGCACTTAACAGACATGCACAAAGAAAGAAGACATACGGAGGGAGACAGTTGGTGTCTCTGATCCTCCTTCCAGGCACAGAAGTGTCCTGAATGCACGGCCGTAAAAGAAAAGGTACAAAACCGCAGGGCACGGGATCCCTTTCAACTGTTGTTTTACTGCAGTCCGTGCTCCCAAAAGTAATCGAAAACAGACTTTCAATCTTCATTCAAAACAACTTTACAGTGATATCAAAAGGGCTGCACAGAAGCGCGATTAGCAAGCTACCCGACAACACGCCATCAAACATAAAACGAGGCACTGATGTGGGCAAAGCTGCTAAAAAGACACAGATGGGTCCAGAACACATGGCCTTTATTTCAGTCCTTACGAGACTTAGCCTCAAACCACTTTCTCCTCTACAGTGATGGAGAAAGTTGCATCATCTGAAAGAGAGAAAAAAAAAAGCACAGATAAGAAACTCACCTTCACGACACTCCTCTCCCACAAAGCCTGGGCAGCATCTCCACTCCAGTGCAGTCACCTGCTTGTAGGCAACTTTGAAAGACGGTCTGACCAGGGTCCTGTAACTGGAAACAGCACACGCTCACTGATTTGAAACTACATACAAATGCAGAAACATCATCAAACTGCCCGATACTAAAGCTATGCTATGCAAGATGGTTGGTTACTGTTTGTACATGCTCGCCAGTGAAAGTGATAAGAGAAGCCAACCCAAGATTCACCCTTGTTAGTGCTGTCTTGGATGTGTGCTGCTTACGGTCTGGCACCTGGTCGCTACCTTTTTATAAAGCCTCGACCTCACTTGGGTGCTGTGGGGGTACACGCCCATAAACACCCCGAACACAGTAGATAAGAAAAAGCATGCAAAAGGTAGAGTCTCTGCAGAGAAATACATTGCCACACACTTATAGCGGTGATTGAGATGTGATGACTGAGAGAGATTACCTCTGTATGATACAATGTTTTTAGTCCTGCATATATATGCAAGTATTCATGGAGCATTTTTGCCTTTTTGTTACACTAGGAGTGATTTTGTCTCTTCAGAGGGAAACCTGTAAAAGACTTTGAAAATTAAGTTAATTGTGTTGATAATATAATGCAAGACTTTAGCTTTTAACTGAGTATTTCTATAGTGCTGTATTAATAGAAATACTGTAGTAAAACATCTTCTTCTACCAACATTTTCAGTCACACAAAGGATAAAAAATATGGCCCATGCTTGTGTTTGCAGAGGGCCCCTAAACCATCAAATCCGCCCCTGTCACCGTGCAAGACGCCCAACGTTAATGACAGAAACAGTATCAGCATCACAGACATCTGAAAGAGCTGATGGGAGCAGAAGACTTGGCTGAAGGGGGGCTAGCTGTGAGGTCTTTAAAGGTACCTGATCTGGACTTTGGAGCAGGATCCGGGCCACCGGCAGCCCTGAAACACTCTCTGCACTGTGGTTTCTGTCCCGTTGTGCACCTGACAGGACACTGTTCTGGTCACAGTATACTGACACCAGTTCCTAAAATACAAATGGAGGTGATTTCACTTTTAGTAATACTTTATGATAGAAATAATCAATGCCAGAAATGTAAACATGTGAGAAAATAACATACTGAAACACGCATGTGAACATTTAGCAGAGCTGCAGTAAATTCATTTCTGCTGAGGACACAGAATCAGGATTATATTTCTACAACTTCTGCAGAGAAAAGGCGCCATGCATCCCCAGTGTGCTCACCTGAGCTGTGTCCGGGACCTGGTACCTGGCGATCCAGTGTTGCCGATCTGTTCCGATTTGATGCGCTGTCGCTGCAGAGTGACACCTGGAAAGTGATAAACAAACCCTGTTTCCAGTGAGAGACCAACTAAACTTATCCACATGCACAGCGCGTACAGAAACGACAAAGCCATCGTGTGCTTTCGATTTATCCCTGACAGAGATATCCGCAGATACCGACGGGTTGTTGTTGTTGTTGTTTTTTTTCCCAAGTAAATCCCGAAGTTATAAATCCCTCTTTGACAGATCTACAGTATCTGAAGTGGAGCGGGGGAAAGAAACCCTAAGAAAACCCCGATGAAACCATGAATGAGTTGGTCATTTCGCCTTCCCGATGAAAAACAAACTGGCGCTCTCAAGAGCCCAAAATGAATGACACACAGCCTCTTCCTATAGAATAATGCGGTTTTCTGACGTTTGACATCGTGCCGAGGGCTGAGGAGTCAAATATCCAGTGTGCGTAAAAAGCGCGCTGAGGGTGAGGGCTGGAGACAGAGTGCGTAAAAGCGCATCTGGTCCCGATCGAGAAACCACCACCCTTCAGTTTTCATATAGGTCCCATGATATGAATGTGATGACCAACAGTGGATTCACAGTTACTGAACTCTTACACACTTTCATGTGTATTGTCTTTCTTACCCTGATTAATGCCACAACGGACGATCCATTAAACCTATTTACTTAAAGTCTACATAAGCCGGGGCTAACAGAGAGATATATATGAACGATGACATATGATTTTACAATAGTCTGATGTGGTCTCTGTTCATGTTCACCACTTTGTCAGATAATAGCAGGCTACTTTGCCTTTAGGAGAGTGAACTAACATCTGAGACTGCTGCCAACAGCCTGCTGTTTGAAGACTAGACGATTATACAAAAGCAGCACATTTAATGTTTTGCTTTGAGTTAACAGATGCATTTTGGGCAATTAGCAAGACACATGGTGCTAAATGTAAACCTTTTTTCCAAGAAGAATAAATCTGATTACAACTTTGTCTACTGATACTACAGTATATCATAATTTCGATTAAAGTCAAAATTTTCATCATATATGTCACTATCGAACAATTTTATCATTGATTACTTCACAGTAATCCTCACTCTTTTGACTTTGGGGGTAAGGTTATCACTTCATATTTTTTAATTAAGTCATAATTTTGACTACTTTTTGAAGAAGTACTCATATATTCTATATTTTTCATTCTATTTTAAAATAGATAAGATAAGATAAGGAAAAAAATTCACACCTTAGAGCAGCTCGAGAGTCAGAAGCAAGAGCGATAAGGAAAAAAAGTCATAGCATGATAAATAAGGACAGAAATATGGCAAAAATACCAATGAGATAGAATAAGAACAAAATAATATAAAATATATGTAGCCTACACTATATGCACCTTTTATTCATACAGATACTCTATTCCATGATTGATAGTTGCACAAAAGTAGCAGTACCACTCTGTGCAAATCCTCTGATTGCAGTCTAACTGTGAGAAGTAAAAGTCTTGCATTTAAGATTTTACACCTAAAGTACAAATTATAACAGCTGAATGTACTTGAAGCATTAAAGCAGACATACTTCTTGGACTGAATGGTCCAGGTACAGCACAATTTAAATACTTTAGTCCAGAGGTTCTCAACCTTTTTCGTGTCAAGGTCACAAACCCCAATTTGAAGTTTTTTGTTTCAGAGACCTCCATCTGAAAAGATTTTGACTATTAGATATGATTAAGATCAGAATTCCATAGTTAAAGATGATAAAGATGGAGAAAGTGAAACCTGAGATTGGAATAGTCACTCTTATGTTCTTACTCACCTGTGCTCCCTTCTATAATGAATTAAATAGTGAAAATAAACTGTCCCCCAAACCCTGGTTTAGTGCAAAACCCTTTTATTGAATTTCCTGACAAATAAACATCAAGGTAGTATACTTAACTCACACATCTGCGAGGGAACTTAAACTGGGTGAGAAAAGAAATGGAAAGAAAAGAAGATACAAAGGGGCAATGATTACAGAGGGTTTATGTGTGTGTTCGTGAGCTGTGGCTCTACAGGTTAAACTTGAGTCCGTCTCAAGACTCTTGGAAAAGTTGGTATTTTACTATTAGTATCCAGTATGGCCTTCCACAATTGTTGCTTCTCATTATAAACTTCAGAAACATTAGAAGCTGCTCCCTCCATGGAGATCATCTCAAGAAATGATTGCTTGCACAGCTTTAAAGGATAGCACAGCTTCAATTTAGTAAGTGATCATATTTTTTTGTACGTAAAATGTGTGTCAGGTAAATGTAGCGCAGTAAAGAGTGGAATAATTCCCTCTGAAAAGTAGCAAAGTACAATAGCATAAAACTGAAATACTCAAGTAAAGTAAAAGTACCTCAAAAGGGTACTGTATTTGTGTAAATGTATTTTACCAGCACTGTTTTTGACATGGCCTAAGTCAGTATTTTTATTTTTGTGACTCCTGATATTTAATTATTTACTACTTTGAGAATACTTGCCTCCACATTTAAAGGTGAAATCCAACTGGTATTTGCCTGGTGTTACTGGGGGCCCACTGCCTGCTTCCAGCACTTCACCAGTTTATAAACCAGTGTGGTAATAAACTTCACCAGGAGGCCAGCAGCGCCCTCTGCTGACCCTCCAGGCTTCCTACAGGCTGCAGGGAGAAGCAGACGTGTCCCACTCTCAGGTTGGCATGAGCGGACAGATGGAGGCAGACAGCACCGGTGGCAACATGGGGGAGAAAGCAGACGTGGAAATGGCAGAAAACCCATTTGAGCCTTACATTGAATCTCTGCGACAACAGCTGGAAGACCAGGACCCCGTTTTTCTGATCGGAGTTATCGTCGCTTTGGCGGTTATCATCATCACCTGTGGTAGGAAGTTACCGTTAGCATGCTGACGTTAGCTTAGCAGGCTAGGCCTAGCGCTTAGTTCATCTTATCTTAGTTTAGCTTAGCTTAGCTTAGCTTAGCTTAGCTTAGCTTAGCATGGTTAGCTACAGTTTATTAGTGTTGGAAAACGGTTTTGTCAGCCGGGCATTCAACGTTGGCATTAAATATTTAAAGGACAGCTATACAAAGAGTGTGTGCTTCCAAAAGCCATTAGCCAAATCAGCAAGCGAGGAAGCTAACAGCTAAGCTAAAGCAAGCATCTGTCAGTTACGCAGCTTATCAGCATTTCCTATTTCAGTCATCCAGCTTTATTGCGTATCTCTTGACAACACATAACAGGGTATGGGTTTTATGAAGGATAAGTTAATGACACACTTCTCTGCGTCCTCTCTCCAGTGTTTCTGAAGTACTTTCTCTCCAGTAAAACCGTCCGCAGCGCTGTGCTGCTGGTCGGACTGTGTGACGCCGGGAAAACCCTCCTGTTCAGCCGGGTGAGTTGATGCAACTCAAACGTGGTGTCCATCGCCACGTTGCCTGTCAGAGGATGATGCTCAGCTGCTGAGCTGATGAGAGACTGATGCGGAGTTAATCTGCTTTATGTAACTGACTGTGCACTTTGTGTTTTGGCAGCTGTTGTCAGGAAAGTTCAAGCGCACACAGACCTCCATCACTGACAGCAGTGCTCCATACAAAGCCAAGAACGACAGGGTGAGTTAAGGACAGTTAATAATCATGTGGTTACATCCGGTCCTTGATGAGCATGGTTTACAGGTGTCCCCTCTCCCTGCTGTACACAGGGCAGCACCTGGACTCTGATTGACTTGCCAGGACATGACAGTCTGCGCTCTCAGTACCTGGAGAAGTTCAAATCTGCAGCCAGGTGAGAACAGAGGCAGGATTTGGAGTTAGCGAGATAACATCAGGGTTAACTCTGGGGTTTCAATACTATGAAGCTGGGTCTCTTTTTACCTGGATAAATCACAGCAGTAACTTAAGCTGAGCAGCTAACCTGCCCCTGAGCGCGTTAACTTCAGAGTATCAGCTCACAGCCTGTCAACATCCTGACCTCTGACCAAACAGATCACTGAAGAAAAAAGTAATCATAAACAAAAGTCTGGAGTCTCAGTAAGAAAGAGGAGCCTATATGCTGTTATAGGTCAATAAAATCACTTCATTGTTCCAGGGCTCTATTTCCACTGGTTTTAAAACAAAGCTTCTAACAAATGGAGATTGTTTACAACACTAAACACATGCTTTTAGCAGGATTTTAATATATGCAAAGTTAAGTTTAGCCTGCAGTGATAGCGTTGCTATTTTACATTCCATCACCAAGGCTCAAAATAACATGAAACACCTGTGTGATAAGGACTAGTAAAAGAAAAAAACAGAACAAAACTAATATTTTATTAGAAAAATAAGCCACACACTGTTAATTGTCTCCGGTAAACGCAACATTTCGGTCAAATAGACATCATCAGTCACCCCTTACTTCAGTAGCAGAAACAGTCTGGCATTGCATTAAAGTGTTTTATGTGACGTCTTCATCATCATCCAACTAACTAGGAAAAAATATCCTATACTTATGTCCCACAAAAAATTTTTGGATAGTATTTTCAATATTTCTACATTTTCCGTTATGAAGTTACAGAGTAACGTTAACATCCCACACCATTTACATTTTACTGTCTCGCAGTCACAGACACTTTTGGTACCATGTCATCTCATATCATATGAAGTAGCCTACCTCATTTATGGTTGTGATGATGTTGCTCGTAATTTACACCCCCACTTCTTTTACACGAATGCCCTCATGGCTGGATAGGAAAACCCAGAGCTGACTGAACTCATTGATACTCAACAGGACAACCTGTCTGACTAACATTACTGAATGTCTAGCAGTGAGATTAGGGGTGTTTTCACATTTAGTCCTTTTAAATGAACCAAACTCAATCCTCTTAAAGTGGACTAAAAAGTGGACCAACAGAAATGGGACTCAGTTCTTTTTGTGTTCACATTGTCAGTTCATTTGAAAGAGGACTCAGTTCTCTTTTCTTTTCAATGTCAGCTCTGACTTGGCCTCAGTCCTTTTCCTGTTCACACACTATAGCCTATATAAAACATACATTGACATAGTTCTGTTTTTATTTTGACGTAGCACTGCAGTGCGGTTATGAAGTCACTCGCTTTCTGATTAACTTAACTTGGAGGAAAACATCTGGAGACGTACAATATCTTCTGTGGAACAAACTACTCCTCATCATGCGTCCTTGCAAGCATTACAGGCTGATGTGGTTTTGTCCGTTTTGCATGCTAAGTCACCAGTGACCTGACTGACACACTTCCTTATCTCACCGACACTCTCCGTTTGTCTTTTCAGAGCGATTGTGTTTGTAGTGGACGCTGCTATCTTCCAGAAGGAGGTGCGAGACGTGGCTGAGTTCCTCTACATGTTGTTGACGGACACTGTGATCTCCAGGAACGCCCCAGCTCTGCTGGTGGCATGCAACAAACAAGGTTCAACAACCCTTTTTGTTTAGAAAATTACCCAGTTATCTACATTCTGCCTCTGTTCAACATTTATAGCCTTCAGCCTAGAGATCCCCCTCATTCACTTGTCTTTGTATTTTACAGATATCACCATGGCAAAATCAGCTAAACTGATTCAGCAGCAGCTGGAAAAGGAACTGTAAGTAACTGATATATTTGCTGTATTTGATTTGTAGTGGACACACACTACTTCCTGAGCCTTTGATTTGAGATATAACGTCTACCCTGTCTCCTGACTCGTAGGAACACCTTGCGAGTGACGCGCTCTGCAGCCCTGAGCTCTCAGGACGGCTCTGTGGGCGGCAGTGTGTATCTGGGGAAAAAGGGCAAGGACTTTGAGTTCAGCCAGCTGCCAATGAAGGTGGAGTTCCTGGAGTGCAGCGCTCGCGGCAGCAAGGGTGAAGAGGGGGATGCAGACATTGAGAGCCTGGAGAAGAGCTTCGCTAAACTGTAAAATCAGCAACATAACATCCTCAGTGCAGAGTCTGACTCAAAGCACAGACCTCAAATCAACGTCCACCGTCACCTCAGCAATCAGAGGAGGGATGAGGTATCTCAGTGGAGGATTTATTCGACAGGAGCAGCCAGCTGGTCCGATCTGTGCCGGCTGTCAGTGTAAAGGGTAATTACATGAAAGGTGGAAGAACTTTTGTGACGTATTCAATCAAAAAACACCAAAAAAGACTGAAAGTAATGACATAGAAAATGATGTAGCAGTTTGTTAGGTTGCTCTGCTGTGCTGAGAAATGATTTCTCCAGTGTAAATCTTACTGTGAACATCCACCTTAAAGCGCTTTATTTGGCTTGTTTAGAAAGAACATTTGCTGTTGCTGCAACCTAAAGTGATCATAGGCTGTCACAGATTTTCACCATATTTGTTTTAAACTTGTTTCAGCTACTCTGAGTTCTAAGCTGCCTTGTGAACACAGAAGGGCATGAATTGAACATGAATTAACTTGGACTGTCGGCCATGTGCCTTTTCTCCGATATTCTTACAGAAAAGTGTCTTGCTTGTTTTCAAAAAAAAATGAGTTTACGTGTTTGAAAATGTTCAGTGAATTCAGTGCATTTGCAATGAATGTATGGATTTATTTAGATTTTGTGTTTGTCTGGCTTGTTTAAAAAACTGACAATATAAAGTTTTTGATGCCTGATGGAGATGCTGATGACGTCCACTTTAATAGGAATAGCACATTTTATCTGATTTCAGCCTGTGATGATTAATGAGCAGCAAACATGATTTAATCAACAGGTACAGAGAGAAATCTTAATTGTACATCACACCATGACATGGAGGGTAGCTGGGTGCCAGATCACATTTTTAAAATGGCACCATGTCTCCAAGAACAAGCTCACCACAAAACCCAAACCAGTCAGAAGTGTTGTTGTGTAATCTGTGTCACGGCACTGTTTTCAAATGTCTGTCTTCTCTCTCTTTGGCTCCTGGTTTCCACTGAGATGTGTTTTTACTTTTCCAAAGCGCAGCAGACTCAGTTTAACATGCAGCTTTCTTCAGTCTGTAATGTGGTAGTTTTTATTGTCCAAAAAAATGCACATACTGCAACATATATTTTCAAAGGATGACCTTTTTTATAGGACCACACATGCACAAAATACCCAAATGAACCATATTCAATGTGTAAATCTGGAGTTTTATGAGACCAAAAAAACAATTACACATTTACTTTGTTGAAAAATAGTAACACACATTTCTGTGATCTCGCTTCCACTGTTCAGTGCTTTCTGGAACACCAGTTAAATTATATTTAGGTTCAGGCTTTATTTAAAGAGCAAAATCCTACCGTCACAAGAAGTCCAAATAACGAAGCTGCCAATTCTAACCATCTATCACAGGAGTGAATACTCTGACCAAATTTAACAAGGTAAACCAAAAATAAGGCAAAGCAAAACAAGAACTGCAACAACTAATCTATTAGTGGGTTGAAAGAAAGTTAATCTGCAATTATTTCGATAATTGAGCATTTCATTTGTTTTATTAAGCAAAATGTCAAATATTTACTGATTCCAGCCTCTTAAATGTGAACATTTGCTGTTTTTCTTTGTCATTTCTGATCGTAAATGAAGAGTTTTTGATTTTTGGACTACTGGTTGGACAAAAGAAACAATCTGAAGACGTCACTTTGGGCTCTGGGAAATTGTGATATGCATTCTTCCCATTTTTGGGACATCTTATTGATGAACGATTAACCTTGAAAATAATCAGCAGACTAATCCATAATGAAAGTAATCGTGACAAGACCAAAAAAAATGAAAGAACATGTTCAGTGTGTGACTATAACGGAGACAAAGGGTAGACTGTCAGACTGGAGCTCTGATCTGCCACCACCACACTGGGTTCTCCTTTGAGCACAGCAGGACACAACCAGTTCACCTTGTTCCCGTGACTGATGCTCAGTTTGGGTCCAGACTTGTCCTCCATCACCTTCTCTGCACTGTCTGCCACCTCATCCTCCACCTCCGCTTCTTTCTCTGCTTCAGCCTTCGGTGTCAGCTTTGCTTTATCCTGTGGTTGTTCTTTCCGCCTCGCCTTGCTCTTACCCTTCCTGCGTGGGGCTGCTGTCATCCCAGTTTTGCTCTTTCCCTCCGGAGTCACCACCGGGTGCTTACTGAGGTCCCACAGAGCGACCTGGCCATCGTTCCCCCCAGTGACTAGCCAGTGAGGGTGGGAGAGGAAACTAACAAAGTGGGCTTGTGAGGCGCCCTGACTGTGGGCCTTGACCGCTCCCTGCTGTTCCAGTTTAGAGCCGCTGCCGATCCTCATCACATGCACCCGCCCGTCCTCTGCTGCACAACCCAAAATGTTCCCACAGCTTGCCACAGAGACACAGTGGATCAGTGGCGGGTTGAAAAGCTGACCGGGACGCTGCTGATGGTCGTCCTCTTCCTCTGCTACATCCTGGAGGTTGACAGTCCAAAGAGGGCGTGTCTTCTGCAGACCCCACAGCATCACCTGAAGCCACAAGAAAGGTGAAACAAATTTACACTGGGAAAGAAACGTCTTGGTCAATGACACAAATGGTCCTGTTCCTTACCTGCATGTCGAGGCCAGCAGACACCAAGTTATTGGGCCTGTGAGGCCGAAACGCCACCGAGGAGCAGATGTTCGTGTGTCTACGAAGAGTCCTGCACACTTTTCCCCCAGGAAGCTCCAGTACCCGCACCGCCCCGCTGTCATCAGCCACCGCCAGGGCTGAGCCCGTCTCATTCAGTGCCAACGCATTGATCTCCTCCTCCCCTGCACCCTGAAACTCCTCCACGGGACTCTTCAGGTTTCGGGGGTCGAGCACACTCACCACTTCTCCATGTGACACGTACAGCTGGCCCGGAGTCGCAGGTGAAAACACAACACTTGTGCTGTCGTCTTCGCCAGGGAGAGTAAGACGGCCTATGATGGTCCCCTCCTGGCTCCACACCGTGACCTCTCCACCCTCAGAGCCTGAGGCGACGAGACCCTCGGGGCCTGGAGACGCTCCAACACACAGAATGGATGTGGAGTGGCCCTCAGACCACTGCCTGGCCATGCTGAGAAAGATATGAACATTAAACTGCAGCCTCAACATGGACTATAAATTCAAGTCAACACTTCTCGAAGAACAGTTTCAACAAAGAGTTAACCAGAGTTAATCATTACACATCAAAGCTTTTTAAATAACAATGACTGCTCTTTTTCTATGTAAGTAAACTAAATATATTTGGGGGCTTCAGTTGATTGAACAAAAACAGAAATCTGAATATGTCAACTTGTGCTCTGTAGAGCAATTTCCACTCTTTCTGGTATTTCACTGACTAAAAATAAAGTAAATTATTCAATTCAGAAGTAGCCGAATACTTGAAAATAAAAAATAAACATTGATTGCAGCACTTAACTGACTATAACCTTCATGAGGGTCAGGCTTATTGCAGGGCTGTTTATTAATCCTAATTAGTTTTAGCTAGATGTATCTAATAATCAGTGGTGGAATGTAACTTAGGTACAAAGCCAAGGTACTTGTTTATCTCCATCTAATACAACTTTACAGCATCCTTTTGCTCCACTCTCAGAGGTAAATACTGTAATTTTTACTTCACTACATTTGTCTGACAACTTGAGTTACTTTTCAGATTACAGCCCCTTCCTGACCAGAGAAAACAATCTATCTCCTGATGTGTTGATTTTGAATGTTTGTGATGAACTGAAGGATAACGTGTTTCTTTCTGTGATGTAGAGCTGACATGATATCATATTATTTTCACTACACGATTCTCATGGCCGAAAGAGTTCATGATCACAGTATTCCAATAATAACAGGGTGTCTACAGATGTCACACAGTTAAATTTAGCGCTTTTTAAGACCCGTTCAAGACGCCTTTTAGCCAAGTTCAGGACGTCATTATGTTTTAAAATCTTTTTTTACTTATTTAAGCATTGCAGGCAAGCAGTATATATATGTGGTCTTGTGCAGAGGTAAGTGTAGGAGTGTGGTTATTACAGTGAGTTCAGTCAGTCTACATTTTGCCAACAGGTAAGGGTAAGTATGAAGTAACAGACAGTATAATAGTTTTTGCCACATTAGAAATGTGGGCTTTTACATACAAAGGCTACAAAAAGAAATTTAAAAAAAACGATAAAGGAAAATAGATCAAATATTTCTAATAGTTAAGACCTTACCAATTCAAATGTAAGACTATTTAATGACTTTTAAGACCTTATTGTTGTTACACTGAATTTAAGACTTTTTAAGGACCTGTAGACACCCTGTGTTTGTCAAAAATAAGATGCTATTTGTCAAATTCATAACTTTTGATTATCATGTGTCTTTTCTCTTTTTATTATCCGGCTAATTAATTACACTCAAAATATGTGTGTATGGAGGTGGACAGCGAGTCTGTGACCATAACTGTTCAGAAGAGTACAGCCATGCTTGTTGCTGCCATGGGTTACAGTATCACGTCAGTTTATCAACAAGTCTAAATATCGCAAGTATCATGACATGAATTTTTCATACTGATATTAAAATTGTACTGGTATTATCTTAAGCGAGATGATGTGGTACACCCCTAAATGGAAGCAACAACAAGGAGCTGGATTATTTACACAGTATTATTATATGTGTTTCATTTACATGATACCAATATTCCATTATTAAGTATCGTGGTTATCATCAGTACTGGTCAACATCTAAAATGCAACATACGCATGACTTTTACTTGTAGTGGAGTATTTTCACAGTGCAGTACTGGTACTTCCACCACTGCTAATAATTAACTAACAACTGATGATGGATGTTTTCATGTTTACATGAGAAAAAATATCACCGTTTACACTTCACTTTTTTTCTTTAAAACGACAGGCAAACATGACAGACATTTAAAAGTAAAATGGTTTCTGCAGGTGGAGCGACAACAGACTGCAAATGTCAAACCTGATGAAACCAAACAAGCTCCAGCTCTGCTAACTTGTTAGCCTAAGAGCTAACACGTAACTTCCTGTCCAGCTGACGCTTCGACTGCGATAATAAACATGCTGAGGTTTGTCTGCTGATTAAAATAATATATATCAGTGCTGTGACATTATCGATAAGGTCAAGACGGCAGAATTACCTTACCTTAGCAAGTTATGTCAAAACTTCAGCAGCCTGCCATGTGGGGTAAGGTCGCTCGTTGATGACGTCATGTATGAGCGTAAGGTGTTTTATTTTTACTGTCCTGCGTTTTGCGTCTCAACTGAGGGACTAGGTATGATGATAATAATAATAATAACAATAATAATAAAC
Source organism: Epinephelus awoara (assembly GCA_035609425.1). Classification (NCBI taxonomy): domain Eukaryota; kingdom Metazoa; phylum Chordata; class Actinopteri; order Perciformes; family Serranidae; genus Epinephelus; species Epinephelus awoara. The sequence continues at coordinate 22,657,613 of CM069297.1, forward strand.
TAAGCACAATATTGTAATTGACCGTAAGTATGTCTAGGTTTTGAGCATGAAGAGTGTGATCATAAATTTATTAAAAGTAACAATCAAGCCAAAAATCAAATTGAAAAAAATTTAAATCACAGGCTGATCCAGTTTGCATTGATTTAATCATGGCACCTCATGATGTGACTCAGTATTGTGTACAGCCCCTGCGTGCCTGTTTGCACTCTCATCAGTGAGCTCCTGGACAGTCTGTGGTGGTACTTGGCAGCGTAACGCCCCATAGCTACTCAACTGGATTTACTAGGTCAGGGAAACAAGAGGGCCAGTCAATGGCATCAATGCCTTCGTCATCCAAGAACTGCCTACGCACTCTGGCAACATGAGGCCGGGCATTGTCCTGCACCAGGAGGAACCCAGGGGCCCACAGCACCAGGATAAGATCAGACAATCCCTCTGAGGATTTCATCCTGGTACCTAACAGGGTACAGGGTCAGGGTACCGTTGGCTATGACATGGAGGTCTGTGTGACCCTTCAAGGATATGCCTCCCCAGACCATCACTGACCCAGCGCCAAACTGGGCATGCTGGGTGATGTTACAGGCAGTATAACGCTCACCACACCGTCTCCAGACTCTTTCACACCTGTCACATGTGCTCAGTGTGAACCTGCTCTCATCTGTGACGAGAACGGGGCGCAAATGACAGACCTGCCAATTCTAGTGTTCTCTGGCGAATGCCAATGGAGCTGCACGGTGCTGGGCTGTGAGCACAGGTCCCACTAGAGGATGTGAGGCCCTCATGCCACCCTCATGGAGTCTGTTTCTGACAGTGTGGTCAGAGTCTAACTGACTTGGTGTTATATCATACAAATTGGCTCCTACTTTAAAGGCATTAGTTGCAACACATTCTGCAGAAAATGAGAGAGCAAAGCACACACAGGACACAGAGGAGGTAGATCATCAAATCATTGTTCAGTGGGCCTTCATTTCCACAATAGCTGCTCTCTGCTGATTCATCCAAAGCTGTAGATCTGATGAGTGTGGTCCATTTCTGGGTCAGTGAACAGCATGCCACACTGCTGCAGTGAATGGGGAACAGAGAGGAGAGGCCATGGCTTTCAAACTCCCACAAACTAACTACACACACACACACACACACACACACACACACACACACACACACAGACGCATTACACTGTCGACCCAACATTCAAACGCTGACACATACTGTATATCCTCACAGAGAAGCAGCAGCTCTCACAGGACACTTTGAATGTAAGTACTCTGCAGGCATTTATCTGCCCGTGACCCTTGCATTTGATGCTACTTCCTCTTTCTGTGTAATTCATAATGCAATTGCACAGGAAGGTTTCACTGAGCCGATAGACATGTACATGTTCTATGATACAGCAGTTGTTCAAAATAGGCAGTGTGAATTTGTCAGGAGGCACCACTTACAGGATGCTTTTTCTATTTGGTCTATTAAAGCTGGTGTAAAGGCTGAAGTAAGGTAAGTGACATATCTTAGAGAGAGAGAGTTGGGCCATTGTGTCAGTTATTTGTAACCCTGTTTACCGTTTACAGTAACAGTATGACTTGTATATAGACATTTATATATCTACTATTAAACAATATAGGTATTTTTAACCTATTTTCCTATTTGTAAAAGACATATGTTTATGTGTATTTATCTTTGTCCAGCTCCCTCTCAGAAGACTTGAAGTTACTTTGAAATATTTATACACCAGAGAGTATGAGGTCGCCCTATTTCCCAGCAAGGTTGGTGCTTTTCCACAAGGAGCCCAACGGAGTGACGTACAGAGTCCCAGCACTGCTCTACCTGCCCCGCTCCAGGTCCTTCCTGGCCTTTTGTGAGGAGAGACTCAGCCCGTCAGACTCTGAGGCTCACCTGCTGGTGATGAGGAAAGGCACTTTCTACAGGAACTACGTGGAGGTCAGTGTTGGGCCACTGGGTCTGTCATGCTCTGCAGATTGAAGACTTGTAGTCTGCTGTTAATTTACTTTAGGATACTGAAGAAAAACTGACTATACAAGACTCAAAACACTGGACTGGAATAATTATCAATAGATACACTAATCCTTAGGTTTGTAATAATGTGGATTTACTCAAGCAGTCTTTGTTTCATTAGCTCTTGTTGTTTTTCACTTATTTCATCTTTTTATTATGCTTCTTTAACTGACATGTCAATTTCACAAAAAAATGTTTTACTAAAGATTTAAGTGAAAAAAAGATGAGGCTACTTTGTCAAAGGGGAGAAAATATGTGAACTGCCCCTTTAATTTAAATGTTACAGACACCTTTGCTTTGGGTTTGTCTTTGTTGCCTCTCAGGGACTCTATCTGCTTAAACATAATGTGGTATTTTACACTCTTCTTCTCTTATCTCCTTTTCTCCTCTCTCCGTCTGCAGTGGGAGGACATGCGTGTCCTGGGCAGTGCTTTCCTGCCAGGCCACCGCTCCATGAACCCATGCCCAGTGTACGATGAGTTCACAGGTACTCTCTTCTTGTTCTTCATCGCTGTCCTCGGCCACACCTCAGAGTCCTATCAGCTGGTGACGGGGAAGAACGTGACCCGTCTGTGCTACATCTGCAGCACCGACGATGGAGACACCTGGAGTCATCTCACCGACCTCACCAAAAGGGTCATAGGAGATACGATCAAAGGTCAGGGAAACACAGGAACTTAAAACACTGACATCAAAGTCCGTTTACAGGCCTTGGGGAGTACCACTGCATATGTGTAAAACGTTGTACAAAGCCTTTGTGGCTCAAAACAATAGTCACATGCTCATTAAGTACACTGAAACTGTCCATACTCTCCCTCCTGACTAAATTATATCCCTCCCTCACTTGATTTCAATGTAAGAGATTGGGAAAATAACATTGGCCCAAAACAGTTTCACTGTGAAGATGTAAGGATATTGTGAGATATTTTTTTCAGTAATACTTAATCATGTGAAACTACCCTTTCAGTATCATGTATTGGCCCCTTATGTTCGTGTGTCCTCTGAATGTCTCACTTCCTGCTCTGTCCCTGCAGAATGGGCCACATTTGCTCTCGGTCCGGGCCACGGCATCCAGCTGAAGTCCGGCCGTCTTCTGATTCCTGCCTACGCCTACCACATCGAGTGCAAAGAGTGCTTCGGACAGCTCTGCCAGACCAGTCCCCACGCCTTCTGCTTCCACAGTGACACCCATGGGCGAACTTGGCGTTTCGGGGAGGCGGTGCCAGTGCCGGAGAGCTTGGAGTGTCAAATGGTGTCTGTGGATGAAGAGGACGGGACCAATGTGTTGTACTGTAATGCGCGCAGCCCTCTGGGATACAGAGTGCAGGCCCTCAGTCTGGATGATGGAGCTGCGTTTCAGGAGGGGCAGCTGGTGCAGCGGCTGGTGGAGCCTCGAAATGGTTGTCATGGCAGCATTGTGGGATTTCCTGCCCCGTTACATTTATATCACTCTCTTGACCAACACTTGCACCAACCTGTACATCACTCCAGACACTGGACGTCCTGCATGACATACTCTAATCACACCATCTCGCCGTCTCCAAACATCACCACCTCTGCTTCCACCACCCCCTCGCCAACCAATCATCCAGATTTCCTCACCCCCACCTGGGTCGTATACTCCCACCCAACATGGACCACAGCACGCAAGGATCTGGGTGTGTTCCTCAGCCTGTTTCCCCGTGACCCAGACAGTTGGCGTGGCCCCTGGGTGATCTATGAGGGCCCCAGCGCCTACTCTGACCTCGCCTATTTAGAGTTGACCCCCTTACCTGGTGCACCGCCTGCTGTGGCCTTTGCCTGCCTGTTTGAGTGTGGCACCAGCACAGCCTACGATGAAATCTGCTTCAGCATCTTCACCCTGTACGAGCTCATTGATAATCTGCCCCGGGAGGCGCAGCTGGGGAATAACACTCATGAATGTGAAAGACGGCAGAATCAAGAGACAGACTGTACAAGGAGACACGACGCTCAAAGGGCTCCAGTTTTTCATCAGGTTCCTCGTGTGAAGAAGAGGAGGAAAAAGAGCAAGCTGACTGAGATGTGCTCTGTGTGTTGAATGTAGTTTTTATGCCTCTGCGCCAGCGAAAGCTGGAGCAGGAGGCATTGTGTTTTTGGGTTGTCCGTCCGTCTGTCCGTCCGTTCCATCCTTGTGAACATGATATCTCAAGAACACCTCAAAGGGGAATTTCTTCCAGTCCTCCAGTAACTTTGGACACACACTTAGTGGCAAGTATTCCTTCTTTAACTGCAACACAGTGCGACTCAGTAATGATAAGAAGCCTTTCTGTTCGGTATGTTTGTTTTCATGTTTATCATTTGTTCATTTTAATTTTGTAGAACACATTAAGTGTCATAAAATTTTCCTCTCTTATCTGCTGGGAATATTTTGGTGCTCTAAAAACAGTCGGCAAAAGTTCAGGAGAAAAAGTTTTAGGAGAAACAAGAATAGAGAATAACATCAGTCAGGAAAAGACTGGTTCAAGGCTCTATGTTCCAAGGTGAGAGTCTGACGCTGCTTTAGGAAACATTAAGTACTACTGAGGGTTTTGAAGGGTTGTAAATTTCTGGAAACTTTCCAAAAACATTAGGTATTTTTTGAAATTCTGCTCAATTTAATTATTAAAATCCTACCTTGTAGTGGTGAACTTATACTGGGGGAAAAGACACATAAAAATGGCTTCCTGTCTGTCATAGGATTGATTTTAAGACTTTATTGTTTGTTTCTAAAGTTTTAAACAAACTAGTGCCACCTTACGTTTCAGACCTTCTGCGTCTTCATACATCCAATTTTAGCACTGACATATACCAATCAGATGCTGCTGGATGTTCCCAGAACTAGACACAAAAGCAGTGGCGACCGAACCTTTGCGGTGGTTGCCCCTAAACTCTGGCACAGCTTTCCTGCTCAGACTACAGAAACCTTTAAGTCACTGTTGAAGACCAACTTCTTCTCATTGACGAACAATTGAGCTTAACACCTTAACTGACTTCATCTTCAGTGGTGCTGCATTTTGTTCTCTATTATGTTTATTGTTTTCCTGTATTCTTATTGTTTTGGGGCTTCTGTATTCATCTGTTTTGGTATTTTGTGCCTGTTCAGCACTTTGGTCAGCTGTGGTTGTTTTAAAATGTGCTCTAAGAATAAAGTTTGACTTGACTTGAAAAGTATTCTCATTTTATTAATTTGTAACCATGCACTCCTCATCACATGTGCTGATCATTTGCCAGCAGCATCACATTAAATGGGAACAGGGTTGTGCTTTGTTGTTGCAATCTAATTAGTTCAATACAAAGTGAAGTTAGTAAACTTATTTAATTCAAGTTCAGCACAACTAAATTGCTGATTTTTATGTCCTATGAGAATGGTTCACAATTATGTCTGCTTCAAGGGCAAAGGTTTCAACATGGGGTGGGCACATATGAAACCAGGAGTTTGGGATTTCCCTAAGAAATTTTAAGTGTCACTTTATTTCCTGCATCAGTTTCTGCCTTTTCTGCATCAGTGTACGGTGTGACAGTCTTTAATTTTGTCAAAATAATCGCCCGCCGCTACTTTTACTTTTTACGGGAGGGGACAAATGCACGTTTTAAATATTGAGGGGGACGTGTCCACTGCGTCCCCTCTGAAATCTTTACCTATGTCGGCTTGTCAAATGCTTAAAGGTTTGTTTCTAACTGCGTAGAACGTGAAAGCAGCCTGAGCAGATTACACCCATATTTCCATTTTATTCCACTTATTTTCTGTTAATTCCCATGGAAAGTTGCCACCTTGAATATTCCCAGAATTTTGCAAACTTGTAACACTGCACACATTTTTGTATAAATAAATAACTGTTCAGGTTAAATGAGGAGAATGACTGCTGAATAAATCAAAAGCTCCACAACAGCTGCTAACAGACCTTACGGTGAGATTGTTTTTGTCAACTTCTCTGTCCAAAGTCAAGAATGAACTCTCTGAATCTCAATTCTTTCTCTCAATTTACCTCTTTAATCAAACAGATTTGACATAAATTATAAAACATATAAATTATATTGTTGTCTTGACTTTGTGATGAGCTGACTCCTCTAGCTTTCCTCCTAACAGCGCTGCATTAGCTCAGTGTTGCACAACTCTCCTTCATAATCTTAAATCTTAAACTGTGTAGATTTTGCGTTTTAACTACCCTTAATTGCCAGGACATGTTTAATTTGGCTCCGTGAACGTCCTGCTACATTAGATCCAGCACACTGAGGACCAGGCGAGGCTGCAACCCATCAAGCTCACATATTAATCACAGCTGCTCTAATGGGATAACAGCTCCTAAACTAATCAGTTCTTCTGTGAGGCTGTTGAAACATTTTGGGGCTGACAGTTTAAGTGAGTTGCACGAGAGCGTACGAAGAACAGAGCCAGAAAAAGCCAAGCAGTTTGTTTAGTTAAGAGTGGGGGGGGAATAACAGATTGTGCCAGGAAGACAGGAAGATCTGGACAGTCTCTTCCTTCTGCTCCCTCCCTCCTCTGTTACATAACTCCACACTGACAGGAGGGTCAGTTCGCTTCCTGCGCTACTTCACAGAAGTGGTTTTTCCCCTTTTCCACAGCATCTGTGTTTTACAGCTTACTATGATGAGTCTGAGGATTGTTGTCGTCGTTCTGGCTGTGTTAACTGGGGTAACTGGGAGCCCCACTGTGACGGTCAGGCCTGAAGCTGACTTGCTGGACGTGATGGCTCATCCAAACAGCGTACCAGAAGTAGAGGAGGAAAATGAGATCACTGGACAGGTGAGGAGGAACTAGCTGCGATAACTTTGGTGTGTAATCGTGTGTCCTGGTGTGCAAATGTACTGCTCATGTAGACGATCTACAAATGACCACACAGAATGCTGCTGCACATGAAAAGAAGTGGGTTTCCAAGAATCAAGTGTTTGTAAGAAGTTGTTTGTTGAGATGTAAATAATCTGTACAGAACTAAACTTTAAAAGACAGACGTATCTTTGCTGCACTCATTCTTACATCAGGGCCGTTCTGTACATGGTACAAAAGCCATAACAAGCTCAAAGCAAAACACTGAGCTTTCCTTACCAACAAGGTCAAATGATACTAAAATCAAGATAATAAATATGCTTCCAACAGGGGTTAAACATCAGGGAGGGAAAAAGGAGCTTCAACTACAAAACAAGAGTAACATGTCAGTTTTTCATGGCTCCACAAATTAAAGCCTCATTGTCGAGTCACGGTTGATGATGGGCAGGAAATGTGTGTAAAGATGAGGGTCGGCGGTCGTGTTAAAGTCCAGTAGTACACATCTGAGTATATTTGACAGTATTCAGCTCTTCCACTTGTTCTTCTTCGCAGGCAGCTGTCCTGTCGCCTCCAAGTATTTGTGGATGAGTTCCTCTTGTGAGGCTGGCAGGCAGGGCTGGTATCTGCTGTACTCCATGGTGTACTCGCCTTTTCCCTGGATAAACAATGAGAGAGGCTGTTAGTTTGTAAAATTCTAATGTACTATAGAAGTTGTTTGAACTGCTCTGTAATCAGGTTTCCTTCATGTTTCATATCAAAATACTAAGGTTGCAACGGTATAAGTTTTTGACGGTACGATGAAAATATTGCAGTGTCATGGTATTACACAATTGTTTTATTATTAGTAGTAGTGGCATCAGTTTCAATGTACCTTTTAAAAGAATGAAAAAAAAATATGCTTTATTATAATTTAAACTTGAAACCATTTTTTGAGGACATATGTGACAAGTCTCCCTTTTGAAAATAAGAGACTCTGCATTTGGTTGCATTTTATTTTTAAAACCATAAATGAGCAAATACAGACAGTTTGATAACTGTTCATTTTTATACCAATGGTGTACTGGTATACACTTTTTCAGACCATGTTTGACATCAGAGTACTGAAATAATTGCCATATGATTGTAGCTAGGTACTGTAGCTCATAAAAATTAACATCAAACTCAGACAACTTCAAATATTCAAGCTGTGCTGCTAAGACAGAGCAATGTTTTTCAGATTTGACATTTATTTTTAAATAACTGTATACCTGTAACCCTACAGCAACAGAAGGGATTTCCTGTACAGTTTACCAAAGAACTAAAAAAAAAGAGAACTTAAGTCCTATGAAGAAAGATGGAGACGTTCTACTGTCAAACATCTCTGCCCAAAGAGGAAGTAAATGAACCAGTGCTACCTATACTAATATTATTTTACCCTAAATTTTTAAAGTAATAATGTTATATTACTGTTATCTACATTTATATATTTTTTTTTTTATTAAAAAAAAAAAAAAGTGAGAAAAAGTCAAAATAATTTACATGGTGTTGCTGTGCAGCCTTGTTTATCAATGGTGTCCATGGAAACAATGATGAACACAGCCATAAGATAGTCCTGTTAACTTCTCTGAAAACTACATCACTGCATAACCCACGAGTGTTATCTGAATATTTGGGTATTTGTATGAATTTGGTTGTGATTGTCTGGATTAGGTTCACTTATAAGTCACATGTTGGGGCAGAGCTGTTCTGCAGGCTGTGACGTACAGGCGTAGAGGCACTCTGTGTAGGGGTGTTCGTTCAGTCTCGCACTATACTGCCTATCTTGCTTTCGACGACATCCAGCTCGCTTGATTCCCTCACCAAAAGCTTTCTGAGCAGTTCACAATATCGCCATGTTGATACTCTCATCTGAGTCTACTTCAGTTAATACCATGAGCTCCAAACAGTAAGATTTCTGAGCAGCAGAGAGGGGTTTGCTGAGTCTCAGGCTATATGGAGGACAATGCAAATCCCTGTATTTTTTTCCCAATCAATGTTCTTATCAACAGATGCTAGAACTGAACATCCAAAGCAGTAAAGCACAGTGCTAAGTAAACACACCCATACAAGATTAATGTATCACAAAGTATCAGGGAAACTAAACATCTTGTCCGTCTATTCATTTTAATCCGCTTATCTGGGGCCGAGTCACAGAGTCAGCACGCTGATAAAGGTACTTCCTCTTCCCAACACTTTGCGGCTCCTTGGGCGATCCCGAGACATTCAAGGCCAGATGAGATACATAATCCCTCTAGCGTGTTCTGGGTCTGCCCAGGGCCTCCTGCCAGGCCTAACGGGAGGCGCCCAGGAGGCATCCTGATCAGATGTCTGAACCACCTCAACTGACCCCTTTCGATGCGAAGGAGCAGCAGCTTTCCCCGAAACTCTTTGTGGATGTCCGAGCTCCTTACCCTATCTCTGAGGCTGAGCCCAGCCACCCTGCAGAGAAAACGGATTTCGGCCCTTTGTATACACAATGTCATTCTTTCGGTCACTATCAAAAACTCACAACCGCAGATGAGGGTCAGAACGCAGATGGACTGGTGAACTGAGAGCTCTGCCTTCTGGATCAGCAGTGTAAGCCAGTGCTGTATTGTGTATTATTAAAACAGGAGTTCAAATAGCACTTTGTCTTAACTTGTGTTATCAGACTAATTATGAAAGTGTAAATTAGAGATTGATGAACACAGGGAAAAGCATTCACTCTACGTAGACTACAATGGACAACCGTTACACTGCACATATACGGTGTTGTGAGGTCAAACTTACTTCAGTGCAAGAGCGTAGTTCTGTGGCGTAGCCGAACATGTCATTTAGTGGAATCTGTGGGAGAATCAGGATGAAATGAAATGGTGATGAAGTATGTGAGAACAAATGCTGCAGATAAATGCTGTGTGTGAAGCTGTATGTGAAGCGTGGACAAACTGGACTCACATCAGCGTACAGAGTGAAGTATCCCTCAGCTCCATCCTGCCCTGTGATGACACCGTGCCGACGGTTTACACCGGCAATGACTACTCCCTGAAACTCCTGAGGTGCTACGACTTCCACAGACATGATCGGCTCCAGGATGATCGTGTTGGCCTTTTCCATAGCTGAGGAGAGCGAATAGAAACCAGCATTAATATACACTGAAAACAAAACAGATGAATGGCAGAGCAGGTGTGATCCAATATGACCCCCCACCTTGCTTTAGAGCGCCCTCTCCTGCCCGGATGAAGGAGATCTCATTGGAGTCCACCAAGTGATGCGCTCCGTCTTCCAGGAGGAACCTGACTCCTGAGATCTTGTGCCCGCTCAGCGGCCCCTTCTCACAGGCGTCCCTGAAGCCCTGCAGCACGATGGGAAGAAACAAGCCATGAAAGACAAGAGCATGGCTTTCAGTTAGTGTTCAAGTCACTTCGATTTAACATCGATATAGCTGTACTTTCACTGTAACAACATTTAAGTAAAAAAACCCAAACCTTTTCAACAGCTGGTATAAACTGCTTCGGGACATTTGTTCCAATGGTCTGGTCTTCAAACTCCAGCTTGGTGCTATGCTCTGGCTCAAGAGGCTCAAGGACTCCGATAACTTTACCGTACTGCCCAGAGCCGCCAGACTGCTTCTTATGGGTGAAGTCAAACCTGCAGAGAAAAGGGGCAGCGTGACAAACTGGGATCATCTGTCCAGCAGAGTCCTGAGTGTTTAGGCGTGTTTGAGCAACTCTATTGGTGATGGAGGCCACAGTGTCTGTGTTGCTGTTGGCACCAAAGTGATATATTGAACTGTCTTTAGTTCAAACCAAAAAACAGATGCACCAATCAAATTACAGTACCATCATCTGTCAGTAACTAAATGACACCTCATTTAGGCGACATTATAGCTGCAAATGGGCGGCACAGTGGTGCAGTGGTTAGCATTGTCGCCTCACAGCAGCAGTGTCAGCGTGGGGTTTTCTCTGGGTACTCCGGCTTCCTCCCACAGTCCAAAGACATGCAGGTTAACTGGTGGCTCTAAATTGTCCGTAGGTGTGAATGTGAGTGTGAATGGTTGTCTGTCTCTATGTGTCAGCCCTGTGATAGTCTGGTGACCTGTCCAGGGTGTACCCTGCCTCTCACCCAATGTCAGCTTGGATAGGCTCCAGCCCCTGCCAGCCCCAACAGCGGAAAATTAATGAATCAATATAAATGCCAACAAAAGCATTTTAATTTCTTACAATTTTGATTGGTACTACAAAAGGTACAAGTAATAGTAACTTTAAGCATTACAGGCATTAGTGCACGATTATTAAAGACGATTTTTGGCATCTTGGTCTTTCTCTTGAAGTTTGTCACGTGCCACAACTGTCACTTTAGCGACAGAAAAAAAATCATGCATCATGTTTTTCTTGAATAGAAAGTTACACAAAGACTCTGGCATCTGCCAGTATGGCTGAAAAGTATTAGGCCTCATCAGTATTGCCAGTTGCCTTTTTAAAAAAACAAAAAAAACAAAAACACATCAGTGTGTGTCATAAAATATATTAAATCTCTTGCTCATCAATTACTGACATTTGAAATGTCCCTCATAATTTAGTTACAGTTGAAATAGTGGACAGCTGCAGCACTGATCCACATTTGCCTGTTGTGTAAAGCTGAGGAGAGGAGAGCAAACAGGAAAGAGCTCTGTCTCTTTAAAAGAAAAGGGGGCAGTCCTCAACGAGCTCTGGTGTAATAGGAAGTGGGAAGTGATCTTTCCACTCCCATGAGAAGCGCCGGTCAGATAAAACTTTCCACCTGACAAAGTTACAGGCTGGGAGGTTGGAGCATTTCAGTTACAGGCAAGATCAGACTCCTTAATTTAATTCATTTTTCAGCTGTGCACCTCTTCACCATGTGCTGTTTACAAGACTTCTTCATATTTACTGTCCTTTTCACTTTGCTCAGTGAAGCTGTCCTTGTGTCTAAAGCTTTTTATTTATTTATTTTTATCTGGAGACAAACCGACTGGAGAAATAGCTCCACCCTGCAGACACCTGAGGGCAAAGTCCCCCAGGGATCTGAAGGGATCATTACTGCAGTTTCTGCTCAAATTCTGTCTTTCCTTTCTCACTGACTGTGCTTTCTTGTCTCCTCTGGAATAACAACAGGAAGTATTAGTGGATGAAGAGATTGAAGAGGTTATGATGACTGGAGAGCTGAACCCCAATCACTACCCGGCTCGCAGGGCAGCCCAGGTGGTCCAGCACTACCTCAACACCCGCCACGGCTCTCCATACAGGCTGTTCAGCATGCATGAAGTCCACAGCGGAAATGCAGAGGTCAGCTGAAGTTTAACTGTTACTTTGTTCACAGTGAAGCTCTATCTTCTATCAACTGTGGTTATTTCTGACTTCTCTTTAAGGATGTGGACTCTGGGAGAAAGTATCAGCTGGAGATTTCAGTGCGAGAGAGAATCAGCAATGTAAGATATGATTATTTATTGCACCGGGTTCTCAGGCAGTTTGTTTAAAGTAGATAATCTCTGACTTTAAAGTGAACAGGTTTTACGAGATTTAACTAAACAGACGATAAAATGAGGCAATGTGATCAAACCCTGACTCACTGGCTGCCATGGTAACACATGGACTACGCCTTTTCTAGCAATACCCCCACCTTTTTTTATTGCCAACCTGCCTTTCCTGTATTTGCTCATTTTTAATCTACTAACTCCTCCTTTTTTTAAAACACTAATCCAGGCTACAGAGAAATGCTCTGCGGAGGTTTTGTTTCCAAAGGGAGAACCACAGCGCTCGCCAGAGGTCCAGGCCTCGTGTGGGGATCTCCTTACAAATAACAGTAAAGCTCAAGAAGAAGAGGCCTTATACCAAAAGTACAAGGGGAGCCAAACACCGGTGTCTGCAGAATATCTACCTGGTATGTACAGGAAATCAAAACCGCTGCTAGTCACCGCACAAAGTCACATCTTGCACAACATCGGCAGTTTGAAATTGCATCGTTTGGGAATTTCATCACTGTTAGTATTTGTGGTTTTTGAGTGACCTCAGTGTCTCTCTGAAGAATATTAACGCAACACAAATGGCTGACATTTTGACCTCTGATGGTGTAATCTCCTGTATACAGACAAGCATAGCCTACAGTATATGTATGTAACACGCTGACGTTCTGACCGACAGACAGCCATGGTCACATTGAGCCCGGCATGGAGCCTTTCTGGCACCTCTGCACCGTGGCCTCCAGCTTCGTCATGCTGAATGAATCCACTGAAAACACTGTGTACAACATGGCTCAGGTGGCCAACATCACTCAGCTGGTAGGTTTGTTGTGTCTGTCGTTAAATCTGCTTATTAATCCTCTGCTGATAAGTAAAGAGATGAATAATAATGACATAAAGGAAGCTGCAAATGAATGGAGGATGTAACAGTTGTATTGGTCTTGGTGTCTAGTATTGCCTTTATTTTTACTTTATCTGCTGCAGGCGAATGAGAACGACCAGCTGAAGTTTGACTGTCACACACTGCTGCATGAGATGGTGTCCCAGGTAAACACTTATTTTCTAAACTTTTACTAAAGCAGATAATAATCTTGGGACCCTTACTCTAATGCTAAATATGCACAATGTGATACAGTTTTACTGTCTGATATCTCTTATTATAATATAATTATTACCCCCTGATAATCTGACAATCTGCATTATTTCTTTCAGGAAATCATTCACTGGAAGCTGCTGTTCACCTGGTCTCCTCCAGAGGGAGTCAAAGTGCTGCAGATGGAGCAGCTGCCGCACTGCCACGACTGTCAAAAGCCTCCGAACACAAACTGAACTGCTGACACACATCACACAGCTTTAACGACCAAAAACAACATCTTGATGTTCACACCTTGTATTCAAATATTGGCGCATTAATGCTGCAAGCAGAAAGCCATCACATGTAATGATGACATGCTTACATGGTGCTGTGTTTGTAATACTTTTGGTTGCTGTTGTATTTTAGCCAAAATAAACTGTTTATACAGACTGTTGCCTCAGTTTACACTGTTCAGTGTGTGTGTGTGTGTGTGTGTGTGTGTGTGTGTGTGTGTGTGTGTGTGTGTGTGTGTGTGTGTGTGTGTGTGTGTGTGTGTGTGTGTGTGTGTGTGTGTGTGTGTGTGTGTGTGTGTGTGTGTGTGTGTTAGGAGATCAGCACTTACTGGACAGGACTGGTGATCGTCTCTCTGAAAGCCACTTTGGGTTTTCCCATGATGCAGGGACAATTGTATTCCCTCTCCATCCTCTGAAACAACAAAAACATGGGTCAGATATCAGCTTCAAAGTCAAACTTTATTCATACATGACTAAAAACTTTTTTTCAGGATTGATAAATCCCGTTTAGAGACGGCTTGGAGATCTCAGCTAGAGCTTCACTCCAGAAACGCTGAACCTGAGACATATGAACATTTTTTGGTACTTGCCACAGACAAAGTAGCACCAAATGGCATTGTCAGACAATTAAATGTAATGCTTTTAAAGACTTTTTACATCTGAAATGTAGACTCTGTAAATTATTTTGACAACTGGAAACCAAAAGATAGACCAATTAAATTAGATTAAATGTTTTAGGCAATTAAGATGTGACTTAAAACTATTTAATGACTTTTAAGGCCTAATACTTCAAAGGACTTGCAGAGACCCTGGTTACACCTGACCGCTCCAAACCTCCACACATCAAGACTAACTGGATACAAAGCACCATCAGAACAATTAAACATGTCAGAATGTGTCTCATTTATTGCAGGATATCATGTATAAGATAAGATATAGGAAAAAACAATGTACACACAGAAATCCCTCTAAATCATCACTTATCACCCACTAGAAGCGTGTGGTGGTCTATTTTACAGCAGAGGCTCTTATTTTCTTATTTTGTTGTGTTCAGGACGTGTATGGGCACAGCACGCAGGTGACGTTTAGACTGAATAAAAAGCACGAGCCGACTAGACGACAATTCCTGCACTGTACACTTTTAAACGTGCAGAACATCTTCTAACTAGGTACCTGGGAGTAGATTTCAAGATGCAGCTCGCCCATGCCCGAGATGATGGTTTCTTTGCTCTCAGTGTCAAAATGCACCCTAAACGTTGGGTCTTCCCTGGTGAAACGGTTAATGCCTTTGGAGAATTTATCCATATCGTTCTGGTTGGAAGAGGGATAACAAGAGGAGAGAAGAGTTAATGGCTGAATAGATTTTTACAGTACTTAAAAGTAAATTAAACTGTTTTTTTACCTTGTTGGTGGGCTTCATTGACATGGAAATGACAGGCTCTGGGACGTGAATAGACTCCTGGAGACACAATAACAATTGAACACAAGATTCTCTTCATATCTCAGAGTGCAGATATGAACAAATCAAAAGAAGAATAATTTCTATTAAGTTACACACCATGGAGAGATTGGCGCTGGTCCTGGATGTAAAAGTGTCTCCGCTGGCACAGTCAATCCCAAACAGAGCGCAAATATCTCCTGCATAAACTTCATCCACATCCTGAAAACAGCACAGTTAAAAATTTATACAAGAGGACAAGATGCTTATGTTTCAAGACTGGGTTGATTGAAAAGTCATACTTAAAGACTGAAATATTGGCCTGAATAATAAACAGCTTCATGTTTTGTTTTGATACAAGGAGAATGGAAACTTTGGTTCCACAGGGGATGTGGTTTGTTATCTCCACACTTGACTGGTGCCAAAAGAGGAACCTAACCATTCTGACCAGTCATGCTCCTCTGCTGCTTAAACTGCAAAACCGCGGATGGAAAACTGTGACCTCTGACAGCCTGCTGACGTACGGCTTGTTCTCACCTCCATCTGGTCTGCGTGGAGGCGCACGAGCCTCTGAACTCTGACTTTCTTGCTCGAGCGTGTGTTGTAGATGTACTCCCCCTTCTTCAGACAGCCCTGGTACACCCGCACGTATGTCAGCTGGCCAAACCGCCCCGCCTGATAATGAAACACACAACAGGAAACAACAAAGCAGATTAGGACCTTCCTGTTGAGCTAAAATGCAGAATTAAAGAAAAGGAATATAATCGTACCTCCAGTTTGAAGGCCAGACCAACAAAGGGGTTTGAAGAGTCTCTTGTCGGGTCCATTTGAATCTTTGATGTCTCACTGCCATCTCTAACACGGTCACAAACACACCGGCATTATTGCAAAAAAAAATTCTCATGAAAGATAATATAGATCAACTGTATTCCATACTCACTCTTCATTGAGGATAGCATAGTTTTTGACTTCAGTGGGGTTCGGCAGGTAATCCAGGACAGCATCCAGTAGAGGCTGGACACCCTTGTTCTTCAACGCTGTGCCCACCAACACTGGAGTGAAGAGACGCTGCACTGTGGCCCTGCGGATCGCAGCCTGGGAAACAGTGACAGGGGCAACAAAATTATGTTTATTCTTTATTCATACACAGCGTTCATGTCCTAATTTAGACATATTCAATAAAAGAACTTTAATGGTTTCTGAAGGTCTCCATTGTTGAAATTAAGGTCTCAACATGTGTGACCTTTGAGGCCAGTGTTTGGTTTGGCTGTTCTGGGCTACTGTAGAAGACCATGGCGGACTCTAAAGAAGAGGGTCTGCTCCATGTGTAGATATAAACGGCTCATTCTAAGGTAACAAAAACACAATGATTCCCATTTTCAGGTGATTATAAACTAATGAAAACATAGTCATTGTATCTTCTACACACTGCACCTGTAAATGAAAAGACATTGGGCCTCATTCAATAATATGTGCGTAGAAGTGATCTAATCTTGCCCACAAAATAAGTTAGCACGTCAAAAATACGAATTCAAACAAATTCAAGATACATGTGCACGGGACAATTGTGTTATTACCACCATCTGTATGTTGACAGACACCTGGCCATTATTTGCAATCAGCATACTGCCACATCCCTATTTCTCTTCACAAGAAAATACGATTGGTTGAGGAGGTTAATCAGAATCTATTACATAACCTAGATGCCTGTTAACAACAATAATAATAATGATAATTTTATGGCACTAGAAATTGGTGGGACCAGCCGGTCATTATAGGCCAAGTAAATAAAAATAATGAAAACCAAAGCTGTTACATTTCAATACAGACATTTCCGTATACCTCATTGTATGGCAATAACAGATGAGGAAATTAAAGTTAATTTCATAGTTATTCAATATATTTGAATGATGGGTTAGGAAATTAAAAGCTTTAAATATTGCTGTCTAGTAAAGCTTTTTTTTAATGAATGCTGTTTCAATATGTTGTGCATCTAACTAAAAGGTGTATTTATTTTCCCAGACAGCCGGGCTTTAATCATCTGCGTGCACACATGGTATGAGGCAAGTCGAAATTTGTTTGCAAAGCATGAACAAACATTCATACGCAAGGTTTAAGCACAGATTTGTGAATGAGGCTCAATGCCATGTTTTGAGGAAATATTGGTCAAAATTAAATCTCACAGATGCCTTTTTTAAAGATTAATTTTATGGCTTTTGCCTCTATTATAGGACAGACAGCTAGCAGGTGACAGGAAAGGGGGTGCAAGAGTGAGGATGACACGCAGCAAAGGGTCACAGGTTGGAACTGAACCCAGGCCGCTACAAAGGACTCAGCCTACATGGGGCGCACACTCTACCTGATGAGGCAGAGGTCGCGCTAACAGATGCATTATCTTTATTAGCATGGCTAGGGTCACTACTTTGGTCCAGACTGTTATATCTCAGAGAGTAGTGGATGGATTGCCATTTCAGTTTTGGTTGGATTAGTTGATACTTTTGGTTTTTAATTAAGAAATCTGGCACAAATATTCAAGGTGGCCATAGGACGAATCATACTGACTTTGGTGACTCTATTTTTCCTCTTAGTACCACCATGCTGTGGACACTTTTTTCCTCTGTTAAAGGGTTTTTTGGGGGGAGTTTTTCCTTATCTGCTGCGAGGGTCCAAAGGACAGAGGGGTGTTGTATGCTGTAAAGCCCTGTGAGGTAAATTGTGATTTGTGATACTGGGCTTTCTAAATAAAATTGAAAACTGAAATTAAATTTGGTGATACTTTAACTTTTCATCTAGATCTATCTTCATGTGAGAAATATCTTTCAAATACTTTGGCTCATGAACAAAACTAATGACATGTCCCGTCAGCCTCAGCTGCACTTTGTATTAAGTGCTACTGTGCAGCTGTTAGCACGCTAATATGCTACACTAAAACTCTTTTTGCACAGAGATCACCCTATAGAGCCGCTATGAAGTCCCTTTTTTGCCTTCTTTGCATTTTTATACAGATATTATTTTATACAGAAATTATTGTGAAAAGCTTTTTTTATACTTATGATGTGTCAACTATGAGTCATGGCAGAAAGTGAAGTGAAGTGTTAATTCTTGTACTGAGAGAAATTCATTTGACTCTGTGTTGTCACTGAAAACAAAGATACAAGCACTTCTTCATAAACATTGAAGGCTTTTTCATCATTTTCTGGAAACCCTCGGATTGTACATGTTCTCTTTCTTTAAAGACACAAACCTTCAGCTCCTCTGTAGTGGGAATCCTTTCCTCCAAGAACATCTCTCCCAGGATTTCATCGGCGTTAGCCACACACTCCACCAGCTCCTCCCTCCGGTCTGCAGCCTCAGTGCGGAAATCTGCCGGGATCTCATCATAGCGGAGAGTTTGACTGCAGAGAGGAAGAAACGGTGTGAATCAGCTTCATCTTGATCAGGAACAGAATCTTGGAAGTTGTGACAAAGGGATAGAAATTAACTCGAGGATTTTTGCCACCAAGCTTCAGTTAGTCTCATTTATGGCAAATTATTCTCTCTGCTCACGAATCACTTAAATCATCAATTACAGTTAACCAATTTACACTTAAACAGAAACACATTGCTTTATGATAAAGCTACCACAAGGGGAATTCCTCACCCAAAAGGCCCCTCGAAATACATGCTCCGCTCCTCCACAAGGTCGATGATGCCACGCATGTTACCCTCCAGGCCAATGGGAATGCTCACAAAGGCTGCATTGTGGTTTAGTTTGGTTCTGAGGAAGGCAAAGAAGAAGTCTGAGGTGATGAGGTGAGAACAAAATACAGGAAGGAAAACCACTGCTGATTGTAACATTGTTTATGGAACGATGATTTCATGTCAGCTTCGGTCTGTTACTGTTTGTTAAACACAGCTGCATGAATCTGAGGCCAGGCTCCCTGCTACTTTTCTTGCAACCACATCTTTTGTTTGGTCTAGTAAATTAGCAAAAGATTAGGAGACGCACACAGGACATATGTAGAAGTTACATTAAAAAGCTGAGAGATACACCAATCAGCCAAAACATTAAAACCACGGGGATTAAGTGAATAACATTAATCATCTTGTTACAGTGCAATGTTCTCCTGGGAAACCTTGGGTCTTAGCATTCATGTGGATGCCACTTGACATGCTCCACCCACCCAAACACCATCACAGACCAAGTACCCCTCCCCTTCATGGCAGTGCCTCTCACAGTAAGACAATGCACCATGTCACACTGCAAAAACTACTCAGGAGTGGCTTTAGGGTCATGACAACGATCTCAAGGTGTCGACCTGGCCTCCAGATTCCCAAGATCACATTCTGATAGAGCATGCGTAGAACATGGTGGCACAAATCTCACAGTCTGCAGGTCTCAAAGGATCCGCTGCCGACACTCAGGTGTCAGTCACTACAGGACATGCCCCAGAGGTCCTGTGTCCATGCCTTGACATGTCAGAGACAAGAATGATCCAAGGAGGCCCTGTTGTGGATTGGTGGTACTGAATTGGCACGGGTACATTCCACGAATGCTCGATCAGACAGATTGGGATCTGGGGACTTTGGGGGCGAGGTAAATGCCTTGAGCTCTTTGGCATGGCGCACTGTCCTGCATCGGGGAGTACTGTTGCCATGAGGGGATGTATTTGGTCTGCAACAGTGAGCACGTTTACATGTAGGTACTCATATCCTTGAAAAACCTCAAAAAGTACACAAGTCATATATTTGTAAAATAAAGCACTCATCATGCTGACAGCTTATATTCTTACAGTAATGTTTGTTTTTATCATTAACAAATACATGTGAGAGTATTCTAATGTGTAGTTTATCGATGTGGAGCCAATTTTACATACTTTGGGTAGATTTGGAGCAAAAGTACTGCAAAGTGCAATATACAAGTGTATTGTATATAAACTTGCCACACAAAGTGCATAACATATACGTACGATAAAATAAAAGTGACAATTTAAACACTGAGAATATAAAAATATATTATTTTATGTAAAATCTTTATCTGAAAGGAAACAAAAGCTGTTTTAACGTAGTGGAGTAGAAAGTACAATATTTCCCTCTAAAATGTAGTGGAGTGAGAGTATAAAACAGCAAAACCCGAAAGAAACCAGATTAAAGGGTATACATGCACCGAATAATCTGACAATTGGAGAAAAAGCTAGATGTGTTTATCTGATTTCTCATAATCAGATAATGGCTTTTATCTGATAAAGCCTATCGGATTATGCTGTTTACATGACCACTTGAATAGTCAGGTAACTCCAGAAATCAGATAATGATCGGTTTATTAGTGTGCATGTAAACGCGCTCAGTGTTTAGGTAGGTGGAACATGTCAAGGAGCATCCACATGAATGCCAGGACCAAAAGTTTCCCAGCAGAACACTGAATTGTAACAAGATGATCAACGTAATTCACTTTACCTGTCAGTGGTTTTAATGCTTTGGCTGATTGGTGTACATTGTACTTCTGACTGTGTCTGATGACTCTATGTGTAGCTGATCAGGAGCACTTTGGTATGTATGAATGACAGTACATTTGCCCTGTTAGTGTAATGTACCTCATCTGCTGCAGGGCTCTGCTGGGGTTGGCTCCCATGCGGTCCAGCTTGTTGATGAAGGTGAGGAAGGGGACGTTGTAGCGTTTCATCTGCCTGTTCACGGTCATGGTCTGACACTGGACTCCCCCCACCGCACACAACACCAGCACGGCTCCGTCCAGCACACGCAGCGCTCGCTCCACTTCGATGGTAAAGTCCACATGACCTGGACAAATGACAGGGACGGGGATGGTTAGAGATAACAGACTTGAAAATAAACATGAAAATGTGATACTTTTGACTTGTGAGGTCAAAGTCCAGGAGCTGGTGGAGATTCATCATTTTAGACACTTCAGCACGGCCGACCCTTCCTGCCATGGCAGCTAGCACCTGATCTCTACATCTAAACCACCAGAAGATAAGCTGTCTGTGTCTCGGCATTCACAGATACCTTGTTCAGATGAACTATTTATATTTACAGCCATAATTGCTGTTGAGTAATTTTGTCTGTCTGTCCACAACGCTCCACATTCTGCAGCACTTTGTTTTACGTACACCTTATTTAACTGTAGCTGCACATTCATTCATTACAACATAGAAATGTTGACAGTTTCAGTTTGGACTGGATAATGTGAGACCACTCACAGTGAACGGACAGTCAGTAAAGAAAAGACATGAAACCCGCATTTTACTTTGTTTTTCCACTTTATTTTGTTGCTTCCTCTTTAAGATTTAGAACAACTTATTTTGAAATGGGACCTCCCTGCTATTTTAAGTCATGACGTACACGTTATGCAATGTTCTCCTTTCAAAAGAGAATATGTTTTTACTAAAAACTTCTCGTTTTTCCTCTATTAAAGGTTTAAACTAAGTGCAACGTCAACTTAAATTAAGTCAGGGAAACCAAAGCAGCTCTGGTACAAGAGAGAGGTGCAATAATGAGTCCTAAAACCTGAAAATAGAGGTGATGTATTTGTGTAGGCCAGCACGGAAGTTAGCATCACACTGGTTCCCGTGTTCAGCATGACTTGGCGTGATGACACTCTGTAGTCTCATTTAGCCACTTGTTAGCGACTGCCTTTTAAAGACACATAGAAGTTCACAAGTATTTACTGATGTTTTTTGTGTCGTAGAACAAAACATGAGAGTCTCTTAAGCTTGTGTTAACCACAGACCTTATTTCAGGCATCTCACCAAAAACCCATTCAAAAAACCCACTGATTTGGAGACAGACCCGAGTGCTAGAATGCCAATTTATTTCCATACTTAGGACTCACTCCTGGGGCACTCTTTTAGTTATCATTTAAGCACTTCTACAGAGAGACTACAGAGCGTCATCACACTGAACACAGCTTCACAGCTTGCGACAGAGGTTATCTTCTGCAATAGTTTTGCAAAATCCTGCTTTTTGTCAAGGTAATTAGGGTGATGCTAACTTCCAGGTAGGCCTACAAATAAACGTCATCCCTGCAGCACTGTATTAGACACTGTAATACTCCTACACCAGCACAGTATTACCTGGGATGGTATGGACCTTTAAAAGGGCCCTTCACCTGTGTTTGTCTGAGAACTGCGATCATCAGTGTTATCTTGGCTTGGGCTTTAAGACTACGAATTTGTACCAGAGATCCTGCATTACAAACTGTGGGCATTTGGTTTGAAGGACGTGTACATTTACCAGGCAGGTAGGGTGTAATAGAAAGACACTATCAGGTAGGATCATGGGAAATGTCCAGTCCAATGCTGTTGGAGGTTGACCCATACTAGAGACTAAAGGTCAGGGTATCTCAGCCTCTGCTGCTCAGATTTTGACCATTATTGTGTTAAATGTACCCTTGCATATCTCCAAACTTTACTTGTGTGCAACACTAAACCATTCAGTAGCCCTTTAAGAAAAGTCCTGCATTATGAGCTGTGTGTGTGTGTGTGTAACCAAATCACCACAAACAGGGGCCCATATCTGCAAATGATTTGACCCCAAGGACCCCAGATGGTCTCTCAGTACCTGGTGTGTCAATGATGTTGATGTTGTGATCCTTCCACATGGTGTATGTAGCAGCTGACTGGATGGTGATGCCTCTCTGTCTCTCCAGCTCCATAGAGTCCATAGTGGCTCCAACACCGTCCTTCCCCTTCACCTACACACAGCAGGAGAGGAGACCGCACATGAATGCAAACGATACAGCTGTTGACCTCACCTGACACCAGCAGCTCCGTCCCAGCACTCACCTCATGAATCTCTGCTATCCTGCCGGTGTAATAGAGGACACGCTCGGTCAGAGTGGTCTTCCCCGAGTCGATGTGGGCAGAGATGCCGATGTTGCGGATCCTCTCGTTGGGAATGATCCCAGAGGAACATGTCCGACAGCTGTTGATGAGCACCTGTAACAGAGGAAGGTCAATAATCAAAGCTCTTACTGTCTGTTTACCGATTGTGAAACACAGCAGGGTCATGGCAGAGCAGCATGAAGAGGATTGATGTCAGAACAGTTAAACTGCAGGCTGCGGTTACCTTTTTAAGAGTGACGCTTCCTGGTGCCAAAATATGCGTTTTAGCCAAAGACAGACTCGCCTTTAAGACTCTCATTTTGACAACTACTGGCTCAGGTACAGGGTACTCGTATCTCTTTTTTACATAACCCGGAGTACCCGGTGAATGTCACGCCGGGGCCCTGCTGCTGGTTGTGAAACACTACTTCCGCCTCTACGGAAAGCCAGATGTACCAAAATAGCAAGTGTTTGCGTTTATAAATGACATAAATGACGCCACTTAAAACAAACAAACAAAAAACCAGTCGAACAATTAAAATGTATATATCATTTATGGATGATTTCATTTTCTTGACTTTGGGATTTAAAGTCAAAAACATTGAAGCACAAATCAAAAATATATGAGAAAACGCGCATAGACAAAAAAAGGCTCATGATGCCTTCAAGTGCTGTCAGAGAACTCGAAACACATTGAGGCCGCCAACATTTTCTTTAATGTATTGAACAAACAGGTACATTAAGATTATATACATACAACTGTCCTGTCATCAGTACATACAAAAAGAAAAAAATAATTACATAAGAAATTGTATACATAATATAATAATAATAACAACTAAGAAAAATAAAGAAAATGTAATATAAAGCCAGAATAATGTACCATCTGTTCATATGGAATTTCCCCAATGATAAAATGAACTGTAGAAAATACATTTATTACTACTACTACTACTAATAATAATAATAATAATTACTTTCCCCACCTCATTACCTTCAAAACACATAAAACGGTATTGGTATTTATCCTGTAACTGAATTTTTTACCCAGTGTTTCTCCTTTATATAAAGCTGAACACCCACCCAGCATATTCTGGTATTAATACAGTCATAAAAAATGGCGGTTTATTTCTTCTTATAGTTCATAAAAGGTCCAAGAATATTCAACATCAAATCAAAACCTTATATGCTGGCTATATTAGATGCAAAATTGTAAAGGAAATTATTAAGGCAGCATTTGTTGTTGAATTAATTTCCCCATAAAGCGAAGGCCCCAAATGAATCTTACTGGGGACAGAGTTACAACTTGTATGTGATTCTTGGTGTATTTATTTGAATATCTATTATTCCAAGGAATACACCTAGATGTGTTGATGATTGCATCCTCGATTACTGAACCTCTCAAAAGCTGCATCACCCCCTTGTCAAAGAGTGCAGTCAAGCCTTTGATAATAAGATTTTTTTTATTTTTATGGATTTTTTTTTTTAATTTCTCATGTAGTTGGTTGTATATTAATATGATTTTAGCATCTGATTATTGATATGTGTATCAGTGGGATAATGTAATAATTTCCGCATATAATAATTAAAATTATGTATGAAAGTATAATAAAGTAATGTATAATATATTTATTTCAACAAAGGAAAAAACATAGAAACTCCGTGTTCCACTTTCGTGGCCATTGAGATGGGGTATTGAACGCACCATTAAGTTTTGTGCAAGTTACCATACAAGATAATGTAGACGCGCAATGGATTTTTTAAATTCAAATCGCCTCTTCGAAGTGCAGATGGCATGACCGCAGTTAAAGCTTCAGAAACTACTGCTTATTCTTTGGGCGAAACTGGTAAGTTGAATTTGAAGAGGAATTCATTTTACACATTAATTTCTCCCTCATCAATATCAACAAGTTGTCTAACCAATAGCTAGAATACCACTGTCAACACACTTCCAATATGATTTAATGTTATATTGAATATTCTTGTTGTTCCAAATGTAGTAAACAGTGGGTGAACATAAGGCTTGTAAAGGATTTTCCAGGCCAGCAGAGCTTGTTTATGAAAATCTGCTAACTTTATAGGTAACTTTTTCGATTTAGTAATCACATTTTAAGGCATCAAACATGCATTTTGTGAACGACATTCGGAAATTTCGGGGAGCATTTGAAGGCAGCACTTTGACACCCTCATGTGTGGTGCTGTCAAGTAGTCACCAGACGTGTTGTTAGCCACAGCATTAATCTGTAGTCTTATGTCAGCCCAGGTGAGTTAAAGTATTTCAGAGTCTGAACGTTACATAGACCTGCTCCTGTTTTGACGAGCGTTTCCTCTTTCACTCCAACCACATGCTGATACTACACACACACACACACACACACACACACACACACACACACACACACACGCACACACACACACACACACACACACACATAGATAAGCCACAGACACATCCCCTTCACCCTGCTGTAACGTTATAAACCTCCACATCTCCGTCAGAGACTTTAACAGCTGCTTCACACACTTCACACACAGCCTCACACACACCTCAAGAGGAACTCAGGATCCGTCTGGTAAGTTTTGACTGATAGTTTTTAATGTGTAATGTGGTTTTAGCTGTCTACTAACTCATATTATATTTATTTATTGAACTTAAACACAGTTAATATAGAAACTTAGTTTGTTTTGTTTGATCTGTAGCCACTTTAAAATGAGTTTAAGGAAGTCGTGTTGGGTGTCACTGTATTTCCACAGGCTTAACATGTCACTAAACATATAGGCTAGATGAAGTCAAAAGTTACTGGGTAACATTTCCAACCTTTAAAATATCTTAGTGATTACTTTGCTGCCCATTAACCTACCCTTAATGCATGTATTTTCTTTAAAGTTAATGGACATTTTATATTAGAGTAAAAGCAAAACTATTTTTGACTGTGGCCACAAAGTGTGTCCTTGAGATTACACAGATAGGCACCGTGTGACTCACTGATTCAACCGTTAAGTCATCACAGATCTTTTTAGTGTTTTATATGTGTGCCAGGGAGGGACCATCTTCCCATAAATTGTGTGTCACTGTTGGAGCGTGTGTGTGTGTGTGCATGTATGCTCACCCTTGGTGTTTAAAGAAATCTGTTCAGTGTCAGCATGGCTCAAGGCTCTCAGTCAGTCATTGCTCCCGTCGTGAGTCATTCTGTATGATTATTTATGATTTATATTGCACAAGAATGTTCTTGAGTGTGTGGTACGCTATGAGCTGTTCTTTCCATTGTTATCCTTCCTGTCTTGTTTCCTTTCTTTGAGCATTCCTTCCTGACAGCAGGGTGACTGTCGTGCTGTCACAGTAAATGACAGTGTGTAACACTCAGCAGCTCCACTGTATGTCATATAAAATGATGACATGTGTCTTGTAACAGGAGAAAAGCTGGAATCTAATGTGGTGTGAAAACAGCAGTTTGGAAATAGGTGTGCATAGGCTGGAATTTGTGACCATGCATAGAGGAATGTGTCATTCACCTTAAAGGTTTCCATTTTACAGACAGTATTTCACTGTAAATCAGGACCAAATAATAGATGTTAACCCCACCTGCTGTTTGTATTTCTGTGTTTTGACATGCCTGCCTGTGTTTGACACTTGTTCAGTGCTGATTGAAGTAGTTTATTAAGCAAAAACACCCAAATATTTGCTAGTTCCAGGTATTTAACTGTGATGATTTTCTTTTTTAAAAAGCATCTTTAATATGAAATTGCTTTGGAAGACTTGAAGGCATCACCTTGGGCTCAGCGAGAGACATTTTCTTTTTTCTGCCGTCTTCTTCAGCTAATATAATTGAGTCAACATTGCCTCTGTAGTTTAACTTGTTCACATGAATGCTTTCTTCCACAGCTTTTTCACCATATTTAATGTACTTTTTGCATTTTGATCAGACAATACACTTAACAGATAGCCATAGGGTCTAAATAAAGTGCTGTGGTGATACAAGCCTACTCTGACATAGTGTCCAGACACAGGAGGGCAGTGTTACTCTGACTAACTCTGGTGAAACTGAGCCTGAAACTCCTGAACATCTTGAATTTCTGTCACATTTAAATCATTCCTCTTGTCATATTTTCCTGTGAATATACTTTCTGTGCCAGTGCATGTGATTTGATTTCCCCCTGCCAGTTTCTATGTCCCGCTCCAGGAAATAATATCTGTTTTTTTTTATCAAAACTGACATCATACATCACAGATTAATTGGCATTCTTTGGTCAGAAACTCTGATTAATGACAGACAGTGTTTACTGTGTCTATTAGAAATATGCAGGTGCCTTTATGTGAGCTGTTAATGATTACACTATCAGTCTGATTAATGGACTTGTAGACTAAGAGGGTGTGTTTGTTGTGCTATGAAAGTCAGTGTGTGATAAATTATTCATCTGTTTGTTCTCACAGATTTAAACAAGGTGGAAAAAGAGGATGGAGCAATTGAAGTTTTCCCAGGCGTAATACATGGATTGTGTGACTAATGGCTTACTGTTCACTGTAGGAGTCACGGTTTAAGTGGTTTCAACTCTTTTCAAATTGAAGCACTGAGGGTGTGTCAGGGACTCAGCGTTACTACCAGGCTACGGCATGCAGGATGGGCCAAACTCGCTCGGATCTATCGCACAGCACCGCCACCCCCGGCAGAGCGAAGCGGAGAGCAGGAGACACAGCCCAGCAGCGACTCGGCATCTGCGGCTTCAGGAGCGGAGAGAAGCGACGGGGTGAGCAGCTAAACAGGAATCCGATGAAAAATAAAGTGTTATCGTGTCTGGGAAGGAGAAAGCGAGACTCTAGTCAAAGTGAAGCGGATCTAGGGTGCGGAAACGGAGCCGGAGATCCAGTAACGCGCCGCGATCACAGAGTAGGAAAGTTGCCCAGGGACGAGGTTGTATCGACGGCTGGGGAACATCGAGCATCCCCGGGTTGTTTCGAGACCCCACCGGGCCTGGATGGTAATGTCGAGGCTGTCCAAGGCGTCGTGAACCGGGAGGCAGCGGCTGGCTCGTCCGATGCGTCTGGTTTGGAAACGCGGACCGGTGAAGTCAGCGGAGCGGGCTGCGAGGAGCCGAAACCCGGGCGGGAGGACAATGCCTCGGATCCCCCGACGAGGGCCATGGATGATCAGCCTCTGGGGGGAAACAGCCAGGGTCGCTTTGTGTCTGAGGATTTAACGGGGACTAGTGTGAGTGCAGCCGCGCTGCTCACCTCTGACTCGGACTCTAAGCGGACTTTCTCTCGCCTGGCCCCGGAGCAACCGTTGGACACGGGGCTGTCGCTAACGGACGACCACGCGGAGGTAAAGATGACAAAAAGTGACTGTAGTAGCGTGTCATGTCGGCCCAAAGCGGCCGGTGACAGCAACAACTGTTGTCCTGTTAAAAGTGAGGAGTCTAATGAGGCCCCTCGGGGTCCCACAGGGGGCCAAAGTTATCCAGGAACCATACCCAAACTCATCATAACCAGAGACCCCAGTCCGACCCGCCCTCAGGTGACACCCACCCAGCTGACCGTCCGCACGGAGCTCAGCACCGGCTCGTGTCTGGATCCCCACCCCGACGATGAGTCCCCTTGCTCGGACAGCGGCTGCGGAGGGTCCCCTGCGCTCATGCGCTCACCTAGAAAGCTGTCCAACTCCTCCTCTATCGGCCTGTCCTCCGCCTCATCCTTCGAGGAGTCCGAGGACGACTTCACCGGGAGCGACATCGAGTCCAGTCTGTCTCCTGCCCGGTCCATGTGCAGCCCGGACGATGGGACAGGGGTGAGTGTCTTTTCCAAGTGTTTTCAACAACAAACAAACCTCAAATTTAGTGTGCATTTACACAACTACCAGGAGTGACAATAGCTGCTGTCTGTGCTGCAAACAGGTTTTACAGCTCTGGCTACCAAAAAAATGACAAAAGCAAATATTGAACAATTGACCACCATGACAGGCATACAGTGCGTGACCCTTCCTCAGCTGAACAAACCATGGTGCATGACTACCACACTGATACAAAGGAGCTGGTATGAGATAAACAATGGAACAGATAGTGTGTGTGCAGCTCCATGCACATTGCACACACAGCATGCAGGACACATGCAGGCCAACAACCAAGTACCAAGACACACTCCACAAACATTTCCTTTTCTACTGATGCACGGCTGTTGTGCTCAGATGCACATGCACAGTGACAGTCACATCAGTCACTGTGTGTTGATATAGGCTGCCAGATGTCATCTTAGCCACACTGTTCTTGGTCAAATCATCAGGAGTCAGATACATGAAAGCTGCTCAAATATTGTCATACTGATACTTTAGGGTAGTTTGTTGCTGTTCTGCAAATGCCAAAAAAAGTGGCCCCAGTCAGGAGCTTTGCTGCACACTCTCATGGTTTGAAATGTCAGTGACAACATTAAATAGCTTTTAGTTTTTCTTACATGTGCATGAAAGCCTGAACGGTTGGACTCACGCAAAACCCTGATAATAAATCACAATATAACAAATTTAAACCAGGGGAGAGGAAACTGCCTCTTATCTCCAACCCCCACTTCTCTGTGCTTCTAGTCCCATGGCTCATGGTCACATGGCTCTGTTGAGCTCAGCGCGAGGACCATTTAGACACTATCTAGATACATATTTGAATTATTTGTCATCCCATTACAGCCGCCACTTCAGCACTGTACAGTGCATGAATAAAGATGCTGTCATGGCAATTTAGAAATTAGTTTGCATCCTCAGAGGCTTTGGGGTTTCCTCTCCTCCAGACATCAGCGGGAGAGTTTAAAGTTTCTAAGTAGGAAGTTGTACTGTTTCCCCCCTGAGTCAGGAGGCTTTGATGTCGACTCAAAATGCTTGGAATGAGACAAGTCTTAAAAACAGGATGTCTCCACTTCAGTTTTCCAGTATCTCCGCTTCTCTTCTCCGCAGCGTGTGAATCCTGAATGTCCAGGTTTTCTGTACAGGACACGTCACCAGGCAGGCATCTTGAAAGATGTTCAACAGTCAGCATGCCATTCATACTGCGCTGCTCAAATCATACGAACCTGGCAGAAGCTGTACTCATATTTTTTAATAATGAAGCCACAGTTATGTTTCCACAGTGAACGCTCCACCCTCGTCTGGTATTTTATTTCTTTTTTTCAGAGAAAGAGGAAGACATGACACAGAAAATGGGACTTCAGTCTAATTTCAGAGCAGTTCAGACCACCCAGAGCCCCCACTCTTACATATTTTCACTGTTATGCTATAACTGGCAGCTGCCCCGAACGCTTAAATATCATTGTGAGGTGGAAAAAGCCCCAAATTCAAAATACAGTGAGCAGGGTAGACTACTGTAGCTTTCTTTTACATATAACATTTATTTAGATATCCCAAATCAATGTTTTATTTCTTTTTAAAGGGATAATACACTTTGATCAGCATTTTTCTCTTGTCTACATGTAAAATTTAAACACTTATAACCCAGACATAACAGGCAAAACATAAATATATCACATCAAAAAATATTCTACTCTAACAACAGACAGGCTAAATTTCATTCTCTTAATATTATGTTAGTGTAGTTGGCATAGTTAAACCATAAATTAAACATAAATCTTACATTATTGACACTTAAAATAAATAGTTTTTTTTTGTTTCATAAATATGTTTTGACAGCTTATTTTCAGTAGGATGGAATTAAAATAAATAAGTTAGTTTAACAACTAAATATCAACACAACCTTTGGATGAATATTAAATTGATTCAACTTGATTAAATGTTTTGGGGTACAAGCAAATCATGTTGGTTGGACGAAGCTAATTGAGTTTGTCAGATTATAAAAGACTCAGGATATACTTAAGAAGATGCATGCACATTGTTAACTTAATTTTATTAAGTTTGTTAAAAGTCTTTTTTAGAGTGTGTAGTCAGAACACCTTAACCAATTGACATTTAAACGTTTGGATAATTTCGATTCTGGCCTCATTATTTTTAACGTCTTATCATTCCTGATTATTTTGCTTATTATGTGTTAAAGAAGCAAATGTTGGAAAAGTGCCCATTATTATTTCCCAGAGCCCGAGGTGACATTCTCCTCTTCAGGTATCTTGTTTTGTCCGTCCACCAGTCTAAAACACAAAAAGATTCAGTTTACAATGTTTTAAAAACAGAGATAATAAGCAAATCATCACCTTAAAGAAGCTGAGAGCATTTGGAGTTTTTGCTTTAAAAGTTATCGAAACAAACAACCAATTATTAACATAGCTGCTGAATATTTCTCTGTGACAGGGCAGGTCCGTCTGTGTTATTTTCTTTGTTATTCAAATGGAAACTCCCATTTAGCCGTTAGCAATAAGCAGTGACGTATTATAGCACTAATCCTTACCTTACCTTTTGCTTCACAGCACACAGGACTTACTGGTCTACCATTGACTCGGTTGTTTGCTTGTTATAGTGTGAATTTCAGAACCAAACTAACGTGGCGTCCTCAGCAGTATGTGGGCTTACATGTAGCATCAACATTGTTATTCAAATGGAAACACCCACTTAGCTGTAACCAATAAGTGGTGACGTAGGTTATAGCACTGATCCCTAACTTACCTTTTACCTCACCGCACACGGGACTTGCTGGTCCACCGCCAACTCAATTGTTTGCTTGTTACAGTGTGAATTTCAGATTGAACTAACGTGATGTCCCCAGCAGTACATGGGTTTATACGTAGCAACGACACTGTGCTGAAACCTACGTCAGGTCTTGTGGGAAGAAGTTTCGAGAAGGGCTTGGAAACAGCATTTAAGAAGAAGACGTACACACTTAAACCAAAACTTGAATTTTCAGATTTGGATCATCAGGAACACGACTAGAAAACTACAGAATAATATATAAACTTTAGAAAAACTAAATAAATAATTGAGCTGCCCTTTTAATTTATTAACTGACCAATAGTTTCAGCTTTGTACAGATTCTGATACTTCACCCTGTGGTTTTGAAGGCTACTGTCTTTTCCTCATTCAAATAAAGATGTCATTTCTATCCCAGCTTTGTCATGCCAAAGAGTATCAGGGGAAATTATAATAGGTAAAAACAGTAAGAATCCATCTCCCATTATAACATTCGAAATGTCTCCCTTGGATCAGTCTAACACTTTGTCTCTAACCGTAACATTCCTCCACATGCCAGACTTATAGATCAGCTGCCAGTTACAGTCATGATCATCTGAACCAGCAGGTCAGCGGACAGTGTCAATTCCTGGCTATTACACCGTCAGCCAGGAAATGAGCAACCCCAGGAGTTGCACTTGAGCTGTTGTAACAAACAGAATGACGTTAGCCTGTGGTTTCTGATAAGAACTGCGTTTTAATGGGCACGATTTGTCCTCTCACAGTTGAGTAAAAGCTGTGTTGTCCGTCATACAGTAATTAACAGGCGGAGGGTGTGTGTTTGTTGTTACTGACTTGAAGTAAGCCGTGGCCACAGCTGTGAGCTCCCAGCCAAACCAGTTACATTTTGTATGCTCGGTGAGGTGAGCAGATACTTGCTCAAACATGCATACTCAAAGAGACACACACACTTACAGCGATGCCGTGTTGCATTCAGAGTTCAGTGTGTGTCATGGAAAATTGGGCTGAAGGCAGAGCCGGTTGCTAGGCAACATCGTTGCCATATATGGTACTTTTTTTTCTCTCCTTGTCTTGTTCTCTCTTTCTCTCTCACACACACACACACACACACACACACACACAGTATCTACTCTGTCCCTGACATTTGAATGTTATTAGATGTTAATTCCCTACAAATGTCTGCTCAGCCAACAAAGCACATATTATTTTATAAATAAATGTGATATTATGAGACACTCTTTCTGCCCCCTTGATATTTTTTGCCCCGAAACCCTGTGAGACGAACAGCGGAACAGAAAACAAGAGGAAAATGAGTGTAAGCGGACACAAAAACAAGACAAAAACATGCACTGAAACTTTGAACACATAGCCTACACGTGATGATGATTCTCCTTATTTATGCGTGCTTATTCACATGAGCCACAATCGCAGACTTGTTTTCCGTGTCACGCATTATACAGAGTCCCACACATCACTCCCACAGTCGGCACTTACACAAAATCCATGATACAAAGCAAAAGAAAAAAAAAATTCCATTATATTTATAAACAACTGTATTTTTACAGCGTGAATCACTGGTGGAGGAAGTATTCAGATACTTGACTTACAAGCAATAGTCCTGCATTCAAAATATAATTTAAGTAAAAGTATGTAGGTAACATTAGCAAAGTGTACTTCTATGAAAAGAAATGGTACTCAATACAGTTTGTATACCCTGAGAGTGATATACTATCATATATTTTATTATTGGATTATCATTATTTGGTGAGTTATTTATGAAATTAATTATTTAATCCATAAATAATAGTATAAAATAATTTCTAGAAATTATAAATGGCCATCAAGAGTTCATGAAATGCCTTCTTTCATTTGTCTGACCAACTGTAAAACCCATAATATTTTATTTACAGCAAATGTCGTGTGTTTCCTTGATAAATGACACAAATCATTACTCTGATGAACCAATTAATTGTTTCAGCACTCATACACATACAGGATTAGACGACACACGTAGACAAGCTCAGAGGAGATAAATACACACTTTTATTTTTATAAGTGTCTTTTCTGAAGGTGTGTTTTAAAGTCATGCCACCCTCTGTTAGCTCAGTGGCCCACCACAGCCGAGCTGTTTGAACGCTGGAGACTTGAGTCAGGGGAACGGGAAGTGGTTTTAAAGCAGTGGAGTAGTTTTGAAAATAGAGCTCTGACAGTACCTGAAAACACCCTTAGTATATGCACATCTAGTCACTCCTGTAGCAGATGATAGTCGTCTGACAGGTTCTACACACACACACACACACACACACACACACACACACACACACACACACACACACACACACACTCACACACAACTCTGCAGGTTACATAGTCCTGTGGAATTTGACATGGAGACAAAAGGAGAGCACTGGGAGGGTATGGGAAGGCCTGTTGTCCCTACCCCCATGATTCTGGCAGGAGATTGGCTCAGCGTGGTGCTCAGGCTAGGCCCCGTGGGGATTAGGGGATGAGAGAGAGAGGAGAAGAACAAAGGTGAGACTGAAGGGAAAGAGAAGACAGTTCATTGTGTGGAGGTTTGTACCCTCAGGGAGAGTGAGTGAGTGAGTGATTTAGGGCAGGGAGTATAAGGAAAGCGAACTAGTTTAAGCAGGCAGACGGTGGAATGAGAGAGTGATATGACAGCTTTAGGTGTGTGGATACACTCAATGACAGCGGAGGAGACACATTGAGAAAGTCAAGAGAGGAAGGGAGGAGTGATAGGATGTAGAAACAGGAGAAATAGTGAATTGGGATGACAAAACGAGGCTGTGTGAGGGAGAAGGGGGTCATTGTGAGAAATTAGTGAGCTCATAACAGACGAGGATTATTTACCAGGCGACACAAGCCTCGGTTTACAGCGAGGGTTTACAGACTTGACTGAAGCTGAATACCTGGAGTAAGACGCAGCATTAGCTCAGAGCTAGCGGCAAAGAAGGTTATAGATGACTGTGAAGGATCTCAGGCCAACAGAGAGGCACGCGGCCCTGGACGAGCTTGTCTGGGGAGACCCTGCTGTGCTGATGGTGCCGAGTATTTTGTGCTGGCTGCGTTCCCGCTTCGTCTCCGGGGCTGTGTGTGCTTGTGTCTGTGCCTGCCTCCTCCTACACTACTGCTCTGTCTGCCAGGTAAGAAATAGAAAGTGGCACATTTTATCCAGAGCAGTGATGCAGACTGTGGAGTGCATACACTCAAGATAATGAGTGCAGATTATATCAAACGTGGGTGAGCAGTTTTGGTAATCAAATGTAAATGTGATAGATATTCCAGTCTCTTGTGGCGTTGACAGTATGTCATTGTTGTTATGCACGCAGTATGGAGGTAGTGCTGTGTGACTGTGGTGATCTCTCTGGGTTAAGAAGCCAGTAAGCCAACCAGCAGGATAAACATGGTTCAGGCTGTATGTAATACTTTATGCAAACAGTTAAATTCTCAGACTTGAAATTTACAAGTTGGTAGGTGTACCTAATAAACTGGCAACCGAGTATAGTCCTAGTTTATGAAAGTTTACGAAACCAGCCAGCTGATCAATGACACAGCTTATTAGGTGCATTTCAGAGGTCTGTGTCCACAACCTCCCAGTGCAACATCTCAAAATACCTTAAAAATATCAATATTCAATATCATTTTAACCCTTTGTGGTCAAGGGTACAATTACCCATTTTTGACTTGATCGTACCTTTAAATTTCACCTTAGAAACAGTTGACCTTGCCTTGTTCGGTGTCATATTTTTTTTTCAGCACAACCTCACCTCTGTGTCTTCACAGTTATTTTTTCATTCTGACATACTTAACACGTTGGACCTAAAATCACACAAAAACACACCACCAATAGCCCGTTTTTACCATTTGTTCCTGCACCAAACGCGCACCAAATGTGGCGACAATATTCAGGAAAAAGCATGGCGTAAATTATTTATTATAAGTCTGGTTTTACTTGGCCTATCAACACAATTTAAAACTGGTATATAGTTTGAAGTTCGACCCAAGGTGACTCAGCGAGGCTGCGTCTTGCTGCTACATCATCTTAAATCGGTTATGTGATTTTGACACACCGGTGTGTTCGTGGACTCTAGAGGGTAAAATATCACAGGAAAAAGATTAAACATTGAGGGCATAACATTGATTAATATATTAATAGTATAGTGTAGGGCTGCAACTAACGATTATATTCATTGTCAACTAATCTGTTGATTATTTCTTTGATTAGTCGACTAATCATTTTATCAAAAAATGTGTTAAAATGTTGAAAAATGGGGGCGTCTGTGGCTTAGTGGTAGAGCAGGCGCCCCATGTACAAAGCTGTTGCCGCAGTGGCCTGGGTTCGAATCCAGCCTGTGGCCCTTTGCTGCATGTCATCCCCCCTCTCTCCCTCCCCCCTTCAAGCTTACCTGTCCTATCCATTAAAGGCAAAATGCCCCCCAAAAATCTTTAAAAAAAAGAAGAAGCAGAGAGCAGCACAATGACTGTAACAAACTTTAACAATAAGAGAAAGTGAGAAAGCGCAGTTGGTACCAGCATATCGATATTGTCCTCAAATATAAAACGTAACTTTAAGATGATTGTACCAAAAATATTACATTTAATATTCAGTGTTGTTTGGTTACAGGCTAAGAAATGAGTTACTTGTAATGAAATATAACTTAGAAGAAAGAAAAAATCCACTGTATGTCGAGCTGCCAAGTTATTAAGCAAATAGTTTGAAAGATTAGCTTCAGCTAAGAATGACTGCTACTAAAAACTAGCATGAGCACTAGTTAGAGCAGTTTTTGGGGCAAATAACATAGTGTATACTTTCAGTAATGATTCTTACTTTCCCACCAAAGCACATTACTCAAACCTCCTACTCCTACTTGATCATGAGTTTATGCATGTGTTAGGGAAGGTGAAGAAAGGGACACTGTAAAGAGACATTCTTGTGGTCAGCCTGACATCCTCCATGACCATTGTTGCACCACACTGGGATCCCACCAGAACACCAGAGACATTTCCCAGACAGATATCACAGGGGATTAGAGTGTGATAACAGTGAAGAAAATACTAGAGAATGCCGCTGGGAGGATAAAATGATGACTGACTGAGAGTAAGTGGTGGCGACACGCAGCAGTGGGGGGAATATAAATACTGCGATGGAGTAACATGTCGTCTCTTTGGGGGATGAAGAGGAACCTTATGAAACAAAGAATGATGAAATGATCTCTGTGTTATATATCCCTGAGTTATATAACAGAGAAAGAAATGGTGTAGGATGAACTGTGAGAGGTGAAATATGACCTCAGTGTTTTAAAAGCTGGGCCGTGTGGGATGAGGAGGCAGGATGAGACAGCAGTACTGCTATACAGTTTGTTCTGTTCGAAGTGAAACAACAGTCCTGGCTTTTTTTTTTACACTTCATTTCCAGGGTTGTCTCTTGTCCAAACACCTCAGTGAGCAACATTAGCTCTGGCTGTGACTGGTAATTTTAGTCGGATACATTTGACCCCACAGAGGCAACACATTAAGCTGTCGACCCGAAGCAATTAGAGAGAGAGGGCCTGATGGGATGAAGATAAGAGAAGTGAAAGAGGAGAGGCAGTGGTGTCTGCTTCACCCTCCTCTCCTGTCAGCCCCCGCTGGACTTTCATCTGTCACTGAGGAGGAGAAACGGAGCTAATAATAGTAAAAATAGGAAGAGAAACGCAGGTTACTGTGGTCTGATGGGTAAACACAGTTTGTGTTTTGTCCACAAACTGATATTACCTTAGAAGATTATTTTTAGACTACAGTGTTGGCGATTTCTAATAACTGATCTTGTGCAGTGTGTTGGTCCAGCAGCGAGAAGCATCAGTCCGATGCAGTAATATGACGTTCATTGATAGTTGCATAAATCCAACACCCCCCAGAAGACCTCAAATTTAAACACACTAATCAAAGCTAAAATATGTTTGTTAATTCAGAGCCAAATACTACTTAAACATGTCTTTAATGTCAAGTACAATAAACTGGAAAATCACCCCCACATAAACATATCTACAGCAAAATAAGTATTTCGCCCCCTCTACACAGGGGTGAGAAGAGGGCTAGGAGTGTCCTCACTGTCCTATAGACTCTTGTGTTATGAACTTTACATAACAGGTTCATCATTATCCCTTACTGCAGCACTTTGAAGGCCGAGCGCTGTCGACAGTTTTACTGTACTGACCGGGTGGAGTGTCTGAAGGTGGATTGCACGTTGACCTTTATGTGGAACAAGGTTAGGCAGGGAACAAATGATACAAGCTGGCAAGGCGAAGACATTTATATATTTTTTCTGAAGACTATTTTCAGTCTCTCAGGAGTTTAAAGTCAAGGATGCAGTGTCATACAGCTGGATCTAAAGGTGAGAACGAAGGTATGCATTAAAAAAATACACTCCCCATCAATGCAGAGGGGGGATTGTAGGGGAAATAGCCGTTTGATTTCGAGGTGGAGCTGGCCAAACCAGGCCAAAATTGGCTGCTGAAGGCAAAAGAAGAATGTGGACAATTTAAAAAAGCCCTACTAGAGGTGGGGGGAAAATCGATACAGTATAATATCACGATATTTTTGTGTGGCAATAACGTATTGTTACACAGGCACCAAGTATTGATTTTTTAATTACATAAATTATTTATATAACCTATACAAATTAAACTTTTGGTAGCCTACTAGAATAATATAATCATTTGCTTTTTAAGTCTACTAGATACATTTTGCTGCAATAAAAAAGACTGAAGTGAGATGAACATAATAACCACTTTATTTTATTTGATAAAACTGTTGTTGAAAAAGTTTTCCTGTGGGGACATAATATGCCATTGAAAAAAGGTAATAAATCGCAGTGTATCGCAATATATTTTGTTGCAACACATTTAAAATCGCAATAATATTGTATCGTGACTTGTGTATCGTGATAATATCGTATCATGGGGCCTCTGGTGATTCCCACCCCGACTGGCTACCATGGAAAACCTACTGATTTTCATTTAAGAATTTCAAATAGGGCTGTAACTAAAGATTATTTTCATCTGCCGATATCTATCTATCAATTAATTGTTTCATTTAAAAATTGTGAAAAAATTGTCCAACCAGCAGTTGAAAACCCCAAAACTCCTCATTTACTATCATAAATGACAAAGAAAAGCAGCAAATTCTCACATCTAAGGAGCAGGAACCAGCAAATGTTTGACATTTTCACTTGAAAAAATGACATTCGATGATCAAAATAGTTGGTGATTAATTTTCTTTTAATCGCCTTATCGATTAATTGGCTAATCGTTGTAGCTCTACAGACAAATTGCAGATCGATTTGCAAGTCCTTCAATGCCCTGGCATGCTCACACATGGATCACAAGTACAGCGTCCTGTTAGTTCAGTGCAACATGTCAAAATGAGTGAGAGGAAATTATCTCATATTTCAAATGTGGTGATGAAGTGCAGTTGGCATTCCCATGTTTCATCACCATCCGGTGCCCTGGCAGTGGAAGAGGTTATGCCGGGGTTAATCTGTTGATGGGATTAAAGGTCTCAGGTCACAGGTGTCTCGTACTCACTCTCTCCTCTCTGCCTCGTGTCTCTTTGAAATCCTGACGTTGACCAGCTGTCTGACAGAGCACGAGCATGTTGCACAGTTTCCCATCACAAGGAATCAACACTAAATGGTTTTTCTCAATAACTTATGACTTAATGCTTACTAAATAAGAAACTTTTAGGACTCCTTTGCTTATAGTAAGAAGCTGATTGAGAGACTCAATTTCTGGGTCTTAGAACAACAGGAGATGACAAAGCAGCACTCTTCAACTCCAATAACGTCTGTTTTTTCTTCTTCTACTAAGTTAAACACAGACCCTGCAGTTTCTGTTGCATTAAGACTGTTTTATTGTGACAGAGTTTCAACAGAGCAGCTGTGGAAAGAATGCATGTGAGGAGAGCAGAGATAGGCTGACATGTAAACACGGCAGAGATAGGCTTGGCAGGGAGAAGCATAGCCATTCATACAAGTCATTTAGTTATAAAAAGATTACTTTTATTGTTATAGCCTCTTGTTCCAACGTTTTACTACTCACATTAACCCTTTGTTTGCACTGTCACGCTCCTGTTTTCTGTGTTAAATATAAAGTATGTTTGAATGTACCACACAAAAAAAGAGATGGATGGTGTGATTACGAAGACTGCAAAGAAGGAGCCAAGGACAAGATTACACACACACACACACACACACACACACACACACACACACACACACACTCCCATCCTAACCTGGCTGTGTGTTTGTTGTGATTTCCCACACACACATGTTCTAATCGAGTGATGGTATGTTCCTCTCAGAGTGCTTGCGTCAAAGCCCCAGTTGCACACTGTCCCCGCTCTGGTGTTTCCCAACGCAGATAACCAGGACACACACACACACACACACACACAGAGTTTCATACACAGTTTCAGACAGTAAGGCTCTGTTTTACGACACCACAGTGGTGGCTTTGGTAAATGTTTTATGAATGGGCTGTGCACGTAGGTTGTGCACCTGGCCTTGGCTAAAGGGGAGAATCTGTCCAATGTCTACTGAGCTGTGTGTGTGTCAGTGTGTGTGTGTGTGCACACACCACAGGGTGTGTTTTCCTTTAATGAATAATCAT
Source organism: Epinephelus awoara (assembly GCA_035609425.1). Lineage (NCBI taxonomy): Eukaryota > Metazoa > Chordata > Actinopteri > Perciformes > Serranidae > Epinephelus > Epinephelus awoara. The sequence goes on from CM069297.1 coordinate 22,697,783, forward strand.
TCTCCTGCCTGTATTTAGCTCAGTGCTTTTGTTGTGACCAGAAAAGAAACCCTCGCACTGCTTAGTCACAGCTGCAGATTTGTCACTCGCTTGAAGACCCACACCTTTTTTGCAACAAGGAGGATGACGTTCTTTGTCTGTTTCCTTTTCCCAGAATAAGTCCTGGCAGAAATTGAAGACCATGGTTCACTGGTCGCCCTTCGTTGTGTCGTTCAAGAAGCGTTACCCATGGGTGCAGCTAGCTGGCCACGCAGGTAAGCATAAATACACGACAGTGGACAACATCCTCACACATGCATTATTTTCAGTCTTTAATCTTCAGTTTGTCTGTGGCCTTCCCCAAGGTAACTTCCAGGCTGGGGAGTACGGGCGCTTGTTGAAGCGATACTGCGAGTGTGAGCAGCAGTGCCTACAGAAGCTGATGGAGGACACGCTGCGCCCCTACGTACCTGGTTATTATGGTGTAGTAAAGAGAGATGAGCAGGACTATAACCTGATGGATGACCTGCTGGCTGACTTTGACTCACCCTCCATCATGGACTGTAAGATGGGAAGCAGGTAAGACTTAACACAGGGTGTAAAAACATAACTGTGTGGCAAACATTTTCCAAGATCAGCAGCAGAGCTTTATACACACTAGTTTTTAGGACTGTTCCAGACTCAGAATTATGTCAGTTCAATCATATTTTGCTGGTCAATACGAGACTATTCGTTCCTTTTTTCCATATAGAGTTTGAGAGTTTGAACAGGGTTCAGCAGGAAGTTCAGTGTGACGGTGATGTTCACGTAATATAGTAAACAAGTCAAGTTAGTCAGTAACGAAAATGTGCAACATTTTTTGCCGACACTAGATATCAAATGAAAGCTACAGACTGTACCATATTAAGTTGCTTCTAAGCAGAAGGTAGAAGATAATGTTATCTCTTTTCCTCCGGGCAGCTGCCTCCGTCTCGCTCAGACTCACCCTAGGTCTGGGTCTGCAGCTGCCTGTAATAGGAAATTGAGGAGCGCTCATTCTGCAGCTAAATCTGGGGACTGTTACGTCCTGAGAAGTACACTGAACACTGACTGAAAAAATAAGAAAGAAAACTGCTTGACCTGAAGGACTCTCAGTTGACTGAGAGGTCTCCAACTGATGATTGGTATCTTTGACTTTCAGGGGACAGCACTACTAGTTTTTTGCTTCTTTATCATATTTACAGTATATAAGAATATTTATGATGTCTGTGTTTGTAGTCAACAAAGTGCTTCACATGATTACAGAGCACAGTAAGACTAAATCAATTAGAAAATTACAAAAGACACAACAAGGACATAAAATGAATACAGAAAAAATCTGACTTAAACAGCAAAGAAAAGGAAAGGGGGGAAATAACAGAATGATAAAATGAAATAAAAACTGTAATTAAATATTAATGCTTTCTTTTCAGGACGTACTTGGAGGAGGAGCTGATCAAAGCCAGAGAGCGTCCACGCTTGCGAAAGGACATGTATGAGAAGATGGTGGCAGTGGACCCCGGGGCCCCCACAGAGCAGGAGAGGGCCCAGCAGGGAGTCCTCAAACCCAGATACATGCAGTGGAGGGAGACGCTCAGCTCCACAGCCACCCTGGGCTTCCGCATCGAAGGCATTAAGGTCAGAGGCCGTCCTGGATACGCAGTCCTATGAGCATGCCTGGCTTTAGTACTGAGTGCTAGTGAAGAAACACATACTTATAAATCAATCAGTGGGAGTAAATATTTATCAGCCTGTTCACTAGATGGACCACACACTCTGGAGAGGAAATGGAAAACAGTCTTAAAGTTTTTGTCTGAATGCGTGGATGTAAAGGGGACTGTTTGTTCTTTCAAAAATAAATCCAGGGCTGGTTATCAGGCCGCACCAATAACTGGAGATTTGCATGAAGTCTGTCATGAATGGAAATATCTCATGACTCAGCGAGCATTTAAAGCAGCTGCTTTACTTTCCAGTGGAACAGCTAAGCTGTGGCATTGGAATTTCTATTTTTGTTGGTTTTTGTTGTTGTTTCCTGTTGCATCCTTCTCAAAACACAAAATTTGATCAAATCTAATACTGATAATACTGCACTGAATACTCTGCAGGCAACAACTTGCAGCCAAGACGAATCAGGAAGCTTAAATGAATTACTTAATTATTGTCCTTGTGCAGGTCAAAAAATAATCAAGGAAGAGCAAAACATGATATCTTGCGTTTTATTTTTTCATTTCTACAGAAAGCTGATGGAACTTGTAACACCAACTTTAAGAAGACAAAGCACAGGGAGCAGGTGATGCAGGCCTTGGAGGACTTTGTAGCTGGGAACACTCAGATTCTGGTATGTTACTATTTGTGACTGTGTTACTTGTTCTGCTGTGTTACTTTTTGATATACAGAAGGGCCTTTTAGTTATCGACAGAAATAAGCCAGCGCCAAGTAGTATCAAAACATTTCCAGTCAAATGACACTGCATTCAGTCCTTTTTGTACCGGGGATCTGATTCTGGAACGTCCTGACTCCCATCTGGAGTAGCAAGCTTTCTGTCACAGCCATCAGCGGAGCCACTTTCTGCGACTAATGGTCGGTTCAACGTCTGCCTGCTTAGCACGAGCTAACACAGCAGCAGCAGTTTAAGAGTCTCGACTCTCGACTCTGCTGTTAAACCTGTTAATAACAATTAGCATCACTAAGCTAACTTTTCCTGAAGTTCGAGGGAACTAGGCTACTTTTTCCCCAGCTGGCTGCTGGCGGTAGCTTCATATTTACTGTACTGCCATTTCTTAAAATCTATTGAGCAGCAACTGCATCAAGGGAGGATAAAAGGTTTTAGACTAATAATTAATAAGGAGAGAAGTACAACAAAATATGTATTTTTCTGATGCCCTTCATCTCTTTTTCTCAGAAACTCTACCTAAAGCGGTTAGAGGAACTACGTTCAGTCCTTGAGCAGTCGCACTTCTTCAGGTCACACGAGGTGAGACACACACACACACACACTCAGTTTTCATCATTTCTAAACAAACCCGTTGGCCAAGTTGAAGATATTTTGATAGGATCCCATCAGTAGCTCCTGTACTGAATCGCTTACACATCTAAACTCACCTGTCTCACCGGTTTCTGCGATCGCAGGTTGTGGGCAGCTCTCTGCTGTTCGTGCACGACGCCTCGGGGAAGGCCAGAGTGTGGATGATTGACTTTGGGAAGACGGTACCCCTGCCGGACACTCAGACCCTGGACCACAGGACTCCCTGGGTGGAGGGCAACAGGGAGGACGGCTACCTGTGGGGACTGGACAACCTCATAGACATCTTCAGCAGTATGCTCCCGCAGACATCTTGAGAGAGACTCAGACGACTGCGATGAGACATTCCCCAGATGGTAGAAGAGATACAAGATTGGGAGAGGTTGAAGAAAAGGACTGATGATTACACAAACTAAGACTGACAGAGGAAGGATTAGAAAAGGGCCATTGGTTTGATATTTATGACCCACGCCATGATCCAAGTGTCTTTATCTTATTGTACCTGTGTGAGAAGGAGATGAACCAAGAAAAGCGCAAGATTTCTATTAAAAAGTGGAATATGCCAAAGGCCGACTTCATGCATAATGCTCCATTTGTGGGGACAGATGACCTGAGATGAGTTGAGGCAAACAGCAGGAGGATGACAAAGAGGGAGAACTGAATGCAGAATTGTAACGTTTATCTCATGTACTGTGGAGCGTACAGACCTCTGACAGTCAGTTTTCCTACAAAGACACACTTAATGTTACTCAACTCCCTCCTCAACATCGCCCTCTGTTGGTTAGAGTCGCACACAGCACTCTCACCTCCACGAACCAGATCCAGAGGTATGAAACCTTTTGACGCAGCCTTTCAGGAGCATTGGTCTGTATTTTTGTGACGGACTACTTTTGATGTTTAAGTATACAGCAACACTAAAACACTGGTCAGACCAGGTGTTAACTAACTCAGTGTGTAAATACCATTTTATTTAATTTTTTTTGGCCTTGGTATAACTTCTTTACCTTGTTTGTACGATTTCTGTGCCTAGCATTTTTAAAGAGCTGTTTGATCATTCCAGTGCAGTGGACTCCTGCTATTTTTCTTCCAAAGAGTTCACCCTACATATAATCCCAAAGTTTAACTTCTTGCAGAAAAGTGTTTTCTAAATTTGGATTTATTTTTTTTTGTATGATATGCAGTGAGTTTTTTTGCTCGTTTATCTGTGCAGTAAGCAGCTTGGCAGCCATGTTTGTCTGGAATTTGTTGCACTATGGATCCTCACAAAGCCATTGAACAAATCAAGCGGTGCCTCTGTGTGTCTTAAGATGGGAAGCAGCAGTCAAGTACTGGGTTTACAAATGCGGACGTTTCTAACATGAATATAATTTGTTGTGATCACTTCATTCTCTTAAGTCAGTGTTGCTTCAGATTTGCAGGGAGTTTCACAGCAAAGCAGCGGTGTCACTGGTGAAATGAAACTGGAATTACCTGATTAAACTGATAAGTCTGTTGTAGGCTTTTTGTTGGGTTTCACTCGAGCTTACATGTGATCTTTGGACTGGAAATTTTTAATGTGTCTTATGATTCAACGGGTGACGAATCAAATACAACAGTGTCACTTTTAAACACGAGGCAATGCTGTCATTCGCATTTAATTACACTAAACTCGAGGTTTGTGGGGTTGACTTTTTGTATGAGGATGGAGAGTTTACAAAGAAACAACATTGCTATATTTAAAGTCACTGCTTTTGAGCATATCTGTCGTTCCTTGGCTGGAATGCAGCAGGTCTGTGAACGGAACAATCTTGAGACAGACGTCCTTGGACAGTGTCAGACAGCACTGTTTGGATGTGTGTTATCTGACCTCTTGAAATTGGAATTCAAATTAAGTTTTTTTCCCATTTCTTAAAAGGTAAACATGCTGGGAGAGAGGTATGATATGGTGTTTACAAAGTATTATACGTCTTGCCCACAAATCCTCTATATTTGTTAAATGGCAAATGATCAGGTTTTCAAACCGGGTGCTGCTTTGTAAGTAAGAAAACTGGACTCATAACCACATTTTGTATTTTAAAAAGGCAGCGAATTTTAAAGCACACAGACTGGTTAAAATTGATATTAATTCCCTGCTTTGTCCAAGTCATGGATTGCAATAAACTGGAAATAAGAACTTTCAGAGTTTTTTGTTCTTCAAACACACAACCCAGATCAAACACTTGATTTCAGTGTTTTATTTCTTTTACCGAATATCTGTTAATCTAAGTTACGACCACCTTATGACCAGGACCAGAGTGTACTGAGACTGTGACAAGACAAAGACTTCAGGGGTTGAGACAGAGTCGACTAAACACAGACCAGTGTGAGGCCAATGGTGCATGACTGAGTGCAAATCATAGGCACAAACATCCACATTCCCATAAAAACAACCACAGAAAAATGCCGATTTGCCGTCATTCACCCCTTTTATTGCCATGTATAATGTATGTGTGCATGTACACGTGTACTTTTAGAAATATTTTTATAAAACAAACAAAAGGCAGTGCAGAGTTGAACTTAATGTGTCAGAATTTTCACACAGTTGAGATCTCAAAATGTAATCCAGCGTCCTCCTTGTCCCAGACCAGTAGTAGTCTTGAGACTGCTTTAGAGACCAAACTTGAGTACTACAACATTATGAGAATATAAACAAGTTAAATATAATATCTGTTCAGTCGTTATTGTATGCAGCACCAAGAGGTAAATGAAGACTGTAAACCTGCAGGACAGAACATATAATTCTCCATAAAAACAGCACTCAGTTTAATGTGATGAAAGGATCCATGGGAGGGCGACATGGATAATTCTGTATTGCAGTATATTTTCCAGAAATTCATTCAAAAACTTAAAGGATAAAAAATAAGATGATAATTTCTGTTCTCTAAATTAAATGAAGGTATTTCTCCCACCATATTGATGTAACAACACTGCGAATCCAATATTTTTGATAACGCACGAATTTGCCCAGAACGGTTCCAACAAAAGGCCTCATACATCTGAAGATATTAAAGGTCCAGTGTGTAGGATTGAGGGGCATCTATTGGCAGACATGGTATGTCATACTCATTACTGTGTTTTCATTAATCACTTGAAAATAAGAATCGTGTTTCTGTCATCTTAGAATGAGCAGTTTATATCTACAAAGACAGTGGGTCCTCCTCCACAGAGGCCGCCATGTTGTCCAACAGTAGCCCAGAGCAGACAAATCTAACATAGGCTCTAGATTGGTGCATTCTCGTTTTTGTGTCGGCCGCCGTAGCTCTACCAGAAATTTCAGTTCTGCAACCTCACAGCGAGATGCCACTAAATCCTTCAAACAAGACCTTTAAAGAGACAGCTACCCCTGTGTATCAGAATATGTAGACACTTAATGATTCAATGTCATCTCATATCGTTACACCATTTAACCCTAATAGGATCCAAAATGTCTCAGCATCAAAGCTGTAGCACATACAGTATTAATACTGTAATGTAGACATTCACAACACTTTTGGATAAATTCAAAAACTTGTGCAATTCACGCAGACATCAGATTGTTCTTAAGACTTTGGGTTAAACTGTGGTATCAGTCACATTGCAGCATGAGAGTTCACAGTGATGCCTCTTCAACGGATCAGTGTTTTCTGAGTCTCAGACGCTGCACCCTGTATCCGTCACGCTCATTACTCCTTCTGGGTCCTTGTGTGGAGCAACACCGCCTGTCCAGCCAGCCCGGCCTCCACGCCTCCCTGAGGAACGACGTACGGTGTCCCATCGTTTGCTCTGCGAGGGTCCAGTGTCTTCAGCTGCTCGTTGCTCTGAGCCACACTGTCCATACTCCACAGCTGGTAGCTCAGGCTTTTACCCTGCTTAGCCAGGATGTAAACCTCTTTGACTGCTGTGGTACTGACAGGACAGGGAGAGCTGCCATCCACGGCGAGGTAGAGCCAGGGCAGAGAGGGGTCAGGCTGAAAGTGCTCTTTGCTCACACTGCCCTGGTCCAAACCGAGGAGAACACCTGGAACGAACAGATGTGGTTATTGTGTGGCAAGTTGATGCTTATAGCGCTGTAGTCCGACCTCAGTTACCATGGAAACATATCCCACCAGAATAGTTCTCAGCCTTAACCGGTGTTACAATCAATCTACCAGACTGAAATATGGTGTGCAAAGTTCCTCCCCAATGGGTTCTCTTTACAGCTGCACTGTGAGGATTAGTTTCCAGTACATGTAAAATTCCTGTCCAAACATGGGATGAATTTAGTTACGTCACCAACATTTGAAGTAAGACTTTTTTTATTCTAAAATATCTGCACAGTAGTCTGGTCAACATATATGCTTTTGATATGCATATCTGCACTGCCATTAAAAAAACAACAACTTTGATGCATGGCTGTTGCCTCATTAGTAATAAAGGTTTTTGCCATTTCTTCTGTCTTTAAATGTTGGTAAATAAAAATTTAAGAATCATACACCTAAGGAGCCACTTATTAAAAATGCAGAATGCCAGTCAGACGTTATTGGCACCCAGGTGTCTGTAGCCAACAATGCTATTTGCACCCAAGTGTTAACAGTCAATATGGCAACTTCCACCCAGGTGTATATTCCTGGGTGTCCTGGCAACATTGAAAAATGACTTTAACATGGACGAGTCTATTCAGCTATTCTGATTTGTGTTCACTGTGTGCAATCAAGAGCTTTATAAATCATAAAAAATGATAATAAGTCAACTAACTCAAACCACCGTCTACTGTATAGAATTCCTGTGCTTGAACCACTCACGTACCACATCTTACTGCCCTCATGGACTGTGCTGCTCTTTATACCCCATCACCTGACTGTCTGGCTGCACATCTGTGAAATGTACCACTTTATATTTAATATTAGAAATATGCCAGTGCTAACCCTTACCATGACCTATTTACCCTTACCACTTCCGACCTCACAGCACATATTGATATTCATAACAGCGCTTCGGGGAATGGGTGAAAATAGCCAAATAGCTGCAGTGACTATTCTCACTCTGGTGCAAATAGACACTCCAGTATACAAGAAATTACTTGAGCTGAGCAACGTACATGCAAAAAAAAAAAAAAACCTATTGCGATTATTTTGACAGGTATTGCAACTGCAATATGAGTCAGGATTTTAGAGGGAATGCTAATTTTTGCATTTTATTTTCACTGAAATTAATTAAAATTAAAATGACTATGATGTGACGTTTTGCTGTGGTCTGTACCAAACTAGCATGTTCCCTTGAATCTAGAATCTGATTTGTGGACCAGGGCATCTCTGTAGCGCCACAGTGCTTCATTTGTAATGGCATGTTGATCAAAACATTGAAGTTCCTGGAATTTTGATACTGCACTTGGCCATATTGTGATTTACATAATATTTTGATTAATTACTACTACTACTGCCAACAGTCCTTTTTGGCTCTGTTTATTGTAGTGATTGTGTTAGTGTTGCCGCAACATCTTTCTCTCCACATCATGTTTCAGATTTGTTGCTTTGTGCCCGAGAACATTGGCAGTTTTTTCTTAACATGTTCACTGTCTTCACTGTGAACTGAGCTGTGCTTGATGTCTCACATTAATGTCTCAAACCAGCTTTATAAAACAGTTCTGTTTATTTAGATAATTAAAGACATTCTGACCACTACTATTGGTCTTCGATGAGTGATCTCTCCCGTCTTACCTGAAGCGACTGCCCAGTGTGCCCTGTGGCCGCTCCGCTGGCATGGCTCGTGGTTGAAGTCCTCATCATATCTGTACATACTGTCAAAGAATTCTGTCCTGGAATTATAAACTTTTCTTTTATGATGTAAGTAGCATTAAAATAAATAACAAAAACAACCACAAAATGAAATCTTTTCCTTCAGGACACCTCCTATGGCAGCGTTATTTTGGTCTAGGATACGGAATGAGGACAGGCTGTCTCCCCCACAGGTGAGTGATAATGGCTGCAGCATTGTCACCACTTAAACCCCCCGACAGCAGCTCTGCCTTGCAGCCACAAACCTCCTCTGCCAGAAGGGCCATATTGTCAGCTGGCAAAATAAAAATCTTAATGAGAACATCAAGAAACCAAACACCATAAACAGGGTGAAACTGCGTATTAGTTGCTTGTGACACATAAAGATGGAATTACTACTAAAAAACAATTTTAGTTGCAAAACTGTTTTTATGCCATCCAAGTTTTAATGGCATCCTACATCTGGAGTTTTTAATGTAATAGATTTGCCCTTCTGACGACACCTGGTGATGTCAAGGCACATGTTTTCCCTTTGGGAGTATTCAACTTTTAATCATGTTATCATAAATAAAAATGGGTGAACCATTATAACAAAAAAAACACCCCTCTTTGCTCAAGTTTCCCACCATAACAAACTTTGTTACCTGAAAACATTTCACCCTGTGCCGTGTATCCCCTGCTCAGTGCCGTCTGAACAACAGTTTCCATATCAACACTCTGCTGTGGCTGTCGAAGGTGAGCCGACATCCACAAAGCCACCAGACCGCACCTGAAATGTAAATGAATAACACTCTAACACAGTCACACCCTGGCAAATATGTCATGTTTAATGATTTAAACATAAAAGCATTGAGGTCACATTAATAACACAAAGCCCCATTGTACCTTTAACAATTGTGGTTACAGTTTTATTTGGGTTATACAAATGCTTTCTCAGTTAAATAAAGATCACAGTGTTACTTAACATACACCACAGTGTACTGACTTACTGTGGACCATCTTGGATGAGGGAGGGCACATATGTGTTCACCAGCAACCACTGCAGGTCCTTCCTAAATCTGAAGCATGAAAAAAACCCAGCATAACATAAATACAAATTATTCCAGTACAATCAAATTCAGCAGCCCTGATTGGAGATTTTTCACCTGAGACACTTTCACATGTCACAGTAAGAAAAGCACAAGTGTAAACAATAAACACATGATGGCTGTCTTTTAAAACTACAACTACTTTGGTTTCAGTCTCCTAAAACAGAGCCATCATTAATGTTGTTAGCAACACTTGCACTTTTCCTGCCATTACAAGTCAAAATGTCTGCTGTGAAAAGGCGTACTTATCAATTCTTTGAGAGGCTTATATTACTCCATTTTTGTTGACTTTGAGAGAGATGTTGATTCAACCATTATTTTTTTTGAGGCTGCAGTTAGTGTTGATTAAGGATTACTTTGTATTAAGGTGTTACCGATATTGTGCCAACCTTAAATATGTAAATAGAGTGGGCAAAATATTCATAATACCTTTCAGTATAAACACCACTAGAGCTACAACTCAATCACTTGATTAATCATTGGTTTATAAAGTGTCACAACATGATGTTAAATGTCCATCACAATTTCCGAAAGCCCTAGATTACCTTTTCAAATTGTTGGTTTTGGCCGATCAACGGTCGAAAACCGAAAGACATCCAATTAACTATCACAGAAGATAAAGTAAAGTAAGAAAGCCTCACAAGTGAGAGGCTGTAATATTTAGAATTTGTCCTTGCAAATGACTTGCATGATTAATTTAATTATAACAATAGTGGCAGGATTAATTTTTGTGGGTTTTTAATCAATCATTACTATTAATCTCTGTGACAATGTCAACAGAAAAGTAAGGTAGGATTTCCTGCAGAACATTTGGGTCGGATTGTACATGTGTCTAATAATCTGGTAACTGAGTGTTTGTGTTCAAATGTGAAATCAGGGAATATGTTGTTTCAACATCTGATGGTCAACATAAACATTTTTAGATTAAATGTGCAAATAAAGTTAGTCTTTTCATTGTATGTCTCACCTGCTCTCCCTTTGACTGAGCAGTAAGCAGGCCTCTGTGTAGTCCCCCTCCACAGCACTCCTGTTACTGGCGATAGTCTGATACAGCTTCTTCTTGGGTGTTGAGGCTGGAGGAGGTGGAGGACCTGGAGCAGGAGCAGGAGGAGGAGGTGGTGGAGGTAAAGGGGGACACTCCATCGACATCTTGTCTGAGCTCCTTTAGCATTAACCCTGACAGAAGTGATAGCTTAGTCAATATTTGGTGCATCTTTGTAAGGGGGTAAGTTACAGCAGCTCATCACTGTAACACCCTTCAGTCTCTCCTACCTCTAAAACTTAGCTAGCTCTGTTGCCAACAAGCTCGGTGGGGGAAAGACAGTTATCTCCATTAGGCGGTGAAAGCTGTTTTGGGTAGAAACCTATGTACGACAGTCTTCTCGGTTGTCGTTCACAGAAAGTAATTAGCTTTCTGTATTTTACACACACTGGTTCCTGTACTCAATTTTCAGACTAGCACAGCTAGCTAACAGCCCGGTGTTTTACCCATATATGGCATGGTATGCTTGCTCTTCTTCGTGTGTATTGTGGGATCACACACGTACGTTAAAAGGCCACACCGCCCTCCACTGCATCTACTGACTTTAAAGTATAGAGAAAAAAACACTCTGATCAATCAAAACATGTGGTAATATCTAAATATCTCCATGTCACCGTGTTTGGTGACATGAGCTATTAAAATACCTAAAGTATGCTTTTTAAAAAACTATTTAGCGTGAAACCGGAAATGCCTCCATGTGTTGTTTGTTAATAACGCGAGAACACAGAGCACGGGATTTGTGAAGGCTGGGGCAAAACCCGTCTCTGGCTGGAGTTTCATTCATTGCTTCGAGGTGAGGATCCGTCGGTCTCCTTTCTGCATCGAGGTAAACAGTTAAATCTTTTGTTTTTGGTTTTGAGCTCTTTTGCAAAGTATTTGTGGACTTCTGTTCTCTCTTTTGTCGTTTTTGTAACAATTGTGTTAGCGATAAATGGCTTCTGTAGACCAAATAATGTTAGCTATAGCTAGCAGTTAGCTTTTAGCCTAACGTTCACCACACGTTAGTTAGCTGCCTAGCGGCTAATCAAGAATTATGCTTCTTACCTGTTAAATATTCTGTTGTTTTCTCTCCAGCCACTCATCTGCAGAGTAGAAAATGGCGACTCCCGATGTACGGCTCAACCATACAATCTACATTAACAACCTGAATGAGAAAATTAAGAAAGATGGTAAGTTTACACTCGCCTTATTAGCTTCAGTTGACCGCACGCAGCAAACAGATGACCCATCTAATCAAACTTATGCTTTCTTTTTGTGTTTGTTCGTGTTTCTGCAGAGTTGAAAAAGTCTCTGTACGCCATCTTCTCACAGTTTGGACAGATTTTGGACATCTTGGTCGCACGAAACATAAAGATGAAGGGTCAGGCCTTTGTTATTTTCAAGGAGGTTAACAGCGCTTCTAATGCTCTGAGGTCGATGCAGGGATTTCCTTTCTACGACAAACCCATGGTACGTGAATCACACAGTGTAGACAAGAACACTGAGAAGCTTTACAGAGAGTTAAAGTTCCCATAACACACATGATTGACGCAGTTAAACAATTCCTAAGGCATAAAGTCTGTAGCCTAACGAGATTCAACTGTCTCTTCCTACAGCGTATCCAGTATGCCAAGACGGACTCAGACATCATAGCTAAAATGAAGGGGACTTATGTGGAGCGTGACCGTAAAAAGGAGAAGAAGAAGGTCAAAGGAGCGGACACAGCTGGGGCTAAGAAGGGTGTACCGGGCGCTGCTGCACCCATGGTTGCTGGAGTACCGGCTGCCATGCCTGTAAGTAATGGGTGTTTTATTGTTATCCTGTTAATAGGAATAACGTTGGTAACAAATTTAATTACTGGTATCAAAGAGGGTGGATAAACCCAGGCGGTCCACTGCTAGTCAGTTTCCTGTATCAGTGTCACGTGGGGTTCGCGACCACCACGCCCCTTTAGGAGACTATACAGCAGGTCCTGAGCCCGTGACCTCCTCTCTGGTGCTGAAATCAGTGCAGTTTCACCAAAGACACTGGATAAAAAAATATATTTTTCCAGCGGATATCTTAGTTACAACATGATTGAGCTAGCAAAGCAGTTTTGTGTTGCTATGTGTGGTATTTATTCGGTTTTGGGAAATCACGATGTCTAGAAAGCATCAGTGGCTGCAGCTGACAGGGACAGCTAACAAATTTGTGTCTCATTTGTTTCATAATGTGGCCAATGTATGTGTTTCCAAACACAGTTCCGGTGTGATTTGGACTAACATGGTAAGACTATGAACAATGACAGTAAAAGAGGCAAATTATATATACCGGTGTATATAAAAAAAATTCTCACTTACTGATACTGGTCATTATCAAGCCATGCTGACAGATAGGATAGAGAACAGTTCAGTCTAAAACTGATACCAGACTGTCATGCAGCAGTAGCATGCGGGCTCCCCAGATTTGGGTGGAGATCATCGATGGTGGTAAAAGGGGAAAATAGATGTTTAAGTTGGTGGAAATATGTCACCACAGCTTCTGACATGCTCATCACTGTTGTTCTTCACTCTTAGGGAATGCCTCCCATGACCCAGGCTCCTCGTATGATGCACATGCCAGGCCAGCCTCCTTATATGCCCCCTCCTGGTATGATGCCTCCTCCGGGAATGGCGCCTGGTCAGATACCCCCTGGCGCCATGCCTCCTGGCCAGATGATGCCTGGACAGATGCCCGGACAAATGCCCCAACAGGTAGTGTGTTCTGACAGAGCATGTTGTCATTTGTAAAAAATAAATGTTATAATTTTGTCCTAGTATTTTTATTCTGATCTCTCTTTGCCTTTGTCCTCACAGGTTGCAGAAAATCCTCCAAATCACATCCTCTTCCTCACCAACCTGCCAGAGGAGACAAACGAACTCATGCTGTCCATGCTCTTCAACCAGTCAGTACCAACTCTTTCTCTGCATTTGATTTTGCATTTATGTATTTTTCTATTTGTGGAATGGCAGAGCGTGAACGTATTGTTGTGTATTCAGGTTCCCTGGATTCAAGGAGGTGCGTTTGGTCCCTGGTCGCCACGACATCGCCTTTGTGGAGTTTGAGAATGAAGTGCAGGCCGGCGCTGCACGAGACGCACTGCAAGGCTTTAAGATCACACAAACAAACGCCATGAAGATCTCATTCGCCAAGAAATAATCTTAAAGCTGGTCTTTTTTTACATAAACACACACAACTTTTTTATAAATGTACAGCAGTGGCTCAAACTGAAACATATTTAGAAATTGATGATTCCTGATCAGTGCAGCGGTGGGTGGTGTTTTTTTTTGTTGTTGTTTTTTTTCCCTCCCCACCCGTCCTCCAGGATCACATGTAAGTATACATTTGTTGTTGCTGTTTTTTATTGTTCCACACTGACGGAACGCTTCATGAAATAACATTCAGGTAACTTTAGGGAGGAGTTCTACTGATCAATGTTGCTGCTCTTTTCCCCTTTTTTAGATTTATATTCAATTCCACAAGCAACTTGATGTGTCTTCTGTTTCTTTGTTGTTGTTTTTTTAACTGTTTGTCACAAAGCATTGCACCCAGGGTCTGGTCTACCAGACATTGTACCTGGAGCTTTTTCTTTTTTTAATTAAAACTTTTCTTCGCGTCAGCACTCTGCCTCTCTTCTTCATGTGTATTACTGTATGTTGCAGTGGGAGTTTGTCTCAGGCCAACAGATGGTGCTACAAACCTACTTTCTTCTTTTTCTGATGTTGAGGCATGAAGCACAGGGGTAGATGGTTAAAGGGATGCATGGACTAAACATCTTAAACAGTAAATAGTTTTTTGAGCAACCCAACTGATAATTTACTTGTGCACATTATTTTGGCCTCTTCCATGGTCTTGTCTATTTTGCTTAAACTCCAAGTATTTAGCCATAATCTGTTGTGCCAGGGGTGATATGGAAGATTATTACAACCATAGACAAGAACACAAGATGTAATGTTTGAATAATTTGGGGAAAGACATGTAGCTTTTCTTGGAACAAGTCTCAGTCCTCTGTAGGATTGAGTTAATTATCACAATTATTAGGGGCCGGACAGGTCTCCTCTTGTTTTTGCCTATGTTCTTCTCCCTAACATAAAACGCGCCTTCCCATGTATGAAAGTAAACCAAACTTTGCACATACGTCCAGTCATGCTAATTAGTCATGACGGCACTAGAACCACCTACTTGCTACGGCTTTGCAACTTCCTCCAGGAAGTAGCCTCAATTGAGCAGAAATCCTCAAATGCGTCTGAGCTGCAGGAATCAAGATGTCTCTTACTGTTTTCTCAAAAACTGTTAAACTAATTAAACCTTTCCCTTCACACATTTTTAGCTCAGTTGACACCAAACTTGCTATACACCGTCTTCATACAGTCCTGCACAAACGAACTAGCTAGATTTTCGAAATATTTAAAGTTGAGTCCACAGTGCATCAAATGCTTGAATGTAAACAGTGCTGTAAACAACATCTGCAATTTTTTGCTGAATGAATCCCCAATATTCCTGACAAAAGGACAAATATTTTATGGTTGAATTAGTGTGGCAAATTTAAGAGTTGTATCTTAAAGTCTGAGTTTCTGACAAAATTTCAATTCTGTCACATAAACTACAGCAGTCAGTAGAAATGTGAGCATCTCAAAGCAGTTTGTCACTTATGCAGTCATCGGTCTTTGTTGAAAAATAATAACTATTTTTAAATTTGCCTTCACATGCAATTCTGCTGAGTGTCCAAGTCTTACTGGGAAGGCGGTTGATGTTTTCTCACTTGGCAGGTAGCTCAGCAAGGTCATGGCTTGCCCTTGGTGTTCAGGGTTGTGAGTTTGAACCCCGGGTGATGCAGACTAATACACATGCTAATGCCTGCTCAGGCATTATGCTGCATGCATTAGAGATACAAGATTTCTAAGATAAATATATAATTGAAAAGTTTTAAATACTTATGATCCAGGCAGTTCTGCTGATCTTCCTCTTCTTTTTTTCCAACCCCCTCCTCCGCCTTTTGCTCTCCCTTAGCAATGCCCTACCTCGACTCACCATAATAATTGTCTCTATTAGCCAGAAGAAGAGAAGGGCATCGATGTCATGCAACAAAAGTCCTGGGCTGGACTCAATCTCAGGATGGCCAGCTGCACATATTTTCTACAAAAATGAGACTTTCTAGAAAATTGGATTCTTAAGCCTCAGACAAAAAAAATCCATTAGTCCTGTATTTATTAGAAACTCTAATCACTTTGTTCAGAGGATTTGTGGTCTCCATACAAATCATCATATCCCTCCTGCTTGTTATAGTCTTTTAATTTGTGCTTCGAAGTGCACAGTACATGCCCAAACTAATCTGATCTTTATTTGTCCTTTGTGCTTTTGAGACGGATTACTTATTTGAAAAATCAATTAGATTGCATCATTTACCAGCTGGTCTTCAGCCATCATGATTTGCTGTTGTTTGTGTGTGTATCGTAGCATTTGCTTCATCTGTCTCTGTAACAGTAATTCAGGAACGAGAGAACATATACGTTGGGTTGTAAGATAAGATGAATCTGTATTTATCCTGAGGGAAATTACTGTGCAGCAGTTGCTATACAGAGTGGGAAGAGTGCAAATATAAAAAGGGGGGTCTCACCGTCGCCAAATTAAATGTGAAATGATTTGATTATGAATTTAATCACTGAGCCCGGGGAACACACCTATAGCTTTAGGGCTGATGTGTGCAGAAAATTCTAATTCTGCTTTTTGAGACCTCTGTGGTTTCTACTTTTGAGAGTCGTTGCTGTAAAGCAATGGTTCCCAACTGGTGGGTGGCGGTCCAAAAGTGGGTCTTGGGTCCATTCTAAATAATGATAATAATATAATAATAATGGTCTTTATTTATAAAGCACTTTTCAAAACAGACTAAGAAAGTGCTTTACATGTCAATAATTAAAACAGAAGACATGAAAACAACGTTTAAAAGAACTGATAAAAACACCTAAGTATATAAAAACTGAGGAAATAAAAAAGTCTAAATTAACTTTAAACTCATTTAAAATCAGGAAAAGCTCTCTCCAATGAAAGTATATTTTAAGAAGGGATTCAAAAGAGATCACTGACTTGGCCGACCTGATTTTCTTGGGCAGACTGTTCCAGAGCCCTGACAGCAAATGCTGTCGCTAGTATGTTCTAAAACATACTACTCTAAAACTGGGGTGGCGTGATCACGTTTCTTGGGTCTGGATAAAAGCCTGGCAGCTGAATTCACAATTATAATCTGCAGCACAACTTCTAATTCAAGATGTCAGATGAATGTAGTAAAGTTAAAAGAACCTTAGGTGTATTTGTCTTTGTAATGTGTAGTAAAACTAAAACGCGGCATAAAATTTAAATACTAAAAACGCACAATATGCAATTTTCTTCCGCTTTCAATCAAAACAAAATCAAAAGAGGGAGCAATTGCATCGCAATCAGTTTCTCCCGGTTAGGATTCCTTCAGTGTTTACCGTTGATACGGTTTTTAAAAGGAGCTGAAATATCTGCAAAGGTTAAACCTGTAAAAACATTACGAATAGGTGTTTCTCCGACTCATTTCGGCACATCATGGAGGGGCTGCTAGCCCAGCATCTGCTACTGTTTGCTCACCTATTTTCTCTGATAACTGAAAAGTCAGACGTTCAGGAGCTATTTACAGGAAACCAAGTAATTAACCAAAGGTTCTTCTGCCACAAAACCAATTGACCGTGTGATTTAAACTAATAAAAACTCAAAATAAAGCTGTTTCACATTGAATAGCAGTGTTTTCTTTGGTGCTGTTCAGCACAGCAGGGGCTGGAAACACTTGCTCAGCTTGTTTCTCTGCTAACTTAAGATCCAGACGCCCAATTACTTAAAATCCTTCATCTGGTTAAAATATATACAAAGCTAAAAAAGACCAAGATCTACAAAGTGTATCATAAAAATGTGGCTTAAAACTGGATAAAAAGTCCATTTATGACAGCAGCTTGCAGACAACCGCAGCCCAGACACAGGCACAAAGGGGGATATGACAATAATGAAGCCACTGACAGTCAACAGCGACCAAATGACACAGGCCATGTCCTTAATTAAACTGACAGATTTCTTGGGGTTTGAAAATTGTTGGAAACATTTGGGATAATGTGAGTATACGACTTTGCCAAATATATAACACTGGTTTAGTTGTTTTTAGACATTTCAATGTGGAAAAGTTACATATAGGTTCTTATGTAAAGTAAAAGTACCTCAGAATTCTTGTGTTGTAGGCCTCCTTTGTACGCAGTGTTTGTGAGTAATTTGAGCAAATATCTAATGAATGCAAATGGTTACAATTGTCTGGAGGTTGCCAATTAGTAAATGCCTGCTGTGTGTTTTGCAGCACACCCTCAGAGGCCTCTGCACACTGTAGTAATTACAGGCCAATAAGGACCACCACCTCCTCTCAGAGGCTGGATTGATGAGTGTGGGGCAGAGTGATGTGTGATTTAGGCCTGAAAAGCTTAATTTAGACCCGCACTATCGACTGTGCCCCGCGCACACAGGGCCTCCCTGTGGACTTAAACTGTGGCCGGAGTAATTGTCTTCAGGTCAGTTCAACAGCGTACGCAGAAATGCACATTCTTCTGTAGTTTCCCAAGCCTTTCCACACTCCCTTATTTTGCCTTGAGAAAGCGCTGACCTTAGCCACCAGGGCGCCATGTGTGAGTGAGTGAGGGAGAGAGAGAGTAGTGTGTGTGTGTGTGTTGCATGCTTTTGGCAACACGCCTAGTGCCTTCCCATTCACCAACACAGTGATCTTTCAGTTGCAGGGACTGAAAGGCAACTTCTACTTATCCTGGGAGCTATACGTTAGAGATGTATCTGGGTGTGAGATCAAAAATCCGCTTGTGACGTTGCATACCTGCATCCACGGGCACTCTTTGATACTTAGCCTACTGTGTAGGATTTAGTGGCATAAGGCCGTGAGGTTACAGATTGCATCTAACTAGACTTCTCCCTTGTGCCAAGGCTGTAGGAGAACTATGTTGGCCGATGTGATAACGTGGATGGTCCTGTCTAGAGATAGTCTTTGGTTTATCAGTTCAGAGCTACGTTAGAACAACGTGTCAGACTCCCTGTGTAGATCATGGATGCACAAAGACAACTGACGTGGGGTGAGGTGGTGGTGACTTTGCAAACCGTCACTTGAATTAACACACACTGACCGAGACCCAAAAAAGTAGGCGTCCAAAAAAGGTGCAAAACAACCCCAAAGAGACACAAGATGACTATGAGACACAAAACGACCAAAAAAAGATACCAAATAGCCTTAAAGAGACACAAATGACTACAAAGAGACAAAAAATAGATGTGTAACAACTACAAAGAGGCACAAAACAACAGCAAGAGGCTAAACAGCGATAAAGTCTGAGTGTCTTGGCCCCATGTGGAGAGGTGGTGGGGCCTTTTGCATGTCTGAGCCCAGGGCCGAACTTTCTCACAACCTGTCCATGCTCATTAAGGTGTAACTGTGGACTCAGTGGGGATCAATAAATTGTGCATCTTAAGTTTCTTCACAAAAGGACACGTGTGACCATTAGATGGTGCCAAATACACAACTCACAACACTTCCCTGGCGGTAACGAGACGCACAGAGTGAAAAAGTTCCAGGTGTTTGGTGACTCCTCTTCCTCAGGTGAACCTCACACTGCAGCCCTGGAGCAAACCCACTGATGTCTGCGTGTTTCCGGATGGTTGGTTAGAATTCAGCTCGTGTTTGGAGGTCACTGCTCCGCTATGCAAATCAACCCCTCTGCTCCTTAAGAGCCCTCTGTTCTGCTCCGGGGGTCAATGCAGAGTGCCAGGCCGCGGAAACACTAGCGGTTGTCAGGGAAGCTCTTGAGCAACAGGGCCTTGGAGGAGGGAGGCAGAATCTCATTAGATTTCCTCCGATGAAGAAGGTACATTGTTTGGAGGTCCTGGATCCGACAAGACGAGCCCTGGAAGTCAGACGTGGAAAATATGCCATGTGACCGGTGCCAGTATTCAAAAAGATGCCTACAATTCTCTTTTATGTTAATGAGCTCAGCCGGTTAGTATTTATTGCAGCCGGCGGCATCATTAAGCAGCGGCATGTGCGCACAGTTCAGACCGGCAGCTGTTGAAACAAGTCTGATTACAAATGCGGACTTGCTGGTCACATTTAATAAGAAATAAGGTGTGCAGGAGGGCGTTAGGCACCTGCGTCACGTGTGCTCTGACCGTGCGCGCATCAGCCAGTCACCTTAAAGAGAAAAGGCTCTCCAAAGTTGCCAGTTTCGTGTCTTTTCTTGTCTGTTTTGGCCAATATACTTGTGAATAACTTCAATGTCACCATCCACAGTAGAGCGGCATTTTAATTATGGGGTGCTACGGCTTCAAACGCCTATAGAAACTTTCCCATTCAGAGGCCGCCCGAGCAAAACTGTGAAAAACAGTTAATTGGAGCGGCGGAGCTTTGAAGCGAGTAAAGGCCTGAAACTGGAGAAGAGGGACCTGCGAGGTTCTACAATAGGTAAAGAGGAAATAGAAAACCCACAGAGGGGAACTGAAACCGTTCAGGTTAATCCCACGTGTAAATGTGACAAAAAAAAGTGAGGAAAAAAAGTTTTGGGTTGGTCCGCAGGTTGCGCAAAGTGTACAGAGAGGGAGAGGGATGAGCGCATTGGTGCGCGCTGGGAACCATCCGGACAAGGGCTGAAAGACGGATATTCCCTGCCTCAGGACACACCCTCCATGCTCTCCCTCTCTCTGTCTCTCCCTCTCATTGTTTCCCACACTGACTGTGTTGCCGCTGGGCTTCGTATCGGGTTAACAAATGACCAACTAGCCGCTTAGATGAGAAGAGCGCAAAGTGAAATCATTCCGCTGGAGAGACGCAACTTTGGTGCCTGCTTTCACGCACTCATCACGACGTGGGATGTTATTAGGTTTCTTTTTCAGTTTTTTGTGTGTGGCTTGATCAGGCTTGGAGAGAGACAGAAGAAGGAGAAGAGAGAGTGTGAGCTAATTGGGATGAGAGTTCAAGTGAAGTGAGCCGGCAGATTGGACCTTTAAAGCCTCTTAACGCAGGTGGTGGGAGGAATACAGCGCAAGGGGAGTGTGTTTGTGTGCCCTGTAAGTGTTTGTGTGCATGTGTCATTCCCAGTGGAAATCCACCCTGGACACAGCGGCAAGGGGGTGATCAGGTGTGTGTGTTTGTGGGTCTGTGGGTTGGGAACAAATCCAAGCTGGTTCCAAGGCAGAGGTAGTTATGGTTTCTCTGACCTGGACGCGATGAAGTGGCTCTGCGGGAGTTTCAGGGTTTAAGACCGGAGAGTAGGAGAGCTGGGCGGACGGACGGACGCAGCGAGGGAGGAGGAGGGGGACACCACCACCACCACCACCGCCGCCGCCGCCACCAAAGCGCACAACACGGTCCCCAATCCCCTGACGCAGGGATGGAGAGCACAAGAGCGCACAGGCTGACTCGGGTGGATCCCAGGAACGGGAGCCGAAAGATCACCGGGAAGCCAGACATGAGGAGTGACCGACACCGTGGACACCTCCACCTGCAGCGGACTGTGATTTTTCTCGCCGCGCTCACGATACAACCACAGGTAAGCCACCGATTAAGTGCTATTTCGGGCGGCATGCCCTTAAACCCTCGTGGCGGACTTTTAACTGTGGTTAAGCCTGTATTTCTCATCACAGCTGCGTGAAAACAGTCAATAATGGAGTCCATACACACTGTCCCTTCCCTCTTTGTGCTGCCCTCATTCTGCTCCTACATGGCGCTGTGCCCACCTGTTGTTTCAGCCCGCTGGTGCCTATTATCCCACGCAACTGAAAACTACTGTGGTCGTGTTTTAGAAGCATGGGATGCAAATATACAGCAAAATATGTGCTTGCATACAAATAATACAGCTAAATCACATTTTCATCATTATAAATAAGTCACTATTTATTATAGCCTCTGCCAAACAGAATATAATGAGGCAGAGAACATTAATCAAGCATGATAAGAGGTTGAAGCTGATTTAATTTTGGGTATTCAGTGCCGAATAAACCCTAAAGTCTTCTTGAGGGACTGTGATGGCTCCTCTGTGAAATAATGGAGAATCAAAAGCACCTTAATTACGCACCACACCCCCTTATTACAGCTTTCACTTCTTGTTCGCTGGTTAATAAAGGAGTGACTGCATCTGCATTTCTCTGCATCTCCATCTTTAGCACATTTGCCTGCTGGTGCATTGTCTATATATATATATATATATTTATATATTTATTTTACAATTATCAGCCACTTTCGGACTGTTCCTTATCACCTCTGTCTTTATATCTCATGGTTGCATGGATGCAGACTTTGAGATGACAGCATGGTCACTGCAGCAACTTGTATAAATGCATCTGGCAAGCTGCTCATGGTATTGTGGGCATTATTGTGGCGGCATGGAAAGCTTTTGTTTCTATGCCAACATCATATCGGGCATGAAGGTGCAAAACCACAACATGTTTTTCCCTTTCTTTGTCCTGCGAGCTGTCAAGAAGCTGCTGGCCTGATCAGGATGTGTGACAGGACCCAGCAGTAGCAAGAACAGGCCCAGAGGTGCTCTTCAGTGTGCACGTGTGTGTGTGCGCATGTTTTTTTCTAAACACTGAGCTCACATCCAGCATCTGTGTCTTGGGTGTGTGTGGAGCCCGGGGGCCACAGCCGAGTAAACTCCAGGGCGTGTGAATGTTGAACGTTCGGGCAGCTCTGCGTGTCTCTCTCTGCACCGCTGCAACCTCTTCACAGCTGAAGAACAACACACTCCACTCCCTCCATTCTCTGACTGCACTGCAGTGAGAAACTCACACTCTGGATCCACTGCTGCTGCTGGTGACTATTTATTAATGCAGGAGGCAGGAGGCCATGTTCATGAGGAGGTACCCAGAGCTGCTTGGAAATTAGTGGCTCATAAGTGAAGCTTATCGACTGTCCAGTGGTCACTTCACGCTGTCTGTCCACTTTATCATTCCCAGGTCTCACACTGCAGCATAGTGTGAGCAGACACTATGACAATGTGAATTTTAGCTTTGCAAAGTCATTTTCAGTTTGCCAGATTCAAAAGGTAAAATTTGATTAGTTCACACTCTGTCATTAGATTTCTCTAAGCTGTATCTCGCTTCAGTGGCATAAACTGTTTCCGACAAAACAGAACGTGTATTTGTTGAGTCTTGATATGCAAAAGATCTGAGTACTGAAGAAAATCAATTTTCTGAAGAAAATCAATTGGAGGTAACTTTTGTTTTTATAGAAGTTCAGCCAAAACAAACTAAAAAGAAAACATGTTCCTCTAACAAGAGTTAAACAGATCCCTCCAGATGTACGTGTAGATTTCAGGGGATGGGGGGGTTAGTATTTAGAACACATGCATTTGTCCCCCAAAATGAAAACATGAAAGGAGCACAGGAGGACTTTTATCTCAACAAAAGTTAAGACATGTATACCATAAATTTGTGCAGAGAGGGCACAAATTGGTGCATAAAAATCCACTAGAATGCAAGAATTTAAGTGTTTGATGCCCAAAATGTTCTTGCAGAGGATGCCCCAAAACCTTCTACCTCCTATAGGAAAGGTTGATAATGGGACAAGGAACAGATGATAAAATTTTGGTGGTGATCAGTTGAAGCGAAGTGGATAAAATAATAAAATGGCGTGAAATCCGAGCTGCTTGGCAGAGGTCTGCGCTCTCTGAGTTCTTTTCTAGTTTGGTCTGTAGTATGTCAGAAAATAGTTTAAATGCTGACACAAGTTCACAAGTCTAAAGTGACTTCTATCAAAAGCTTGTTTTGTCCGAACAATAACTCTAAACCCAAATATACTCAGTTTATTATCATAACAGACGATGTAAAACAGGAGGTCTTCTCGTTTGGTACTTTTTTCCAACTATCCTTATTAGTTTTTACACAGAAGTAAACAGTGAAAGAAACAGGGTTCTGTGATGCCTTAAACAGCCACCATCTCACTCCCAACCATCCATTACTTTTTAATGAAAATTAACTTAAATGATTAATCGATTATTATCTAAATTGTTTCCCATAAGTTTTCTGTTGATCATATAATAGATGAACTGAGCATGACACAAAAATTGTATGTTAAAGCAGGGGTGTCAAACTCATTTTAGTTTTTGGGACTCATACAGCCCAATTTGATCTCAGATGGGCCGGACCAATAAAACCATCACACAATAACCTGTAAGTACCATCAGCTTCAAGTTGATTCTGTAGCTGTTCATCCTTTTGCAAAACAGATAAACAGCCTGAGGTGTCTAAAGTAAAATAAGTGCAATTTCATCAGTATGTCTCAGTTTTTCCACACCCAGTCAGTCTACTTCACACTGTCATTTCACGTGCACTTATCCACACATTTCCTGATACAGATTCTTTTGAACTGAAGCTGCTGATTCAGAATATTTTGCACAACATTCAGTATCTTTAAACATGGTCACAGTAGATATTCATTGATATATCAGAGAACTGTATCCTGGTCAGGGTGGAAAAGCCTCTGAAGCAGAATTTTACATGAAGTATGCATTGTTTAACTTGAGATGTTTAGGCACAAAGAAACTCTCAGGTTTACTGAGAGCAAAGTTGTGTCGATTATTGCGAGTCACCCTGACATAGTTCAAATATTTGATATTTGTCATTCTGTTAGTTTGCTTTGTGCCGTTGGATGGTGTCGTTACAGTGTGAACTACAGTTGTCTTACTCAAACTGCAGCACTTGATACAAGGAAAAACATTTTACTGAATTATTGTGATTTCCTTTAACTTTTCCTTCAACCCTGCGCTCTTTCTCAAACTGCTGGACTACCTTATAAGGGTCTCACCTGCCTTTCACAGTTAAACAGAGTTCAGTTACCAAGCCTTAGAGGTCTTTAGATGGAGAGGATTTGTTATAAGCCACCCTGAGTTTTGGGTGTAGTGATCCTTTAACTGCCCAAAGCTCTCCTGCAGAGATGGTCTGAGCCCCGACTGTCCCTCTCCCTTTCTGTCTCCCTCTCTGTCTCTCTCTCTGGTCAGCCTGAGCGCTGAAATGCTGGTATGCAGGGAATGGCTCGGGCAGCGAGAGGAGGAGAGGAAGAAAGGAGGATGTAGAGTGATGAGCGCCACTGTATCTCCACAAGCCTTTTGATGTAGACCAGTTCACCCCCCTCTCCATCTCCCTGACCCCTCCCACCTCACCCCCTCACCCCCGCTCAGCTCAGGGACAGGGGCAGGAGAGGGACACGCAAACCAAACACAATGGGGCGACTGAGATCCTGGCCCATGTGCTGGGCAGCAGAGACATGAGAGCGTGTTGGCCGTGGTGATTTCTGTCCATGATGAAGCGCACAACACCGCGGGGGATATATGACTCTGATTCTTGGACTTAATGAGCGATCATTAAGTTCGGTGTTTGTGCAAGAAGGCCAAAAAAGGGCTGTGAATTATTCAGATTTATTCAGCAGTGGGGGTTTCATGGCAAACTGAGATAACAGAGGCTTCATGTTTTTGTGTCTGCAATTGTTGCAAGAAGCCAAAACCATTGTTTTATTCTGCTACAGTGACACACCGACAGACAGACAGGAGCACACACACACAAACATGCACGCACATACCTGACCCCGGTGCTCCGAGAGTCCCAGGGGGTCTTGTTAACGGTAGTGTGTGTGTGTGTGTCTGTGTGTATCTGTGTGTCCCCTCCACCCATTTTAAACAGAGGGAGGGAACACAGAGAAAAGAAAGGGAGACAGATGAAAAGGAGCATGGCAACAATGCAGAGAAGAGTTGATAACCAGAGAAAAAGAAATGACAGGGTTGTCACAGCTTGTTCTCTGATAGAGAAAGAAGGGAGGAAGGAGGAGGAGGAGGAGGAGGAGGAGTACTCTTAGTGTCATCCTCCCCAGGGAAGAGAGAGTGAGAAATAAGAAGGGAGTGGTGGTGGTGACACAAAGGTGGAGTGAAGAAAGAAAGAAAGATGAGAAAGTTGAGAGATAAATAGCATTAAGTGGCAGTAGTGTTGTGGTGTCTGCGCATGATTTGGATGGAAAAATTTGATCTGGCCTCTATTGGTGGTCAGACAGAGTTGTGGTGATCAAAGTTTTGTCTTGTTAGGCTATCTATGTCTTACTTTTAAGGAGAAGATGTCTAAACTGGCCGACAGTGTGAAGGGATTCTGGTTCTGTTCTCAGTTTACAGTTAGTGTTTGGTCCTATGCAGCCGTCTGTCATTAATAGTTTTGCTGAAGTAGTTTCTTTAGAGTCGCGTTCATTTTAAAAATGGTGGTTCTGCACAAAAGTTGCCAAACCATCATCCCCAAAATGGCCTTTAATTTCCTGCAAAAGCTGGAGGTTTGTGTGTCCTTACAGTGGTCATCAGTTATTTCTGATCATGACCATTAACAATAAATGAAGAAGACATGGTGAACCTTCATCTTTGCTGTCTTCATGTTTTTGTGGTCTAAATGTTTGAACTCAGGAACAATCTGACAACAGTTGAGGAAGTTAGAAGAATAGTTTGTAGAAATATGCTCAATCGTTTTCTTGTGGAGAGTCAGATGAGAACATTGACACCACTCACATGTCTGTACAGTAAATATGGAGCTACAGCCAGGAGATGATCAGCGTAGCTTAGCATAAAGACTGGAAACAGGGGAAACAGCTAGCCTGGCTCTGTTTAAAAAATCTCTCCAGTAGCACGCCTAAAGCTCACCAGTTACCATGTTATGTCTTATTTGTTGTATAAAAACCAGAGGATAAAAACAACAATGTATAGTTGTGTCTGATATTTTCTTTAATCACTGCTGAAAGTCTTCACATCTGTGTCAGTACTTCCTGTCCATTTTTGTATGCATTTTGTAATTTAATTGGTATCTACAACCATGTGTGCAGGAACATATTTTTCTGAAGAGTGCTGCACAGTATAAACGCACCCGCTTAGGTGAGACGGTTGCCAGCTGCAGACAGCTGTTCTAGACCAACAAAAAAAAAAGAAAATATCGGCGACAATTCAAGCAGCGATGGTGCCACCAATCTGGTGGGGTTTTTTAAGACATCAGTGGCAATTCCAGACATGATTGTGCCACCATAAGCAGTTACTTTAAGCTAGAACAATAAGGTACAAATGTTACACATCTGTAGTTTGCAGAAGTCTACATTTCATACATTCATTCTGATGATTTGGTCGAGGATCTACAGGACAGCTTCTCAGACATACTCACATCAGTGGTTTCATTATTCAAAAGAATCTGCGCTCGCTCGCCTCAGACACAATTCATCTTTGGACTGCATGTGCCAAAAAATTTTAATATTTCCCTTTGAATGGTGGCAGACATCAGTGTTCTGCTGACTGAAACCACTCACTTCCCCGAGGCAGATCATAATGTTACGTCTGCTCATTATTAGCTCCCATAAAACTCCATCCCAATAGATATGCCCCCACAGTGGAAGTCCTTCCTGTCCAAGATATTTTATGGCTCTGAAAAGCAGCCCAAAAACTGTCCTGGCACATTTCTGGTCTGTCTTAGTTGGTTCAGTTAGAGTGCTGCTACCGCAGATTTCTCTTCGAGTTTAACATTTGCTGCCCCTGACCCTTAAACTTTGACCTCACTTAATGACTTTTTCACATCGGATTGGAATGATTAATTCAGTTTCCACAAATTTCACATGTGATTTCATGTATTTATATTTATGGCAGACACCTCAGTATATTCTGATGAAAATTCAAAACAAATGTTCAGATAGAGATATTGCGAATGTAGCCAATCATTTACAGACTGTGTTGTTCCACCCCTTGTTAATAGGGGGGTTAAAGTGTGCAGCGTGCAGTGTGCACAAGTGGGGTGGCCTGAACGTTCATGCAAATTTAAACGACCCTACCTGTTGACCTGCATACTGCTCTTTATACTATAACTGCTTGTCTTTAATGTTGATGCTAACTCTCTCTTTCCCACCCTCCTCCTCTCTCGGGACTCAGGCTGTGTGTGCAGTCGGGATGTTTGAGCTTCAGATCCATCACTTCCAGAACCCGCTTGGACTTCTGCAGACCGGAGACTGCTGCGACCTCCAGGCCAGTGGGGGGCAGCGCTGCTCTGCCAGGGACCAATGTGACACTTTCTTCCAAGCCTGCCTTAAGGAGTACCAGGCCCGGGTTGTCCCAACCGGAGCTTGCACCTTCGGGTCGGGCAGCACAGGCATCCTGGGTGGAAACTCCCAGTCGCTTCGCCACCGAGGACACGATGGAGGAGGAGGAGGAGGAGGAGGAGGAGGAGAGGATGGAACTAATGGACACATTGTCATTCCCTTCAAATACGCATGGCCAGTAAGTACAGGGGCAATGCTGGTGATCAGTATGGTTACCAAGGGAACAGGCTAAGCTTCAAGTACAACAATACACTCTAACTGAGGCTAGAGTAGAATAACAATGACAGTGAGTTCAGACTCACATGCTTTTACACCTTTTCTCTCCTCTTGTGTGCGGCTGAAAGTACTGGAGGGCTGGGCGACAAATAAAACACAATAACAAAAATCCCTTTTAAAAAATACTACATGGTACAATTTTATGATCACAGTATCTGTTTAGGTATGGGAATATCCCCCTGTTAAACTAACTAGTTAATGTACATCACAGTGAATTTCAGTAATCCTTTATGGAGACATTTTATTTTTTAGTGACTGCTTCTATTTATAGTGTTAATTCAGACAATGAAATTATAGCAGAGGTGGGACAACTTGCCCTAAACAAAGAGTAACTTCACAAAGAGTCAATACAATTTGTCCCAATCCTACTGGGGAGAAAACAGAGGCACTATTTCACACAGCATTCACCATATATTTAACGAGGCTGGCTATGTTTTAAATGCATAGCTTGTAACCAAGAACTGAAATTTTACTTTGACCAAAACTTTGATTTACAATACATGCACAATACATTCCCAGCTTCAGCTGTACTTTGTGTTTAGTGTTTATCAGCAAATGTCAACACACGTTAACTAAGATGGTGGTAAATATTATGAGCTACATGTTAGCATCCCAACTATTGTGTCACCTCACGTGGTCTTTGTCTCAGCTAGGAAGTTGCACCTGAACAACCTGAATTTATCGTTTAGGGCAGATTTAGGACGCTAGTTAGCCAATTAGCACATTAACAACACAAGCCGACATTGAAAGAACAAAGAATGTTAACTGTAAACTATTGAACAATTACGATTACAAACTTTTTCTGCTAAAGAAATCTAAGGCTAAAACAACAAGTTTCTTTTGACCTCACCCCCTCTTGACTTAAGTCATTTGTTTGCTTTCCCGTCCACTGAACAAAACTGCCACAGCACCTCCGCCTGGTCAGACCCCTATTTAACATGCCGAATTGGCCAAAAATAAGCCGACAAGGGCTAACTAGTGCCAACAGTGGACACGCCACAAAAACAAGAGCAACAGACACTCATCTGCGGCCCAACATTAACCAATGGACAACCACCGGCTTGGTGTGTCAGGGACTATAGCATATAGCTCAAGGCAACACTGTGCCATTACAGTGATGCATTTTCATATCGTTGGTCTCTAAAGCCATTCAAATTAAACAATTTGAGAAGGGAAACTATTTTTTATTTTTTTTTGCACCTAGGCCAGAACTGTTATCAGGTAGACGTTAGTATAAAATGTCAGAAGCCATAAAGGTTGGAAACTGTTCCGACAGTCACATACAGCAATAGATGATAAAAGACATTACGCCACAACTATATTGTAGAGCCTCATTTATAGTTTGATACTCACTATGTGTTACTACACAATAATGTTTCTCCCTCCTTCCACAGTCACATCTTTTCTTTCCTCTGCAACTTTCTGCCCTCTTTCTCCCTCCTTTCCTCCATCCATCCTGAACTTTCTGCACTCAAACTTTTGGTCTTTTCGTTTCCTCCTTCGGGGCGTATCGAACAACCTGCGTCTCGATCACACATCACGCTGCCGGCTGCTTCATCTTGCGTCCTCATTAAAGAGCAGACCAATTAATCTACCATTAACACAACAGTGGGCGAGTGTGGCCGAGGAGGAGATATTGATTATTCAATCCACCTTTCTCTTTCCTCCTCCATTCCTCCCTCTCTCTCCCTTTCTTTATTTCTTTTCCAATTATGTAGAAAGAATCTGAAAAAACCCCTCAAAGATTAGTAAGCAGGATTAAAGGAGTTTTTCCCCCTCACCACACAAATTAATGTATGTTAGCTCCTATAATTGACTATCTGTGTACTATGCATCGTGCTTTACTGTTAAACATGTATAATTAACACACATTATGATGCATTAGATTGGAAATCATCAGTCGAGTAAGTATTTTGATAATCTTTTAAGGTTTAGGCAAAAATGCCCCACTTTTAGTTCAGTGTCACATGTGTTTGAGACGAAATGATCATACAACTGGATAAATGAGACTTGGATTATCAGTTGTGTAAGAGTTTGTAAATGGATCTTTTGGTATAGTTTCGCTGTTGTTAACAACGTACCATCATGCAACAGTTCATATGATATCCTATGAAAATGGACATTAAATGGTTCATATGATATCCTACAAATTGGCGCCCCATGAATGTCTTGCCTACTCAATGTAAAGTTACACACCTTCAGAGGTTAGGTTTAGGAGAGTAAAGTTACTGTAATTTGATTCAGGAAAAGAAAAATGGTGACGACGTACCTTAAAATGACTCAAAGTCTGGTTCCGAACACTTTTGGAAGCTTACGGGGGAAAGTCTTTATGATCCATTCATGGCCCCAACCTACTTCCCTGTGGGACCTCTTCCTGCTTTATTACTCCCGTCAGTGCATTGGTCACATGATCACAGCCTTCCAAAATAGGTGGGCTATGCACGGATTACTGGCTCATTATTATGCTGAAATGATTTACGAATGGTAATTATGTGGGTGAATTGCGATCAAAATAAGGTGCGACCCTAATATGTGTATCCCATCATTTCACACGCCTTGGGGTTTCTTTGAGCCCTGAAATACCCACAAGGTCAGGAAAGTGAGAAGCAGTAACAAATATACTCTTAAAGCAGAGCTCTTAAAGTCTAAAAATCCATCAGTCCATCCCTCCATCATCACACATTAGTCACGTCTTTCCTTGAGTCTTTATTTCAGCAATTAATGCGTGTTTATCAATAAAACCAGAGTTAGAGAAAATCTCTTTAAGAGCGGCTTGGCAAGGACACCAAAGAGTGAGCCACGATTTTTCAAGGGATTGCAAAGGTTTTGATGGTTTCTTCGTTTTTTTGCTCCTGCGGTCTTTTCTTCCTTTCTTTTAGCCTTTGATCGCTCTCAGCATGGCTGCCGCCTGTCTCATAATGAAAGGATAACAGAAATGGCAACAAAAGACCTTATGGCTGTAATTTGATTAATCTCGTGTTGTAATAATGTTTCTAATATCACACAAAACCCGGGTGAAGCTCCAGCGTGACACACACACACACACACACACACACACCTTATGTATCCACGCTCACCTGAGCACACACTCACAAGAATGTAACATGCAGTTGGCTTAGGTTTCTTCTTGATTAGTATCAGCCCATTTACCTGTGAGACTCTCTGTCCCAGAGCCAATTATCTTCCCTTATCTGTGTACAGTTTGCTTTTGTGTGCGCTTCTGTGTGTGCTGTGTATGTAATGCGTGTGTGTGTCACACTTTTTCCTCCTGTGTGTTGGGGAGGTGTGTGATTGGCAGGTACAGGAGTGTGAGAAAGTTCTCCGTCAGAAAGCCTACCTGGATCAGTTTCAGGGCTGGGCTGCAGGGAGAGAGGGAGGGAGCTGGGACACACAGTGGCAGCGTCAGTGCATTTGGGGCTGAAAGACTCGCTTTATCTGGCCATCTCTGGGAGATGGAGGAGGAGGAGGGGGAGGGAGGGAGAGAGGGAGAGTGATCCCCCTGCCCCAGGTGAGGGGATGAACAGGTGAGCGTAGTCATTATGAGGAAAGGTGAGCTCTTTCTGTCCCCTGCCCTCCCTCGCTTGGTCTTTCTTTCTTTCTCCCGCTAATCTCCTCGGGGAGATGTGTGCAGTCGAATGTGTGTGTTTCTGTGTTTGCTTATGCATGTGAACAAAGTTGTAATTTGTTGTGTTGTGTTTGTTTTGCGTATAATGTTATCAAGATTGCAGGGAGGGGGTTTCATCTCTGTAAGTCTGTGCAGTGATTGCTCTGGTTAAAGCTCCGGCCGTCTGCTGATGTCTCACTTTTTTTAAACGACTGATTTTATCCAAGTTTCTGTGACATCTAGTACAGATAAAATAGGACAGGAGAAGGACAGGAGGAGCAAAGGAGCGTTGTACTAATGACAGATAATGGTACTAATTTGTGCATGTAGAAGTACTTTATTTTGAAAATTAGAAATGTATAGAGCTGGGAATTGACACCAATGCCATTATCGAGTCTGCTTATTGGTCCGACTCTTTATCGATTCCCTTATGAACTACTGATCGATTTTCTGTGTGCGGAAAAACAGTAGCCCCAGAAAGGTTTTTCAGCATCTGAACACAGTGATGAAACTGAGTAGAGAAAAGGCATGCATGTGATATTTAGGATATTCAGGATATTTACCCTCAGTTATGGATGTGCTAATTGGTTGGAAAGCAGTAGCACTCATGTGTAGAGAGTCAAATACATGCCATTCCTGGTCTTTAGGCCCATGTTGTGGAAAAGATGTTACTGGTGTTTCCATCCTCACTTGTTTTATAATTTTACAGGCTGTTGTCATCCGTCTGCGTGAAATTAAGCCACACTCATTTTTCCTCCTCTCCATCACGACTACTTCTTGTTAGACATGTTAGATGAGATTAGAGTTGTATGAGAAGATTGGCACCGCTCTCATGTCTGTGCATCTAATGTGAAGCTACAGCCTGCAGCTAAGAAAAAGCTAAAGTAGCTCTGTCCAAGGTTTAAACATTCGCCACACAAACGAACATGTTTTAGGCTGCTTTGTCTGTTTGATCCATAAAAAACACATGTAAAAAACAATTTGGAATAATTCATGAAGTCATGTCTTCCCTGACACATAGGCCGAGCTCCCGACCCAGTCGCCAGAAAAAAAATGTTGGCATTGAACGTTTCTCCAAACCACAGAGATGTTACATTGAAATGCTTTGTACGTATCATATCATTGTTTGTGAACTTTCATTTTACGAAAACCATGAGCACCAGGGAAGACGGTAATTCATTTAGATTTACTGGCATGACGATAAAAGAAATGGAGACTCCCTTCCTCTGAATCTGATTAATTCCTCAATTACCTGGCAAGTTATTTATACTCTGTTAGTCCGTAAGGTTCCACTGATCAAAGGAATCAAAGAGATTTTCCATAAAAATGAATCCAAGTTGTCAATATTGTTTTGACAGGATAAAGTGGTGTTGGGTTGGTATGTTGGGTGCACATCCTCAAGCACTGTGAAAAGTGTCACAACACTCCCTCTCTCTGATGTCATCTGTCAGAGCAAGGCTATTTTTTATTCAAGTATCATTCATACTAGTTCAAATAAACAATCTGATTGTATTTTCCCATCTTTGCTAAGCAGCAGTTTTGCGTAAAAAGAATTTAAGGCCTCTCCAATATAGACGCCTGTCCCAAATATAAGATTCAGTGCTTTAAGCAAATAATAGCCCGGGCTACTAATTGAAGTTTTACGGGTTAGGGTTAGCAGCAGCTTATTAGGCGCTACATGTGGGTATTTTGTGGCACTACAAAATAGGCCCAAAAAGCAGTTGTTTTTTATTGCGACACCGCTGCTTTTCCAGCCATTATTGCACTCTCCAAATGGGGCATTTTACACCAGATCTCTACCTTTTTTTAAGATGAATTTTTAGACTTTTTTGGCCCTTATTAGATTAGAATGGGACAACATGCAGTAAGGGGCAGACTCAAACAGTGCCGCAACGGAAACACTAAGGCCCCGAGCTAACCCGAGTGAGTGTGCTGCACATTATCCACAGTGTTTCTGAAATGTGAAGTTTTAACGTGTACGGTACATAAAAATGTGCACATGTAACATATCTGTGGTTTGCAGAAACGTCCAATGTCAACATTTTTTTGTGGCGATTGGGTTGGGAGTTAGGCCTTTGTGTCAGGGAGGACATGCTCGGGAGGGTGTCTTTGTGTAAACCACATATTGTCATCTTTAGATTTCTGTTTGTGCACAGGATAAACAAAAAGATACATCGTGTTAATTAAGCTTTGTGGGTGTCTTTGTGCTCAGCTTGAGCTCCGCACTTAAATGCAGGTAAATCATGCTGTCAATGGATTCATATGAAAACTAGAATGACAGAGGATGTTTCACCATGTCTCTGCTGCTTTCCTTGTCCAGATTTTTGCTTTGCCTCCTGGTCATCACTAATCCTGTGGATTGTCTTAGGGACGTGGCTTCATTTTGACCCCAGCGTTAGAATTGCAGACACTCAGTGGTCTGGGATGTTTTAGCTGCGGCGCCTCTGCTGAGATGGGAAAAGTTCAAAGACTTCATAAATGCGAGGTCATTTCTTTAAGCCGTCTCTCTGTTGGTGGTTTCACTGTTGAATCTGTTTGGATGACGATGGGAAACAGAGTGAATTGCCCACAGAGAGTTTGTCCCTGATGAATCTGTCTGTCTGATGTAAGTGGGAACAAGACAGTGAATAGATCAGGAGGATGAATGAAAAGCTAAAGAGACGGCAAAGCTGGCAGGTACCCAAAATTAAAGATCAGGTGGTGCTTATTCCTCTATATGTATAGATACACCATAATGCTGCTGCTTACTAGACATTGTGGGAACTGAATCTGATGTTTCCTGACCTTTGTCACCCAGAAGTATTTCATCAGGGTCTGGTTAAGGTCTGCTCTTTTGTGAAAATGACCTGTGACAAATGACAATATGACAGGTGCTATAGAAATACTGTTAACGTGAAGTGAATGGAGTGAAGTCCCCACCGTTTATAATCCTCATGTCAAGTGCTAAAGCTCATTCATGGTCAGGTTCGCTGCCAGAGGCCATAGCTGACTGTTCCTGGGAAGGACTCACATTGCCTTGTCTCTTGTCACTCCTGTTTAATGTATCTTGTACGTTTGCATAGATGTGACTCTGATATACGGTATATGTTTTATTATCAAACACTGAGCAAAATGCTAATCCAGGCAGCACATTCAGAGCAGGAGGAAGAGAAATACAGTCCATAGACATCTCATTTTGCTTTGATGTTTAGTTATTTGTTATTTGCTTTTGTTATTTTTCTTCTACCCATACTGTTTTTAGTTATGCCACAGGCAAAAAAAACCCAAACAAACATATTGGTAGAAAGCTGATTTCCTGGCCTATCAGGTGATGCTAGTGTTGGCTGTCTGAATTTTTGTTGGTAGCTACAGCACAGGAGTCCAAAGTGTGTCCGCTCTCGCTGGGACAGTGAGGACAGATACCCGAGTGTGGTTGGGACAAAATTGTTTATAGTTCCTACCTTTTTACAAATCAACAAAAACATATCCTTTCACAGCTCCACCTTTTAGTACCAGATCTGTGTGCTAGGTACCCCAAAAGAGGGGTGACCAAAAATAGGGACCATCCACAACTGAAATGAAGGAAGACTCCATATCTCAGTAATTTATGACAACAAACAAACAAAAAAACAAAACATTATAAATACCTTGAAATACTTGAGTAAATGTAAGTTTCCACCACTGGCTGGGATTTTTCGCATGTCTGTCTATACTGACAATGAGTCAGTAAAGACAATAATGCAACAAAGACGACTTAAAATAAAAGCTGCAACCCATAACATTAAACTCAAATTAAACTCCACAAATAGTGGAGTCACTTCAACTTTTCAAGAAAAAGTGGTTAGTTTTCACTGGAACTACTTAACTTTTTTACCAAAGAAATACAATATAGCAATAGATAAGTGAAGATAATTGTTCACAGCGAGGTCTGCAGAGTATCCACAATAGTCGTGACATTGTTTCTGAAAAGGCGTATTGTTGTTGGGTTTCTTCAAGTGTCATTTGTTGAAGCTTTGAACACCACAAATTACATTCCTCTGATTCGTATTGGCAGACGTGTTAGAGGCAGATAACTGAAAACCTCGACACATAAAATCTAAATCAAGCAGTGCGTGGCTCCACAGCAGGAGTGAATGAAAAAAAGTGTGTGTTTTTTTCTTGTAATTTCGTTGAAGCTATCTGCGCTTGCATTTAGGTTAACAAAGCACTTCCTCCTCAGTGAAATTCCTTCAGTCATCCTCTCTTCACAGAGCTCTGGGTTCAACATGCAAAGTGCGGCCGTCATGCAAATATGTTCAGGTCTAGCTGCTGTGAGCCTCCCATCAGTCTCTGTCTGCTCTACTGTTATTCTACTGCCTTTATCTTCCTTTTTTATTGTGTAGAAAAGCTGAAGTGACCTCATTAAAACTGAACAATGGTGGAGGAAGTGCTCAGAGCCTTCATTTCAGTAAAAGCACCAATACAAAAATATAAAACAATATCATATTTCAAGTAAAAGCACAGAAGTATCATCAGGATGATATACTTATAGTATCAAACTTAAACGTGCCTATGTGGCTGATATATTATTATATATTATGAGATAGTTGATACTCATGCATCAGTGCATATATATGTAGTATTTTACTTCTGTAGGCAGTTGAGGTGGAGCGATTTTTAATTACTTTACATGGTTCAGTGGTTCAGTCCAGAGTGTCAAAAGATAAATCTGAGGGGGCCTGAGAAGATTAAGTTCTTCTTTGTATTCATTCTTTAGTCTTTGCCGTTTTTATTTAAAAAAATTGAATATTTTTTCTTAATTAGGCCTCAAACAGTGATTTGAATTAAACCATCTGAGATGTTCAGAGGGTAAAATGTCTCTTTGGTGAAACTACAAACAATTCATCAACATCTGGACTATGACAATAGCCCCCGAGTGCACACACTCAGAGCTAATGTGTAAGTTAGTGAGCTTTAGGTATGCAAGTTGAAGGATTTTGTTACCTTTGAACAGACCTGGGCTCCTCTGGTTCCAGCCTTTATGCTAAGCCAAAGATTGCCAATAGGGCCACTACATCCACGCCTGTGTGATTTTAGAAAGCATGCTGGCGTCTTGGAGACAACTCTGTCCCCCCTTTACACGACCGTACCTTTTATAAAGAATGGTGAGGCTGTGCCACCTTCCCACTTTGAACAGGGAGTGTAAAGGGGGCTTCGGCTAACTGTCTGCTGGCTGTAGCTTAATATTTAGCATACACACATGAGAGTGGTGTCAATCTTATCATGTAACTCTCGGCAACAAAGCAAATAAGTGTATTTCCCAAAGTGTCAAACTTTTATTTAATATCCCTCACTGAAGTATGAAGTAGCATGAAATGAAAATACTCGAGA
Source organism: Epinephelus awoara (assembly GCA_035609425.1). Classification (NCBI taxonomy): domain Eukaryota; kingdom Metazoa; phylum Chordata; class Actinopteri; order Perciformes; family Serranidae; genus Epinephelus; species Epinephelus awoara. The sequence continues at coordinate 22,735,054 of CM069297.1, forward strand.
ATTTCACTTCAAGGTGGAGTCAGTGATTCTGGAGAAAGATTTTCCCTGTGGAGTTCAGCATGTTAGCATGAGTCAGGTTTACCGTCCCTCGTGCTCCCTTTGCCTTTCTTAATGTATCCAAGGTTTTACCCCTGTCCTGTGCTCGAGCACGGCACGACAGAGTTGTTTGTTTCTGATTTACAGAGCCAGGGCTGTGTATGAACATCAGATTTTCTTTTCAGCACACATACAGAACAGAGAGCGGGCAGACTGTGAGGAGATGCTCACTGAATTTGACACAAAGTGTAGTGGATTAAAATCTCTGACTGCACCTTTAAATACTGCATTGAGTAACTTCCCATCACTGAAACAGATCAGAGGAGACGCTATTCCATCATATAGGTACACACACACACACACACACACACACTGACACACACATGTGGTTGTAACCTGTGCATTCCTGCTGTGTGGGAGCCGAACAGGGGGAAGTCAGTGAAGAGAAACGAAAGGAGAGGAGAATAGTTGGAGCTTTCTTTCTCTCCCGAGTCTCTCTTTCACTCTTTCTCCTGCTGTCGTTTGTTCCTTTCCTCTCTTTTGTCCCCTAATTGACTTTCCTATGCAGCCTTGCATACCTGCATGTACGCTGATACTGTTGTGCACATCGTTTGTACACACAAACCTGCAGGCTTGCACATAGACACACACACACACACACTTTGTGACTCACCCAAACACAGATCACAAATTCATCAGCCAACACACACAAAAAACGCAACGGAGGTTAATTCCATCGGGATGTGGAGCTTGTGTTTTTTAGAGATAAGTTAATAACTCGGGGGTAAACGTCTCAAGGGAAGCGTGTTTTAATGATTTCATTTGTGTGCAAATTGGATTGAGGGTAGGAGTCTCTTTATTAGGAGAGAAAAGAAGCAAAGGAAGCTTGATTTACATGATCGCAGTGAAATTACAGTCTGTGGATGTCATTGTGTGTCATTGAATGCAGATCGCAGGTGCACAATCGTTTGTACCCAGGTGTAATCACAGCAAATAGTTGACTGTCTGTGGCATCGATCTCTTTCTCTTCTGTCATATCTCCTCACCCTCCTTCCTCTACTGTCTCCCACACACACCCTCCAACACTCTCTGTCTCTCTCATTGTAAACCTTTTGTTCTCAGTGTCACTGCCCTCCAGTGATGTTCAGCCACATCACGTCCCGGTGGATTACACAGAGCAGGCAGAGATACAGTAAAGCTGTCATAAATCCTCCCTCTTCTCTCCGCGGCGTCTTGTGTTGCCCGAAGCTTGACGGGAGCAACCACAAACATTTTTTGAGCCATCACATTGTGAAACATATTCTGACCAGAGTCCTCAGTAATGATCCCAACCCAGTCCCACGATGCCTCTCCAGCTCTGGTCTGTCATTCCCGTCCACTGAGACACACATTGTCCTCACTTACTGTATACTTAACTTACATTGTGTGTCTCATTATCACATTATAATCCTGCACTCTTGTTTCCGTCCTTCTGATGGGTTTATGATTCCCACTTCACTCCACCCGTCATAACAGGAAACCTATTTAATCCTCTATATGGTGCTGACTTTATGTAAATAATCCATCCAGCCAGCCAGCCATCCATCTAAACTGAGTAGTGTTTGCATGCACATAACTTTCATTCCACTATTGTTCTTCAATATTTTTCTGACTATCTTTCTCCCACCTAAGTTAAGGGGAGTTGTGGGATATTGACCACCACATTTCTTATAGCAGAAGTGTTGTAGCAACCCAGTGTCACTCCCAACTCATCAAATACTGACATTTGGTCAGTTCCCCTTGGCATCCTACACTGGCGCTGGTTATCCGCTGCGTGCTCCACCGTCCCTCAACACCCACTGGCTGCGTTTGCCGTGCAGATTGGTGCAGCTCCGCCGGAAGACATCTCGGTGCACCTCCATTAATTAATATCTCCTCATCCATGGTGTCAACGGGGTGAAATGCCTTTAGCGGCGGTATGAGATGCACTGAGTGGCAGCATTTTTTCACACTCTAAGCAACTAACATAGAATAAAGAGCGAGACAGTCTGCATATGGCAGCTTGGACGGGAGGTGGATGGGTCAAACTCCGGGCTTTCACCCAGGAGCCCGCTGTTTGTGTCCCATGTGAAACCAAAAGTCTATCCGGTTATTCAGATAGCAATTTAGTGCACTAGTATGTGCAGCATACCACGCTAGTCATGTATACGATTTGACATATGTGACGTGATGTTACAATATGGCTGTAACAAGCGTACTTATTTTAATCCAAACCTACATGAGAGACTGCATGCTGGAGGGGTACCTAAAGTGTTATAGTTTGACGTGTAGAGCCACTGGCATTGACCAAGCTTCAGTATTTGACAAGTTGGGAGAGAGAATGTGTTGGTTATGGTTTGTTCAGTGGCCAGCAAGGGTGAACACGTTAAGATGGTCCAAAACATTTCTATCAGGTTAAATGTGCTGCAGCTTCAGAAGCAATTACAATTCAAAAAAAACATACGAAAATCCAAAATAAATACAATGGATCATGCTGCAAATTAACAAAAACAAACAAAAAAATCAGCAAACGTGGCAAATACAGAAATAATTTAAAGTAAAAAAAACCCCAAATGTAATAGATGCTGTCCATCCAGTCACCACAATGGAAGTCCACCAGACCTATGTGGGTTACATAAATCTGTTGTTCTTCCATAACATATAAAGACAAAGGCCAAGTGCAAAAAAGAATACGTATCAAAAACAAACACTTTCTCGTCTGGTTGTCTCTCTCTCGGGACAAATATGAAGCTGCTTTACTTGACTTTGCATTGTGTCTGTATTGGCAGGGTTTGCTGTTTGTGTATTTGTTTTGACTTTCTGCAGCACATCTTTTAATTTGCAGCACATTTCTGTCATTGCTGAAGCTTTAGCACGTCTCTCCTAATGGAAATTTGACCTTTTGTGTCGGCCATTGTAGGTTTGGATTTCAGGGCCACAAGGAGGCAGTGCCTGAGCTGGAGATGTTTCCAGAAATGTGAAATTTGCTGGATTATAACTTCAGTTCAGATAGTCAAAAGTATCTGTATGAGATCCCTTAAATATATGTTCCTCCCTTGACCCACTGGTCACTTTACTCATTTTTCTTTTTACTTGGGGAGATTTGTTTGTCAAGACTTAAGAAATCTGAGCACACACACGCGCGCACACACACGTACACACACACTGTTAACACATTATTTTGCAGACACACACCACTCCCTGACTTCTCTCCCTGTAAGTGCAGCCGTGGATGTGAAGCGTCCAGACAAGGTAATTTCCTGCAGAAGTCGGAGACGAGGAGGAGGAGGGGGGTTTAGAGGGGATGAGGGCAGCTGGTCTGGGTTGCGATGGGTGATTAGAGGGAGGGGTGGAAGTTGGTACAAAGAGTTGAGATTAATGAACAAAAGGGTAAAGTTGATGTAAGCGCTGTGTAGGGGAGTGAAGAAGAAGGAAGTGAGAGTTGGGTGGTCAGCGGATGATCTCAGTGTGGGGCACAGGTGTTTTGGGTGGGGGTGCAGATGTAGACGGAGGTGCGTGTGTGTCATAACAGCTTACTCACCCTACTGAGACAGTCATAAGCAGCAGGAGGTAAAGGAGGGGAGAGATGGCTGGGAGAACAGGATGGAGATGGGGCAGGGCGACATGGAGGATGAGGGCACGTCATGTCAAGAGGCCTCTGTTGTTCCACAGCGTTTGAAGCCGCCGCATAGTTCAGTTTAAGTCAATTAACTCTGCAGGAATGTGACTGTCGAGAGAGAGCGAGGACATAGGGAGGGACAGACAGTGGGGGAAAATAACTAAGTACATTTATTCAAGTACAGTTTTAGGTACATTACACAAGCATTTCCATTACATGTGACTACATTTCAGAGGGAAATATTCCACCTTTTACTGCACTACATAATCTTTATGGGCTGTTTTTGGGATTGTTGCAGAAAAAAAATGCATGATTGCGTGTGTGTCACTAGTTGTGACTTTTTGTATAATTAATTGAAAATCAAAAGCAACTTGTTCCCGTGAGAATAAAACCTACACTATACTACACTAACGTTATCACTAACCATGCATCTTTAGTCTAACTCACCTTGATTCTTTCAGCAATAGATCTGATGCAACAGTTTCTGTCTTGGTGATTTGTCTCATCTGCTGACAACACTTCTCAGCCCTTCTTCTGGCATTTTTCGGGGTAGAGATGTGTTTGTTAATTGATGTTGTTGGCGTCTCACTACAACAGTATACCCCTGCTGTCGTGCAGAACATCAGGGACTTGCCTGCACAGTCTGAAGCAGTTATTCTGGTTGATAGATGTGTGCGCACGTCTGCATCTTCATAACCAGAAACAAGGTTGCTGTGATTAATGAAACTCGTGGGAAACTACCACGATTGGTCAAATGCAGAAAAAGACAAAATTATAAGATCCTGCAAAACTCACAGGGATTGGTTGAATTTGCATCATGTGCTGCGATCGCAACATTGCAACATCCTGAAGGGGCTGATTTACCTGACAGCTGGTTACTTCACAGATTAAGATTGAAAAACATGATATTCTGAATACTTTATGTATATCTCTATATATGAAATCAGTTCTATGATGTGACAGCCCTCTGGTCAAGGTTTGGTTAGGTTTAGGGAAAGATTGTGGTCTGGGTTAAAATACGTATTTTGTTAAGGTTAGGGGATCTTTATTGTCATGGTTACAATAATAAGATAAGATTTTTACTCTTTACAACTTAAATTTATGTCATGATCCCACAAATATATCCTGTGACCCCCTGCAGGGGCTTGACCCCTGGATTGAAAACAATGGGACTAAACCACCCAACTGTAAGTAACCACCTACAATAATAAAATGCTGCTTACACATTGATGCATCAGTATTAAAAATCGAATTATGTCATATATAATGATACAGTCAAAGGGGACATTTTACTGCAAAAAACAGTACTTAATATGTTTAATACTTTAGGTGTATTTTGCTCTGTGCACTTTTACTTCTTTAGGATTTTGACTGCAGGACATGTAATGGAAGATTTTTAAACTCATATTCTTAAGTAAAGAATCTGAGAACGTCTTCCCTCACTGGTGCAGAAAGTGTGAAGGAAGATGAAGAGATGATGTAGATGGAAATGTTACCGGTGGTGATGGGTGAATGGAAAGTGAGTCAAGGTGAAGAGGGGAAGATAAAGGCGACTACTAATTATGTCTAGAATGAAAGAAAAACACAGGAGATGACGAGAACTGGAGAACAGAGACATTTAATTATAGGGACGGGGTCATGGGAGCAGGGTGGGGTGGACGGCTGCACACTGGGGGTCTAATACCACATCTCGTTCTGTGTGTGTGTGTGTGTGTGTGTGCGTGTGTGTGTTTTCTCCACCTCAGGGCAGGGATGTGGTTGGCATTGGTTAATATCCACAGAGACTTTTGAAATTCACAAATTAGCTACCCTGACGTCGCGTCTCTCTCACTCTCCTGTGCACCGGACACTCCTTGATCGAAAGAGATTGATTGTTTTTCTTTGTTATTTTAAGCCAAGAATCAATCAATAACACAATAATCATGTTTGACACGAGGCTGCTTTAATTATGGGTCTGTGGGGAGCCTCGATGTACGGATAACATTTTATTTTGTTCTTCAGGAGAGTGGAAATCAATCTGAAACACATTATAGTCTTACCTTTTTTATCTTTGCTCTCAGATATAAATAACATGAAACAATATGGTTCTGTATACCCCCATATTTACTGTATGAGCTTTGCCACTGGAATAGTAATGGCATTGTTACTGTGGTTACCTCCACTACTAATTTGCAGTGCAGGTGAGGTGTCAGCCATCCAATCGGGCTCGGGCACAGCTGCTGCTATGACAACCGTTTGCATGTTTGTGTGTGTGTGTCCATGCGAGTTGTCCTTTGTTTGTAAATGTGAGTCTGTAATTACTTCAGCTTCCTGATGTTAAGGGCGAGAGTTGGCAGGTGCATGAAAACAACAAATGTCCAGCTGCAGATTATGAATATTAAAAGTTGTGTCAAGCATTTGCTGTTAATTTAATTTTCACTGTCATCTACATAGTGAATGTGTAGTGGTCCATTAGTCTCCTGGATATGTGTGTGTGCGTAAGATTTTGAATGCGCTGATGTTTTGTATGTGCCTAAGGGCTTAAGTGCATTTGTTTAATTACTGTATGCAGGCTTTACTTGATGCGTATGAGTTCAAACCTGTGAGATGAAAGAAGCATGTGCCTTTTTGATTATAATACAAATACATTTTGCATTCTCTTGTTGTGTTGGAGATATCTGCCGTAGAGATTTTTGACACTAGATGGCACTCAGCTTGTGGTATCAACAGCAATGTCTATTTTCCAGGGATCATGACCTTGTTGTCAGCAGTTTCATGTAGGAATTATGAATTATTTTCTTTCTACCGATCTACACCCACCAATGCATTCTACTAACTAGCTAATGTATTAGCTTTGCCAAGGAGGACGCCATTAATGTTTACATCTTGTGCTATCACAAGCACAAGCCTCTCGTCCATGAGTAGATGCACACGTCCTTCTGCATGGTAATACGGTGGGCGGGTGTTGTTTGGTAGAAAGAAGATAGTTCCTACATGAAACTGCTCACAACAAGGTCTGCGGATTATCTTGAGTATGCACTGAGCACCACAAGCAGAGTGACATCTAGTTCCATTGTATTTAAACCTTTGAACCCTGAGCACATTGATATCTTTCAAAAACATGGAAAAGAAGGCAATGAGAAACATGGTGAGAAACGTCCCATAAATTGCAAAATAAAAAAAATCGACAAATATATATTTTTTAAGTAATTGTGGAAAGTGTTTGTTGCCTTCTCCCCATGTTTTTTAAAGAAATCAAGCCAATCTGCTGTCAGGTTTCAAAGGGTTAAGAGAGGGCAGACATCTCTACGGTCGATAGCTCCAACACTCTGCAACTCACACAAAAAAAATAAATCTAGACTGATAAACAGCACTTCAGAAAAATGTGTATTTGTGATTTAGGGGTGAGCTGTCCCTTTAAGTATCCTCTGAAAACCAACAGCTAATCATAATCATGCTGCACTCAACACAAGTAACTGAACCAACAGAACACTGTGTGTATTTTCTTTATACTTTATCATAAAGTTCTTTCTAGAAGCAGGAAAACTACAGACCCATAAAATAAAATGTTACCCAGGCAGTTTCAGGCCTCTTTCTCTGGCAGCTATTGTTAAATGATTAAAGCACCAAATCCTGTTGTCTAAAATGATAAATGACACATTTAGTCTGCTGCGATCTCCATTGTGGAAAGTAGACTAATATTTTCAGGGCTGAATGAAAGCATTGTATATGGAAAAATAAAGATTAGCAATCTACCGGGGTAATATTGGATGCTAGTGTGCCTCTGAATCGCATGTGTGTGGTTGTGCGTGTGCAAGTGTGTATGCATTAGTGTGTGAGCTCTGAGGGGAAATTCCTCTCTCAGGGCTGGGAGTTCTTCCTGTCGTAGAGCTGTGTTTGTACAGCCTGGCTTTGTCGGGATATCCTACCCTGCCCATGTCTGAGAGAGAGAGGGAGAGATGGAGGGAGGGAGGGATGGCACGGGGAGGCGGGGGAGAGAGGGGCACTGATGGGGAGGAGGGAGGGAGAGTAAGGGGTCAGGCTGAGAAACAGGAGCAGCGACAGAGGCAGTAGGAGTTTGGAGGATGGAGGTTGATTTTCTTCATTAAATAGAATTTGACATGCCGTCATAAATGTCTGTCCAGTGGTTTGAATTAGCATAGTTTGTTCTAATCCTGAGCTTTGCTGCTGTTAGACTGATGTGAGGCTGCGGGCGAAGGGACAGGGCCAGACAACCAGACAGCCGAAGGCCTGAGGGGAGGGAAGGGACGATTCATCATCAGGACTCAGTCTCCTGCTCTGATTTTTGATGTCTCAGATTTTTTTTAGAAACTCCTGTTCTCTGCGGCCATGCCAGGCTCAGACCATCTGCACATGTCATGACTGGCAACAATCAGAGTGAGAACTGACTGGAAATTAGTTGTTTCTGTACAGGAGCTTTCGGAGTGAAACTGTTTCGATGGAGACAAAAGAATTAATTGGGTGAATGTTTAGCTATAGGTGTGTTCTTCTCAACACTAAACTGGAACATACAACCAGCATTGTAGCTAAGACCACTTTGACTGGGACCGATTAATGTGCAACACCAGATCAAGACCAAGACTTTCAGGGGTTGAGACAAACTCAAGATCAAGACCAGACCAGTCTGAGTCCCACAGTGCATGACACACTACGATAAAATGAGGAACATTCAAACTAAAGGCACTCCTCAAAATTTATTTAAAAGATCCTCATTCTCGTAAAAACACCCACAAAAAAAGATATGAAGCTACCTCTTCACTCACCGCTTTTATTACCATCTGTAGATATGTGTGTGTGTGTACCATGAGAAATGTCGCCATAGAATATTCAAAATGCATTTCAGCTGTGAATTTTATGTGTGGGAATTTTCCTTTATTTTCTATAAGCAAAGAAATATAAACAAATACTAAAGAGCTGAAATCAACTTAATAAGCTTCATTCAACACTCCTTTTTTTGCACATTTAGTGATATCCCTGCAGGTCTAAGTATTCCAAGTCCGCTTTGCCCAACTGAGACAAGACTACATGTATCTGATATTTTGTGTACAAAGTCATATATGTTATAAAAACATTGAAATAGTGATCTGTCTCACACAGTATTACATAGAACTGTAAACAGCTTTTTAATTGAATTGTTTAAACAGGAAGTTCACCAGACTATTTATTTCCCCATTCAATAATTAAACAAACCAAGATGCAGCTCAAAATGCACTCCAGAATCAATCTGCACTTCCTGCTTGTTTTAGTGAATGAATCTGAAGTTGATTTAGACCTTTCCCAGAGCAGACTTTCTCTTTTGTTTAACGCAGGTGTAACTAATTCAGTAATTCTTAATGCATTGCATTAATTGCTTGAACAGAGCACATCAGTGATGTTATTAGTTCCACCACCTGTGTCTTTTCTGCTGAGACGAATCAAAAATGTGAAAATGGTCTATAAATCACATTCATTTGGGAACAATAAAGAAGCAAGGGTGCTCCAGTGGTGACAGAGCTTTCATGATTCAGGTTGGTAAGAATTATTCGGAGTAGAATGACATTTAATGTACAAAATGGATGTAGAGGGAAAGGAAAATGATGGTCATCTTGCCAGCATGTCAGTCAAATCTTAAGTATATGAAGAGGTCTGTCTTGCTGTGATTCACCTGTCAGTGTAGCAGGAGCGGTTTTGTCACTTATGATCCACTTGAGGTGTGTGGTTTCTGCAGAGACTCTGCCCTCTGCCTGCATTTTCTGTACTTCTTCTTATTTACTCCATTCCATAGGCTCTTTCCGGTTTTTGTGAGCATGTCAGCAAAAGTCAGAAGTGATCGTATATAGCTTCATTAGAAACATTAATGAGCATAGCATTTAGCACGCTCTAGTATGTTCAACGTACAGCTGAGGCTGGCTGGAGCACAACTATAAACATGAGATTTTTGACATTGTGCACTGTATGAATGAGCAGATGCATTCATCCTCGATGTTAAAAGGTTTCTTATTTTGATTTGACAGCGTCAAGTCGCAAATTGGTGTTTCTTTTCTTCTTTTAGCTCTGAACTGTGAAAGAAGACACAATAATACATTTTTAATATGTTTCTTATCACTGTTTTGAAAAGATCTACTGTCCCTTGCCGGGGCTAATCCTCCATCTCCTCTACAATAATCACCCCACACACACACACACAAACACACACACGTTCAGTTCACACACACACACACACACACACACACACAGCTTTCCCATTATGTCATTTCCCTGCTTTCATCACTTTGGCCATTATCTCCACATATGGCAAACATAACACTGAGATGTTGTTTGAGTCTGAACGAGGTAAAAATAATCACTTCATCGTTGGACGTGATCTTATCTGCTCCTTCTTTGAGATGTTTACTGTTTGATTTCCCCTTCTGAGCGTGTTCGCTTTGCCTTCACCCGGCCTGTAATGACAACAGGTCTCTCTGACGTCATGGACTTTGTGATTACAAAACAAATTGCTATGATGTCCATGTGTGTGTGTTTTGGAGAGGTTGTCAGGAAGGGTTTATTGTGGGTGATTCTCTTAATCTTTTTGCGCACATATTCCCGAGTCTTATCAGTGGTTGTTGTGATTTTAATTTGGTAACCATGGTTAGTTTGACCCCTCCTGGCTGCCGCACAAGACCCCCAACCTTGGCAACAGGGCTTACTGCAGATACACCCTTCCTGTATCAATGACAGTATCATAACTCACCTGGCCGTGTGCACATGTGAGTGAGAAGGTGAGGCTGTGAGGGGGGAGGAATAGGAGAGAACAAAAGAAAAGAAAAAGGCGCTGGACTTCCCACAGGTCTTAACCTGCTGTAACAGTTGGCAGGAGGTGCGGGCTGGAGGAGGGAGAGGTGCATATAGGGTGAGGGAAGAGGGAGGGAAGAGGGAAGGCTAAGAGGTTTGCTAGCGAGCCAACAGTGAGGTAATGTGTGTGCATTTTGTTGTAGTGGACAGCTCATAACGACCAGTCTGACCTCAAAAATCAACGTGTCGAGTTGAAAACTATAAGTTTGAAAATGAAAATAAAAGGCTGAGAAGTGTGAAGTTAGAAAGAAGTGTTTACCAGACCTCTTTAGCCCCTCATCTCATTGTTCACTGCTCCAGTAAATAGGAATGACCTTAGATAAGACCTGAAACAGGAGATATTTCAAGTCCGCTCAGCTCATAGAAACCTTTGGCTCAGCAATGCACCAGAAAGCTGACGTTATGCCAGCAAGATTTAGAGTCAGTGTTGCGTACAGAGGACAGACAGTCAATCTTATTTGACAGTATGTTTAACAATAAGACCAGCTAACTTTTCAGCCATGTCATTGTCTCCAAATCAAATCAAGATTTTCACAAACAAACAGTAGCCTATGTTGCTGTCAGCTGCAGCCTGAAGCAGCGAGTTGAATGGCGAATGGGACGTGAAGTATTAGTAAGTTTAGAGGGCCAGTGCAAGTCTTGTACCTTGTGTGTTACTTTCTCCATCCTGTGATGTTTTTCCAGTGGTGGAAAATAATTGTAAACGGAGGCTTTGACAGCGTCCTGGTTGCTAAGTTACTCATATTAGATACAGGCTGATACTAGTATTATGTAGCTAGTACATTAAATTAGAACAATGAACAATCTGTTTCACCCGAAACTGCTCAACAGGTGTCCATTATATTGTCCTAAGGGACAACCTGCAGCCAGTCAGAATTTTAGCAGTCAGTCAGACCATAGATAATGTACAGTGTGCAGGTCATTATTGTGAAATAAACCCTGACAGCGTGATCTAAGAACCCAACGTGAAGCAGAGTACATTGTCCCACTTATTACAAAGCTATTTACTGAAAAAATCAATCATGTGACATAAAATACGGATTTGAAAAGATTTCATTGCCTCCTCAAAGCATGTATGATCAGAGCTGTGTCCATAGCAGCGGTCTGTTCCTCAGAAATAACAGACCATAGAATGCTGTAACCAATCAGAATCGGCCGAAACTGTAACGTTTAAAGATATATATAGGTAAGGCAAGTTTATTTGTATAGCACAATTCAACACAAGGTAATTCAAAGTGCTTTACAGAGACATTAAAAGCAACAAGACACAATTTAAAACAATAAAACAGTCGATTAAAAAGGGAAATAGAAATTGAGAATGATAGTGATAATAATAAAATACAGTAACATAAAATAAAAACAGGCTCAATACATTTAACAGTCAGGATAAGAAAAGAAGTAGAATAATAAAAGGCATAAATCAGCAGTGTGTAGTTAAAAAGTACGGGCAGTAGAATACAGCAGGTAAGTATTTAATCTAGGAGTATGCTTCAGTAAACAATAGTGTTTTTAGCCCTGATTTAAAGGAGCTGACAGTTTGAGCAGACCTCAGATCTACAGGAAGTTTGTTCCACAGGTGGGGAGCATAATAACTGAATGCTGCCTCACCTTGCTTGGTTCTTGTTCTTGGAACACACAACAAACCTGTTCCAGATGACCTAAGGGGTCTGGATGCTTCATAGGGAACCAGTAGATCAAGCATGTATTTTGGTTTGAGACCATTTAGTGCTTTGTAGACCAGCAGTAAGATTTTAAAATCTATTCTTTGACTCACAGGAAGCCAGTGTAGCGATTTAATGACCGGTGTAATATGGTCCAGTTTCCTGGTGTTTGTAAGGACTCTGGCGGCAGCGTTCTGGATCAGCTGCAGCTGTCTGATTGATTTTTTGTTAAGGCCTGTAAATAAGCCATTGCAATAATCCAACCTACTAAAAATGAATGCATGAATAAGTTTTTCCATGTCTTGTTTAGACAGAAACCCCTTAATTCTAGCTATATTTTTCAGGTGGTAATCGGCAGATTTAGTAATAAACTTTAAATGGCTGTTGAAGTTCAGGTCTGAGTCAATAATAACACCAAGATTTCTGGCTTGATTTGTAGCTGTCAATGACATAGAGCCAAGGTGGGCGCTGATCTTTGCCCTTTCATTTCTAGGGCCAAAAATTAATACCTCTGTCTTTTCTGGATTTAGCTGGGGAAAATTCTGGCACATCCAGTCATTGATTTGATGAATACAGTTACTCAATGAGAGTAAGGGACTATAGTCGTGTGATGACACTGAGATATAGAGTTGTGTGTCGTCAGCATACGTATGATAGGAGATGTTGTGATGTTCCATAATCTGGGCTAGGGGTAGCATATAGATGTTGAATAGAAGTGGTCCGAGAATGGACCCTTGAGGAACCCCACATGTGATCGTAGTTCGCTCAGATTCATGGTTATGAATTGACACAAAAAAGTCCCTATCTTGTAAGTAAGATTTGAACCATTGTAGCACAGTGCCGGTGAGTCCCACCCACTATTCCAATCTGCCAAGTAGTATATTATGATCAACTGTATCAAATGCAACACTGAGATCTAGTAATACCAGGACAGAGGATTTGCATGCATCATTATTCTGATGAATATCATTTAAGACTTTGATAAGTACAGTCTCAGTGCTGTGATGTGGCCGAAACCCAGACTGAAATGTGTTAAAAAGATTGTTTTGCATCATAACAGTATGAATTTGCTGAAAGACAACCCTTTCAATGATTTTCCCCAAAAATGGCAGATTTGATATTGGCCTATAGTTACTAATTGTTGTGGCGTCCAGATTTGATCTTTTTAGGAGAGGTTTTATTACTGCAGTTTTCAAGGCCTGGGGAAACTGGCCTGCTAAAAGAGAAGTATTTATTATCTGCAGTACATCTGTAGCTAAAAAAGCTTAAAAATGGTTTTAAAAAAGTTTGAAGGCAGAATATCAAGGCAGCATGTTGTGGGCTTTAATTTTTAAACCGTTTCTGTTAGAGTTGTGTAATCTAGGAGGCTAAAATGTCCCAGATTAACCGGAGGACAGGAAGGCACAAGTGTTATCATTGAGCTGGAGCTGCTCACTGCCTGTCTTATCTGTAATATTTTGTTTGTGAAGAAGGCTGCAAAGTCATTACACGACTTCTAAGACAGTAGTTCAGGAGGGAGTGATGCTGTGGGGTTTGTCAGTCTGTCCACTATAGAAAAAAGTGTGCGGGCATTATTACTGTTTCTGTTGATAATCTCTGAAAAATATGATTGCCTTGCATTCTTCAGTTCCTGGTTATAGTTGTGAAGACTCTCTTCATAAATGTCGTAATATACCTGGAGTTTGTTTTTTCGCCACCTGCGTTCAGCTTGTCTACATACTCTTTTGTATTCTTTAACCAGTGTGGGATTTCTCCAGGGTGCCTTTTTCCTACCTGACACAACTTTGGTCTTGATTGGGCGATAGAATCAATAACAGTCATAACATTGGAACTAAAACTGCTTACAAGGTCATCAACTAGAGCTGAGGGCAGGGTTTGTGATGGTGTAAAATCCTTGGTGAATAATGCACAGGTGTTATCATTTATATGCACAGGTGTTATCATTTATAATCGATAGGTCCGATGTATCTGATGTTTCTGCTGTGCTTATTTTATATACTGTGTTGCTTTGCTAATGTCTTTGATAAACCAAATCTACCAGCATGGAAGCTTAACAGTGTACTGCAGTGGATGGGGGCTGCAGCAAGATGTATATTAGCCACCGAAAAAAAATCAGTATCAGTTTAAGTGTAGGCCACATTCGGAAAATGTTCTCCACTTAAACTTACACACTAACTGATGGAGGCAGCAGTAGACCAGCAACTTACATGTCCTGAAATTACTGGTTTTGTCAGTGGAGTCTGGTGGCTTTGAGATAACAGCTTCAGTTCCCCGTCGGAAACAGCTGTCTGATGGCAAAGTGAAGCAGTGAAAAGTGTTGTAAATATAGCATACACTTATACTGAAGCCTATAATAGTAGTTAATAGTAGTTACAAGAGATATTTTTCCCCTAAACATTCCCTGTTGGTTTATTGGATAATTGTTTGACCCAAAGAGGTAGAGATTAACGTCTGAAAATTAATACAAAGTTCTTGAGCAGACTTAAGGTTTTTTTCCCTTTCCTCATTAATAATCTCACAACTCCTCAGATTTATCTCATGAGCCAGGGGAGGGGTTAAATAACTGACATTAAATACAGTGATAAAATGAGCTCCAACTTGAATAAAATACAACAGTAAAATACTGCTTACACATTGTTACATCATCATTAATGATATACATGTATGCACAGGGGCCATTTTACTGCAGAACAAGTACTTCTATTTCTAATAAGGTATACTTGAGTAAAGTATCTGAATACTTCATAAACTCTGTATAGATCTAATGTGACTGTAATCGACTGCAATCGAGCATTATAAAAATGTAAACCATGAATACTAAACATTACTGCAGGTGAGAATTTTAAGCCGAAGCTTAATGACTCCAGCTGGTCCATCTGTGGGCTACCTGCTATCTGCCGGCCTTAATGAACCCGGCACATCTCATTAGCTCCGTGACTTTGAACTGCGTGTGTGGGTGTTCTTCCACTTCCCTGTCTATATTCTTTTTCTTATCTTATCACCTCTCTTTTCTTTTGTGCTCTCGCTTTTATCTCATCTCTCATTTTTTTTCCGCCTCCCTCTGACCTCTTTGTTCTCCATCACATATCTGGAAATCTGACTGAAAACTCCAGGAGTCCCACAAATCGTTATTCCACCGCAGCTGCCACAGTTGCATTTCTCCTTTACCTTTCTTTGCCCTTTTTCTTTACATCCGTCCCACATAATTATCCTTTATACCCCTTTTCTCTCTCTGTGCAATCAGTCTGCTCACCTCATCTCCTTGTCCACTGCATACAGATATACTTGGATGTACCTCCACTCAAAGCAAATCCCTGACTCAGTGTTTTCCGCACCACCAATTTTCTCCCCCCTAACATTTTGCACCTTCACTGCTACCTTTCATCTTCTCTCCTTCTGGCATGTCACCTCTTTTTGCCTCCAGCTAGCAGTAGTGTTGCCGGCGACCTCCTGCCCTCAACCTGCCTCCAAATCCCTCACTTACCCATCACCTGCTCTCCTACAGTATCTGTATCTCCCTCCCTCAGCTTCCTCTCCTCCCACTCATCCCCCCCTCTGGCAGAATACGCTCTTGCAGCAAAGACGTGACTACACATCCATGCAGCCCTTTAGGAGAAACCTTACCCACAATGCACATGGTGAAGCGATTTGCATGGCAGGCACTGGTGCATTACACAGAAGGAGGAATGGATGGATGAAGACAGAGAGTTGTAAGGGAAAGTGTCGGTCTGAATTATTCATCGCTGGTCTATAAGATGAACGAATGCATCAGAAAAAAGAGAAGCAGAAGAAAAAACACCTGTCCTCTGTTATCTCTCCAGAGTGTGATATCTCTGTAAGCTCAAAGTCATCATTTGAAGACGTCCAGCATGTGCCCGAGTCCTCTGCTTGTGTACTGCAGAATGGCGGACTGTAACATTAGATAAGGCTGTGAATTTTAATAAATATTCAGATTTTGTCACATTGACTGTAAATGCTACGACCTGCCCCCGTCTATCCAGGATTAACCTGCATGCTGCAGTACAGAGTATGATAAGAACTCCATAAAGCACCACACCTGCTCCAAGAGTGCGTTCATTAAATTGAACAGGAGTTTTTTTGGACGTCCTCCCTCACCACACTGATCTAACGGCCTGTCTCTCTCTGCATGGCTGCAGGTCGAGGTTTCCTTGAATCAGCACCCAGCTGCAGCCTCGGCTTGTTCGGGCAGTGAATCACTTCTGCTTTTTTTAAGGCTTAGGGCAACTATCGAAACATACACACACTTTCCACAGCAGCGGGATTGACCTAGGAACATTTACTCAAGTGCTGCAATCAAGTACAGTTTTGACCTACTTGTCCTCTACTTAAGTATTCCCATTTATGCTATTTTATATTTCTACTACACTTCATTTTATTGCTGTACTGTGGTTACTACCTTTGAGATCAAGATTTTATGTGCAAAGCATATTAACACTTTGTAAAATGTGATTCATTTGGTGAGATAAAACTACCCAGGGGTATATAAAGCTTTATCTTAGCACTACATATCCTCATACAGCAGAGTGTATGATATCTATGTCTCATGATTACATGGGTTATATGTAATACGGACTCTGGTGCATTACTTTTTATAGGTATACATATGAATAGTGCACGAGAACAGCCCGCCTGACAATGTTAAAATGCTGCTCACACATTATGCATCAGTAATATAATACTTTTATAACATAAGTTTATCATACATGTGTATTTTTACATAAGAATAATTGTGTTGTGACTTTTACTTGCAATTCAGTGATTTCATGTGGTGGGATTTGCTTTTTTTACTTAAGTAAAAGATAGTAGCGCTTCTTCCACCACTGATTTGCATTGATTTATTTGAATGCACCTATTGCATTATGTATTAAGGACATTATGCATTATGTATACAGGATTTAATTAGTTACAGAGGTCATATATATTTTTTAACACTTAAAAGAAAACTCTGCCAGCACCACACAGAAACCCTGCATATTGTTGCCCACTAACGGTAATAGATGTCGAGGCAGTCAAATATCCGTATCACTAACCTACACTCATATGCTGGAATGCTAAAAAACACAGCTCGTCTGTAGGATTCACACTTCTCTTTGGGTTTCAACAACAAACCAAGGACAGAATTGTGGTTCAATGTGACATAAAACTCAAATATGTTTATTTATGGCACATATTAAACAGATGTTTTCTCTATGATTTCTTCACAGAAGTCATTTTCTCTGGTGTTGGAGGCTCTGGACTATGACAACGACACAGCAGAATCAGGTAAAGCTGCAGTGTGTGTGTCTTTGTGTGTGTGTGTCTGCCTTTCAACTCGTGCTGATGTTTTGAATGTGTATGATTCTCATCATCCTCAGACATACACTGCTTGCTGTAACATTTAAAGGCTACTTAGCTGAAATGTGTATCAGTTACAGCCTATAAATTGTAAAACCTTAATTTCATGCTTTTCCTGAATAATTATACTCCCCGCCTCTGCATCAGATAAAATTAGATACTGCCATCCATGTTTTGTAAATCTAAAGAGCATCTAAGCTAAGCTACTTAGCTTTAAGCATGGCTTGTAGGGATTACTTTTTCTCTTATTATAATTGGATTTACTGGAAAGATGTTGGAACATCAATCATCTTTCAATTACAGGAAACAGGTTAAAAAAGAAAATAGAATTACTGCTGAACCAGTCAAGGCTACAGTTTACATCCTGTCCAGATTCATGCACCAGAAAAGCTACAAATTCTAAAATGTGGATGTTTCACACACGTCTTCAAACCAGCTGCACCGAAGATCTTTACAATCAGCACATTTTCAAGATCAGTGTCACACATTCAGTATCTGGCCAAAAGTCTGCCCTTCTGTTCCTGAGATATGGTGCCGAGTAATGGCCAGGAAAGTGTTTCAGTCAGGAACACTTTAGTCATAGAAAACTTTATTTCCATCTGCAGTATTATATTTGGCGGTATGGCTCTGTTTTGGGGCCCCTCTGCCTTTCCTAGGGCCTATGCCTAAAGCCTCTTCCACGCAAGCTGAACCTACTTGCAAAGCCTTTAGGCAGAGAGAGGCAAACCTCCCTGCCCTTCCATGCGCCTACATGGAAAGCCAAAGGCAGAAAGAGCAGCAGCAAAGACTCCCGGGAACAGAACAGAGCAGCATCACTGACAAACAGAAATGACACTGATTTGTCAGACATAGCATGAAAAGGAGGAGCTGGGGTTGAAGCAGGTTGCAAAGCAGTTTGCAGAGGAAGCAGCAACAGTAGGCAGGCCAGAGCAGTTTAAATAGGGCGCCCTGAATGAGATTCGCCAATTGGTTGCATAGAAATGAATCATGTGATCTATCAGCTGACTCTCTTTCATCAATCAGCTGAGCCACCAGCTGACTGGGCTGTTTGAGATCAGGTGATGTAGCTGCGATGTGAGCTGAGCTTGACATTGTGTCCTGCCTGAACTAACTTCATGCTCAGTTTTTGCAGAACTTTACAGTGAAGTTGACCCTTGAACTCTGACCATCAGAATCTAACCAATTCATCCATGTTTGTGCCAAATTTAAAGAAATTACCTCAAGGTGTCTTGAGATGTCACATTCACGAGAATGGGACAGACAACCCGAAAACACAAAACCTCTGACTACAGCATCTTTTTACCTTTAAACTACTCAGAATGCAGTCAGAGCTAGCCTTAGCTAAAGCCTTCTTTAATGCCTCCACGCCGGCAAAAGCTGTGGCCAAAGGGAGGCATTATGTTTTTGAGTTGTCCATTGTCAGTCCCATTCTCATCTCTTGTTCTTATGTGTTGCATTAACGAGAATGGATCTGGCTGATGGACAACTCAAAAACATAATGCCTCCCTTCGGCCACAGCTTTTACCGGTGCAGGGGCATTAAAGAAGGCTTTCACTAAGGCTAGCTCTAACTGCGTTCTGAGTAGTTAAAGTAGAAAGCGTGCATACAACTATAGCCAGAGGTTTTGTGTTTTTGGGTTGTCCGTCCCATTCTCGTGAAAGCAATTTCTCAAGAACGCCTCGAGGGAATTTCTTTACATTTGGTACAAACAAGGATGAACTGATAAGATTGTAGTAAAAGGTCACTGTGAGCCCATAATTCAAGACTTTGGTCGGATACTGAATTGGTGACCCTAAACTTGGACGTCTACCTCGAAAATGTGGTGATTGTGTAGATCTTCTGTGCTGCTGGGTTAAAGATGTTTGTGAAGCATCCATGTTTGGGCAACAAATATACAATTCATTAGATTCCTTCAAGGTCTTCACTGCATATGTTTTATGAGTCCAAACAGACATGGATGTAAACTGTAAACTCTCAAACAGACGTCAAAAAGTCAGATGCTGGTCTAAACTCAGTTTTGACTAAATATATAGTTGCTGTGTTTTGGCTTTGTAGGGATGTATTCTCCCACACATCTATTTTATCTGCAAGTTTAGTTTTCAACAAGCAACATTACCATCGAGGCAAACAATTCACAAGAGCTTGTTTACAAGTGGTTCAACATGGTGAAACAATGTGAAAATATCCTCGAAGGTCTTTTATCCAGACCCTTTAATTTCCTGCTTGTCTTCTTGTTGTTTCTCCCCATAATCAGGAAAAGCTCCGTGACAGGGAATGTGAGCTGCATGCTATAAAAAGCAAAACACACACACACACACACACACACACACACACACACACACACACACACACACACACAGATGGAGACAGATGTTCCTGTGCCTTCCTCATTCCTGTCATGCCACAGTCCTCTCTTTCATCCCACCGTCCTCTACCTCCCTCTCAGCCAATGGATGGATCCCAGTCTTATCCAAAAGATGGCAGCGATAATGAGAAACTGGGAACCGTCCTTCCCTCTTCTCTGTTTGCCTCCCCGTCTTCTTCCATCTCTCCTTCCCTCTGCCCTCCAGCGCTGCCGCTCTTACATCTTGTTTGCATTATCTGTCGTTTCCACCTGAGCTCCTGACAGTCTTTACATTGGGTCTAAAGCCGTTCACTAGGCCGGCAGCTTAGCTCAGCCCAAACACTGTCGTCCTGTAGCAGTCTGAATGGACTTATCAGGCCCTGCTACTAATCAGAAAGGATTACTGTGCAAGACGCTACCTTCTGATACAGTCTATGGAAAAAGTGTGAAAATATGACGTCCTTTGAGCACCGATAGTACGACCTTCACTGAGTTGTGTTTGAATAACATGTAGTTGGTGTTAATGTGCGGGGCGTATTTTGTCTGTTAAAGGTTAGCTTATTGCAACTTCCATAGCTTTGGTCCTCGTTTTTATTGGTCATGATGGTATCTTACTGACCAAAGAAATTGCTAGATCTTGGAAAACAGATACGCAAGCAGTCAGACAGATTGTAAACAGGTGAACCAGATTATCTAAGCCCTTTTATTTTGAAGTACAACAGAAAGTGGGTCTTCCTGAAATGTTGGTAATAATCTCCCATTGTACAGGTAGAGTGTGCGCACAAAGCTCCAGTAAGTGGGTCACTGTAAGTAGGTAAGTTGAGCCATGTTCGATAAAATCACTTTTTCTTTTTCTTTCATGAAGGTTTGGCCAAACTGAGGCCCAGCTCACAAATACAAATACAGTGTACAGTGTATTTGTATGTGCAGTAAGTTGCAGGTTTATTAGATACACCTTGCTAAAATAATAAAGTCTATAGCCCCTTTCCCACTGCATAAAAAACCCTCTAACATCTGGCTTTTGTGCACAGTGGGAGAGATTACAATCAGCATTCATTCCTGAAACAAATTTCTCTGCAGGGAGTATTTATTGACTCCAGCTCTGATCAGCTTTGATCAATAGCGATAAAGATATAACCTCCTGGGTGGACATAGTAATTTTAGCCCCTTTGCTGACGATGACGCACTGCCCCAAAACAAGATTTGTCTCCATCCAAGCAGCACTTGAACATTGTTCAAAATTTAGTTGGTACTGAATTTGAGAGACAGAACAAATAGCAGATGAAAAAAAGAAGTAAACTACAGTATGTAACCTTTTAACTGACCTCCATGAAATGCCATTTTCCGGCCTGTCCATGACAATGAATGTGACACCAGTTTAAAAAAGCCATGTACGGTGCTCTGGTATACTGGCAATGGGAGAGGAATCTATCGCCTACTTAAAAACCTGCATACCCATGATAATATGGGTGGGAAAAGGGTATAATCGAGCAGTCCTGCGCCAAATCTTCCTTCACAGAGGTTGTAATGATCAGTTTTTGTTGAAACTGTTTCTAGAAATTGTTTCTGAAATTCATGATCCATTTGGGAGATTTGTTGTGTACTTTGTGGTGCTGGTGAACTATATTGCATTACAGAGAGGTGTTATTTACCCTCATTTGTGTAAATGGGGAGGACAAAGTAAGTTACTTAAAAATGAAGCAAGGTGGCAAAAACGTGTATATACAAAGCACTACCCTTGTGATGTGTTGAGTAGTGAAATGTCAAAATGAGCAAGAGGAAATAATTCATGTTGCAAATTGCAGCTTGCGTGTGGCAAATTGACCCCCTCAGTTTATATGATCGCTTGTATTTTATGTCACCACATTCCCAGATCTCAGTATTTAAAGGTACCATGTGTAGTTTTCTTATAGTTTTTCTTTTCTTGTTATTTATCATCAGAGTGCACTGGGTGGACTCTCTTCATCATAGAATATTTGCGGAGCAGATTTTTTTAAGAATTTGAAACCTACATTATGCACATTGCTACATTTCTCAATGGATGACTTGTATAAAAATTCACCCCTGTATTTTTGCTGTTACAGTTGGGCCTTTTAATATGTATGTCTATGTTTTGGAGCCAGCCTCAAGCAGCTGTTTGATGAACTGCAGCCTCAGAGGTTGCTGCTTGGTGTGTGCACAAGATACAGTCTTTGCTCCCTAGTGCCACCAGTGGTCAAAACCTCCTCACAGAGTACTTTTAATTTTGCCAGTACAGTGTTGTTATAAACCAGAATTATCTTAAAATGCCAGCACTTTAATTTTCTGTATGTTCTTCCTTCCGTTCACATATTTATTGGGTCATTGTGAGTGCAGATTTGCTGCTGTGCTCCACCGTGATTCAGCTGTATTGACGTAGCACTCACAGCCCCAAAATTGCCACCCCCGCTTGAGAGAAAGTGAAATTCAATATAAGAAGCATCATAATTGAGACCAGCTTGTCTATTAAATTCAAGACACATGTTTAGACTTATTGCTTTCATCCAGATGAGAATCATTTCACCAGGACATCCTGCATGAGAATCAAAACACACAAAAAACAAACTGCTCGAGAATTATCCACGTAAATCAAACATTGGACACCCTCCACCTGATCTATTGGGTTCCTTAGATCTGCTGTATTGATTTGTCGGTTCTGGTGATGTGGAATAGCAAGTCAAAAGGAGGCGTTTTCTCTCTTGCGGCGTTTTCTCAGCCACAGCCAAAGGCAGGCACTTCACAGCTAGCAGCAGGCAGTGGGGGACAATCACCGGAGGCCAGAGAAAGTGATTTAAGTGTTCTTGCTACCTGCAGACACAATCCCTGTGTGTCCAATGCTTATATTCTGTTTGCTTCTCTGTGTGGTGCCATTTCAAATGCAGCTTAGGGATTCTTGGTGCTGCTAGGTGTTTGTCATCTAATATTTGAGCTTCTCTCTTTCTTGTTTTCTCCATCTTTCTCTTTACTTGTGCTCACTTGTTATTGTGCCATCTCATCTAATCACATTAGAGGGGAAATCACACTCTGCTGTACACCTTCCCTGCTGTGCCGGCTGATAATGTGGTTATTTTCTTCTTCTCCCTCTTCTCTCCTCATGTCTGCTGTTCTTCTTTTCTGGCAGGAAAATGGTGAAGATGAAATTAGCCCTTTGACATGCCATAAAATAATGAAAATCCACAAAGCGCTGCAGTAGTGTAATGAGACGACAGGCGGAGGCCGGTGGAGGAACAAGGCTACGGACGGGCTAACAGGGTGCTCAGCGTCCGCTCTGGTCCAATTCCTCTTTCACTCTCTTAAACACACGCTCATGCGCACACACATTGGGCAAACACACACATACACACACACACTGGCCAATATGTGCCTCTGTTTTCATTCCTTTGTGTCAAACCATGGTGATCTCATCTCACCATCAGGCGGTTTGCTATCTGTGTGCGCTAATAGCTGCCTCCCTTCCTCTTTGGCTGTGTTTGCCTCTGTCTGTCTGTCTCACACACACACACACACACACACACACACACACACACACACACACACACACACACACACACACACTGTACACCCTCCCTCCCTTCATCACTGACTTACTTCCAACAACCCTTTCTATCTTACATCTTTCCCTTTATCCTCACCAACATCTCTTAGTTAAACACACATGCATACATTGAGACACACAGATATACCCACGCACACATATTCTCAGTGCTTTGTGCAGTAATACCCTGTCAGAGGAGATTATAACTGAGTTGGTGATGACAGCGCCTCTGGGAAATCCCCTCCGGGGGTCAGCAGCAGCAGCCGCTGCCCCGGGCCTCGTCTGGTCCTCTCTGGTGTTCAGGCCGCCCTGTCTCTTCTCTGCAGACTGCTGACCCCTTTCCTCTGATCCTATAGTCTGCCTCTTGTCTCAGTATTTATACTGACACTGTTTTTCAGCCTGCTCGCTCTCTGGTCAAGTGCTCTGATGCCAGATGTACCAAAGATATTCTGACAATAACACTTTGCAAACACAAAATGCCAGGCTCACATTATGTGTGGAGCGGAAAGAAAACATTTTGGAAATCGTAGACATTTGATTGTCATGTGATCTGATCACTTACTTTAAAGAGCTGCAGCAAAGAAATGAAGCTACACTGTATGAAATGTTAGAGGTGACAAACCTACAGAGAAATAACCACCTGACCCTTAGCGCTGCCTAGGATTTCAGCATCTTTCACTTTATTGTTTTGATTTTATTGTCCTCAACTTTACTGTTTATGATCAGTCTCGGCACTCTCATCAGTGTTGTTTCCCACAGCAGGCAGCTGTTTGCTCTAAAGCCCTGCTGTACACTACCTGCTCAACAGCAGACAGACACAGTTAGAGAGTAGCTGGTGAACACAGTGGAGCATTTGGCAACTAAACAGGCCAATATTTACCTCCGCTTACATCTGCCAGGTGGCTCAAACTCAACTCAGAATGAATTAATGTTGCTCCTTGTCTGCCGGATGTGTGCATAACGTGGTCACCATAACAACTTAATGGTGATGAGATGTCAGTGTTGTGTTTGCAGTCTGTTCTGCCTCAGGTTTAAGCATTGTGTCTCTTAAAATATCAAATAATGGTGGGTCAAGTGCTCTAATTTAAACTTGAAACCCTAAAAAAAGCCTGGCCTTCTCCCCTCCTCCCTCAGGTCAGTTGATTGAGCGAGTCCTCCTCTCCTCCATGTTGAACCCTGGTGAACAGTGGCAGTCGTACCGTCACCACGGACGGCCTCTCAGCCTGGATTACCGACTCCGCTTCCGCTGTGATTCAAACTACTACGGACCTTTTTGCAACAAGTTCTGCAGGGCCCGTGATGACTTCTTTGGTCACTTCACCTGTGACCCCAATGGCTCCAAGGTCTGCATGGAGGGCTGGACGGGACCAGAGTGCAAAGAGGGTGAGAGATGAAACTTAAATCTGTGGTGTGTTAGAGTACATGACACCAGAGGTCTTGTATAACTCCATAAAACCATAACTGTGATATAAAGTATCAAGTAGAGAGCTATAGAGGTGTTACCTTTGGACAGAGCCAGGCTAGCTCTTTCCCCCTGTTTCCAGTCTTTATGCTAAGCTAAGCTAACCCAGTCTGTTGCTGTGGGGCTGCATTCAGTCTTCTGTTCAGCGTGTGTGTGCTGTGCTACCACAGAGAGTGTGTGCTACTGGGTTAGCTGCTAAAGACTGTCAGTGTTAGCAATCTTGTTTCAGCTCCAGCTCCCCAGCATTTAGGAGCAGAGAATACTGCTTATTTATTCACAATTTTGAACCCCAATTTTATTGCTTGGTGATTTTTTTAATTATTCAAATTTGGCAGGGTGGTTAAAAACACATTTTTTCTGCTGTGTGACAAACTCAGAAAGAATTTACTTTAGCACATTGGAAAAACATTAAATGTTGACTGAAGCGCTTCACAGATCAATTTACAAAACAATTAAACATACCAAAGTGAAAATAAATGAATGAAGTCATGGTGGCGTCATATTAATAATTAGAGAATTTTAAAAGCAGTTAAAGCAATAAAAAAATGGGTCCCAAGATTTTAAAAGTTTACATATATGGTGAGGACCTGATAGTGGAAAGTGACCTGTTGCACAGTCTGAAAGTGTGTGTGATTTATAGTAAAAGAAAAAAGGTAAAACCACTGTAATGGTTCTTCATCCAATCCTCATTTATGTACCTGCTCAGCTTCATATTTTTTGATTCACTTCAAAATGGCACACACATATTTTGGAAAAACTAGAGAACATTCTGCTAATATTTTCCTCGGGATGATTTAAGACTACTGGTGAGAAGGAATAGAAAATGTTATTGCTTTCCGTTTATTTTCCCACTAATCCTGGACGGGGGTTTCCTCCATAGTGATCCTTTCCCGGTTTCTTAAAAGGTTTTTCCATGAGGGTTGTTTTCCTTCCTAATGTTGGCCTCCGAAGGACTTTGAAACTGTTATTGTGATTAAGGGCTGTTAAAATAAACTTGACCCGCAAACCGCTGTCATCAGCTTTAATTGGCAATGTGTTGTTTTAGATTCACGCAAACGCACATATGTACTAACACTTTTAGCAGATTGTAGTTCTCAAATAACCCCGTGACCAAGTTAGAATCAACTTTATGAGTGTCCTCGCTTTCCAAAACCCCTTTGGCAGCCGAAATCCTCAGGACGATTCTCACAGAGACGAAGAATAAATACATATCTGCTCCTGATAATATCACCTCTGATAACCTTTAGGACTCATCACACTGACATGCTGCTTTACATCAATTAATACATGTCAGTGAGCTTCAGTGGACAGTGTGCGTGTGTGTGTATGGGATCAAACTCCGTCTGTCTGTGACTCATCAGCTGGATGACCTCGCTGCGTGACCTCGGAGCGCTGCCATCATGTTGCACTGGTAAAAGTGAATGGAGGAAACCAGAGTGGAAACCATGGGAACCCTGAAGGACACGCAGCTAGTTTACGGACATCCTGCAGCCTTGCCCATCCCGCCCGTGTCTCACTAAATCTAACTTCCTCCTCAGCAGGTTGCTGATTGGACTGCATAGAAGCAGGAAGTGTGAAAAATTAGCAAAGATCCCTCTGTTACCCCCTGCAGGTTACTGACCATGATGAAGTTCAGGGAGTTTTCAGTGTCCTTCTGGAAACTTTGAGCTGATTGCTGATGTATGTAATCTCACGAACAAATATCAGGGTTAACTGAGGTTTCGTTGAGGTGACAGTAGCCTACCTACATGTGTCATCTCCTTTACATCACTTGTGTTATGTTGCACAGTCAAGTGTGTGTTTTGCATATCTGTTGATATCTAGGCTTGTTTTGTGTTGACTGACAGTGATCTAGATGTATTCAGTGTAGATGGCAGGTTTTAATGCTCTCAACTGAGTGTCATTTATGTTTCATAGTTACTGTTTTATCTAATAGCTCTCTTCTTTTTTGCATGTTTCATTCACAGCGGTATGCAGTCAGGGGTGTCATCAGGCCCACGGCTCATGTACTGTACCTGGAGAATGCAAGTGAGTCAGATGAACACTTAAGAATATTAGATAATAATTGAGAACTGAATTGTTTCCTCCGTCGGCACTTATGAAGCAGACACCAGGTGATACATGATTTCTATATCAGTGTCATCATGTACAAAGTTACATTACAGTATATAGGATGCAAAGTGAAGCAGATTCAATCATTAACAGATGATGACAGAATTTAATAAAAAGTTCACTACAGTGAACATTCCCATGGTGTATAACTGTTGGTGCCGCTTTCACAAAGACAACCGGATCGCTTTCCTATATCCTCAGAGCCTAGCAACTACCAACAACTTCAGGATACACTACATTTTGCTTTTCACAATTCACTTGTTCGCCATCCACCATTTCCACTAATGGGACAGTAACTGCAATGAACCTACACTAATACTTTTTGGGGATAGCTACTAATAGTCACCAGGGAAAACAAAAGCACTATCCTCTTCTTGTTTTGATTGTGCAGTGGTTCGTGCACTTCCTTTGTGCCATAAATCGAGCCTTTATTTTCCCGGGAGATCAGGGCGTCAAAATACACCTCTTGGGCAGTGTCACCAGCATCATTATAACTTTGGGTCACCTGTTAACATCTCTATGAAACGCACTGAGCTTTCATAATTAGTTGTCAGAAAAAGTCTGTTTCAGGTGGACTGGTCCAACAAGCACAGGACTTTGACCCATAAGACATGTATTCATGTCCTGTGTGAAACTAAAAGTCAGTTGTTTGTCACTTGAGTCGACTCACAAAGTCTAGTTTGGTCTTTTTCTAATCTTAACCAAGTAGTTTGTCCTTTAAACCTAACCACTGACCCCTTCTGCGTCAAGATACAGCGCAAAAGGTCACCATATTTTGACACCCAAGTATCAAAATATGACGAATAGGGATAAGATAATGTAGCCAGTGGCAGACAGTGTTGCATAGTGAAGCCATTACATTATGTATCAGCATCTTTTTCATAAAGATAATTTAAAGAAACAAACTTGTCTATTTCCACTTTAAACTAATGACAGGGTTATGAAGCCTGCTGTAATTTCCTGAACCCTTTCTGGACACTGTCTTGCTCACAGATGATACCCTGTATTTCCAGTGTAGCCAAAATGCAATTTTCATGTGATGTTGTTTTTAAACTTTAGCCTGGATTACATGTCTGGAGTTTGAATCCCATGTGTCTGAAATCCCGCAGCAGCAAGCAGGTGCTGCTGGTTTGCACTGATGGGCTATTTCCACCAGAGCAATGAACTCTCTCCTCACAAATAGAGCTACTAAAGTTTCCCTAACAGAGACCACGCCATATGCACGCTATGACAGTAGTCTTATTTGGAATGACTCGAGGATGAGGGAAACATGGGGTGAGGGTCCAGTTCGATGGGAAGACAGGGGGTTGAAGAGAGGAATGAAAAGGCGTCGAACTGAGTCAATTCAGGCTTCCTCATCCCCCGGGCTCATATCCAGGACTTTCTTCTTCTGAGGCAACAGTGCTAGCGGCTGAGCCACCATGCCACCTTGCTGAGAAGGAAGAGAGGAGAAGAACGGGGTTTGGAGGGAGGGGTCGTGAGAACTGAGACAAACGGGAGAAAGGGTTAGACACACCTATATAGATCAGAGCAGATGGTTCAATTTATGAGGCAGAGGTTGAATTAGCAAGGCGCAGGTAATTGATTTAGTGGGAGAGAGAAGCATGGTCTTGTTGTACATTGAAAGCTGCATATAAACAGTGACATTATGTTATATAATGGCAATATAAGTTGATATTTCCAAAGCATCAACAGGTTAAATTCCACAATAGTCATTAGAATAGAAAAGCATCTCTTTATATTAGCTTGTGCTGCTTCAGTATGAACATAAAGTGACTAAAAGCACAGATTCACAACAGTCATTATCAATATATACAAACATGACATGATCAGATGTTTCTTTGCTCTTCCTCTTCAGGTGTCATTATGGCTGGAAGGGCCCTCTGTGTGACCAGTGTGTGACGTTCCCTGGCTGTGTGTACGGAAGCTGCACTGAACCCTGGCAGTGTGTGTGCGACGTCAACTGGGGAGGACTGCTGTGTGACAAAGGTCAGAATTGAATTTGAGTTTGAAGAATTGGAGTTTTTTGACGTTAAGAAGGGGGAAAAGCCCAGATGTACTAACATGGGTATTTAATTTGTGGTTGTTGATCTGTTTCCCTTCTTTGGTTCAATTTAATATCCCATTATATAACTGGAGCAGACGATCGCTTTGAAATTCCTTACTGAGCTCTGTCATTTGGCCAAAATTAGCACCACACATGACCATGTTTTTTTATGGTAGATGTTGCTCTTCTGTCAGGCACAAAAACAATGTTGAACCAACTTTTTTTTTACTCTATAAATTCAATTTGCAAATTGCTCTATACACTATAAATTAGACTAGAGACATGAATCAATCACTGAGCCAAATACTAAGGCATACCTGTATTTATTTTTGCTCAGAGTTTTATTTCACCATCAGCATTTTAAACGGTGTTTTCCACACCAAGGCTTAGAAAGTAGAGAACTGTGTCATCGGCGTAAAGATGAAAGACATTTGCCGTTTGTTGTATTGTATGAACTGTGTCAGGAACTCAGACAGAAACGTGTGTTTGTGAGGCCTGGTTCTTCACACACCTTCACAACTCCTTCAGGGCTTCACCCTCCATGCCTTAACTTTTCCCACCACACTGTATCAAAGTTCCTCCAACATTATCCCAAAATATACCAGCCCACCTCCCACCTCTGTCTCAGTGTGGGAGCTGGGATCCGGGAGCCCGGACGGTGTATTGTGCAGAGGAAAGGTGATAGCCTTGGGTAAGGTGAATGTGAGCAGGGCTGGACGCTCTCAGCTAGGTGGGGTCCTAAGCTGTTTCTGTGTATTCAGAGAGGTTCTGTAAAGAGCTGTGGTGAGACAAAGAGACTGTGAGCTCGGAGGAGATCATTAGAGAAACCTTTAATCAGCCTTAACACTGGAGACAACAAGCCCTGCAGCTACTGGCCTGCACAGTCAGCACACTGAGCCGACCTGGATACACTTCAGCCTCTGTGTGTGTGTGTGTGTGTGTGTGTGTGTGTGTGTGTGTGTGTGTGTGTGTGTGTGTGTGTGTGTGTGTGTGTGTGTGTGTGTGCTGCTGATCCAGTGAACCTGGATCCATCTGCATCCTCATTTCTCTATCTTTTGTTCTCTTTGCCTTTTATTTTTCTGCTGTTTTGTGCTGTGAACTGAAATATCAAAGCAAACTTTAATCAGCATTTTTTGAACGTCTTCAGATCTGAACTACTGTGGCACCCACCAGCCCTGTAAGAACGGAGGGACCTGCACTAACACAGAGCCAAATGAGTACCACTGTGAGTGCCAGGAAGGTTTCAAAGGACGCAACTGTGACATCGGTAAGTCCAGGCTGTTTGTCTACACAAGTAAGAGATGGACAGAGAAAGCAAAAGGGAAGTTAATAGATAAATGTATACAACATAGATATATATGATATATATGCTACAGTAATCTGTACCTGAACAACGCAGCTTTATTCTTTAGCTGATCATACGATACGTCTTTTTCCCCACTCATCAGTGGAGCATGCGTGTTTGTCCTCCCCGTGCATGAACGGAGCAACTTGTGTGGAAGACCCAACGGGCTTCAGCTGCACCTGTACCGAAGGCTGGACCGGACATACCTGCGCTGATGGTGATTGTCAATGCCATACACACACACACACGCGCACACACAGACCTTTTCGGTGAGGGACTGGACAGTGTGAGATTGTCTGTGATTGGTTGTTATTGGAATAAAGCCAGTGAGTGACTCTAATCAATCCAACAAAGGAAGCTAAATTAGTCTGAACACAAACACTATCATCAGCAATCAGTGGTCTGTCTCTTCCTCTGTCTGACTTTGTGTGTGTGTGTGTGTGTGTGTGTGTGTATGTGTATGTGTATGCATGTATTTACATTGCCAACAAAAGGTTAGGTGAAGCATCTTCGATCAACTCTTAATTTAAAATAAACAGAGGTGAAACCGAGAGTTAAGTGCTTTTTAATGGCAGTGAATTAAGGGTTCATTGTCTCGTGATTTACTCTTGCTTCATTCAGACAACGATCAGTGTCTCGCATCGAGATACATCCAGACTTAATCAAGATTCATAAGGTGGATTAGAGCTCACAAATGCCAGCAGAGTGCATCACAAGCACCTGATCAGACAGGTGTGGCTGCTGTTTGGGCTTCGTTAATATTACAGGGCTTAATGCTCAATTTCCCCAGATCTAATCTTTCTGCCTAGACAGTTCGTATTAATGTTTGAAGTGACCCATAACTGACATCAATCTCACGTGCAACCAGTAACAACATGCATGGTCACATGATCAATATCACATTTGTGAGATCGGCATTTTGGGTAAACAAAAAGAATGGCATAGTGGTGCAAGCTTCATCTCCTGAATAATCGCCATAGTAAGAAGGTCCAGTGACATCAGTCTGCATAATAATTAGCCACGTGTGCTATTTTTGGAGCAAAGGGTTTTTGTTTTCAGGCTGCCGTACAAATTGACTTTCGGTCCACTAGCTTTATTAGCATTCTGCAGGGAGCTCTGTGGGGAGAAATATGTGGGTGAGGCTGGGAAGAGGAGTCAGGAGTAGTGGGGCCGCGATATTGAGGGTTTTACAGAGGAACAGTTTCTCCAAAACTTTAGGATGTCCAGGGGCATATTTCAATATCTCTGTCAGCACCTCATGACAATGCTGTCATGGCATGTAAGCAAGCTGTCCCTGTCAGAAAGCATCTGGCAGTCAGGCTCTATTGGCTGGGGACTGGGGCAGCCTGATGCAGCAGCGGCACGGCTACAGAAGCCTTCAGTAGTTTCAACACACTGCCTCGACACTGAATGATGAGTGATCCGAGCCTGTGCAGTGAGGTATGACATAGAAAAGCTGTGGCTGTATGGGAAAAACACACATGAATTCCAATATGACTATTCTCACTGCAGTCACACGGCCTGCGATTGTATATGTATTGGATTTAAGACCACATATGCCCCAGATCTGATTGGAAAAAATCAGATCTGTGTCACATGACAGCAAAACAAAAATCAGTATAGGGCCACATATGCTTGTAAATGAACGTAGCCTCAAAGTTGCCAGTAATGTAATGATAAACATGGAGAAAGCATTACTCGTAGCTGAAACACAAAGAAGAAAAAGAGAGGAAGGAAATAAAAGTACAAAAGTTGCAAGACTATCAATTGCACACCAGTCCTCTTCCCTACAGCGTCATCCCATCAGACACATGCAGACACATAAATATTGTCAGCACAGACTGTAATCCCACATGTGAGAATTTGTGCAGTGACATCCGGTTTCCTCATGATGTATGTGCATGGGGGGAAAAAATTGTTTTGGGACCAAGATGTCTGCCAAATGAGTGTGATGTTATTAGATTTTGTTACTCTGTGAGTAAACTAAGCCACCGATAAACACTGAGACAATACACACTTGTGTTTGGAACAGGAATGACATGTTGTTGTTGTTGGCATTTGTCCCCATCGGTTGTGGTGACGTTGGTTTGCTGTACAACAGTGTGATGTTTCTCCCAAAGATATGCAGTGCTAGACTGTCTAACTTTGGCCGTCACATGGACTCTGCTGTGAATGTTCTATTTTGGATTTCTACTTGAATGTGTTTACATGTTGAAACGTTCAAAAAACCCTTTATTTTCCTCATACGGTCTGTGCTGGAACATTTGTATTGCTCCATTTCAGCTCCTTCTCTGTAGGCCCCCCTCCCAAAAAAGCCCAGCCTGCTCTGATTCTAGGTCTTCTGGGTCTGCAGTCACAGGCACCAACTCTGTGTCTCTGCGCTGTCATTGCAGTATCGCAGCACTTTCTACTGTAGAAAAAACACCAATAAAAGCATCTAAACAAGATTACATGTTTCCCCGACGTTAGCATGTAGCTACATGTAGCAGTGTAGGTTACGTAATATAAACACGTGCAGTAGTGTGCCTGGAGCAGATGATCAAATAAAGAAATCCTTAAAATATAAAAGTAACACACACCAAGAATTATAATGAGGTGCTGATCACTGGCAATAGACTTGTTTTCTACAATCGTATAAAGAAATCTGTCATGAGCTGATGTTAGGTTGTCTTGAAACAAACTGCAAACAAACCACAAATATTATCCCTGCAAAATCTAATCTATGGCATTTCATTTACCCACTGTCATCCTGTATTTGGATAATATTTCTCCGACCTCTGTGTGTTTGCACCATTTTTTCCTTTGATTAAGAAACTCTTTAGCCTCTTAAAAGTCCTCCTCCCTGCTCATGACAGTTTTTTTTTTCTTTTAAGGGCAAAGATGGTTTGTGGATAACTTTTATCTTTACAAGGACCTGGTCTTAACTTTAAAGGGATAGTGCACCCAAAAATTAAAATTCAGCCATTATCTACTCTCCCATATGCTGATAGAGGCCCTGGTGAAGTTTTAGTATCCTCACATCCCTTGGGGAGATCGGCGGGGGGAGCAGCTAGCACAACTAATGGCAGACAGCGCCCCAGACTAACGTCCAAGAACACAAAATTGAATCCACAAGGTATCTCCAGCGCGGAGCACAGAGAAGCAGTCAGAGCTACAGGCTACAGTGAGGCTAAAAACAGAGTTCATATGACGTTTTTCAAAACAACTTTTTATGTCGGGGCTGCAGCACACCTGGATCACTACGGATGAGCAGTATGGAGATACTTTGTGGATTCAATTTTGTGTTCTTGGACGTTAGTCTGGGGCGCCGTCTGCCATTAGGTGTGCTAGCCACTCCCCCCGCCGATCTCCGCAAGGGATGTGAGGACTCTAAAACTTCACCAGGGCCTCCATCGGCATATGGGTGAGTAGATAATGGCTGAATTTTCATTTTTGGGTGCACTATCCCTTTAAGGAGAAATACTAAGAAAACGTCACAATTCAGAGAAGAAGAATTTTTCTTAGAATTTCATCACTCGGAGAAACTCTTAATACTAAGAAGCTTTGTGAATACGGCCCCTGGCCTCTGGGCCATGTAATCCAAGAAAAGGCTTTAAGAGGAGTGCATGTGCATGCCAATGACATAAGAAACTGGAGACAACACTGAGGAAGGATAAAAGAAACAAACAAACATAGCGGTACATTGTTGTATTCCCAATAATACAATTCAAGATTGACTAAAACTTAAAGAATAGTAAAACTTGAATCTTAATCACAGGTATGACTCAAGCTCAGACATGCAGGATCATACATTTTCCATGATCCCAATCCCACAATCCAAGCTATCTTTGATGACATTGTCCGGGTTATTGTCTCAAACTATAGGAAGCCTCCACAGCCACAGTGGACATTAAGCCTTTTTTATGGGCTGAGAAAAGTTAATGATGAGTAAAGTGACCCTGTAGGGGTAAGTAAGATGGAGTGACCCTTTAGGGTGACACTAAGCAGCCGTCAGAAGACTAAATAAGTCAGCGTCTAAGGACACATTTGCCATTACGTCTGCTTTATCTACATATTGATCCTGAGTACACACTATATTACAACTACTATCACCACTAATATTTGACAGCAGCACTCACATCTGGTTAGATCCCTCACCTTCGTGTTTTCAAGTGTCATGTTTTTGGCCACTAAGTAACAACTGAGCAGTCAGAACAGTCCGTCTTGGGCTCGATCAGTGTCTGTCCGTGTGTTTGTGTAAGAGACTTATGTATACAGCAGGTTTGAGCTCGTGTTGTGTTAGTTTGTGTGTGTGTGTGTGTGTGTGTGTGTGTGTGTGTGTGCATGTGCGTGTGTGTGTGCGTGTGTGTGTGTGTGTGTGTGTGTGTGTGTGTGTGTGTGTGTGTGTGTGTGTGTGTGCGCGTGCGCGCGTGTGTGTGTGTGTGTGTGTGGCTACAGGTGAGATTGGATCACACAGGTTACGGTCTGTCAGAGCTGCGTGTGTAAACAAGCAGCGTTCCACATCTTCGGCTTTCACCTCGATCAGGATAAACAGCTGCAGGTCGGTCGCTGGCATGTAAACACTT
This sequence comes from Epinephelus awoara, assembly GCA_035609425.1. NCBI lineage: Eukaryota > Metazoa > Chordata > Actinopteri > Perciformes > Serranidae > Epinephelus > Epinephelus awoara. The sequence continues at coordinate 22,769,984 of CM069297.1, forward strand.
TTTATTACAGCGAGAGAGGGAGAGAATAAGAGGAGAGGGACAAACAGAGGAATAAAAGGTTTATTTTTGCTCTTGTTATTTGTTGTTGGCTTGTTCAGCAGTCCGGGAGGTGGTCTATCTCCGTCTCTGTATGTGTTGTGTGGGTCTCTCCGGGGAATACACAGTGAGAGGATTGTCAGGCTTGCAGGGAATGACAACCATAACCACAACACAGCTCTGCTTTCAGACGTAGATTTATATATTTAACCAATATTAATTAAAGGCTTCTTTGTTTGTTATGAATTCCCCGTCTAGTTTTGGGAGAAGTGCCGCAAGCTCGGCTGGGTTATTATTGCTCAGGGTTAGAGTCGGGGGTCAGGAGGATGGAAAATGGTTGTTCTGCAGGGTTAGGTAAATGAAAAGAGGTTATGAGAGAGACAGAGCTCTTGATCGAAAGATGTATACCACAGAGTCATGCATGGGAAAAGTTATGATGCCACTACTGCACAAATATGTCATGTGTAATAAGAAGTCATGCACAGTTAACCCTTAAAATAAGAGCTTGTGTTGTGCTCTTTTTCCTCACATTCCCTCTGTTTCTTTATCTGTATATACTTCCCTTTCAGAGCAGTGGAACCAGGCATGGCAGCCCCGTTTTTCTATTTCTATTTTACATCCCATCATCCTTTCTTTTATTTAAATTCCCTGGTTCATCCCTCCTCTCTGGGAAAGGTTTGAGGTGACAGCCATGTACGTGCAGCAGACGGTTGTATTTATCACTGTTTGCACAGAAACCAGAGCAGCAGAAACGAGAATGAAAACACGGGCAGCCAAAGCATCCGCATACCAATGTTCAGATCACACATGTCCACACGGTGGCATCGCACAGACACAGTGACACATGCGCGCACAAAATGATCTCTTTGATATTCACACACAGATTCCCATTACACAGACCAGTAGTTCATGTGAAATATTTTCTCTTCCCAGCGGTGAGGCAGTGTGATCGCAGCCCTTGTGGACGTGGAGCAACATGTCAAGAGACTCCTGGAGGTTACCGGTGCCTTTGCCCGCCTGGATGGACAGGCAGGACGTGCCAGCTGGGTCAGTGGGTCAGAGTTAAACAGCCACAATGCATTTTATATATATGTGTATTCATAAGGCCACTGCCTCTGAGTAATGGAACCAGCTATGCTTGTTCTTCTAAATAGCCTCTTTCATACTGGACAAAAATATCCACTAACATCTAACTAACATCTGGTTTTTGTCTTTAGTGGGAAAAGTTCACACATTGTTCTAAATTAGTCAGCACAGAGTTGAGAGAGACTTAATAAGTAACACATATAATAACGAAGCAAATACTAACATTTTCACTGGCCGACATGCTGCTCTTTGCTATTGACTTACCTGTTTTCTGGTGCGTCTGTGACGTCAAATGTTACATACCATTAAAAAAAAAAAAAGAAGATTCATCTACCGCAGAGCCGGCACACTGCTCTAGTCCACTGGCAATAGAATAGCAGTCTATCGCTTATTTGTAGCGAGTTTTCCCGGGTTTAAAAATCCTGCCCATATCCACAAATTTTGCAGGAAAAGAGTTTAAATGAAAGCATAAATATACCATATATCAAAACACAATGGGGATATGCTTTCCTGAATCCATGAAATCAAAAAATGTTATGTTATCATCCTACAAATTTCTCTTATCCATATTGAAGACTGTAAATTAAATTATTTACAGCTATTGACAGTTCATGAATTATTTACACAAGGTCCATTCAGTGACTTTGGAAATAGCTAGTGACAAAACAGTCTCACTAAACTGGTGCTGTGGCTCAGGAGCTAGAGCACCAATCAGAGGATCAACGGTTCGATCACTTCACATGTCGAAATGTCCTTGGGCAAGATACTGAACCCCAAATTGCTCCTGATGATCCACACTGATCATCAGTGTGTGAGAGCATGTGAATGTTTACTAAGTAGCAGGTGGCACCATGTGCGGTAGCCTCGGTCACCAGTGTGTGAATGGGTGAACGTGACATGTAGTGTAAAAAGTGCTTTGAGTGGTCAGAAGACTAGAAAGGTGCTATACAAGTGTTGTCCATTTACCATGTTCTGGGGATTTCAATTGGAAATCAGTGGCTATTGAAGTTTTTGTTGGACACATATGAAAAAGGTTTCGTGTAGACTGATGCTTAACGATGGAATTCAGTTCACTGGCTGAAAATCCGTACTTTGTATTATGTCATTTTGCATATTTTTTGTATTGTGATATACCATATCAGAGTTCTGCGTTGAAGTTTTTAACTTCAGGCAGTCAGGCAAGTGGATCAGAAATCTACTTACCCCTTTACAAACTGCTTTATTTATTGAAGGTTATCAAATACAACAAAGGAAAAAAAATTGTCACATTTAATCATAAACTTGATGTGCCTTTGAAAAACAACCCTGTTTTATTTGCCTTGCTGTCAAACTTGCAGCAAACCGTGCATTATATGTTGGCGTTACACCCACATCCTTAACGCCACCCAACTAAACTCTGCTGAAATGTTTGCTCGCTCTTCAGATCTTTACCTGCCACCATTTTGTCACAAGTGTACAACTGGTACTGTGCATTTGCAGCTCCAGCAGAGGTGAGGGGGAAGCTAGGTGACTCACTCCCAAGCAACTTCCATCATTCATTCCTCAAAAAAACAAATTGTTTAATTACGTTTTGCGAGATTTACTAGCCTGACATGGCCTTTTATCTACCCCAGCAATTGGGCAGCCCTTATTGTATCCTTATTGTTACTGTGATATAGATTTCAATCGTATAGCCCAGCCATCAGTAAAGGTAATGTAAGCAAAGCAAGGAACTTAAAAGCAGAACAGAAATGCAAATAGTACTTTTAGAGATGGATGACCAAGACAGTTTAAAGCCAGAACTGTGTATCGTACAAGTAGTCAATAAGATACTGCATTTTAATCTTAACCTGACAAATGACGAGAGCAAAGGGGCTTAACGCAAAAGGGAATTCATCTGAGATTCTTTTCCAGTGTAATGCTTCAAGTTTAGCACACTGGGGTTTTGTGGCGTTAATAATTTTTCATCATTAAAGTAAGTCACCCCAGTTGTTTATACAGAGTTCTACTAATGAGAAAATCTGATATTTATCATCTTCAAAGGAATCTATTCCTAGGGTTTTTAACACTGATCCTCTAACAAGCTAAATCAATCTGCGATTCACGGCTGGTTTCAAAAGCTGTGTTTCAACGCGCAATATGTGATTATGTGTTCCATTTGAAGTGAAATATGCATTTAAAGCACAAATTACAGAGGCAGAAAAAGCCCACGGCATTTTAATTCTCCTATCGGCCCATCGTGACTGTGAATCAGTATTCTCTAAATGCACTGTCACGTCTCTTTGGGCCGCATTCGCTCATATTGACAAGTACACTCCCTGAGGGTTGTTGTGTTAGATAGTACAGCATCAGGAAAATTGTATAGGTTCACACACACACACACACAGGACATATATTTACACATACAGTGGCTTAGCTTGCGGGTTATGAAGTAAAAAGTGAGACATATTTCAGTCTGACAGCCTCTCCTACTCCTCTGTGTTACAGTGATATGTCACTCTGACACTTGATAATCCCCCCATAGTTCCACATCACAGGTCAGTAGCTCACAGTATAACACACACACACGCATACACACACATGCACAGGGCTCAAACACAAGTGATAAAACTCTTTATAGCCTGAGCCGAGAGGCAGAGCGTCAGTAGTGCCTCAAATGGGGAAAGGCAATTATACTTTCTATCAGTTTCACTCTTTTATTGGACGACTTCTGTTGCCACATTTTCTCCAGTCGCAGGCAGAATCCGCAGGCTTTTTCCATAGATAACACGCACACATACACACACATACATATACACTTCCCCGGTGCTAAATCCTAATAGGCCTCTCAGTGACTCTAACAGGTTTAGATTACCTATAACTGACTGACTACTTCCTCTTTATTCATTCAGCGTTTCTTTCTAATCTTCCTCCTCCTGCTATCAGAGCCAAGCCCTCAGGGGTTCCTGGCTTTTTACACTCCCAGTGCGACAGAGGGTGGGAATGGGCACACACACACACTTAACTAAAGCAGTGGTGTAGCAGGGGGGTCTGCGCATAAACAGGGACGATGTAAGAAGATGCTGCAAGGCATTACTTTGGATGTAGTGTTCATTTGTAAACATAATATTTGATAAAGGGCGAGCGCTTTGTCTCCAAGTGTTGTTATGCATCCAGCGAGCTCCTGCTTTGTGGCTCAATTCAAGCATCCACTTCAAAATTTAATTTAACAGGTGGCTAAAGATTGTCGGGGGCCCCGTAGGAGACATGCAGGATTAAATTTACTAGTTATATTGGATGTTTTATCTAATTTCAGTGAGAAGTTTAATTAGCACAGTGTTGTTGGTGAGTCCTGCAACAACATTAGACTAATATTTTGTAATAATAAATTGGGTCAATACTGATATTTTGTGTGTAATGTGATTTCATTACCTCTATAATACCTACCAAAGTGGCAACCTATAAATAATAATACATAGCAGAACAATAATATAAGAAGAATTAAAGAATAGAATTACTGCATCCAGTCAAGTCGCAGTTACAGATTAACATTCATGTCTGTCCAGATTCATATGCAGCCATGACAGTTGACAATGCTTTAAATATGAGTGTTGCTGCAAAGAAGTTACATATTTTAACACATAGATGCTTCACACACATCTTCAACCCGGCAGCACACACGATGTATACCAGTGGTTCCCAACTGGTCCAGCCATGGGATCCAAATTTCCTTTTAGTCATTAGTTTAATACATTCAGTGTCATACTTTCATTTGGCCATGTCGTTAAGCAAGTTTGCTGTCTCTGTCAAGTATCTGTCTGTTAGTCATTCAATCTACAGCAAGAAACAGAACTTCAAAATAAAGTCTCTGTGCTGGAAATTCACTGTACTCAAAATTAAGTGTGTTTTTTTTTACAAACTTGGGAACCACTGATATGTAAAATCACCATAGTTTCAAAATGGACACCTAAGATTACAGTTACTAATTCAGTTTCTGACCAAATGTTATGACACTGAATAACGGCTAGAAAAGTGTTTATGCAGAATATTACGGTGTCACAGTGAAGTTGACCTTTGACCTTTTACATAACAAATGTCATCACTTCATCATTTTATCCTATCCTAAAACATTTGTGTGAATTTATTTTCACAGTTAGCACATCAATACTTGAGTTAAGGCCAAAAACATGTTTTGTGAGGTCACAATGACTTTGACCTTTGACCTTCGACCTTTGACAACAAAATTCTCATCAGTTCATTTATGAGTTCAGGTGAACATTTGAGCCAGATTTGAGAAAAATCCCTTAAGGCCTTCTTGAAATATTGGGTTTGCAAGAATTGGCTGGACGCAAGGTCCCTCACTGTGAAATTTCTTCCCAACAGTTGTTCACATTTTTTCCCAATTTAAAGAAATTTTCTCAAGGCATTTGTGAGATATTGTGTTAATGAAAACGGGATGGGCAGACGGACAACCCGAAAACATAATGCCTCCAGACATGGCGGTGTGCCAGTGCTATTATGTTGTGTTATATGAGCAAGACTATTTGTTGACAAAATGTTGTATGTCCATGTAGAAGTAAAAAGGATGAAAGGACTTGGTTATCAACATTGCTCGCACTGTTAGTAAGCTGCATGAAAATGACTTTTCAGTCTTGACAAATAATGTAAAAGAAGACCTTAGGGGTGAAACAGTTTACATATTACGTTAGCAGGTCAGACACAGTGCATTAAAATGAATATTCTGCCGAGGTACCTTTCCTTACTCTAATATCTGCCTCTATTTCTTCCTAAATCCTCCTTCCATAAGACTGAATCTCTGGTTTCCTCCTTCATATGGGGAAGTAAAGCCCCGAGACTTAACAAACCGCTGCTACAGCGACCTAAATCAGAGAGAGGAATGGGACTTCCCAGTCTACAGCGCTATTACTGGGCAGCCAATATGCAAAAGATTGCATATTGGCCCTTCAACCCACACACTCACCGGTGCCAGCTCGAATCACATTTCTGCCATTCCAGCTCTCTAAAAGCTTTGGTATGTCACAGCAGACTATTCAAACGGAGACAGTATAGTTCCAGTCCGGTAATCATATCCACACTAAAACTCTGGCAGCACATTTAGCATCACCTCAACTGGAATACACTCCCCCTGGCTACACCAATTTGTAAAAATGACCTATTTAAGTGAGCTAAAAATCAACCCCGGGTTTTTTTTCTGGAACAAACAAGTAAGGTGACCTCTACGACGAAGGGAAGTTTGCCAGCTTCGCCCATCTGTCTGCTGCGTTTAATCTCCAGCAGTCAGACCTTTCAAATTCAACACTTTCTCCACACAGTCATTCCCAAATACCCCACTCTCCACTGGAGTTGTTCACCTTACACCATATGACAAATCGTCATATCTCCTACCTGTATGACTTTATAACCCAAGGCACACCACCTGCCCTCATAGAAATAAAGACAGAATAGGAAACAGAAGGGTGTCTTTGTCAGACGCTTTGTGAGAGCAGGCACTTAAAGAAATAAACCACTAGTTTATCAGTTTAAACTTCTGCACAGGGCACTTTACAGTAAATCCACATTATCAAGGACATACCCTGATATTATCGATTCCTGAGAAAGATACTCACAATCACACTGTCATCTTACTCAGGTTTTTGTAATGCCCAAAAATGGCTGAATGTTGGAGTCACTTCTTTGAGGTTATTTCAGAGGTATTAGATCTAACAACTGAGTCATCCCCAATGATCCCCATTTTTGGTATTCATGAAGAGGGCAGTCACGTTTCAGTGAAACAAGCAAGTGTAATTTCATTCACCTCCCTGATAGCTCACAGGAGAATCCTCCTACACTGAACACCACTGTCTTACACCTCTTGGCTCCACAATATACAGTCTTTCCTAGACCTGGAGAAAATAAAGTTCTCACTGCGGGGTTCAGCTATGAAGTTCTTTAATCACTGACAACCGCTTTATTCTTTCTTTAAGAATTTATGCTGTCACTCCTCTGATTAGTTATCATCAAGCCTGATAATCACTTAGAGGGTGAATAACACAGATCTTGTATAACATGACATATCCTGCATTTTATCTATGATTATCATATGTCAATTTTTATTTCGTTCATTGATTAATAATATTTATTTTATTCTATTTTTATTTATAAGTCACGTATTGTTGTATATGTGTACGTGAATATTGGGGTATGTGAACACACATATAGGCTCTGTATCTGAAAATGCACACCAATATATTCAGCGTCATACTTGCATTTGGCCATGTCGTCCGGCTTATTTGCTGTCTCTGTCAAGTAGCTGACCTTTAGTCACTCACTGTACAGCAGGAAACGGCACTTCAGAGTAAAAGCTTTGTGCCAGAAATTCACTTCACTTAAAAATAAAGCCTGTTCTTTACAAACCTGACACGTCTACGAGCAACTTGAGGTCCATTCAGAGTGGACTGTGACCCACCACTTGGGAACCACTGTCCTATAGCACTATAAACCATAGTTAGCTAGCTCACAGGGGACTAAGGGTGGAGTGGGATTGGTAAGGGATGATTAGGTCTGAAGGGTTCTCTATTACTGTGCTATTGCAATAAAATGTGAATGAATAAAGAGTAACAGGTGTAGCAGCAGCTCAGTTTATCCCTGGTTTCGATCTATCAGAGACATTAGATGTAAAATCCCAAGTAGAGATAAAATGTTCTTCATCAGATCTGTTTGTAAAAACGTTTTCTTCCGCCCTTTAGACACCAACGAGTGTGAAATGAGTATATGCATCCACGCCCGTTCTTGTCGCAACCTGATCGGTGGATACCTGTGTGACTGCCTTCCTGGATGGACGGGGCCTAACTGTGACATACGTGAGTATAAAAGGGAAAGGAAAGGAATAAAGGAAGGACAGAAAGAGTGATCGCCCTCTGGCAGGGAGTGAAAGACGAAGAGCCTCACTGGATTGTGTTTAAACAGCAGTTCCCCTGCAGCCCAGAGTCCCTGTGGGCTGGAGATCATTTCACTCCAAGTCCAGTTCTATCAGTCATCTGTCAGAGTTTCAATGAAATACACTGAGAATGTAACACTTACCAAAAAGAGTGTGTTAAGCGTCTCCTGTTAGGTGCAATCTGATTCTCTGCTTGCACTTTAATGCAACATCATTAAGTACATTTCTTATGAGTTTGTTGAGACATATCCTCCTATCTCTATTTGACAGGTTAATATAGTGTCTGGTTTCTCTGATTTTTAGGGAACAGCAGCTGTCAGGGTTTGTGTCTGAACGGCGGCCGTTGTGAGGTGAGAGTCCTGGCTGTACTGCCTTTCTCTGCCTAATTTGCCTGTCATCTCTGTATATCAGTCACAGCACTCATATTCACTGTAGAGATATTGTCGCTGTTCTCACTGTCACTCTCACTATCTATAATCGATGCTCTCTCTGTTTTACATGAATATAAGTAACTCTCACTATATTCTGTTCCACATAGGACCAGGTGTCAGGGTCCAGATGCTTTTGTCTACCTGGCTTCTCTGGGAAATATTGCCAAATTGGTCCGAGTCCTTGTGACAGTGCCCCCTGTCTGCATGGAGGACAGTGCGTGGAGAAGGATGGAAAGACCGTCACCTGCAACTGTCCAACAGGATTTTCAGGAATCTTCTGTGAGGTGAGATGACCTTCATAGATGTTCACTTAAAACTTGTCTGCTGAGTGAGATCATAGAAAGACATACAGTGATAAAACTCAGCGGAGGAAGGACTCCAAGTCCTCTGTGATTTGGAAAACACTGTAGATTCAATTAAGTGTAATCGGAAAAAGAAATGTAAAACAGTCAAACACCAATAAAAACATTGAAGATACACTCACTGCTATTTAGAGGATCTTAATTAAATCATGAAAAATCATAAAAAAGTACAATTTACATTACTGTTTATTAGATTTAAGCTGATATAATGTGAGGGACCTAAATGTAATGGTATACTGATAATAAAATGTTCGCCAGTAAGGTACATATAAAACCTTAGAAGACTTGGAAGAACGTAATTGAAAGCCCTAAAATTTGGAAAATAGACTATAAGGTGCTCAGAAATACTCATACAGAAACCCACATATGTTAAAAAAATAAAATAAATAAATACAGAGAGGATTAATACCATGAATTTGATAACACTGAGGCAGATCGGTACATGGGTGATCAGTTACACAGGCAAAACTGGTGGTCAAAAGGCAAAAAATGGTCAAAATCACACTCACAAGGAACAATAGGGAAACCCTGGAACTCTCAAAAGTAAAGGCGATCTGGCAACAAAGGAGGGAAAACAGGGACTTAAATGAACTAAGACGAGGGAGACAATGAGACACAGGTGAAACACAATAGGGACGAGCAAGTAATCATAAAGCAGGGGATGTGGGATCTGAAACAAGATGAGACAATGGCTACCAAAATAGATTAGAAAACACAGGGGCTGCATCCCAAGTCTCTTAAAATTACTGCTAACCACCTTATCTAGCCACCTTATCCAACTGTTTAGTCCCTCCCACTTAGAACAGATACAGAATAAAGATGGCTGTCAATTTTTGTTTGAACACAGATTTGACAAAATTAATGTAACACTGTCCATTAAACTGCAACTCTTTTTCATTTCTCTCCATGATTTCAGATAGCGTTGGATCTGTGCAATCCCAACCCTTGCCAGCAGGGGGTGCCCTGTTACAGCACAGAGGGCAGATACATGTGTGCATGCCCTGAGGGTTACTATGGTAACGAGTGCATGAGCCTCAAAAATCCGTGCATTGGTCAACACTGTCCAGGTAAGACACGTGTGTGTGTGTGTGTGTGTGTGTGTGTGTGTGTGTGTGTGTGTGTGTGTGTGTGTGTGTGTGTGTGTGTTAAAAAGTACTAAGTCTCTGATGAGGTTTGGTCTACCCTCTCTGTCTCTGCCACTGTGTTATTAGGTGCCATGTCTGACACGACACACGGGGGTGTCAGCTTCTACATCATCCTGGTGGGCGTCTTAGCTCTAGTGACGGTCTGTGGCTGTGCCGCCTGCGCCTTCATTCTCTCCCACCTCCACCGAAAGCGGAAAAAGCAGCAGGCCGTCCCACAGGAAGAAGGCATCAACAACCAGAGGGAGTTTGTCACCCTCATCAGAAACGTGGACCGTCCCGTGCCCCTCCTGCCCCCTGCCACCCCTCTCGCACACCCTCCAGCGCCTCCTGCCCCAGTCTCACGTTGCTACGAGGAGATCGAACTCACCTTGCCACCCTCCCCTGCACCTTCGCACCCGTCTCCGGCACTGAAGCCAGCCCACGCCCCCAAACTGGACATTTCAAACCGGGAGAGGGAGAAATTGAACCGCTTCCACTACACAGACAACCAGGAACTGGAAGCCTGACCTTTGAACTTTTCGGCCTCTGAGGAGCTTTTTTTACTTTTCATTTTGCGTTCTTCGCACTCTCTCGCTCACAGTGACCTTTTTCCAGTTTCTTGCACTGTGTCACTGTTGCAGTTGTGAAAATGGGGCTGACCCTTTGACCTTTACGTGCTCAGATGGCACCTGATAACACCTGAGGAGCGAAGGCTGCTAAGTAGAGGGTCAAAGGTGTTACTGTGCTGTCGTCTTTGACCTTATTAACTATGAAAAGCAGCGAGTGCATGCTGTTTGACTGAAAGACTCATCAGACTCTTGATTTAATTTGAAGACTTAAAGACTTGCCTTGGAGTGCCTGAGATACCGTCAAGAGGAAACAGAGGATCATCCTCTGAAGGAGCCTCTCAACCTGTTTCCTGGTCCAAGATGCCACCTGATTTATGCTCAGACCTCCATTTCTGTTCCAGACTAAACTCTGACAGACAGAGAGATCAATGAATGGATGCTTATTTAACACTCAGTGTGTGTTTCAGTGTCTGGTTGTGTGTAGGTGTATGTGAGAGTGAATGTATATTATGAGTATATGTGGGGGAAAAGGACAGTTTACTTAAAGAAACTTAAAGAAAAGAAAACAAAGTTGATATGCATGTCAAAGAGAGTGCATACTCTATCTCCAATGGCTTCTGAGGCTTTTGAAAACTGTTTTAAAACTATACACTGTTGCCTGTATTGTCTCTGTAATACTACAGTTTGTCAAAGATGTATGATTTTTTCATACCTGCGTGTAAAATAGCTTTTTTGTACATGAATATATTGTACATATTGATGCCCTTTTTGTACTGTGGTTTGGTCTGAAAGTATCACTGTATTACTTTGCTCTGTTTGTCCCATTTCACTTTCCATTTGGAGCAACCAGCACATGTGGATTGTAATAAAAGTGCATTTACCAACTCTATTTTTTATTGCCTATAATCATTATTCACCAGTGTTACTGTCGCTGCTAGAGGGAGGTGACAGCGCTGCCACACACAGATGATTAACTATAGTCTTTGCAAGAGAGGGTGAGGTGTTTCTCACCTTTTTTTATATGTGCATAATTCCAAACAAGGGTATTTCAAGAGGGAGCAATGAAAAATGTCCTCTGAGGTTTTCATTTGCTATTTATTTCTCCAACCTTTTGTATCCTCTTAAACTCTTAAGTGCCCACAGGTGGGGTCGTATTTACACATTTATGTTGTGCGGCAAGCAGTGCCTCCATAGTTCCCATAAAGATGTCAAACTCTGTTTAATGAAAATGTGAGAATGATGCAGAAGGGGTGAAAATATTTACATTCTCCTGCATGAAATAACTCAGCCATAAAGTTTGGGGTTTTGAATATTTCTCTTACTGCAGAGCTTCAGTGAAGTGTTGGAACAATGTTTTTTTCAAGGAGCAGTGTATAGGATTGCAGATTACAACCAGGTGAAACTTCTCCCATGTGCCAAGCATCAATTCCCGGTTAGGATTCTTTAAGCGCTTAATGTTCAGGAGACTTTTACCAGGAGCTAAATTATCTGCAGAGGTCTCTTCCCCTCCAAAACAAACACATCAGGAGATTCAAACCAGTTAAAACAATGCGTAAAGCACGTTCACGTTACAAATTAGTGTTTCTCCTACACTATTCGTTTAGTTGCAAACAGGCCACCAGCCCGGCACCTGCTGATGTGTGCTTAACTTTTTCTGTGATAAATTGAGATCCAGATGTTCAGAGGGTTTTTAGCAGGAGCCGAATTATCTGCAGAGATCTCTTCCGCTTCAAAACAAATGTTACTGGTGATTTAAACTCGTAAAAACACTGGATGAAGCAGTTTTAAGTAAAAAAAATAAAAATAAAATCTGGGTTTTTCCAATGCTGCTTGTCGCGGAGGGGCTGCTAACTACAGTGGCCAACGCAAAAACACAAATGGCCCTATCTAGAGCCAGTGTTTGGTTTGTCTGTTCTGGGCTACTGTAGAAACATGGTGGTGCAACATGGCGGACTCCATGGATGAGGACCTACTCTCAAACAGCCCATTCCAAGGTAACAAAAACTCAACAACTCTCATTTTCAGGTGATTATACATTAAAGAAAATACACTTATTATACTATATTTCTATTTCTGCCAATTTATCCCCCTAATCCCACACACTGGACCTTTAACTTTAAAGCACCTCGATCAAACTTTAAAGGGTTAAATGGGTAAATAATGCTAGGTTCACATAATAAGAAGAACGTGCTGCAGTTTACATACTTAGGGATAAACTCCAAATCATTATCACATGTCAAAAGTGAAAAAATAGCTTTACAAAATAAATAATTATTTAAAAGTTATGTCACTGAGTACTAAGGTTGTTTTACCCTTTGTGTGTGTGCATGTCCACTTTTCGTATGCTATGACAAGCTGTCTTGTTCAACATTGTCAGAGACCCTAGAGAGGATATTTCATGATGGAGCACATGGCTCACTGACCATAAGACTAGGTCAGTGGGTCAGTGTATGCACAAGGTCTCTCTATTTCTCCGACACACATTTATAAACAATGATGCTGACAGCGCCAGGAAAAAAAAAATGGAAAACCACCTGACTGACCCCGGCCTTCCTAGAGAACGACTGCATGGTTGTGAGAAACTTGTCTGTTGTTGGAAAGTTTGTAAAATGTTTTGAATACCTTCTTTTAACTCCTTAGTAGCACGCAATCATAAATTCATTGTAATTATTGACTTACAGTTCCTAACATTAGGGTTAGTACCACTCGTAATACTTCAGGTGTACAAAAACTGCTGCAATACAAACGTATGAAACCAGACATGTATCTGGCATTGTACTGTATGTAAGCGTGAACCAGCTTCATCTATGTAATGCATGCTGATAAAAAAAATGATGAATCCACTGTAGAATATGTGAAAGTGTGTGAGAGGAAGGATTTTGTGTGTCGGGGCAGGGTAGAGTGGCTGCAGGGTCACAGCAGCGACAGTTAATGGGCAAATGGATGTGACAACTGTGACCTTTGGCCCCTGCAAGCAGCGGCAGACTGGAAATGAACACGGGCTTCCTGTCACCACCCTGGTCAGGAGGAAATGTAGGAAGTAAGAGTTTACACACATGCACACACCACTGCATGGACGCTCTCTACACCTGCTCTGTGACCAGGATGTCAGACCCCAGCTCCCCTGATTGAAAGGTTTTCAGTCAGCTGCGTGCCTCAGTAAAAATGTTTCATCAGAATATCTTTTCTTTTTATATCCCGAGTGATGACAGTGATGCAGTGAATACTTGCATGTAAGTTTGTTTCAGCTTTGATGCCATGTCCTCACACTGAGGCGAGGCTCACAGAAGCTAGTTTGTCAGCTCCTCAGACTCTCTCAGGTGTCTGTCTCTGACTCCCCTGACAGCCAGTGGGTAACAGTGCAAACAGGGGTTTAAGCAATGATTGACTTGTCACTGAGGATCAAAATTTCAACATCTGTACAAGTCCGATTGAGTATGAAACAGAATGACAGGCTGCTTTGTAGGAGCAGCATCATTTATGTTAATTCTGGGCTGACATAATATGTATTTCTTCACAAAATAGAGATCTAAGGTGAAGTTATTCAATTTAATTTAATGCAATGTACTTTATTTCAAGAAGATAATCTCAAAAGTAAGACTGACCTCACGGTTATGGTCATTTCTCCTGTCTTATAGGGACATCTTGTGGCCACAGTAGGTACACAAACTGTAACCCTTTCACGTTTATGCACAGTTACTAGCCTCATAGCTAAAGCTGTCAATACATTTAGTGGAAGAGATTAATCAAGTGGCATAAGTGACATGAAATTACTGAGGTAAACTCACTACATGAATTCAAAATTGTTTTTAACTTCAGTAGTTGTACTTAGATGTTACATTCCACCACTGGTTTTGACACCATGTTGAGTTTTAAAGTGAAACTCTATCCATTAATTATTAAACTTTATAACAGGCTACGTTATTTCACACAAAAATATATCTATATTTTTCCACTTTGCAAGTTATAATGTTTATAAAAGCATCAAATCAAGCATCATGTGTGCTTACGTGTACATACCAGGGGTTCATTTATACAGAGAAAACCGAATTCAAGAATATGATTTAAAAAAAAAATCCAATCCCACATTGGTTTATAGCAAATGTATCAAACACATACCAAGTTCTAAGTGCCTTTTTATTCAGAAGGCCTTAGTGGTGTCATATTGTTGTAGTTCTTGATAGAAAAGTCCGGTTTTGGAGTCCATCTTTTTTTGTAAATATGGATTTTTTTCCCAATAACATTATGTGTAGATATTAATCCACTGATTAATAACTGATTGAAATAATAAATTTATTTGATCACAAGTTGTGTTGTATGATTTAAATATTTGATTTTGTGGCATATGTTTAATGTTTTGTGAAGGTTAGAGCATTTTGCAGACAGAATGTGCTATTTTGGCCAGAGACTTTCAGTCTACTTTTTTTTCAGTACTTTTACGTGGACAAATGCATCCAAACAAATGAGGAAAAACTGTAAAATACAAATGCTTTGTGATGCAGAGGGATGATGATGCAGAGTGTTTCTTGTTCACAAAGGAAACCTCTTTAACTTTATTATCTTATTAAGACTAGTCTTCTTCCTGTTAATTTCGCAAAATAATTTTAGTTACAACGTAATAATATGTAATTATATTTTATAATTATAATTATATGTTTAAAAGTATCACAGGCCTCCATGCTGTGCTGTCTAAAGCCCACTAGCTATAAGACAAACTGCAGTGCCCCCCTCAGGCTGAGCTCGGTACTGCCCCGACCAACTACAACGCTAGCTGGCGGAGAAGGAGGCGTGTGTGACAGTCCGCCAACATCGCCTTCGGCTGGCCGAAAACAACCCCAGTGTGTGTTGGCGTTCAGTAAAACAGGTACACAACGAATTTTACAACGAACCTGGATGTGTTGCTTTGCTGCAATTTATGTTTTACCGGTGTTAATGAAGCTGCGATGCACGCGTTGTTCCTAGCTGAAGTGAGCTAAGCTAAGCTAGGCTAGGCTAGGCTAGCTGGGAGCTAACAGGCTAAAAGCAGCACAGCGCTATAAAGGCCCGGGCTGCAGGCTCAGAGCAGGCCGACGTGTGTGCTAACAAACTCCTCGATAACTTTGGAAACATTGCTATTTCACGCCTTAAATCCCCAAAACGACACGAGGGTTGCGTAAATGTGGAAATAAATTAAGCTTATAATGTATAAACAATAATATGGTGTAAAAACGTGACAACGATAACATTTAAGATTTGTCTAATGTTAGCTTAGCCTTTTGATTGTAGGCTGTTTACCTGCGACTGTAACATTAATGTGCTAAACACTAATAATGCTTATGATAAATCAAAGAGGCGATTAACTTCACAATAAAGCTCTAAATGACATAGTTGTGCATGTGATTATTCACAGTAGCTGCAGTTAATGTTATGCATTTACAAATGATGGTTGAAATAAACCTGTAGTCTGAGAGATTATTGGTAATTAAATAAAAATATTGTCAGTTATATGCATAAAGCGTTTGGTTTGTTGGCTTAAATGTCACTTGCAAAAGCAAATAGTATTTGCTACTGTCAGGGTCAGTTTAACATAGCTGAGACACACTTGAGTGACTAAATAAAATCAATCAAAGTTTAAGTTTAAGTCAAGAAAATATCTCAAGTAAGGGCTGATTGATAAGAAAAGCATACCAAACAAATAGGCCTTTGATGTCAATAAATATATAGACATGCCTGTGGGTTATCTTATCTATCTAAAAAATTTTAGATGAAAAAAATGTAGCTGCTTTGTATTATTATTGTATATAAAATATTTTCAGTGATTCACAGTCTTGACATAAGTGTATGACATTAACATCAATATACTTGTATACAGATATTTGTTAATATTGTCTATCATTGGTGCTTTTTGAATATATTAATGACCTATTTATATAACACCTGATTTTTTTTTCTCCATATACTTTTTTGTGTAAATACTAGTCCTGTCTAATATTAACATTTATTTACTCAGTTTTGTTGTGGTTGCACCGAGCTGTTGGGTCTATTTATGTGAAAGAGCAACGCTAAAAGAAATCAGTCACATTCCTTGTATATGTACACATACATGTCCACTGCAGATGAGCTGATTCTAACAAACCATTAACACAGATAAAATCTTGAGAAAGGTGATCAGTATTAATAATACAGCAGACAAATTAGTAATTCTAAGGTATCCCTACTCTGTTATCTGCACTTTAAGAGTCAAAATTTGTGTTATGGGTAATAAGAAATTACCGAGCCCCTTGCATTTTGTTCTCAGATGTATAGATTGTGGCTTATGCTTTTTAATTTTAGTGCTGTAAAACAGCAGGGCAGTAACGCTTAAAGTATTTATAGCAAAGAAATGGTGTGGGAGCCAGAAGTAATGTGAGGTTATCTCCCAGGAGAACTCTCTGTGCAGTTTATCTCAGTCAAATATTTATTTTAAGGGAAAAAAATAATTTGTATATCTCTCTCTTCTGTCCCTTTCACTCCACGCCTCGTTGTCCTACATTTTCTGATGCACTTGTGTGCTCTCTTTTTCTTCTCTCACCCATGTTTCTTTCCTCTTTGCCTCTCACAGCAGCCGTGCCCCGCCGCGCCCCCACCCCCAGCGGAGCCGTCATGTGGCAGGAGGCCCGCAAGCATGAGCGCAAGCTCCGTGGCATGATGGTAGATTACAAGCGCCGAGGAGAGCGGCGGCGAGAGTACTATGAGAAGATAGTAAGAGACCTCTATCATCTATCTGTCTGAGCAATGAATGCAGAAATACTTGTAGCTCTGTGGCAGAAAGCCTGAGCAGTTCTGATCATCTGGGTTCAAAGTGCTGTCAACTACATGATTACAGTAGTGATGACAGTCAAACAACCTTGAATGCAAAATTTCCTCAAGAGTTTGCTTTTCAACTGTTTACAATCCAAACCTGTCTGTACTGATAAAACAAACCATAATCAAACTTTGGCACACCCTACAAATCCATCCTTATCTGACCGATATCTTTCCTGAATCCCCAACAGCTTCATTAGACAATGTGCACGTAACTTTAAAGACTACCTCCTCCATCTTTGCAAACCTCTGTTGCCCCTTTGGTTATAAGGCTATTATCATTGTGGTCACCGTGCTCAGTGCTCCATCTCCACTGATGCGAAAAATGTAACATCCAGTTGTTAATATACTGCATCAGCAATCATGTTATCTGTATACTGAAATGTCCCTTCTGTGTAGAGTATGTTGGCCAAAACTAAATAAGCTCTTAGGATCTCAGAACACAGGACGGCCATTTACTGCTCATTTATGTTTAATGATAGATACATATACAGATGGAGCCTACTGTCCATAGTCTGTGTTTATTTTGTCAGTATTTGTGCAGTGTTTTCTGAAAGCTTACAAATAGGGATGAAATGGAGCAGTACCAGCAGCTATCGCGGAGACAGTGTAGCATAATTCAATGAAAATACAGCCGTGGGAGACGACAAAGAAATTAAGATAACGGTGGAACAGAACAAATTGGTAATATGATGAAAAGTTGTTGTTGTGTGAAACTTTTGACTCTGCCCTCTAGTGCCATCTATTGGCTGTATCTATGCCATCATAAAGGATGCGTGGAAATGTTTGAAACTGACATATCTATTTGCGTATGTAAACGGAGTATAAATGAGCCTTCAGAATCATGAGTATGCGATGGTAGCCATTATATGAATGTAAGTCAAGAACCAGCCTCTGAACTGAAATTCTGGGGTATTGAACATGGGTTTTTTGTGACATATTAATTAGGCTGTGACAATATGGCACTGGCTAGACATGAGCAACAATGAGAGACAGCTCTAGGTGGGCATAGACACTTAACAATGTCACTTCCTCTTCTAACTCTGATGATGACATGCATTATGTCCAAATGTTAGTTGCTGCACCTCATTCAAAGCTCTTACTGTAATCGTTTGCTCCAGATCTCATGTTTTCAGCTGCAGCTTTAAGTTGGCTTATGCGTTGGCTGAGACTCCTTCACCTCCTGTTCGCTTTCTATTTCTGCCAGTTGGTTTTTGTTCTAGCTGTCTGCGTGGAGCCAAATTTAGACCTGAGATGACAGATGAATGCAATTAACTCTCTTACATCAGCATTTTGAACAAGTATGGTCTCACTTCACAAGACACTGTAAAGCACCACGTACATGAGCCTAAGTTGTTCTTCCGGTTTGATTAGAAAGCGAAATAAGCAAAAAGGAACAGTACAGTTTCACTATTCCACTATTTGCTTAGTTATTTTATTGAGTTGGTTATATATAGTTGGTTTATAGTCTATTGACTGCCTCTCATTTTGTCTCGACAGAAAAAAGATCCAGCTCAGTTTCTCCAGGTTCATGGCCAAGCATATAAGATCCATCTGGATCCTGCTGTGGCGCTGGCTGCAGAGAGCCCCATCAACATGTGAGGAAACACACACACACACACACACACACACACACACACACACACACACACAGCAGATGCTCAGTGCTTGTGGGAGCTTGCTGATCATATTATACCTTGTTTCTCTTGTTTTGTGAAAAGGATGCCGTGGCAAGGAGACGCCAACAATATGATTGACAGGTTTGATGTGAGGGCTCACCTGGACTACATCCCCACCTACACACCTCCACTGCTCAGCACATCGTAAGTGTTGAAATTACTTAAAGTCACATTTAACCTCAAAATCTTTCTGGTATGAATACTTTTGTTAAATTTCTTACCTTATGTTTGTGCAGGCACTGTGGAAACATTTGCGTGTTCTCATGATCATTTTACATTTTGATAGGGATGCACCGAAATGAAAATTTGGGGCCGAAGCCGAATAACATTAAACGCTTGGCCGAATACAGAGTACTGAATACCGAATATCGTTGTTTAGTTTTTTAGTCTTTGCAGATGAACCCCCTCCAGATTAGTGTTGTCACGGTACCAAAATTGGGACCCACTGTACGATACCAATGAAAATATCACGGTTCTGAGTAGTATCAGGATACCACAGTAAAAATGAGGCAGATGTGCCTTTTGTCATTTATAAAAAGATAAATCACTTTTCTATAATACATCAATGATGTTTCAATGGAATAAAATACTTATTGATTTATTTATACTTCAAAAACAGCATCAATGAGTGATTAACATAGGGGGATCAAAATAAAATAAATAAATAAAATAAGAGTCAACCAGCCACCCTCCTCCCCTGACAAGTCCCTTCATAAGTAAAGAACAGTCCCTAAAGTGCGGGGGAACTGCCCATTGGTACGACAGCCCATTGTTCCCACCATATTAAACCCATTGTTCCGAAGTCCGTTCCGAAATCATCATGATGCCCTGTGGTTAAGGTCTGGTTAGGTTTAGGCACAAAAACCACTTGGTTAGGGTCAGGAAAAGATCATGGTGTGGGTTAAAATGAAAAAGAAAGTGACAAACACATAAGCCGTGAGCCTGCTTCGCCTCAAGCCTTTCCTAGCTGACCCAGAGCCAGTCGCGGCGCACTATACGCTCGCTGCGAGCCGTTCAGCACCGCGGACAGTCGGACTAACGGGATGTCGAACTAATGGGCTGTCGAACCAATGACATGGACCCAAGTGCAGTGAGGTTTGTGGGCCGTTACCTGCCACAGTGACAGAAATGTGAACGGCTCGTTTCTCCTCTGACACGCCACATACCTGTGTTTGGCTGGCTTGGCTGTTCAGGTACTACTGGGCAGTCATGACGCCAAGATGAGGATATTATTGGAGCCGACTTCTCCGTCGCCGCCGGTAAGCCTATTATTCGGCCTTGCTTTTAACTTATTCCACTGAATACCGAATGTGTGGGTTTTTTTTGCAATATTCGGCCAAATATATTCGGTTACCGAATATTCGGTGCATCCCTACATTTTGACATTTGAGGCACTTGATTAACGGAAAACACAAGTCATGAATACGAGAAAGTTTCATACCTCAACATAAAATTTGTCAAAGAGAGGGTGCTGTAAAGTATCAAGCAGAGAGGTTTTTGTCTTGTTTTTTATTTAATTGTTTGTTCCTTCAGTTGTTTTCAGTCTGCCACCATCATCAAAATACGTAACAAAATAAACATGTTTATCCAGTACATAGAACTAGGAGTCTGATTGGACTGTCAAGCTCACAGTCAAACTGTCGCAGATGCATCAGAAAATGTGGTTATGAAACAAAGGATCATTTCCCTGGGTCTCTCTGGAGGTGCTGAATGTCTTGTTTTTAAAAATAATTGCTTGGTTTTTCTTGCTTCATGCATACATTAATTAATCAGCACTCATAAGAACGTAGTGCGAACGCTGACAAAATCAACGGGGGGTGCACGCGTGTAGAAACAGCTTTTTGCAACTAGCATTTCTCTCTCAGAGAAAGCTGAAAGATCTATTTACAGCTATGGAAAATCAATCTGAAGCTCCGTCTGTCTGATTTTCTATTTATTGATCTCCTCCCACTCCCTTTCAGTACTGTTGACAGCACCGCTCCCGCACATACAAACACTAACAACGCTGACTAACTCACACACACCCCCTTAACGCAACAAACAGCATCCTATTATAAAATAAGTTTTCATGCCAAGTCAAAAAGACGAATTGTTTAATTGGTGTTTCAACTCTTTTGTCTGTTGTGGGGAAAAATGGAAAGTAAGTGGAAATGAGCCTGAACATGGAATCACTGAATGTCGATCATTGAATATGAATCAGTGAGCCCCAAAAACAAACAAAAACATGTTCAACTTTTAGTCAACTATGGACAAAACTTGATTAATTAAATTTGATGATGTTAATCTGGGAATGAAAAACATATTCAGTGTTACTGATACCCGAAGTGCAACAGATGTCTAATGAAAATTAAACTGTAAATTACTAGTGTTGCGTACAATGCAATCTTTTACATTGTTTGAAAAGGTAAAATGAAATATATCCTGTCATTTTTTTTTATTGTGAAAGTCTTTATTTCCATTCAACATTTCTTGACAGAGCAAATTATTAAAGCTAACAAAGTAGTTGAATGAATTTCCTACCTCCATAAAACATCTTCTAAATCTTTTCTGAATGTTTTAAAGGCCCAGTGTCTAGCATTTAATGGCATCTAGCGGTGAGTTTACAGAACTTAGACATTTCCTATGTGCCAGGCATGTAGGTGAATTACAGTGGCCATCACAGAATTAGGGATGGCCCTGTCTAGAGCCAGTGTTTGGTTTGTATGCTCTGGCAGAGTCCGTTAAGAGGACCCGTCCTGTATGTAGATATAAACCGCTTACTCCAAGGTTATGAAAGCACAATGATTACACACTAATGAAAACATAGTTATGAAAATTGCATACCATTTCTGCCAACAGATGCCTCTAAATCCTCCACACTGGACCTTTATGCTGTTGTTCTATAATACCCACAGTCTTCTTACACTAGTCTTGTATTGGTGCATTACCACTGGTGATCAAGAACACTGGTTGTTTTGGTTGTTGGTGTAAAAATAACTGAGTCACTAAGAAGTTCCAACATGTCATTGATGAGATTATTTCAATTTCTTCTTCTATTCTGCCTCAAAGTCAAACGCTTCAGGCTCCATTAGATGCCAAAAATGCCCAGAAAAAGATAAGACAGACTTAATTTATCCTGAGGGAAACTGCTGTTCAGCTGTGGCAACACAAAGTGGAAAGAATACGTTAAAAGTCCAAGATAACAATAAAAATCAGGTGCAAATCCAAAATAAAAACAGTATATACAACGCTGAAATCAGGTTACCAGTATTGATCTTAAAAATGTAAGCAGGTTAGATATGTATTTACATTATCAGATCTGTAATACGTGTCCTGTGGGGGGAAAAAAAAGTGGTAAAATATAAGACAACCTTATACTCTTCGTCTCATACAGAACACCAGAGCAGGAGATGGAGGAGAGGAAGTGCAACTATGAGCGATACAGAGGCCTGGTGCAGAATGACTTTGCCAACAGTGAGTATCACAAAGTTCATAACATTTGGTTTCATGTTGCAACACTGACACACTGTTAATACATGTGTTCTTAATGTGCCTGTAGTGGTCTGTTAGCCTGCCCTCAGTGGGTATATTTTGCAGTTGTGCTGTGCTCTTAAACTCCCTGCTGTCCTCCTACAGTCTCTGAGGAGCAGTGTTTATACCAGATCTACCTGGATGAGCTCTACGGTGGTCCCCAGAAACCAAATGAGGACGAGAAGAAAAAGTATGTCATTTAAGTGAAAGGGTTGCCTCATCTCCACCGTGCATTTTAATCCATGATCATGTCTGGGGGCTATGTATTTATAAATCCTCTCTCCCACGGTGCAGACTGGCTGAAAAGAAGGCCACCATTGGTTACACCTATGAAGACAGCACTGTGACGGAGCCCGACCCCCAGTCAGACAAAGATGAAGACAATTCGGAGAACAGTGAATCCGAAGAGGATGAGGGCATCCCAGATATTGGTGAGGAAACGGGTTTGGCACTGCTGAGATTTAGACGTCAGGAAAATTGAAACTTCAGAGACAAACCACAAAAACAAGCTGCAGAAACAGGATGCAGAGCAAAAACGTGCACCAAGGTGTAACCGCTACTCTCAGTTTGTCGCTCTTCATTAGTTTGAAAGAAAAACGAGACATATTTAGGTCATATCTGACCACTGAATGTTTTCTTTACTTTACACCTGCTTATCTGCTGTGAGCTGAGGATCCTCTCTGTCTCAGGGTAAATTGTGCTTTGGCTTGTCGCTGTGTTAAAATGCTTTCGTCATGTCTCTGTGTGTATTTACAGATGTGGAGGTTGATGTAGATGAGCTTAACCAGGAGCAGGTGCTTGACATAAACAAAATGGCAACCACATATGGAATGTCTGAAGGGGACTTTGTCAGGTAACATCTCAGTGATTATATCCTCATGTCTCAAAGGTCAAATACAGTTTTGGAAGAATACAAGACCTGTTGGCTCTGTAATGCGTTATAACTGATATTCTCTTGCTTTTTTAAGTTGTCAGTTCACAAAAAGAAAAGAAAATTTAATGCTAATTGGCCTCATATAAAAAGTAATTTTAGATAAACAAATATAATACAATAACCCATAGTGTTACCAACTTTTTATTGATAGTAAAGGGGACCTGTTATACTCAATTTTAGATTAATACTTTTATTTTAGATTTCTACTAGAACATGTTCACATGATTTAATGTTAAAATTTTTTTTTTATTTTCCTCATACTGTCTGTGCTGGAACATCTGTGCTCATGCTTTGTCTGAAATGCTCCGTTTTAGCACCTGTCTCCCGCCTGAAAAAGCCCTTTCAGCTTTGATTGGTCAGCGTTTCCTGGTCTTCCGTACCTCTCTGTCTCTGCATCGTCATTATAGCCAGGGAATTACTGTAACGGAGAATAGCAGCCCTTCTAAACCTAACCGGACATGTTCCAGCAGCAATATGATCTCAAGTCAGGGAGAAATTAACATTATCAACAGCCTAGATTACATGTTTCCCTAAAGTTGGCATGAAGCTAGATGTAGCAGTGTAGCTTGCAGTAACGTGGCTGGCGCAGATGAACATGTGAAGAAATCTGTTACAAACTGTGTTCAGCTTGTCTCAAATTTAGAAAACAAGTTGAAAAGAGAAGCTGCGTTCTATTTACCTCTGATGTAGGAGGCTGTAGCTGTGAATTATGTCACACCCAAGTTGACTGTTTCTGTGTGTACGACTGTATGAGACACAAATAAGACACAAGTGCTACGGTGCAGTGTATTACTGCAGCTTTCACTGCTGTTGATGTGCAGAACAGCCATTTTGGGTTTTTGAGGTCAAGGTTGAGGTTTCCCCGACTTTCCAAGTCAGAATTCCGACGAAAGGAGGCGTAGAGGTTGGGATTTTAGATGGGGAACTTGGAAATTCCAACTTCCTAGTACAAATGAAGAGCACTAAGAGAATTTAGAAAGGTAGGAGGGCTGAGGTTTTTGCCCACAGGTGTTACTGTGTGTATTTCCCTGTTTATTTGAAAATTTGCGAATTTCCGACATTTCAGTTTATATATAACAAAAAGATAAGGGAAAGCATAACTGGTTTCCTTTTAACAAAGCTCTGAAGGGACCAAAACTAACAATTTTTTCTATCCAATTATTGTTGCCATAACCATATTGAGCTCTGTGACAGAGAACTCATTCACCAATCAAAAACATCTCAATGAGTCATACTCTTCCTTGAAAGGGAAATATTTTGTCATTGCAGTGAACATGAATGCTGTAGGCTGTTCAAAAGAAAAACCTTTGAATGCATTTACAGGCTCTGGCAAATGCCACTGAACAACCTCAAGAAGATGAAAAGTGATACCATATGAAATGGCTGAGTATTTTACACTGTGATGAGTGTGTTTTTTATGTATCACTGTTAACATGATGCCTTTCTATCAGGATGTTGAGGAAAGACAAGGAGGAAGTGGAGGCCATCAAACATGCCAAGGCTCTGGAGGCAGAGAAGGCCATGTACTCTGTAAGATAAAATCCACTGAGGAATGTTTGTACGTGTGGTTTGACTGGTGTATGAGACTTTCTGAGTGACGTGTTTGATCATCTCAGGGCCGGCGTTCTCGCAGACAAAGGAGAGAGTTCAGAGAGAAGAGACTAAAAGGTAGACAGATCAGCCCACCAAGGTAAATTTATGTCCCTTTTTTTAGGGTTTATCCTTCATGAACAGTCCACTGTTGATCCATTGTCACCTCAAATTATGTTTAATGTTTGTCGCCATCTTCATGTATTGCAGCTATGCCAGAAGAGACAGCCCAACATATGATCCTTATAAACGGTGAGTTGACTATTTTGTCCTTTTGCATCTTAATTTCCCGATTCATTGAATCTTTATGTATATTTGACTCAATTTTCTGATTTCTCTCTCAGACCAGAGTCAGAGTCGAGCTCTGAGTCACGGTCACGCTCTCGTTCTCCTGGTCCAGAGAAGATCACCTTCATCACCAGCTTCGGAGGCAGCGATGATGAAGCGGCAGCAGCGGCGGCGGCAGCAGCAGCAGCAACACAAACAGCCGCTCCTCACTCTGGACACGTCTCCTCCAGCGTGCAGCACCCTGCAGGTCATAGCAGGGGCTCCCGGTCGGTAACTTTCCATCCTCCTGGCTTTTCATTAGTTATTTTCCTCTACTACAGTCAATTTTTTGTCTGTTGAAATGACCACAACTGTTGAGGCAGAAAGAATACTGACGATGAAATACTGATTTTTGTGGTAGGTGAGGTGGATTTAATCATTTAAAAATGTCTGTTTAACAAATGAACATATTCTGCATGTGCTTAGAGAAAAATGTGTGTGGTTGGACAGAAACATTTAGTGTCTGATTGTGCATGTCAGCAAGTAAACAATATCTTAATATTCTAATAATTACACTTCTATGGATCATGTGACAGTAAGATTTCTTAAAAACAAAACAGCAGTATATTGAAGATAGGCTAGGTGCTGGGCCAGTGTTCTTACTAAAACAGTGTGTCTCTGTTTGTCCAGGAGACGGCGATCTTCCTCCAGTCGCTCCCCTTCCTCCTCCTCCCGCTCCTCATCTCGGTCTTCGTCTCGCTCTTCTTCCCGTTCACGCCGCACCCGACGTGGACGCGGGGGAAGGGACGGGCGGCGATCCTGGACCCGATCACGGTCGAGACGGCGCTCCAGATCTCACTCCCGGGGTAGAGGAGGGAACGGAGGGGCCGGATCCTGGAGGAGACGTGACAGGACACGATCACGTTCACACGACAGAGACAGAGAGAGGGACAGAGACAGGGACCGAGACAGGAGACGATATTCGGCACGCAGACGGACAAGGTAAGACGGTCAGCGTCTCCCACCAGTGCTTTAGTTATTGTTTTACAACAAACATGACACTCAGTGCGTTAACATGCAGCTTAAGAAAATCGAATTATTATTATTACCTATTGCTGCATGTATCCACTTAGTCTGACAGGAGTCGGACTCTGTGTTCTGCGCATGCACCACTTTTTTTTTCACGGGCTTTCACCCAGAAGAAGAAGGAGATGGCGTAGCAGCAGTTCAGTATATGGCAGTGCAGTAACTCCTAGAAAAACAAACAAACAAACACCATGGCGACCGAGAAGCAGAGGACACATTTCTGGACAGCAGGGAAACTACACTCATGCTCCGACAGCTAAAGGAACTAAACATTTTGAAGTTTATGGATGGTAGGAAAACGCTTCCCCTTCGGGTCAACCAGAACTAGTTCAATACGCACTATATCAAAAAGGACACAGACTCAGACATACTTGGTCAGAAATTCAATTTTCTCTTCTGCATGTATACTCAAACAAGACGAGAAGTCCGACTTATTCCGACTGATTAGCCAAGCTATGAGCTTAGCTCGTCCACTGCGTGCATGTAAACATACTGTGTGACAAGAGCTTCATTTCCACTCTCTGTCAGGTCACGTTCCAGCTCACGGCAAGGGGGCAGTTCGAGGCGAGGGGCTCGGAGCAGTGGAGGCCACCGGCGGGGAGACAGCGGCAGCCGCAGTCCCTCTCAGTCCCCCAGCCGCACCAACCACAGTCCCTCCCCTCACAGAGGAGCCCAGCCCTCTTCCAACACCATCTGTGACAAACTAAGAAAGTAAGAAAACTGTAGCAGAGA
The DNA here is from genome assembly GCA_035609425.1 of Epinephelus awoara. Taxonomy (NCBI): domain Eukaryota; kingdom Metazoa; phylum Chordata; class Actinopteri; order Perciformes; family Serranidae; genus Epinephelus; species Epinephelus awoara. The sequence goes on from CM069297.1 coordinate 22,797,107, forward strand.
CCACACCACTTAAACACTGTCAAAGAAGTATCTTGACTGTTTTAATGAAAGTGCTTTGTACGTCTCAAATAAGGCTTTGACTTGTAACTGACCATTTAGCCCACTTTGTAGAAAGAAATAAGAAGAATATCATGTATTGCCATTTAGCCTAAGAATACAGAGATATGATTTTTATTCTGTATCGCCCAGCCCTAATTTTTACAGGCCCATGAATGTAATACTGCACTTTTGGGCTGTTTAATTAAAAACAAATTATCAAAATGTGAACTTTTCATTTTTAAAGTTGAAGTCAAAACTTTGCAATTGAACTTTCACTGCATTTCACTGTCCTAACTTAAAACCTCTCAGAAACGTGAATTTTACATGTGTAGTCACTTCTGAATATGTTGTGATTTTTTTTATTAGTCTTTAAATTTTGAAAAAGTTGTTGCAGGTGTTTGGGACATAGGTTTTTGTAAACAGCCAGCCATGCTATTAAGTGATATTAAGCCATAAGAAAAATGTCTGACTGCATTTTCAGGTTTGTCGAGACATGATGAATAACAATAGTTACTTTGATAGCTCATCCATTTATCACCACAGCTGATTATCTTTTTCTCTTCCTGTCTGCAGGCCTGATACTGCGGGTGGTAAAGAGACGGGAGCTGCCAAAGTCAGTAAGAATTTGATCTAGCTGGTTTCTTGCTAAAGCCTACGCCTCCCTCATCCCTGACAGGCTGACATGGTTGTCCACCAGACTGGGATGTAGAAGCCATTGTTGCCCACAGAAAATAAAATGATGTGATTGATTTTTTTTTTCTTCACACAAAGTGGACATGCACTGCCGTCACAGCCTTTTTATCTATTATCTTGCAGTTGCCATTACAGTATTCTTCACCTTCTCGCGTGTATAGCTGAGAAGAACGTGAACTTGCAAACCCTGAAAAATGACAGACTGAATTAATGCTGCCATGTCTGTATGGAGTGAACATCCCAGCACCCTGTGAAGTCATTATTGTCCTGAGTGTGGTTTTAGTGTGGGATTTGCATGCATGTATACATATACATGTGGGTGAGAGAGTGCAGCATCTTTATATCTGTTTGTAGTCTTGCATACGGTATATCACATACCAATGGCCCTGAGAGTAAGAAAATTACTTCTTTGTCAGTATTGGCCATGTGATCGTTTAATAGTGACAGAAGATGTTTGATTAATCTTTGATGGAAAACAAGATGGGTGTGCGCCGGACAGCTATATCTGGGCTTGTTTGAACAAGCAGCTGAGCATGCTCTAAATATTACAGTGAAATGTTTTATGTCCCACATACAGATTAAAGACTTGAGAGTTAAAGGAATAGTTGCACGTTTTGGGGAAGTACTCTTGTAAGTACGGAAGTACAGTACAAGTCTCATGTCTGTACGCAAAATATGAAGCTACTGGGAGCAGTCGGTTGCTTGTTGTAGCGTCACATTAAGGGGACAGATGTGAGAGTTGTATTGTGTTTCATGTCTTAAGTCCAGTTCAGACCAAAGATTCAGGATGAGTCAAGTTGAAACTTGCAGCCACTAGCAGTGCGCAGGCCTGCAATGTTCGGAAAACCTGCCAGTTTACACCAACAGTTTATGGTCTCCATAACAACAACAACTCTATGTAGTACTATGTACAAACTATATATATATATATATATATATATATATATATATATATATATATAATTTGTAGCTTCTTAAAATATAAATAAGGATTGTGATATTGACATACTTCCTACAAATGCATCTCTAGTACTGGTGAAACAGTGAAAACATAAAACGATCTGAGCTTCACATGGACAGTATTCCTAATAAAATGCCACAATAATGAGTATGTGCGTAAAATGCACACATACAGTGAGCAGCAGCTGCAACTCAGCGCCTGGCACTGACACACCGTGAAGACAGAGACTGACATAAGTGTCAGCGGCTGTGAACGGGCCACTTCACACCACTGCAACTTTCCCCTGCAGTGCTCCAAAGCCGTTTCATCTCGTCGTAGAGCTTTGGTCTGAGATGGGCTTAACTGTCTGCAGGAGAGTGAGCAAGCATATTTCCCCGGATCTCAAACTGTCCCTTTATTTGTTTCTAACCTCCTGAATTGTTTGCTGTCCTGAACCAGCTTCTGCTCTCGCTGCATATTCTGGCAAACAAGAACAAAATTTGAATATCCTCCAACAGTCAGACAGACAAACAGAGTGGAAGTTATAATCTTCTCTGCAGTGTTGTGACCTGCAGTTTTTCTTGCCTGGCCAGGTTTAAACGGCCCAGTGATGGGTGTGTCTGTAACAAAATGCCACTGGCTCTTTCTGAACTTTATGATCTCATCGGACCTGAACTTGCCCATGTTACACTTTACGACCTTCTATCCCTCTCCTGCCATCCTCCTCCCCCTTTTATCTGTCTGACCGTGTTCATCCATGCAGGTATATTTAAGTGTGAAGGTTCATGTGACTCGATCTCCTGTCATGCCTCTAAACTACAGCAGCAGTTTGCCTCTGTCCTCACACACACACACACACACACACACACACACACACACACACAGCCTGTTCAGTAAGATTCAAGTGTGCTTGTTGACTCAACAAACATCACACACAATTAATTTATCTGCAGCCTTTTTATCTCCACCAGCTACTGTACATAAAGATGATAATGCCAAAATTGTATGACAGCACGGTGCCTTTGATCTCTTCATTACGCACACACAAACACACGCACACAAACACTTCTGTCAGGCTGTGAAAGGATGTGCTAACACGATTGTGTCACCTGCAGCCCAAGATGACCCCACAGGAGCGGCTCAAGCTACGAATGCAGAAGGCGCTCAACAAGCAGTGTGAGTACAGCAGAGGAGATTGCTTGTGGTTTGTGTACAAGTGAAGAAACAGCACAAACCTGAATCGTGAACAAGTTCAGATGTAGCTCATGTGCATTAGGTTCAGTATGCAAATTTTAAAGGTTTTTGTTTTCTCCCCCAATTTTCTCTGGTTTTTCCTGTCCTGCAGCCAAGGCGGATAAAAAAGCTGCTCAGGTGAAGATCCAGCAGCAGGAACACAAACGACAGGTGTGTGTGTGTGTGCGTGCGTGTTTTCATGTGTATGTACTTGAGTTTCAAGCAGAAACAGAGGCTCTGTTGTCCTGTATAACCCCTCATTGCTGTTTATTTTACAGGAGCGAGAGGGAGAGCTGCGAGCCATGGCACGCAAGATACGCATGAAGTAAGAACTATGCGTGTGTGTGTGTAAGTGGACTGTTTGGTATTTGTGTGTTGCAACTGTCTGACCAGAGGCTCTGCGTTTAGGGAGCGTGAGAGACGTGAGAAAGAGAGGGATGAATGGGAGAGACAGTACGGGCGACAGAGCCACTCGCCTTCTCCTTCCAAATATGGTAAGACTGTAGGTTTGTGATCACAAATAGCCATATGGATCTAATCTAATAATAATTTGTTCATTGTGTGTGCGCAGTCTTGCATCTCAAAGGAAAGTAACCAAAGTATTTAATCAGCTAAGCGACCGTCTGATTTGCTGGCATCAGTTTCTGCTCTGACAGTTTTATAGCCAGTAAGATGTTGTGCCATGCTATTGTTTTGATGATGTCTCTGTGTCCTCTGTCCCTCCAGGCCGAGAGCACAACTCACACAGAAGGTATGTGAGAAGCCACAAGAATCTGAACAGCACCGATGAAGCAGAATTGAATTATGGGAGTCCTCCGCATTAATGCATAAACACTATCTCAGAGGTCCTTCACAGCAGCAGCCTTTATATACAGCACTTCAGCCACTTTGCTTTTTCTTCACTCAACTACCAAACCAGTGTTTCAGGCTCCAGTCTGCCAGACAATATTAGTAAGCATATAAATTAAATTGTAGCTTAATGGTGCAGTCAGCGATTCTAATCCAATACACTCTTTTTGTCATCCTCATGGTCCGCTAGTTGTCCATTCTGTGAGTGCGCTGAAAAAGAAATTAGGTGTTCATACATGGCCCCTGGCTCTATAAATGGAGAACAAGCAAAGTGGCTCGGACAGGAGGGCTGTGTTTGTTTGGGTGTTGAGCACAAAAATCAACAATCTTTCTCCAGAATCACTGATTACACCTTTAAATCAAAGTTAGGTTTAAGTCATGATTTAAAAATCTTAGCACAGCTGCAGTTGGTCATCACGTGTGTCACTGCCTGAGAACTGTGGTCAAACTGTTAAACTAGACAGCTCTGTAAATCAGTCAAATATGAATCGAGATTTTGTGACTGCATTGCCTTTTTCTCGCCTCAAATGAGAAAGCTGGTCAGGCCAGTGGGCGATGCAGTCAGTTGTTTCCAACATGACAGCAGTGTCACAGACTTTCTCACTTAACAGCTAAACAGGAAGTTAAAATATGTATCTGAAAAGTTGATCCATATTTGCTCAGCGCTGCCTGTGTTTGACAGTTTGACCACAGTTCACGAGTAGTGACTGACATGATTGACACCTGCTTTAGAGACCATCATCTCTGGTTGTTTCCAGTGCGCCGCTGTTAAGTCTAGCGAATGCAGTAGGAAGAGGAGGAGGGACATGATATTTTTCACATCTTTTTAATGCACTTTTTATCAGATCATAGTGACATTTTCAGCAAATATGACAGCAAGTTATTGTCCTACATGTTACCAGCTACAGCTTTATCCAGTAGATCTGTGCTAATATTACTTTAGGGTCTTTAATAGACAAGAGTAACACTTGACTAAATCTAAGTTATGTGCTATTTAATGGTGCTGCTAAAGGCTGTTCACATCAGTAATGCGTGTCTTTATATTTGGCCATGATCACACAAAATGCTTCTTTGTGAACTTTGACTTTATAACAAAAATTAAGAGATCAGGCCTTACAGACAAGAGACGTGCTCTCTTTCTTTATGATGCTGTCAGACTCTTCTGCTGTCACCATCATACTGATTCTGTTTTTTATTTCTCCCAGGAGGTCGAGGTCTCGGTCACGGAGTCCATACTACCGATACTGAGTTCGGGAAAACATCCCCCAGTTGTCATCGGCACACACACTGTCCAACAAACAGCCTATCACATGGAAATATGAAGAGAGGAACTGTGACACAGATCTGTACCTGAGCATTGTGTTCTCTGGTGTGTGTCTGCAGAATAACATGTTTTGACTGTGGTACCTTTTAGTTTCACTAATCACGCAGCCGACTGGCTGAGCCAAGCTGAGTTTGATCTGCCTCCTTTTTTCATTTTTGTTTCATCTTGTAAAGCGACTGCAGGTTTATTAAATGAGTTTCTTCCTCTGCATGCTCCTTTTTTTTTCTTTTTCTGCCTGAACACTTCCTCTCAACTCCTCTGGAGACGTTTGTATTTCAAAGTACATGATACTATAAGCAATATCTCACCTATTACCTCGCGTCATCTTCATGTCAGCCTTTTACTTTTCTCTAACAAGGAACGCTCACACTAAAAGACCATTTTAATCTTTCATGAGCTGATGTACAGGATATTTATACGCATCCATTGGAAACTTCTTTGTTAAAGAAAATTTATTCAATCATTGCTCTTTTATACTCTGTCCTCTTCCAACCGGTTAACAGCAGTAAATAACTTTTTGTTCTCAGTAATGTGGAATGTTAAATACAGAACAAGAAATAAACTGACTTTGAAATTATTGTTCATTTTCTTTTTCTTGTTGCTTTTACACAAGTGTCTTCAGATCCTCAAAATGTCTTAATTTCTTAAATCCAGTTTCATAAATATTGGGCGTCAAAAGTCACCAGTCTTGAGGTTGAATTTGTGAGCTCTTACTTGCTGCGTTGGGAAAAAAATTGCGCCTGCACACTTGCTCCATGCAACATTTTGATCCTACTTGGATCTTCCTCATTTTGACCTGATGAAGCTTTGCACCTGTGTGGCGTGCGTATATTGTTCTCCCTCAACTTCATTACTGCAATCATTGAATTTCATTTATCCGTCTTTTAGTTTATGCCAAAATGAGTCAAGCTCTTCTACGAGGAAGTACAAATATCAGATGTTACAAATCTTTAAACCCACCACTGAACTTTAAACTGTCTTTATACTTAATCTTGAACTTAAATGTTGGCAAAATGTAGATTAATTCACTGACTAATAACCATATTTCTACAAAAAAAAGCCTACCTTCTAACAGAGCCACATAAATGCTGCTTATCTTTACACTTATCTGCAGTGATTCATTTTTAATTTATCCAATAAATAGGCTTAAATTTGGTCAAAAATTAGCTTGAAAATGTCTTAAAACAGCATTAAATTCAAGTGTCTTATACCTTTTGTCACCCTGTTACAGGTTGTGCCCAAGGAGGGAGATTGCAGTGAAGTTATTTTGATTTAACATTTGGCTTTCATGCCTTAAACACATCATTTATTCACACTAAAGCTTCTCTGTTTTTTAAAAGCGGGTCTTTGTATGAGTTTACCCCTCAGCAGAATGCCATTAAAAAGGCAGTAAAATGAAAAGCATGCGCAGAGCACAGTGCTGGAAACACTTTAAAAATTAAAACCTGGTTGTCTTTGTCAAGGATTTCATTTCTCATACTTCCTTGGATATTTGATCACATGTTAACCACAAAAATGTTACATTTATTGGTATGTACTGACTGGAATCTTCACACAGGGTGTATTTGTAACAGTAGGTGGCGACAAATCCCAGTGTAGTAGTGAGAGATGCTTCACTGCAGCTTCTTGTCACTGTCACTCTGTAACTTTTGAGGCATTTTCCTGAGAATTTGCCGTGTTTTTATTTTCTGTACATCATCACAGCTGGTAAGTAAGAAAAGGAGAAATGAATCCTCCTCTGGTTGGAGTTGTATTTTGGAGACACCTGTGGGAAACCAACGAGGTAGTTCCTCTGAAGTGCTGCGGAGAAACTAAATGAGGATTCCCATTATCGGATGTGAAAACATTGATTGAAACTGACAGTAAATGCTAAATAGAGGAGAAACTGTAAAAGAGAAAAAGCTTTAAAGTGATAGAGTGTGTTGTGTTACCCGAGGAGGGCGGGGTCAGGGTCGTAGGAGCGAGGCGGGCGGTGCCTACTGTCGCCCATGCCCCCTTTTGCCCTCCGCTCGCTGCGGGGGAAGAAGCGTGAACTTGAACGCAGCCTTCACTGCACGGTACGAGTCCAGGCAGAGGCCAGCCAGTCTTATCACTCCGTCCCCGCAGCTCGGGTTTCGGTCAACTTCTCGGTGAACAAGCAGCTGGACGGAATTTAGTTTGTTTTGCCAGGGTTTGTTGTTTGGGACCCGGAGACGGTGCCAAACGCGGAACGCTCGACGCGATGTCCAGGCGCAAACTTGGAAGCAGACCGCAGCACCTGAGTGCAATTCAAGGTAAGCCCGGGGGGGAGCTGCGATGTGTGGGCAAACTGTTTGGACGCGGCTGTGATGCTTTTAGGTGAAAGTAGAATAAAAATCCAGGTCACAGTTTTGTTTCTGTGTCAGTTTGCGCGCATGGTTTGGATGCGCGCTGGCACCGCAAATGATGGATGTTATTCACACGCATGTGAAAATAGTATCTTTCAAGTATCTTTGTTTACACGCTGACCTCAATTATGCCAGTGTGGATGTTTTATAATCCGTTTCAGGTCAATATTTAAAGAAGAGCTGATATTTTTCTTGTCATGTTTGTCCTGATGTGTGCTGTTCGTGCTCATAGAGGAAGGACCGGTTTGTTGGCACGCTGTGTTCAGAGGCTACAGGTCCGAACACGATGATTAATATATCCAGGTTAGACCATGATCAAATTTCTCGCTCTGAAGTCTCAAGCTTGACTTGGACAGTTTCTCTCCACTGCTTCTGACACCGCATGTGTAAAGCCGAGACTCTCAGGCTCCATGCTGGTTAGGTTTCTTAATTTGGACAATTAAATAATGATCTCAATTAAAAAAAAAAAAGATAATAAATCCCATTCATACTCTTTATTTGATCCCATTCATACTGATCAAACATGAGGACAACAGAGCGGCTCACAAAGAGACATGGGATGTTTTAAGAGAGAAACTTGAACACCATTTGTTTTTTACAGTTCTCTACTGGAGACCAGTGGTGCGTGTCTGGTGTGACCACAGGCCCTGACTCAACTCTGTCTCTCTCTCTATCTGTGTGTGTGTGTGTGTGTGTGTGTGTGTGTGTGTGTGTGTGTGTGTGTGTGTGTGTGTGTGTGTGTGACCGCGCCTTGCAAGTCTGCACAAACAGCGCAGCCCTGAAACAGGAAAGGTGACATTTTTGAGTAACAACTGGCGAGATCCGACTTCAGACTGTACTGTCTGTACCTGTCCTGTATGTTAGCCGGCCTAGCCAGGGCAGGTGGATCCAGTCGAGACATCAAGGTGTGCCCATAACCGCATTGAGCAATAGTGACTACTGACCCCCCTCCTCCTCCTCCTCCTCCTCTTCCTACCTGGCCTGAGCCTTTCTAAAGAAAAGTTTACTCAGACTTAGAGAAGGGTTGGTTCAAGTTGTGTCCACTGCTGTAACAGCACTCCTGTGCTTCCACCTGTCTGCAGCCTGCATGCAATTCAAAGTGCTCATGTTGAATCAGATGAGCTGTCCTGGTTTTGAGCACATACACACACACACACACACACACACATAAACAGAGGCTGCTCTTATCTCAAACACCTTCAGTCATTTTTTTTTTTTTATTGCAATCCACTTCCTGTTAAGAAACTCCCGCTGCCTGCCACTGGTGGGGCAAGTTGTATTTATGTGCACAAGGTGAAAGTTTTTGTCACAATGTTGTTTTTAAATCTATAACTTCACCTGTCAGGCGCACACATTGGTTGCCACAGTAATATAAAGTTCTTATGTCCTCGCTGAGATGGACAGTTGGGCTCCTGTCTCCGTGCAGCAGCCTCAGCCAGAGAGCGGATCTGTTTTGGGTTGGTTAAAGGAAGTGGTCAGTATTGACTGAGCAGATTGGCCTCGTTCCTTCAGAGCTTACAACTGAAACTAGCACTTTCAATCACCACGCCTGTTTTGTTATTCCACTGAGGTCTAACAACACTTTTGCCACTTTGCGTTGTTCATTTGTAAAAGCACTCGGCCAAATCTCCTGAGTCCAACTGATCTGGGACTCTTCTCTGAGGGAGTGTGGCTCAGCGCATTTTGGCGTTTTCTGTATTTTTTGGGAGAGAAAGTTTAATTTTATAGGATGCTCAGGTTTATGGTTGATTTATCTCGCTATTGTGGAAGTGGTGTCAAGTGTTTTCTCTTTGTGGCTGCAAGTAAAAATGCTTTAGAGAAACTACTCCAACTAGGGACCGTTGCCGGTTATGTGCTCCATGCAAAAGATTTACACCCATCGATTATAGAAAGAAAAGGCTGAAAATTACTGGATAAAATGGAATTGTCTCAATGATAGAGATCTTCCGATACCATTTTTACCTTTCAGATATTTAATCCGGTAGCTAAACTTGGTTATCAGCCAATACTGAGTACTGATACCATTGCGTTAAAGAAAAATAGCTGCACACCACTAACCCAGAAACTAAAGCCTTGCATAAAGTACCTTGCATTTTTACTGGTGGGGCTTCCCAGTGTAAAATACTGCTGACATCTTGCTGTGTAGGCTACTGTTTGAAAGCTGCGCAGAAGAATTTATCTCTGGGGAAACTGCTGTTTTATCCAGGTGAAGCTGTTTTTAATAGTATTATTAAATTATGTGGTATCAGATCGGTAAACTTAGCTTACTCGCCAATACCCGTTGCATCATTTTAGACATCATCAGAGGCATTTCAAATACTGATATGGGTATCATAACAACTCTAATCAAGGAATCTACTGATTTTTTCCCCCCAATTGATCACTTGGTCTGTAAAATGTCTGAAAAGTGTGAAAAATGACCGTCGAGTCCAAGGGGATGTCTTCAAATGTCTTGTTTTATCTGACCAACAGTCCAGAACCCAAAGATTTTAACTTGAATGTCATAGGAGAAGAAGGAGACCAGATAATGTTCACAGTTGGGAGGCTGGAACCTGCAACATTTATCTTTAAAAATGAAGCTTTATTAGATATATTCTTCTTTATTTCTGTTTTCAACACTGCGTTTAAGTCCCTGTGCAGTGACCTTGTATGTCTGTCTTTGTGAGACGTGTCATTTTCTCTGTTAGGTATTTAAAGTAAGTAAAAAGAGTTTAATCTCTGTAAGTAATTGAACTTTCTCTCTTCCCTCTCCCTCCTGTCATGTTCCTCAGATGTCACTGACATACCGGATGGCACCACTTCATCAGACAATCAGCCTCCTCCTCCTCTTCCTCCTCCACCGGCCCAAGCTCCAGACGAGGGTCGTGACCTCCTGACCTGCGGCCAGTGCAGCAGGGCCTTCCCCCTCGCTCACATCCTGGCGTTCATCCAGCACAAACAGGGTGGCTGCCGCTCGCGAAACCAAGCCTCAAACGCCAACGCCACGCCCCCCTCACCTGCCAACCGGGCACAGTGTCGCGTCGCCAACGCCGAGCTGGGGCCGGGCTTCATCGAGCTGAGGAGAGGGGGCAGAGCCTGCAGGGAGGAGCGCGTTAAAGCAGGTGAGTGCTTTGCAGAAGCAGAAAAAGAAGGCAGGTTGCTAATTAGTGACTCTGTTTTTTGTTTTGTTTAGAAAAAAAAAGATTCAACCGCCCTCCTCTTCATTTAACAACCCCCCCCCGCATCCCCCCTCCCTCCCTCCCGAGTCCAGCTCATTAGCTAGCCGTTGCCATTAGCAAACCTGCGTGAGTTAGTGACGCACAGGCTAATTGCGTGGAAAGGATAGGCGTCAGGAGCGTTCAGAGGGCAGCGAGGGTCCCCGAGGGCTCCACGCTGAGCACCTGAGCTCCTTCCCATCTCCCTGACTGTCAGTCTCTGAGGTGGAATGGCCAGGTAAACATGTTTCTCCCTCTCTGTCCTGTACTCCGCCACGGACAACAGACACTGAACCACATCCTCTTAACACCAGCACAGGAGCATGTTTCAGCATTTTAATGCCGCCCTGCTTCACGTGGGAAGGGGTGAGATGGTTGTTCACCACATTCTGAAATGGTCAGAGCAGTGGATGAGAGGCTGTTTGTGCAGCCCTCCTCGCTGACATGACACTGTAATGGAGGACGTTGCATCATGTGCAGCTCCTCTGCCATCTCCCACTGTTCTGCCCCGGGCCGAGCCACCTGAGCTCCTGGGAATCTCCTCCTTCCTCCTCCTTTTTTCTTCATCTTATGCATCTTGTACTCCCTCTTCTTCCCCCTTGTTGTCAAAAACATCCCTCTCTTCTCGCCCTGTGTATCGCACATTAGCAGTGATTTTTCCAAAGGTCTTTTTCCTTCACGCCTTCTCTGCTGCTGTCTTCTGTCAGAGAAGAAGAGTGCGGACACCGTGATGGTCATGCCAAATATGATATGTCACGCTGGAAGTCGATCAGGAATTCATGAATTCTCATTAAAATCCTTTTTGAAAATTTCACGTCCAGTGGCCACCAATGTGTTTGAGATGGAGGAGAGTTATTGTGTTTCTCCCGCAAAGGTCAGATATCTTTGAAGGTCACGCCGTATCTCCGAATTGGAAAAAAAAACCGAGTATGCAGGATGTTGTAAATGATTGCAGATGGACAGAGCATCTTGCTGCACACTCATAGTAGGTATCAGTGCCCCTTTGCACATTTTGAAACCCTCTCTGTCATGTGCACACACACGTTAGCAGTTCCTTCCTTTGTGTAACGCTCGGGGGACTGGTGCACGCACCATTTCCGTCTGTCCACAGCCTCTTTTTGTTTTTCTATTTCAGTCTGCTTCTCATCTCTCGCTCTGTCTCTCACTTACAGTCGGAAAACACAAGAGTTTGGTAATTTAGTGCCCGCAGGATTATACAACGAACCCACCACATGCATGGGGCAGGGGGGAAAGAGCACGACAGCCTGTGAATAATGAAGAAGTGGATAAGTTTGGATTAAAGTTTTATCAGGGAATGTAGGTTGCATTTTGTTTGGAGTAGGTAATTGCGATTTTTCTCAGCTTTTAGTCTCCGATTTTATAGTTTGGGACATGAGGTTGGCGTGTTGAGTTAGCAAAGGGACAGTTTTAATTGGAGCAGCCTTGTTAGTAATAGGAAGTCTTGTTGTTTGACGGGAGGGAAACTGAGCATCTGAAGCTTCTGAGATGACTGAAAGTGAAAGAGCAGTTATCCCACAACTGAAAGGTCCTCCGTCTATTTTCTGTATTCAAGAGAGAAGCGGCGAGGACGGAGGAGAAAAGGGAGTCGGATGGATTACTGAAGAGACGCGTGCATCTGTCTCATTCCTTTTTATTTATTCTCCTTGTTTGTTTTTTTTCCTCATCTCCAACTCCCCCCCCCCCCCCCACACACACACACCATTTCTTCCCCCCATCTTCAACACACTTTCGCTTTGCCCTCTTTCAATCCCCCCCTTCCTCCTCCTCCTCCTCCTCTCTTTTCTCCTCCCTCTGCCTCCCAAGGGAAAAGAGATTCTGCCTGCTGCTCGTTAGTGCTCCCAGCCAATCTGCATTTTTAATTAGTAGTTATTGCTTCTGCTTAATATTCAAGTGCTACCCCGGGCCAAATGGGAATCCTTACAAAAAAAAAAAAAAAGCAAGGAGTGAGAGGGGAGAGAGGGAAGGAAAGAGAAACCGGCTGGGTATTGTGTTTCACTCCAGGACCCCGAGACAAAAGCCCCCCCTCCCCTCAGGGAAAGATTTGGAGGGTTTGTTGGGGGGGGCGGAGGGGTGAGGAGAGCCGGGGTTGGAGGATGGGTCTCAAGTACAATCCAAAGGGGTGACATATTTTCGTGGTGTCTCTTGGCCCCCCGTACTACATTATAATCTTTTTATCTCATTTTCTTTTTATCTCCTGAGCCCTGACCTACCTATCGCTCTCTCTCTTTTTTTCCGCTCTCACTCTTCACCCTATTTTTAAAAGAAGTATCTCAACTTCTCCTGGGTTTCTCCTCAGGCTAGGTTAAAGGACATGAACACCACAGCTCCTCTCGTCTCCAGACAGAGGGAGGGCGGGAGACGGGGGGGAGAAAGAGAAAGAAACAGTTGCTCTCTTTTTCATCTTCACTCTCCTCCCCCCTCCAGTAAAATACAGAAGGATTTGACTTGAGGAAACATGAAAGAGGCTTATACCAGAGTCCGCTTTGAACCTCTCCAAAAAAGAAAAAAAAAAGAACTGTTTTCCCCCTCAATTTGGGGATCTTCTCTCCAATTTTGATTTATGCAGAAAGGCCTCATTTGTCAAGCAGGCTGAGTCAGTGCCTGATTTGCATAAAGCGTTCATTTTCTACGTTCTGCTAATTAGCAATTTGCAGCTTAATTGGAGAGTGGCTCTCGGTTAGGAGACAAAGCTATCCACATATAAAAATATCTCCAGATGTACGTACTTTGCGACACGACTGCATCTCCGTCGGCCTCTCGGCTTCAGGAGCCCCATTTCTTGCTACTCTGATTTGAGTCGTACTTTTCCACACTTTTATCTTACCTTATTTTGGTATCACTTCTTCATCACCTGCCCCTACTCTTCATCTTCCATTCATTCAAGCCTGTATCAATCTGTCTGTGCTACTCCTCTGGTAAAGTCTTGTCTTTTATCATGCCGATATTCATGTTCCTCTTCAGTTTTTATAACTTTTAAGTGCCTTCTAAAGGCCTTGTATGTAGGATATAGCTGCATGCATTGGCAGAGGTGGAATGTAATATTCACAACTTTGTTTTCAGTAGTTTAAAATCGCCTGAAAATGATAATTGTTGTGTTTTCGTCAACTCAGAATGAGCCATTTATATCCACATACGGAGCAGGTCCTCTCCCACAGAGTCCGCCATGTTCTACAGTAGCCTAGAACAGACAAATCAAACACTGGCTCTAGATAGGGACATTCACGTTTTCACATCAGCCACTGTAGTTCTCCTACACACCTGCAGCCTCACGGCTAGATGCCACTAAATAGTACGCGCTGGACCTTCAAGTCATTGTGTTGATCTGATTTAACTCTCACCTCTCTCACTGCTTCGTTCTCGGCTGTAGCAGGCAGCCGATGTCAGCAAAAAAGCCCCAAAAAGACACCTCACACTACCTGCTCAGCAGCAAACAGCAGACTGACACAGTTTTAGCAGCTAAAGAGCTACACACTTCCCTCAGGTGTAGAGACCAAAAACAGAGCTGAAAATTAGACCAACATTCATGAGGTGGACACAAACTGAACTCCAGATATCAATGTTGCTTCATAAGTGCTGGATGTGTGAAAAGGCAACAGCTTGCTAACAAGTTTGCCATATCAACTTTAAAAATCTGTCAGGTGTTGTGTTAAGAGCTGTTTCGCCTACACCAAAGTCGCCAAAATATCTTTCTTTAATCACTATGAATTAACCTCATTGGTTCACTCCGGGTGAAAGTCAAAATGTTTTTAAAAGAGCGAGTCATCTTTTTCTGTTAAACATTAATCAAAAGTGCTAACTCAGTTTTGTTCATATTTGTTTTCCAGTGTCGGAGGAGCCCTCCTACTTCACTTGCCAGCAGTGTGAAGGTGTGTTTCCATCTGCATGGGTGCTCTTACAGCATGCTCAGCACACACACTCCTTCAGCATCTACCAAGAAGATGAAGAGGAGGAAGGCACAGGCGTGAGAGGAGGAGGAGGAGGAGGAGGAGGAGGAAGAGGAGGACACAAGCCTGCTGCAGCCACTCTGGACCCTCGCCACCTGAGCCAAGCTCTTGCCTCTGCGTTTCAGCCCTCTGCCCTGCGCCTCAGCCGCTCCCGTCTGACACACACCACCTCCACCTCCTCCTCCTCCTCCAGCAACATTCAGGCTCTGAACTTTTCAGTGCGGCTCAGGGAGCTCGCTGAGGGGAATAACAACACCACCGGCAGCTCCCACGGAGGCCTGGTGCTGTCTCCGTCCTCCTCTCCACCAGCAGCTTCGCCCTTTCCTCAGACCAGCACCCTCCAGGCTGACTTCCACTGTGAGCTGTGTGACCAGAGCTTCCAGTCCCTGCGTGCCCTGTCTGCCCACCGCCGGACTCACTCCTGTGAGCGGCCTTATCACTGTGGAGTGTGCGGGCAGGCCTTCGCCCAGAGTGGCCAGCTGGCCCGACACATAAGGAGCCATCATAGGGAGGCAGGAGGTGGAGGAGGTGGATATGAGTCTGTAGAGATGGTCGTGATGGAGGAGGATGTAGGGAGGCAGGGGATGAGAGGGAGGTTTCAAATGCAGCCAGCTGGAATCATGGGAAAGGGAATGGTTGGTGCAGAAGTGAGAGCCCAGGGCCCCTCCGAGCTAGACCTGACCCTGCCCAAACACCCGTCCATAGCTTCAGGCCTGATGATGCTGACCTCGCAGGTTAGACCGCCAGACAGGGAGCTGCTGAGGCTGTACCAGCGCCAGAGAGAAGGGGGAGAGGGAGGAGAGGAGGAGGCAGAGGGGCAGGGGGAGCCTCGGCACACCTCTCCCTGCGCCAGCCCCTCTGAAGGCTCACTGGAGAGCGGAGAGACAGGAGGCAGCGGGGAAAGTGGTATCGCCAGTGGCAACTGCACGCCGAAACGACCAGAGATGGGTGACAGAGTGCGAGGAGTTGGAGAGTGGGAGAACGAACGAGGAGAGATCATAGAGAGGGAGACTGAGTGGAGCTCAGCCAAAGTCAGCGAAGTTGTGCAGGAGTGGCAGAGGGAGAATGAGCGGAGGAGTGTGGGAGGTGTCAGCAGCGGAGGAAACAACAACATCACTACTGCCAGTTCAGCTGGTAAGAAGAAGAAAGATGAAGCCTGCGAGTACTGTGGTAAACAGTTCAGAAACAGCAGCAACCTGACCGTGCACCGCCGCAGCCACACAGGTGAACGACCCTACCGCTGCGGCCTCTGTAACTACGCCTGCGCCCAGAGCTCAAAATTAACACGTCACATGAAGACCCACGGCGCACAGGGTGCCAAGGCTTCCTTTTTGTGCCAGCTGTGCTCGGTACCCTTCACCGTCTACGCCACACTGGAAAAACACCTGAAGAAAGTTCACTGCCTGAGCCACGCCAGCGTGGGAGCGTATGCCCAGGCCAGCGCTGCAGACACATTGGCTGCCATAAAAGCTGAAGAAGAAGCAGTGGTGGTGAAGATGGAGGAGGATGATGCCAGTTTGGATCAGATAGAGATGGAGAGCAAAATGCCGAGAGATGTGGTGAAAAGCATGGAGGTGGGGGTGGAGGTGGAGGAGGGGCAAAGCCAAGCGCAGTGTGGGGAGAACAGAGCGAGTCCAGCCACAGTGGCTGATCTCCCACCTGAGAGCAGCACAGAAGTGAGCTTGGCTTTGACTTCTGCGCCATGAGAGCTGTTCTCATTCACTAATCGACAATAAGACAGCACTGTATAGGAATTAACTCACCCATTCAGATAAAAAGAACCAGGCCCCATCATTGAACATTAAACTGGAATCTAGTTGAAAGCAGAAGCTGCAGCAGCACGTCCTCTCTGCCAGCAGCGAAGGCACACAGCAGCCACGCTGTTCATGATTGTATGCAAAGCTGCTGGTTGAAACTAAGTGCCTACAGTTTTTTAGACCACAGAGCAAAACAAGGCCATGACATTCAGCAGGGAGATTACCAGAGCTCTTGAACAGGAAGTGAACCGCCACAGTCCACACAGACACAGGAAACTGATCACCATGTTGCAGTGCAGGATGCAAAAGACGAGTGATTTATCTCTCTAGCGACCCACCGGACAGGTGGAGACAGATATTAACTGTCAGATAATATGGAGAAGGGATTATATTGAATTTAAAAAAAAAACTAGCAATAGAATGATGTTAATATATTTTCAGCAGACGGAGAGAGGTCATATTGTGTTTCCTGGCTGTTGCTGGTTTTCTTTGAGAAGACCATTTAAAGACTAAAGATGTTTGAACAGACACGAGGATGATATGAATCCAAACACTGTCTGCCTGCAGTTTCTCAGACTCTTCTTTTAAAAGGCGCTTGGTTGTCACAACACTTGTCACTTAACGCAATGTTTACAGGGCTCACGGAGCCTGGCAAGGTTGTGCTCCTGACTTTGTGACAGTATGTATGGATGATTTTCTGTTTTCTAATTTTTATAAATGTGAATAAGGAGACTTTAAAGTCTCATCTACTGATGTGTTTTTGTTTTTTTTCCATGATGCGTTTCTATGCATAAAAAAAATGCAATTTTACCTACATGTGAAACGGGTGTGTTTTATTTTTCTCTACTTGTACCTGTTGTTGTGATGGTTATTTCTCTCTTTCATTGTTTACATTTGTAAAGTGCCGGACTGGTTGAAGCTCGTGCATGTTTTGCAGCCATGTGAAACTGTTCTCTTTTTTTAATTGCCTGTGTTTGAGTTATTCCTAATTTATGGATGCTGCATGTTGGTGATTGTGTAACTGCTGAACTACAGGGTTGAGAGGTGCAGGAGTAGCTAGTCGATTGGTGGAGTTTTTGTGTGAAGCACTTGGTTGAGTTTGTGTGAATGTGTTTGTTTGTGTGTACAGATTGGAGAAAGAACTCCTCAGGTGACACTTCTACTTGAACCCTCTGTCCTGTGATCTTGTGTGCAGAGCGTGACTCAGCAGGTTATAATCGCCGTGTCGTGCTTCTCACAGGTGTGCGGCCGGCAAGGATTTAAACCTACAATGTGTAATTTTCTGCCTCGAGGGGTCTTTCAGTCAAAACAATAACAAAAAATGGAGCAATGCTGTTTCTCCCGGTTAGGATTCCTTCAGTGTTTATTGTTCAGGAGGTTTTTACCAGTAACCGAATTATCTGCAGACATCTCCTCCTCGCTAAAACAAACAGGCCCAGTGATTTAATCTGGTAGAAACACTGAACGAAGCAGTTTCATGTTAAAAATCACTTTCTCCAATGCTGTTCGGCACGCTTGTTCAGCTTAACTTAAAATCCAGATCCCGTGACTTAAGATCCTTCATCTGGTAAAGACATATAGTTAAATATGCCACAGACCTAAAAGGGTATCATAGAAATGTGGCTTGAAACTGGGTTAAAAAGTAAATTTATGAAAGAGTCTTGTAGACAACCACAACCTTGACAAAGGGGATATGACGCCACTGAAAGGCGATGGCGGCCAAATGACACGTTTACGAATTTAATGCGAAAAAATTACGTAATATATCTTTAAGAAACACAAGAGGGAATCTGCTTATTCAACAAAAATACAGGACAAAGTTGTCAAGTAGAGTGCTGCCAACGTTTTTGTGACTTCTGTGATGACTTTGTGTGACCACATCTGATTTCTGCTTGCATTCACGTCAGGGAAAACAAGTTCACGTGTGTTGTGTCATGAATGATGGTGAATGAATGCAGTGTAACCGTTCAGGGATAATAATTTGTACATAGATTGACATTCTTGCTGTTGCTTTACTTGTTATTGTTCTAATTATTAATGTTGACTGCCTCCACTTTTCCTAGCATCGTCTCCTTTCTGCTGAACACTGGCTATTGTGAAGCTCCGCCGTCTTTGTAAACTCAACACCATTTTGTAATTCACCTTCTCGTGAGGAGCCTCAATAAAGAATTGAGGTGGAATATTTTGTATTGTGGAGTCTCTTTTTCTACTTGTGGTTGTTGGAATATGTCCCCCCCACCCCCATCCTCCTCCTTCCCTCCTCCTCCTCGTCCTCCTCCTCTTCTTTTGGTACCCAGAACAAAGCTTTTGAAACTATTTTTAAGTGTCTTTTCTTACCAGGATGTTGTCTTAGTCAGAGTGGGTCGTTCCTCTGAGGACCACAGTCAGCGCTGAGTTATTAATTTTTAATGTGAATGTTTGGATTAGGGACCCTCACTCCTTGTTTACATCCCTGTGATGTTACTGGCTTTGTCTAGAAACTCTGTAATATAATTCCAGCGGGGTGTGTATGCAAGTGTTTGTGTGCTGTACTGTGTGTGTGTGTGTGTGTGTGTGTGTGTGTGTGTGTGTGTGTGTGTGTGTGTGTGTGTGTGTGTGTGTGTGTGTGTGTGTGTGGATATATTTGGTGTCACTCATCCTGCTGGTTGTGAGATGGGTGCAGCGAGCTGTGATGGGACACGGGCGACGAGGGTTTCTCAGGATGCCAAATTGAGGAGGGGCAGTTTGGTTATTGTTTGTGGGCATGTTAGGAGGCAGAGCAGGGTGGGTGGGGAGTGTCAAGGGGTTGGGATAATTGCTGACTCCATTTTAAGGGCATAAAAACCACTGCACCAGCATCTCTGGCCCTAACCCCACCCCCCCTCTAATGAAAATGAAGTTCTATGATCCCTCTAGCTCATTAACAGCAGGTCTTTTAATGAGCTTTCAACAGGGTGGGGGCTGGGAAGATGAAGAGGAGGAGTGGGGTGGGATGGTGGTGGGTGTGGAGGGGGGGGTT
Organism: Epinephelus awoara; assembly: GCA_035609425.1. Classification (NCBI taxonomy): domain Eukaryota; kingdom Metazoa; phylum Chordata; class Actinopteri; order Perciformes; family Serranidae; genus Epinephelus; species Epinephelus awoara. The sequence continues at coordinate 22,816,465 of CM069297.1, forward strand.
ATTGCACCAGATGCACACACGCCCACTCCTACCAATTACCATTGTGTTATAGAGAATAAGGAGGAAGTGAAGACTGAAGCCCCTCGGACCCAGATGAGTCAGTTTGTCCGTTTCTCTCCGCAGAGACAGAAAAACACAAGGAGGACAGTATAGGTGACATCCTCCATCTCTCCCTCCGGTAAACTCTGCCCTCCCTGTCTGTTGGGCGCCACAGCGAGCGCCATTTGGTGCTCGCATGGACCCAATTATGTAAGGTAAGGTGATACACGGCAGAACACAGCACAGTAGCCCCTGCAGCAAGTGGATATCTTTTCCACGTCCCAGCGTGCCCTTTGTCTTGCTGTTGTCCACACCTTTCTGAGTCGCCTGTCAAACTGCACAGGACAGTGTCAGTGTCAGCCAATCACAACATGAAGCCTTTGTAATGTCTGCCAATAGCAGAGTAAGGCTAACACTGTGTGTTAGAGTGTGTTTTCTGACCAGTGACTGCCCCTGGGCGGTAGTAACGTGGACTTTGAGATCTAATAGTTGTGTCTCAGCTTCACAGAGAAAGCTTTGTTGGTCTGGAAGTTGGGAGAAGTCACTGCAGGACAAAGACACAACTGACACTGTTAGAGGATTTTTAACACGCAACACACATTTTGTTACACAAATTTTGTTAAACACTCTTTACCTCTATCCACAGGAAGATATGCTGATGTGAGGAAAAAGAGCATCTGGACTTTGGCTATTGTAACACTGTGAGGCAGTTTACATGTCGTGCTTTCGGCATCTGAAGAGCTGCTTTACTGTTAAGTGATAGTGTTTTCTTGCCTTATTGGACGTTTGTGGATAAAAAGAAAAAACAACTGACTGATGCTCTGACCTAGCACCCTGGATTAAAAACAAAAACAAGTGCATCAAATAAACAATAGATATAATTTTAACACAACAAGCAGGGTGAAGGCCTAGTTGACCTTAAAAATCTACACTTCACTCAGATCCAAACATGGCAGCCACATATACAGTCAGCGGTGGACTCCATTAAAACTTTAAATCAGTCAAAGAATAAAGGCAATTTAACTGAATTGAATTTGTGAGCCCCAAGAATGAGGTTAGGTAAAACAGAAAGTTTGTCTGTGTTGTACAAGAGCTGTAAAAAAAAAAAAAAAAAAATCCCAAAAATGCATCCCATTTTTTATGGAGATTATGCATTTAATGTCAAGTGGACAATTGAATAACATCTGCATAGAAATGATGGACCTTTAAAATTACTTAATATCTGTCCAGGTGAGGGCATTTACACAAATTCAGCGACTGCTTTGTGTGTTTCACCATCTTATGGTGCCACAAATACTACGATGGCAAATTGCACTGCAGTTATCTTAGTAAATCAATGATAAACTTTGACATAAAATATAGACATTATTGACTCTCTGCCAAATAGCAGTTTTCCATGGTTTAAAATCATTCTAGATACTAAACACACTAGATAATAAACAGATGAGTATGTATTTAAAATGGATTACAGTAAAACTGAAGGCCTTTACGAGGACAATTACATGTTCTTTTTGCGTTTTCAACAGCTGCCGTTACTTCAAGAGTAACCACGATGCATTCTGAGAGTCATCAATTAAAAAGGTCACAAATTAAACCAAAACTTAGAACAACATTGGATGTGTTTTGTTTGTGATGCCAACCAAAAGGTATTTACTTTGTAATCATAGCCCCAGTTAGAGCAACTATCATTATATTTCACAATAACACCACAGTTAGTTGAGTACATTTTTTCCTGTGGGACCACTGCAGCCCCCAGACAGTGTGACATTCAGGCCCCCAGGAGTGCTGCCCAGCCTTGCTTCCAATTTGTGCCGGTGGCCACTCATGGTATTGCAGCAAAAACATCCCTTGCAGCCCAAAAGGTACTTTAGCCATAGACAAAAGAGACATCTGTAAACTACTGACCAGACACCTCAGACTGCAAAAAAGATCAGTTATGACTTTTTCTATTACAAATTTTTGATCCATGGGAGTGTCATATTTGTATAACTTTCCTGGAGCTGAGAAAAGCCATTTCAACATCCATGATATCACAGTGTCAAGTTTACAAGCTGAATCCACCTGGATCCACCAGGACAAAACTACTGCACACATTCAGTGGGCTGTATACTGCAGAAGAAAACCTAAAAGCTAAAAACCTTTTGGGTCATATGCACCAGGTAAGCAATGTCATTGAACTGAACAAGTGCCATCTTGGTGTCCAGTATGTAGTTATCATAATACATCTATGGACATGTTAGCCCACTAACATTAGCTATATTACTTAAGTAATACTTACTTACTTAACTGCACAGGTTCTTACCAAAGTTGTAAAAAGTAACATTACATAGAAAGAAAAGGTAAAAGGAGAAATTTCCACAGTAGGAGATGCCACTGCAGTAATGGTGACTTCTTTACTTCCTGTAGTTCAACAGATTCGTCTATACAAGGAAAAAAGAATGGGACCTATGATAGAACCGTGGGGAACACCTCAACCCAGATTTTCAGACAAGGACTCCACCAACAGTAAGTAAAAAAAAACACCCATTGTCTCAGCCATTATGTATTATATTTCATGGGGATGCAAGCACAGTAATGGTGACCTGTTTATCTCCAGTACTTCCCAGGATTTGCGTATATAAGGCAAACAAAATGGGACCCAGGATAGAACCTTGGAGAACCCCTCAATCCAGATTTTCAGATGAGGCCTCCACCAACAGTAAGTGAGGAACCACTCATTGTCTCAGCCATAACATGCTGAGAGTCAAGATTCAGCACCATTTTAAGACCTAAAAATGCTTGACCTCGTGGGTAGCTTTTATAGACATGAACTTCAGTTTTCTGGCACAATCCCGATTTTAGATTAAATTTAAGATGATTAGCTCTGAAAATGCTCACAACAAAGGGAATGCAAGAGCTCTGTGTTTGCTTTCCTATGGGGCAGGCCTGTGGCCATGAGAGGCTCTTATACTTATGTATGAGAAGATTGTGCTTTATCATGGAAAAAGCCAATTAACTGGGAGTTTTTAATTACATTTCTTATGGTGTACTGTGTGGAGCCTCCAATCATTTCTGCGGTCCCTATCCTGTTGTCCTCTTCCTAACCAGACGAGTTGAAGAGGAGGAGGCAGAGGCTGAGGATTAAATCATCAGCAGGGCAGACTGCGACAGGGATAACAAGAAAGAGAAAGATGCATTCGGGAGTGATCAGACAAACCACAGGACTCCCTCTCTGCTCTTTATCCTCACACAGTTCCCACAATTCCCACCTTCCCTTGCCCATCCCTCCTCCCGCAACAACCGCGGAGTGAAACCTGAACCCTGGAATTACACCCGCTTCACCTCGCCCTCCTCGTCCTCCCCTCACCCCCCTAACAGTGAGAGTGTGGGAGGAGGATGGGGTGAGAGGCGACACGTACCTAGGCAGCCATCCGTCAGTCCATTGCCTCTCTTTGCCATTCAACACCTTCAGATAATGAGAGGATGGAAAGACAAGGAGGGTTCATTCTTATAGGGGGTTATATAATGTCACTGATCAGTGAGGACGAGCTCTGAGGGGGGAGTGTCGGTCTGGTTTTGTTTGAGTACGAGGAAGGACTGATGAGACTGAAGAGAGGCTGATTTAAAAACAAAAGGGAGGAAGTTCAATGATTTCTCTTTTTTCACAGCGTGACACAGAGTGTTACATCAAACGGGCAGAAATTGTTGCCTGATAATGATGGTGAAAATAAATTTCAAAACTAACCCACATAAGGCTCTTCCCTGAGCAGAGGCCAAGGGCTAGTTTTCCTCCCAGTGATCGACTGAAGTCGTTTTTTGACAGATTCCAAAGAGGGTGTGGTAGACAGACACAGAGGAACATGCATGTATACCCAATGAATACAACTCTGCTCTACATACACCTCAGATGTAAACTGTCTCTGTTGGAGTAATATTACTTTATGAAATCAGCTTTATTTACAGACCACAAATGGCATAGTCTTTTAGTAGATTTGAACCAAATACCTGACCTTCCTGTAAATTTTAGCCACTATGACAGAAAAGAACAGGTTCAAAATATGTCAAAGCAAAACAACTGTCAGGTGAAAATAATTATTTTGTTATTGTAATATGATGTAGTGTCAGTGTTGTCAATTCCTGGTCTAAAAAGCTGCATTGTTGTGATGTGATATAACATCCCTGAATCCAACCACTTAGAAACCAATGCCTCTACCTGCTTGGCTAAAATATCCACAGTACTATAGTTTTCCAAATCAGACACATTTAACCCTCTTAGCATAGATTAAATATTATATGCAAGCATCAATAGTGATATTATACAGCATATATCATCAATACTCATGCACAATCAGTATATAATATATGGGTAGGTCTAATCCTTCAAGTGAACATGAAAATCCCCCAAACTGCAGTTCATTTTTTCACCTGCCTGTGGATGATATGATAGGCCCATGATATGATATATTATTATACAAAACAATATGGGACAATGTGATATGATATAATATGATACCGTACAGTCTGGTAGCCTGAGCTGTAAAATCAAGAAAGGTAAAAAAAAAATCTTAAAAAAGGCATTTGGCATCATTATAGTGACATCAGGGACACCGTTGAGCATTGGCGTTCCACCAACTCCACTATAAACCCGTTCACTCATTATTAGATGCTCTGAGCAGGAGTTTGATCCAGGAGAGCGCTGTTCGAGACCAGCAAGCAACAGCATTGGTTGCAGCGTTTGTGGCACTCAAACCTGGGTGTGCTTTGGTGACAAAACAATAAAAAGTGAATAAAAACAGCAGCAAACATTTCAGTCCTTGACTATCATCAGTTCCCTGTCATCCTTTCTTGGTTGTCCATTGTATCAACGCACGCAGGATAAACTTTTTTGTTGCCTTATAGGCTTAGTTTCACAGCAGCTCTGGGACTATGATATGACATGGTACAATATAATATGATATGGGTCTTTTTATGAACTTTCTGTCATGAGTAATCTTTTCAAGCTTGGTATTTGGTTTTGGTCTTTGCACTGCAGGTGGAGCTGTTTCACAGTAACACTGTCAGTCATGCATTGTTCATACCAGCACTTAGTTATTTACTAAGCCGGGTTGTACTAGGATCTTCTAAACATCAGCCTGTATGCAGGGACAGGCATTTGGTGGGATAACCAAACATCTTGCTGAGCCTCACATGGAGCTGTTGGTGACCTAATGAAATGGTAAATGATGCCCACCAAACAACACTTTAACACTCTCACTGTAATATTTAGGTCGGTTGTTATTAAAAGTGTAGCTTAATGGCTTAGTGTGTCATTGGTTTGATGTCCTCTGAAATGTATTTTTGACCTAAACTTCGTCAAAAGGCGATTTTTACACCACATCCTGTTTACTGGCAAATGTCTCTTATACCCTCACCATACAGTGTGTATACAGCTTCAAGGGTGAACTAAAGTGCAAACAAACCACAGCTAAAGAAGATGGACGAGATGAGGTAATCAAACATCTGCTGGCTAAAAGTCTCTGACAAACTGTTCCTCAAACGTCTGTTACTCTCTTTGTCTTTCATAAATGCACACACACACACATTATTCTGTTCTCGCTGCACCTGGTGACCCTCCTTGTGAACCTGACACAAACACACTCACATTTATTCAGTTGCTCAAGTAATTACACACACACACACACACATGCTCACACAGATCAGTCAGTTTTGTTTCTCGTCCAGCCCCAGAAATGTTCAAAAGTGCAGGAAAAACTGGATTTAACCGTACACCCCTCACTGCCCATCCCCTCCATCCACACTCACACAGTGCTGGGGTCAGAGGTGTTGCCTGGTGAGCATGCATAGTAAGGTTAGGAGGCAGAGTTCACTCCTGTGACAGGTGAAAATGCTTTCATGCGCTTGTTCCCTGCAGGCCTGAGGGCAGGTGAACTGCAGCCTCTAACTGCCTCGACCAGAGTCTCCACATGCAACAAATGTTCACTGTCACCCCTGTTATACAAGTCTTTATGTTTTACACAGAGCATCTGATAAATGATCCTTGATTAGTTGCTTTGATCGAGGCAACTTGACGTCAGACATCAACCCAGCTGACAGCTTTATCCCTCCGTAACAGCCCTAAAATAACAAAGAACTATTATGATTTAATGAGAAATTTTAAATAGATCATTAACAAATATCACCTTTTACCACTTTTTATGCACCTAATATATATACTGATGTTTCCATGCATTTGGCAGTACATCCAACCAGCCTCACAACCACACAAATCGCTTACGAAGAGGAACTACTCTCAGGTCCAGACCCTGGTGACAATGATAAGCACGCAGATGAGCTTCTCTGAGATGGTTTCTGACCGTTTGTGCAGAAATTCTGTGGTTGTACAAACCAGTTGTTGCATCAGCTGTTTGGATGTCTGGTCTCAGAAGATCTTGCATGTGAAGACGCTGCATGGGAGGCTCTAGGCTGGTGTGGTTACATGTGGTCTGCGGTTGTGTGGCCCGTTGGATGTACTGCCAAATTCCTGAAGCAACGTTGAAGATGGCTTATGAAAGTGAAGTGAACATTCAGTTTACAGGCAACATCTATGGTGGACATTCCTACAATCAGCATGCCAATGGCACGCTCCTTCAAAACTTGTGACATCTGTGGCATTGTGTTGTGATCAAACTGCACATTTAGAGTGACGTTTTATTATGACTATGCAGTTTAAGCGGCATCTTGATTTGCCACACCTGTCAGGTGGATAAATTATCTTGGAAAAGAAGTTGCTCACATGAATTTTAACAAATTTGTGGCCAAAATTTGAGAGAAATATACAGTTTTTACTGAGTGCATGAAAAAGTGTCATATCTTAAACTTGGACCTGTGAAAAATGGGAGCAAAAACAAAAGTTTTGCATTAGAATTACAACTTATGTTCAGTATAATATGATATTATGGACGTGGACTGTTTGCTGCCCTGTACTGGAAACCAGCATCCAGCAATGGTGTGACTCAGTTTCTAATTAAGTTTTAACCATAAAATACATAAAAACAATGAAAAAATATATCCCTGCACCTGCCTCAGTATTAACAAGACTTAAGTATAACAATGAAAATGAAGATTGATTAACAAACAGGAATATGTAGAAAGTTTATTTAGGTTATAATAAAAACAGACAAGACACACACAAAAAAGGGTAAAAACGTCATAAAATAGAAACACATAATTAAAAGAGATAAATACGAATAGGTACAGCGCAGACTAATCTCTGCACGGGGGCTCAGACCGGTGTAGGGGAGTGATGCGGCAGAAAACGGGCCGGGACAAAGCCGGTTAACCAGCGGGAAGAGTGCGAGGGGCCCGGGGGAGCTGCTGGTGCCGGGGTCGTGGGATCAGAGCAGGTCAGGGAGGTGTGGGAGTGTCTGCTCGGCCCTCTGACCTTTGTCCCCGAGGCTTCCTATAATCCCGTCCTCAAAGACCATACGGACATAATGGAGAGCCCATGAATGGAGTTAAATGGTGACCATTAGGCGGATCTGTGTCGCTATTCTTCGTGTTTGTTTAGTCCCGGTCAGTCTCACGTTTGCAGTGTAATCAGGCGTGTGATGGAGGGACGGCTGGAGACGCCAGGAGAGGCCTGCAGAGAGCACCGCAGGACAACAGTTTATTGGAGATGGATATCCACCTAAACTTAATGAATCACACGTTACAAGAGGGCAGAGAGGAGAGCAGAGGGGGGCCGTAATTGGATGTCCACTTCAGATTACTCGAGTCCCGACCAGAGTTCACAAGTGGTGTACACAGGAGGAGGCCAAAGCACCTCTTCCCAAAACTGTGTGATCAATGCATAGGTATCACAGCCCTATGAATAGTCTATTATACTGCTATTATGTAAAAGGCGTCCCCCATTTAGTCTCATACTGACGCGCTGACAACCCCTTTTAAAACCTCTGTCCATCAGAGATTATATAATTTCAGGGTAAATGCTGTGAATTAGAGGAACATCACTCAAGAAAACAAGATTTGTGTTAGAAAATTGAGAAATATTGTTTCTCTTCTGGATTTTTTTTCATAATTTTTAAAAAAAAAATTGAAATCTTTTGCTTTGCTGAAAGGTCTATAATGTACTTAGATTTTATATTATTTTATTTTTTATTTTATCTCAATTTTGCGTTCCTTGACTTGAAGTGATGGGAGATATTAAAAATCTGGCCATCACTTTATAATAATGCACCATTTATCAAGTGTTTATAACATTTGGTTTAATGGCTTTAATTATGGTTAATAGATCAGGTATACGCTTTTAATTGCAACTCCTGGGTTGTAATTTGTCTGGCTGTTGAGTCATTAAGTCATTATTAGAGTCTCACTTTTAAATAAACTAGCAACTTTGCAGTTATAAATGTAAATAATTTATTTAAAAAAAAAAAAGGTTTTCACAACAATGTATCAAGTGTTTAGCTGTTTACAATTGTTACGACGTAAATTGTGGTCCTTTTTTTAGGCAATAAGAAGTGCATTGAGCTGTCTGATGAACTAAAAACCTAAAAGAAAAACCTGACAATCAGTTATTTGCTTTCAATAATGACTTATAGCTGATCTATTTTTATGAATCCAACAAATAAACATTATTTACCGGCCTATCCTTGTATCCAGAATGTCTAAATTATTTATTTACAGTTCAATTTGTGTTTTGATAATAGAGAGCTCACTTTATGATAAATGTATGTATCTTTACAGAAAAGAGCCCTGTTTTTTTACTGCCTTATGTTTTAATGACAAAAAGGCAACCTATTGTAGATGATAATATCAACATTTTTATCAGCTCCCTTTAAAGACTCATTGAAGAGATTTTAAATATTAAATCGAAACAGACCAAGTAACAATTGTACGACAAATAAAAAGTGTGTCTGTTGAAGAAAACGTATAATAAACCACATTATCAGGCATTATATAGCTGACAGATAACACTGAGAAGTGCAATATAATCTGACATAAACTTCAAAGTAATTAATTAGTAATTTAAGTCACTATTTGTTGTGTGCTTCTTGTAGGCTACATCTCGTAAGCAGGGGAATTTCACAATGTGATTTTATTTACTGTCAATTGATCACAGCTGGAGTTCACCCCGGCTATTTTATATGCTTTTATCATCCTCCTCCTCCTCCTCAGCATTATCATCATCATCATCATCATCATCGCCGCAATTTACAGTAAAGCCCCACATACAGAGTAGAGGTTGTGGTTAGTGGTCTGCTGCCTTTATGTGGAGTAGACTGACACCTAGCGTCAGGTTGAGACAACTGCAAGGAGTCTCTGATCTGATCTGCTGTATGCATGAAACAGCCCATTCAACACCACAGCATTGGGCTATATAAAAATAAATGAAATAAATATAGGCTATATGTCTGTAAGTGATCTCTCGTTGAGTTTCTTTGTAAAGTGAGCCTGGGTAAAGTATTGGCTGTCTGTGCTTTTCCGTCACAGACAAACATAAACACGTCAGCCATGCAAAACCAGTTTTTCTCTGTGGGTTTTTTTTTTTTTTTTTTTACTCATGAAAGACTTAAAACCCAGATGGTGACGCCTTTTTTACGCGCCGTTGATTTCCCGATAGTTCTCTGGAAGTTTTGTGGAAAGCAGAATGCAAATGGGCTAGTTAAATCATTTTAGAGATCTTTGGCTGCAGGTGGGGGCAGGGTGCCTCGACTCTAAAGTCCTGTTTCTTGCAGCCTAATAGAAGCTCGCTGCCTGTTTCTGACCGCTCCTGATCATAGTGGTGAATGGACGATATATTAAAGGGATCAAAGACCCTGTTGGCACCGTGTCATTACTCCGACTCCAGCTTGCCGCGGCCCCCGGCACTCTGCATACCTTTCCGGGCTGGGCAGAGCCGGGGAGGCGCTCAGAGTGGCCCTGGCTGGCTGCGGTGGGTGTGTGCTTTTTTTTTTTTTTTTTACTCTATATAAGCACCTTCTGCTCAATACATTTGTGACTGCACATTCACTGACAGCATGGCGAACAAAAAGGAGGCACCCCTGGGCTCCATCGAGAACCCGATAAAGTTCAAGGATCAGGACTTTAAGACTCTGCTGGAAGAGTGTCTGAAGTCCGGAGAGCTGTTCGATGATCCGACCTTTCCACCTGAGCAGAAGTCCATCGGTATGCCGGAAGATCCGGATCCAAAAAAGGCGATCAAGTGGCAGCGACCCAAGGTAGACCACCAGGGCGTCCTCTGTGCATGTGTGTAAAGTTATCTTTGTATGTAGGACGCTTTTGGTCTTCACTCTGATCACTTACACAGCACTTTAAACTGTAATATAATCAATAACCCTGCCATGTCATAGCTTCCTCTGCAGCCAAAAACTAAAATGCATATGTTGCTACCATATAAAACAAGTTCTGCAGGTATACCACCCTTTAGCCTAGTTTAATCCAAAGGAATGTTGACTTCATGTACTTGTTTGACCACTAGGCTACTACATGTTTAAACCAATGCCTAAACATTAAAATACTTTTCCCAATATGTTCTTAGCATTGCTTCTGTACAGAGACTCTGTAACTGCTGCAGGGTTGTGGACAGATGTTTAGCTGATCGTGATTCAACCAGGTGTGGCTCAGGTCTGAACAACTTCTTATCTGGAGCAGTTCCTCAAGAGAGGAGGAAAGGTTGAGTCAGAGGGTTGATTTCAGAGAGTAAAAAGGCACAGCACATATTATAGATTAAATGTAGGGTAATAAAAAGATTCAATACATTGACAACATTTGTAAACTACATGATGAAGGTGGAAAAGTGTGGATTCAGGATATAAACTATGAATTATGGGTACAACAGGGCTGCAACTAATACTTATTTTTATTACTGATCCACCCTGATTTCTTTCTTGATGAATTGTTTGGTCAGTAAATGCCAGAAAATATAATTCATAACATCTTTTTTCAATGTTCTCCAAATATCCTCTTTTGCCAACTGTCCAAAACCCACAGATATTCAGTTTAATGTCATAAATGAGTCAAGAAAAATAGCAAATATTCTTATGTCAGATAGCCTAGCTGGTGATATTTTGCCTTTACGCTTTAAAAAGCACCTTAACAATTGTTCAAAATTATTAAAATAGTGCTGATTAATTTTATGTGGATTTTCTAATCGATTAATTTGCATAATATCAGTTTGTGGTGTCAGATCACCTTGTGCTCACGTTGTCCTCCCCTTGCTCCATCTCTGAAGGACATCCATGACAACGCTGTGTTTGTGGAGGGCACGACAGGGACCACTGACATCTGCCAGGGTCAACTGGGTGAGTACACAAGGAAAACTTTATCTTCTACGCACATCTCCTACCCACTGCTCATCCACTCTGCCAGAGGGCTGAGAAACTGGGATACGTCATGCTGAATGGTCCAAAACTGGCATTGCACAACATCCTGGAAAAGTTACATCCACATCACTAAAAGCTGAAACATTCCTTCACGTAGTTTGTTCCTATTTATTTGACCACAGTACAATGCAGTGACTTCAGAGCTCCATGACTGCACCGCACAGCCCCAGGGACCGAACTTCAAACACACAGCGAGGGGGAAATAGGAGTGACACACTGTGTTCCCTAAATCTGCAGGGGGTCCAGACCCCATCCCAGTCCTGCCTTTAACGGCCCACAGAGTCTGCTCAGATATGTGTTGTTCAGTGTGTTTCTTATTTGTGGTAAACTCCACGATTGTTTTGTACATAACAGCAACTGTTCTTCCTCCTCTGGGATTTCTGAAATGATGGTTTATGTCACCAGCTGCGTGCAGATATCTTCAGTGTTGCACATGAATACCATGTCGTAGTGTAATGTCCTCACTCAGGCTGTGGTTCATGCAACATCTCCAGAGGAGCAACATGGAACAGATGTTCGCCAACAGAGAGGAATTTGGCTTATTACGTGTGTGTGTGTGTGTGTGTGAGGGAGAGCTGAACCTGACTGAAAAGCATGAATCATGCCTCACTGGAGATCAATGCCTCCTGGGCTCTTAAATAAAGTTAAATCTGAAAGTTATTTGTCAAGAATTCTCTGCGATGTGTCCATATCGTGTCTCTTTTGGTTTATCAGGTAACTGCTGGCTGCTCGCGTCCCTCTCCTGTCTCACCATGCACCCCAAACTCTTTGTGAAGGTGGTGCCGCCCAACCAAAGCCTGTCCAAGCCTTACGCAGGGATCTTTCATTTTAGGGTGAGTAGATGTACGACACAGAGCCAGCTGACTTCCTGACTTCTTTGCTCATGAGAGAAGCTGCTTGACCCCCTCAGTCAAGCCATCTGAGACTCACATCTTGTTTGCTGCTGACCAACCCTCCCAAAAAATCGTACACACAAAATCCTCCTCATATGCTTATGATTTAGTGCACCATATGTCACCTATTGCTCCATCTTATCTCTCGCCCCATCTTTGCCAGGACATGTTGCTCAGTATTCTTTAGGAAACCTTATACTTTAATAAGCTGTAATTACACTGAGATTTTAACCATTTATTGCAACTACAATATGCATTATAGTTTGTAGCTGTGGCTCTTCTTGCTCAGTGCTCCAGAAAATATATCTACTCTTGTGGTAAGATTTTACTTTGTTTGATAAATATACACAATGCAAGGACAACATCAACTGACATGATAAGGGCCTTAAAGGAGCACTGCACTGATTTAGCTTTGCACTTCTATCACATTGCTGGACCCAGTTTTATAAAAAAAAAGAACAAAATTAATGCAGCAGAACCAGAGACACAGTCCCTTGTAAAAACCTGATGCCTACATTACCCACAATGCAACGTAACAACCAACAACTTGATTCTCTCAAATTGCTAATTGACTAATTGAGTCCCCCTGCGGCTTTTATTGGTTGTTTTTTATTTTAACAGAGAAAGCGCTGTCACCAGACAAATTAGTTAACTCAAACACGGTGAAGTTGGCGGATTCAGGGGTCTGGACTAGGGCTGCAACTAACCGTCGATTAATCTGTCTGGGTTTTTTTACCGATAAACTGGTTTGTTGTTTGGTCTACAAAATGTCAAAAAGCCCGAGATGATGTCCTCAGATTTCTTGTTTTGTCCACAACCCAAAGATATTCAGTTTACTGTCACAGTAAATACAGAACCAGAAAATATTCACATGTAAGAAGCCATATTCAGGGGATCTTGTCATTTTTTTCTTGATTACTCAAACCAATTAATCGATTATCAAATTAGTTGGTGGTTAATTTAACACCTGACAACTAATCATTTAATCAATTAATTGTTGCAGCTCCAGTCTCCAGACCGAGGCAAGAAAGGTTATTGACGTATGTAATTTAACATTATATTGAACATGCAACTATAAAACAACTTTCTGCTTGTGCCTGACTTAACCTGAGGCTCAGTTTGTGCTAATCAGTGTTAAATACTGCACTTAAGCTCGTTATGGACATGAAAGATGAAGTGTGATTTATGTACCTAATTCACACTTGCTCCTTTTATGTAACTTCATGTAAGAAAGAACTGTCTCTGTCACTGAACTAATTCATACTTTATCTGATATGGCTTTATTCTTTTATACTGTTTTCAATGAGGTGTATTCTGCTTCAGCTGTTGTGCTGTCACCGCTCTGGCATTTAATTAATGGATCAAACAGGTATCAACTCATCCTGCAGTCGTCACAGCACGGTGGTCTCACGCATACGAGGAGACGAACATAAAACCTAATCTTTATCACCTTATTAGAAGCTATATCTCTAATCTAGAGAGTTTATCGTTTACAGGCTCTGACCTGCGGAGATCAACAAAACATCACCTTAGTATCAATCTTGGCAAAGCAAACGCATAGATATAGATCGGTTTTATGGCCTCTGCTCAGTGATTAGTTTCCCCTGGAGTGTTGGACCTTTGGAGACTGTTAAGGAGAATGTGACATGACTAAACAAGCAGGACGGAAGGACTGGAAATTCATTTTGCACTGTCAGGGTGATTGGGGAGCAGTCCAGACATGCACGTAGTGACTCCCCCTGGGACACACACACACACACACACACACACACACACAGCTATGAAAGGCCAGTGCAGGCCTGCTCTCGGCTGCTGTTGTGTACACACAGTTAGCAGTACAGTACACGCTCCTAGTCATGACCAGTAACTGCCTTGGGAGCTAGTTTAACAATCTGAGTCAGACAAGAGAACAAGGGTTTTATTTAACTTGTCCTTTACTGTGCTCGTGTCATGTGATTGTACTACATGGTTTTATAGGGCAAGTTTATGTTTATAGCATATTTCAGCTCCAAGGTGATTTAAAGTGATTGACATTACATAGGATGTAAAAAGGTTGTCAGTAAAATGTGAGGAGTTGGGTGAGTATTCCTGCAGAAGCTCAGTATTCAGTCAATTTCAGTTCGTATGAGGAATAATGTGCTGTTTCTTCCCTTTAAAGTGACATAATGTTGTTTTAAAAACACTTTGGGTCGGTGGAATTGCGCCGACCACAAGCCCAAAGCGTCAGTATTTAAGGACCTTGAAATAAGACTCAACGATCAACTATCTTTCTTGAGAGTTACGTACAAAACTTCTAAAGAGGCTGCACTCACAGAACTGTTTTGGTTCACTTGTATCAGTCTCATTTTTTGCCACAGCAGGCAGCAGGTTTTCATTTACAAGTGCTTCCTGCTCAGCACCAAACAGCAGACAGACAGCATATTGAAATGAATATTGGAAACAAACACTGGGAAAAAACATCATTTGCTGCATGTAAAAGGACATTAAAGGAGCAATATGTAAGATTTAGTGCCATCTAGCAGTCAGGATGACAGATTGTAACCAGCTGAAACTTCTCACATGTGCCAATTGTGAACCCCCAGTTTGGATTCCTTCAGTGTTCATTGTTCAGGAATGTTTTTTTTACTGGGAACCAAATTTTCCGCAGCGGTCTCTTACTCTTCAAAACTGTGAGAAATACACTGAAAAAAGCAGTTTCAAGTTACAAAAGCATCAGAGTGTTTGGCTCCTCACAGACAGGCTGCTACCCCAGCACCTGCTAATGTGTGCTCACCTTTTTTCTCTGATAACTAAAGATCCAGACGTCCAGGAGGCTTTGACCTGGGGCCACATTGTTTGCAGAGGTCGCTTAATCTCCAAAGCAAACAGACCCAGTGATTTAAACTGCAAAAATTACAAAATGAAGAAGCTTCACATTACAAAATCAGTGTCTGTGCAAGGATGCTCATTGCAGAGGGGCTGCTCACTATGGTGAAAACACAAAGGGCCCTATCTACAGCCAGTGTTTGGTTTGTCCATTCTGGGCTACTGTAGAAACATGGTGGACTTGATAGACAAGGACCCGCTCCCTATGTAAATTTACTCCGTTACTCCCAATATTTCCCCCTAAATCCTAAACACTGGACCTTTAAGTGCAGGTGGTTTGTCCCTTCACACTCCACCTCCCTCCTCATTAACTTTCCTCCGGTTTCATTACATCCATTTCTGCTGTATTCTTCTCACCATCTCTCTCCCTGTGTGTCCCTGTGCAGTTCTGGCAGTATGGTGAGTGGGTGGAGGTGGTTGTGGATGACAGGCTGCCAGTACGCGAAGGCCGTCTGCTCTTCAGCTACTCTCACACCCGCCACGAGTATTGGAGCGCCCTGGTGGAGAAGGCCTATGCCAAGTCAGTTGCCACTACCAAGCATATGTTTCTGGGTTGTGTTCACCCACTCTTTTTCAGTGTGTGTGTGTGTGTAAGTGATTTGACAAAAACACTGTTTCTCACCTCATCGTATGTAGGTTAATAGGGAGCTACGGAAGCCTGAAGGGGGGCAATATTTCAGAGGGGATGGAGGATTTCACAGGAGGCATCGCATACTCTCTGCAGGTCTCATCTCGTACTCCTCGAGTCCTCTGGAGGTCTCTGACAGCCGCCCTGTCTCGGGGCAGCCTGCTCAGCTGCTTCATAGAGGTATGTACACATCTCCAGGAGTTCACACCACACAGCTGGTTGCTACTTCAGATCCACTTGAGTTCCTCTCTTTGTCTTCACAGGCCACCAACTCCAGTGAGGTTGGTAAAGTGACAGATAACGGACTTATTAAGGGCCACGCTTACGCCATCACCGACACCGACAAGGCCAGTATGACACAGAGTGATGACAGTGCAGCACTGAGCTGCTGTCATTATTTATTGTTGCATCAATATGTTGTATTGTATTTGCTTCTCTTTTAGATGCTCTGTATTATGTTCTGAGCTACCTTCCCCATCTCATCTCGTCTCATTTCATCTCAACAGTCTGATCCGATCTAATCTAATCTAATCTGCCTCATCTCATCTCATCTCATCTCTTGTTGTCTCGTCTCATCTCATTTTAACAGTCTAATCTAATTGCATCCCATATCATCACATCATAATATCCTCTCACTTCATCTCAATCTAATCTAATCGAATCTATCTAATCTCTTGTTGTCCTGTCTCATATCGTCTCATCTCATCTAAACAGTCTAATCTAATCTAATTACATCCCAAACCATCACATCATCATCATATCATCTCAATTGTAATCTAATGTAACGTAATTGTAATGTAATGTAATGTAATGTAATCTAATAGCATTCTATTCCATTATGTCGTCATATTATCATCTCATTTTAGCTCATCTCACTTCTTATCAATCTAATCTAATATGATCTAACACGATTGATTCCAGTCTCACGTTATCTCGTCATCTTGTCTCATCTTAATGAAATAAAATAGCGCACGATAATTTAATCTCATATCTTTCTATCTCACCATAATGTAATATGGTTTGCAAAAAAATCTCCTTTAGTAGTAGTAGTAGATCCTCAGAAGATGAATTCAGTGGCCCACTGTTGTTGTTTTTTTAACACTTTAAAGCCTTCTCATCCATTTTGTCTTAAAAGTTGTGAGTGAAAACACAATTTTGACCTTAAAAACGGCAGAAAACCATGTGATATGACCGAAGGCTCCAGAACAACTACTGGAACAACTATGACTTTGTTGTGAGATTGTTTGGCCAACTGCTGCCTCATCTCATCTCATCTCTTAGTACAAATGAAAGCATTGGGACAAAACTGACAAAACCGTCTTCCTTTTATGAATCAGACTGTACTCATGTATGAACTTCTTCTCTCTTCACGTTTCAGGTGATGAAAGCGTCGGATGAAGTTTTGCTGCTGAGGCTGAGGAACCCCTGGGGTTTCATTGAGTACCGCGGGCCGTGGAGTGACAAGTGAGGAAGCCTCCTGTTTGTGCATGTTGTGTAGGAGAGAGAGAGAGAGAGCACACTCACTCAGTTTGTATGTGTGTGACTGCAGGGGGAAAGAGTGGGACGGCGTGGTCAAAGCAGAGAAGGAAAGGATTGAGCTTAAAAAGAAAGAAGACGGAGAGTTCTGGTACGTGACAGATACTAAAACACACAAACTTACACTATGGAACATGTATTCAAAGGGACAGTAAAATACATGTTCTTCCTCTTACCTGTGGTGTCACTTATCAACCTGAGTGTTGGAGATATCAATTTCAATCTCGTCTATCAGTAGATGCACAAGATGATAGTGTTGGTGGGTGTAGTTCAGGAGTAAGGAAATAGTTTTGACATACATTTTGAGTAACCAGGTCATCCAGCCATCCATTTTCAACCCGTATCCAAAGCTGGGTCATGGAGGCAGCAGGGTGAGCAAAGTATTCCAGATGTCCCTCTCCCCAGCAATGCCTTACAGCTCCTCATTGGGGATCCCGAGGCATTCCCACGCCAGACAAGATATGTAATCCCTCCAGCATGTTCTGGGTCTGCCCCGGGGCCTCCTCCATCCGGCTGCGCCTTGAGATCCTGTTGATGAAAATCACGTACAAAATCGTACACGAGGGAGGAGGCCAACACCCACTGAGAATATGTTTGACTTTTTTTTTTAACCAGGTCACAATTTCTGGAGAGAGACTTTCTTGTTAAGTTCTCAAAATGCATTTTTGGCACTTTGAGCACCACAAGCTGAGTGCTGTTTAGTTCCATTATATTGGACAGAAGGCAAACATGTCTGTGGCTGGTATCTCCAACACTCAGCAACTCACACCAGAACAATCTGGATTGATAAAGAGCACGACAGGTAAGAGGAAAATATGCATTTTTTATTTGTGGGTGAACTCAAGTCATGCTCTAACTGAGGTAACAATATGTCGCATCAGCAAAATATACTTAAAGAATGAAAGGTAAAAGTATTTCCTGTGCAGTAAAATGTTCCCTTTTACTATTAATTATAATGTTTGTTGGATTAATGTTACTGCTACTTGAATGTGTATGTTGCATCTTACTGCTGTAGATGTTTAAGGTTGCGCTACAGCAATGCATCATCCTATGTTTGTAGTGTGGCCGTCCTGTGAGAACTACTTCAAATTTCAGATTGAATACCTGAAGCTGTCAGACAAATGTAGAGGAGTAGAAAGTATAATAATTGCCTCTGAGATGTGGTGGAGAAGAAGTATACTTTATACTTCTATTCCACTTCTCAAAGGACCTTCACTTTGTACTTCAGCACAGTGCTTTAGTAAGTGCTGCCTCTCCAAACAAAAAGATGTTTGATACAAATGATCCTCTGCATTAGGATCAGTGCTGAGGACTTCAGCAGCCTGTTTGACATCGTGGAGCTCTGCAGTGTAAATCCTGACACTCTTGTGGAGGGAAACGCACCTGACTCTACTTCCTCTCCTGCCTCTGCCTGGACCATCAGTGAACATGAAGGATTCTGGGTATCGGGGAGCTCTGCTGGTGGCAGCCGCAGATACAACCGTATGTTTAAGACTTGCACAAATATGCATTCAGGCTCTATCTGGATCATTTATTTATCCATCATACTGTTTTTCCCTCAGGATCGTTCTGGAAGAATCCTCAGTTCCAGCTGATTCTCACAGAGCAGGACCAGGCAGAAGCTGAAGATGAGGATGATGATGAGGATGATGAAGATGACGAGGATGATGAGGTGATGACCCCGGAGGAGAAGAAGAGAGCAGAGAAACAGAAGCAGAAAGCCAAACAGTGCACCGTGCTGGTGGAGCTGCTGCAGAAAAACCGCAGAAAGAAGGATAAAGTCCACTTCCTCTACATGGCTTTCCTCATCTACAAGGTCACATTTACTTAATTTACATATTGACCTATTGAATATTTTGAGGCTCTGCACCTCTTTCTGTTTTTGAATTGACTCAAACCTGTCTTTGTGTTTCTTCATCTTTGCAGGTTCCTCCTGAGGTCAGTGTCTCATGGACAATATAATAGTCTTCTACAGGCTTAAACTAATATCAGAGCCATCTTACAATCTTAATCATAGTTTTATTAAGTAGAAACTTGCCGTATCTTTCTTCATACAGCTCCAGGGTGTGTGTCTGAGCCGCAACTTCTTCATGAGAAATCGCCCTGTGGGTCGCTCTGGGAAATATCAGGCTCAGAGGTAAAAGACCATCATGAGAAATAATGACTCCTTATTTAATAATCAGCTAAGCAGCAGGGACCAAACAATCAACAAGATGCGTTTAACAGTTTTATTAAAGAAAAACATGACTGATGTGCGAGGCTTGGGCTGCTCGGAGCTCATCTGGTTTGCCAAATGAGTTGTGGGGAAGCTTCGACAGGAAATCTGCTGAAGCACCTGGGCATGATGAACCCCTCGGGACCCCACATAGAGAGGAAGAAGAGAAGAACAGGGTGGAAGGGAGGGGTGAAGAATATGAGGGTGGCACAGGGGGAGTTGGTTAGATGGGTAGTTATGCAGGAAGTGGCATAGTTGAGGTGTGGTCCTGCTGCCAAAATTCTGATAGACAGCTTCAGTTCACAAAACCTGAGAATCTGGTGCTCACTTGGCGCCTCTAGGACCTGTAGACCTGGGTAAAACTTCCTGGTGTAACTGTGCACCAAACTGTAATCCCTTAAAACTTGTACCTCAACCAGCTTCCGCACAAAACCAAGTCATACTTTTCTAACTAAATGCCAAGCTTGAAGAAGACAACGAATGATCGGTGATGCTTTTAGTCTCATAATCCTCAAAATTTGGCAATATCCTAGCATAACTCAAATGGTCTGACTTCGCTGTATTTAATTTGGCATACTTGCCTGAAAAAGTTATTTTTGTTGTGTGGTTGTGGAATTCAAATTTCAAAATTAATTTGGCTGGAGGTGCCGAAAAAGTAGACATACATGTAACTACAGGATTGATCCATTAAACATCTGTAACAGTAACTATTGCTGCTCATGGCCCTGATGGTGGCAGCCATTACACACATGAATTGTCTCCATCCACAGGGGTGTGTGGAGGAAGCTGCATCTGGACCCGGGTAACTACATCATCGTGACGTCCACCTACCGACCCAACCAGCCTGGAGAGTTCTTCGTCCGCATCTTCTCCAAGACTGGAAACACTCTGGGGTAAGATGGAGGGCAGATTTAGCTTAAAGGGCTCAAAACATGGAGACACAGATCAAAAGATGACTGTTAAGCTGATTTTTTTTTTTTTTGTCTCCTTGAGCAAGACAATACTCTGGTTACAGGAAGAACAGCTCCATTTACAGCCACCTTGCGTAAATGTTCCCTGCATGTTATTGTTAAATCATAGACCCACAACGTTTCCTGAGGGCTCCCTGAATCACCTCCTGCCTCACTCACTCTCAAAGGCACAGTCATCGTCACCCACACTCCCCTGTACCTACACTCAAACTTACAATATACTACTGTATCATTTAGAAATTTGCAATTAGTCTCAACAATAGAAGCCTTTAGAGAAGTACCTCTTATGGCCTCTGTTAGCAACAACAGTCATTTATACAGCTGAGAGCAGTGTAGTACGAGTACTCACGCTGATTATAATAATCACCTTTATTTTTTCAGTAGTGGAGATAATTATCATTTTTATTGCTGAGACTGGAGCGTCCTTTAGTCTGCCAGCAGAGTTAACATCTCAGCAGGTTTTTTCTGATCTTATGGCAGACCATTTTAATTAGTCCTTTAATGGTACTGTGCAGAAGTATAAGTACATTTACTTATGTGCTGTGCTTAAATACAGTTTTGAGTTACTTTACTCAAGTATTTCCAAATTATGAGACTTTATACTTCTGCACTATCACACCTCAAAGGGAAATGTTGTACTTTTTACAGCAATACGTGTATTTAACTCATTATTATTTAGATACAAAATATGTGATCAACTTATAAAATATGATGCCTTGTCAGAGATTAAAGGCCATACGTAATCATTTAGGTGTTTCTAGTGACTGCTTAAACCTGCTCAGGTTGGAGTTTACATGAGGAATAATAAAGTTGGAACTTGTTTCTCAACAAAATAAACAGGAGAGTACCCACAGTCCTGAAAAAATATGATCTTGTGTGCATAAGATCTTAGGACCTTTGGGGGATTCATAATTTAACATCCTAATGAGATAAGTAACTTTACTTTTAATAGTTTAAGCACATTTTCTGCTGGTGATACTTGTATAATTTTACTCTGGAGAATTTTGACTGTAGGGCTTTTAATAGTAACCACTATTATAGCAAACACAAAACAACCAGAAAGAGAGTCAAAATGACTGCAAAGAGACACAAAGCAACAACAAGGAGATACAAAATGACGAAAATAGACTCCAAACATCCAAAAGAGAGAAAAAATCATCACTATAAGGCACCCATGATGATAGGTGTAGTTCAATAAAAAGAAAAAAAAAAAGTTCCTACTTGAAACTGCTCACAACAAGCTCTGTGGATTATCTTGAGTAGCTGAGTCATGATTTCTGGAAGGAGACATTGCTGTTGAGTTTTTCAAATGTATATTTTTGACGCTTTGAGCACCACAAACTGAGTGCCATCTAGTTCCATTATAGTGGAGAGAAGGCAGACATCTCTGTAGCCGGTATCTCCAACACTCAGCAAGTAGCACTAGAAGGTACAAGGAATAATATTTATTTTTGTTTTTTGTGTGAACTGTCCCTTTAAGTACGGGTATAAAAGTGTAATTTAAGAGACGATCTGGTGTGGTCTTTGTGTTCCAGGACTCAGGACTTCACCTGCTCCTCTGGCTTCCTGCCGGTGAGTTTAGTAGTGTCTTCCACATACTGTGCACAAGCAAATGACAGCTCATTAAAGAATAAAGCATGTTTATGTTTGTTTGGTGTGTTTGTGCCTCTGAACAGCTTATGGCAACTCCTGTCTCCCTGGATGATCAAGTGAGAATCCGGAGGACCTTTGATGAGGAGGCTGGCTCGGTAAGAAGACTTTCTGATTGTACTATGACTTTATGTAATGAAAGTTAAAATGTGGGGCTTTTGGTTGTCTGATTTATTCTGTCTCCTCTGGTAGGATGACAGGCTGAATGCCAAGGAGCTCATGCAGCTGTTGAACAGAGGTTTGAATCTCCAGTTTATCACGTTTTTAATGCTTTAGCTGCATCTGAAAATGACACAAAGCTCCACCACCAGTGATATTTGACTATATGATACCCGTAACAGCCACTAGATGGGAGCAAAGTAGTGACACGTTACCCCAGAAGTTGCAGTGGAGCCATAGGAGGTCACCAGTCTAGACGGAGGCTCATAGCTGCAGTCAGATAGAGTACATTGAGCCTGGTTCAGTAATGAAAGTGACTGCACTTGTCCTCATCTTCACCTTTCCTCGCCTTAATCTAATTTAAACCTTTGTTATCTTTCTCTGCGTCAATCTGCGCCTTTTTCCTGTAATCACAGTTCTTGACAAAGATTACCATCTGCCACTGGAGACATGCAGACAGCTCATCTTTGCAGAGGATGTATCCTTTTGTCCTCAGTATATTCTTTAATATAGCTCACACTGCAGTCTCCTTGTTGTTCAGTGCAATCCTTGTTTGTCTTTGACCTAACTGTGGATAAGTCTTGTTTGATCAGTCCTACAAAAATGACATGTTAGGCTCTGCTAGTGTCACACCTCAGCCGGGCAGATGTGTGCTGACGAGGGGGTTCGAACCCCCGGAACTCTGGTTGAGTCATCGTGCTGCCCTGCCAATAACGTACACTCTGCTTCATCACAACTTTATGGCTCTGTCTTCTGTCCTGTTGAGATGTCCTTAACTCTGCTGGCAGACTAAAGGGCGCTCCAGTCTCAACCGTAAACAAACAGAAACCCTGCTGTCCAGTCTGCGCCATCTGCAGGTACAATCCAGTGTGTGTGTGTGTGTGTGTGTGTGAGAGAGAGAGACCATTACATATTCTAATGCTACTTTTTTCCCAGTCCATCTTTTTCCAGTTCGATGAGGACTCGTCTGGGACCATGAGCCCCTTTGAACTCAGTACAGCGCTGCAAGCTGTTGGTATGTACACACACACAAACACACATGCATACACACCACTATGTGCACACAGATGGTTGCTGTTGTTTGGTCTTCACACCTCTGTCCACTCCTCTGTTTCACAGGGATGCAGTGTGATAATAAGGTGGTTGAGCTGCTGTCTGAGCGCTTCGCATCTGGAGACCGTCACATGCCCTTCCACAGCTTCGTGTCATGTGTCACCAGGATGCAAAAGCTTTTTGGTAACACACACATTCACACATATACACATGTCCATCATTGCCTCGATGTCACACACATTACCAAACACATGAGAAAAGGCTCCAGCACACCCGTGACCCCAAACAGAGTAAGTGGTTACTACAAATGAAAGAATGAATGAATACATAACATCTTACAGGAGGAGTGAAAGGCAACACACACACACACATGCACACACGCAAACACCTGCTTGTCTCCTTTGTGGTGCAGGTAATCTACTCCTGCAAAGATCAAATCTTAAAGAAAAAAGTGAATTCCCACACACACTTATCACCTCTGCACTAAAAAAGTGTTAATGTTTTGGTCACATGGACCCCTCACAAGACATATTTTATACATTCATCTGTTTTTTGAGGAGTCTATGTTACCGAAACATCAACGCTCTCTGGTGTATTAGTGTGGAGTTGAGAAGCGTGTTTGGGAATTCACTGTGTCTTTGACATTTTACTGGAGGACAAATTATTTTTTGATACTTAAAGTTTATTTTGCTGATAAAACTAATGTATTTTTACATAAATAGGATTTTGATTGCAGGACATTTACTTGTAACAGAGTACTTTTACATTGTTGTATTAGTACTTGTACTTAACTAAAGGACCTGAGTACTTCTTCCATCAATGTGTGTAGGGTACTGTTACTAAAATTACTCTAACAACAAAATAGACTCCTATTATATACATCATGATTTAATTATGGTGTGCAAACCAACATGTTACACGAGGCCTGGTGACATACAGTTTGCTTTTAGATGATCTACATGAGCACAGGTTGTTTACATAACAGTTTTATGGGCTTTTGCTTCATAAATTCATGATCTCTTTTAAAAAAAATCAAATTCAATTCAATTTTATTTATAAAGTCCAGTATTACAAATCACAATTTGTCTCAGAGGGCTTTACAGCATACAACACAACTCTGTCCTTGGACCCTCACAGCGGATAAGGGAAAACATTTTAACTGGGAAAAACAAAATGGTAGAAACCTCAGGAGGAGCAACTGAGGAGGGATCCCACTCCAAGACAGGCAGACGTGCAATAGATGTCGTGTGTACAGAACAGATCAACATAAAATGAACACTAAACTTGATGCATACTGAATGTCGAGTCTTTGCAGAGACGCTGTATGCAGTCATTTCCTCCTCTCTTCTCCTCAGCTCTGTATGAATCAGAGACCAGTCAAGAAGTGAAAGACAGAGGCATCAACTCTGTGAGTATCTGGCCACATACGCACCATTATGTGTTCATACTGAGCTGAACCCGAACAGGTTTTCTGACATTCTCCTCTGTGTCCACCTGCTGTCCCCCCGCAGTGGCTGCTTCAGTTCCTGACAGTGTGAAGACGACACTTTATGAGGAGGGTCTCCAGCTGAGCCACAACGTAGACAACAAACATAAACTGTACATAACCATGTATGCCTTGTTCCAAAGCAACAGCGGTGGTTCGGTTCATGCTTTGCTACGCCGTTGTTTTTATTCTCGCTTCAGCTCCATTCTTATACACCTGGCTGTATCCTTTATACAGGTTCAAGGTTCAGCTTTATTGTCACTATACAATACAGGATTGCACAATGACATACAGCTGTAACCCTGCCTACATTACACACAAAGAACAAAATATAAATTAGAAAAGAATAAAACAATAAAACAGAGCAAAGTATATAAAAGTAACATTAAAGGAAATAAAAAGAAAACTATATATATACATATACACACATATATGTGCCTATAATATGCAGAGTATATGCCAACAGTATCATTTAATTGTTTTGCAATACTGTTATATTACTCCACATTGTAATAAAATTGATTTCATAATTACAGATGTGAGTTTAAAAGTGTCCTTATTGTTTTTTTTCCTTAACGAGAACATTGTTTCCAAACCTTAATATAGTCGACATTATTAGGCCACTTTGCTCAAAGTAATTATCATATTATCAAGTTGCTCTTTAGAAATTAAATAGTGAAGAAAAGAAAATGTCTTTCATAAGATTAAACATGAATGAAATGGCACACGTGACTGCAATTACACAACCGAAGAAAGAAAAAATATCACTGCAACCCCAACAGTTTACTCATCCGTGCACACATGAGCACACCCTGGGTAATATCTGCACACACACACACACACACACACACACACACACACACACACACACACACAGTCAGTCAGAGTGAGCACTGCCTGCCCCACTGAGGGTGTGAGGTTTATGTCTCAGCAGCGCTACACGCACCATCTCTATTCTTATCGCACTGACGCCACGTACAGCGTCAACACACAATCGCCCCCTCCTCCACTACGTTCCCTCACTCTTTCTCCCCCCTCCTGTTCTCTCTAGTAACTGTCTGAGTCTCACAATCTGCATCCTCCTCCTCCCTGTTACACACACACACACACACACACACACACACACACACACACACACACACACAGGTGCTGACTTGGAAACACACACACACACACACACACACACACACACACACACACACACACACACTCATCAGCGAGCAAATGTCCTTTCTACACATGCTGCTATTAATAGCACCTTTGCTCACACACCACTTCCTGTTCATCGTTAGGTGAGTACACACAGGTTGTCCTCGGCAACCGTCCATCTACATTGTGATAGAGAGAAGAGGAAAGAAAGAGAGCGAGCCAGGAAGCACCCATAGATTCATCTCAGTGTCTGGTCTCTCTATCAACTCTGCCTTCTTTGTTAGTTTATTTTTATTTTTCCAAACCTCTTGTCTGTGTGTCAGCCCTGCAGGAGGTCAGCCAGTGTGACAACTGTGACCTCAACAAGGCTTATAAAACCAGGTATCTCCAGGCGTCACAGGACTGATGTGCTCACTCTCACACTTTCACCTTCTTTGTTTCAGAACAGCCAAGAAACAAGAGCGTCTACAGACACACTAGTGGCTCTGTGAGGCTCTATTTATAATATTCATGGGCACAGCAGTGTTTGAACTAAATGCCAGAGGTAGGACCCAGTTACTGTCACGCAAATCACAAGTAAAACTCAAGTCTTAGCACTCAAGTCCCAAGTCAAGTCGTCAAATTTAGGTTTCAAGTCCTGAACAAGTCATAATATGCTCTTCACCAAAATGCCATTTTTATTTTATAAAAGTCATGAAGGCTTTAAAAATTTGTATTAATCTGTTAAAACAAGTACAACTGAACTAAACAATCAAAAAGTAGCGCTTTCGTAACACAAAGCACTATGAACCAGTACGACAATTAGCTCATAGCACCCGTGTTAGCTCGCTAACTATGTTAATATTAGCTTTAACTTCTCTTTGTGCAGCTTCAATTGTTGATCACGTCTTTGTCTGTAAATTTCGACCCACACATGTTGCATACTGTAGTTTCTTTTTTGATGAAAATTGCATAGTTTTTTGAACGCATACCAAATTCTCTTTGGTTTTCCAACTGGCGCTCAGTAACGTGACGTTCATTCTTCATGGTTCTCTTCTGCAGTTTGAGTGGACACTGTCGGATTGGTTCAAATAAAATGGATTTAAGTGTCCACTTACTGGGCATGAATAGCTTTTCATTCAGGAAATGAAGGGAAATAAAGTGCTTTTATTCGTCATTACTGCTCTTCCTTCTCTATTTTATCCTGTTGCAATCAATGACCTGTGTAGGCCTGTATTTCCAAACAACATCGGACAGGTGAATTTGGAAAAGGGGTACATAGTTCCTTTGTGAGTTGTATTCACTGATAATGATAAATGCCATCAATGAGTCAAAATCAATAAATCTATTTAAAAAATACTAAAATGTCGATGTTCAGCCAGCATAATTTTTTTTGACCATGTTCACCATGTTAGTTTAGTGTGTCAGCGTGTTACATTTGTTAGCACTTAAACAAAGTACAGCTGAGGCTGATGGGAAGTGTTGTACAAATTTTGACCTGATGATGGCGCTTGATGAAAAGTCAGAATCGCTGAAGTTAGAACAGGTCATCCTTAGGGGGAACATGGATATGTATAAATTTCTCAGTAATCGATCAAAAAGCTGTTGAAATATGTCAACAAATGTCAACCTTATGGGGTCACTACAGAAGACGAGTCTTTTTGCATCAATCCTCTCAGGAACATGGATGTTTTCTTAAAATTTAGAAGAAGGAGAAGAAGAAATAGATATACTTTATTAATCCCCAAAGGGAAATTTATTTTTTTTACTCTGTTGTCATATACACACAGGTTCGTAATACACACACATGCACAAACAGGACCTATACATGCATTAAATGGAGAGATGTCAGATCAAGGCGTCTGCCTTAGACAGGCGCCCCAAGCAGTTGATGGCTCGGTGCCTTGTTTAAGGGCACCTCAGCAGTGCCCAGGAGGTGAACTGGCACCTCTACAGCTACCACCCCATGCTCCATATTTGGTCCAGACGGGGACTCTGGTTCCAAACCTAAGTCTTTGGACTGAGCTACTGTCGCCCCTGCTGTGGATGGAAATCCATCCAATAGTAAAATATTTCAGTCTGAACCAAACCGACAGACTGAAGCTGTCATCCCTACACCACTTTGCTAACATGGCAAAAAAACGAATCAAAAAACAGCACATCATCCTCTCTAACGTTGAAACTCGCCGTTAAAAAACTAACCTGAACCCTAAAACAAAGTCTTTAAATTGATCTTTGATAAATACATAAGAATTGACAAAATGATTACCGTCTCCTTCAAAACTTTATTTACTGAATTTTTTGTAGAAAATGGCAAAGAATGGCAGAAAAACAAAATGTACATATTTGTGTCACCAATGAAAAATAAAGGTACATAAAGTTACACGGCAACTATAAAAAATACAGTGTCCAAAAAATTGCCCTGGAAGTTTTTATGTTATTGTTTTACAACGCTGAAAGGAAAATTAATGTTGTTTTTTTTTAAACATGCTTATTATTCAACAGAAAACTTTTAATGTCAAATGAAAAACAGATCTCTCCAAAGTGAGCTACATTTATTAAAAACACAAAAATCCAGTATCCACCTCACTTAAATCATCACTGCTGCAGACAGTCTGCTTGCAGAAGTCACATAATCAGTTCAGTTAACTACAAATACAAAATATGGCATGGGAGTCTGGGATGTCCACAAAAGGTATATGTGTTATCCCATCCTAAAACTGGCAGCGTGCTATTTTCATTTTATTTTTTTCCAGTTTTAGAAAGACGAAAATGTCGCCCATCCAGATAAACATCTTTCAGACATTTAGTAAATACTTCATCACATACTATGATGTAGCTCTAAGCACCTATGAGGACATTTTTAAATGTTTATCAGTGTACTTCTTTTTAATATATATATATATATATATATATATATATATATACATATATATGTATACATATATATATATATATATATATATATAACTGTGTTTTATTGTCATCTGTTCATACACCAACATTGACAATAAACTTCGTCAATGAAATGCTAAATAGGGGAGTTAAAATGAATTGTTACCTAAAAGCTATTAAGTCTTTAATGTAATTTAGTATTCAGGGTGTGAGCGCATTAACTCTGATCCTATTGTCCCCATAAATGCTGTAATTTAACAACACATACCTCAACAGAGGAGCAAAAAAAAAAAAGAGAAGCAGTCTGTGTCTGATCTGCCGGGATAGAACTGTAAACTGTGTCCCTCCCTCATAGGGAGAGTGTTTATTTTCCCTTTTCTGTCTCTGTTGATTCTTTTCTCTCGACAGCGGCAGCGCTCATCCTTCCACCTGCTCATCTTCTCCTCCCTGCTCCCTCCTCCTCCCCCCCCAGCTGTCCTGTGGGATGTGATGATGCTCTGACAGGCTTGGCGTCTGTTCTTGGAGGTGCTGGTATTTTTGTGCCACAGCGGCGGGGGCTGGTACAGGAATAGTGCCGGAGTTGTAGTGTGTAGTGTGGGAGTGGGATCTGGGGAGGGCCGGGATGGTTTGAGAACTGTGAGATTTTAAGCCATTGTATAGACACAGGAGGGAGACCAGGGAGGATTGCGTAAGTCGGCTCCCTGGCTGCAAATTTAGCCCAGGCTCGCTCACGCATAAATTTGATGAGCAGTACTATCTCAGTCGTCAGAGCCTGGGTATTTAAAGATGTCAGTATGTGTTGGCATGGGATGTGGGGTGTATTTATTGCGTGTGTTTATTTACAAGTCGTGGCTGATAATTTGAGATGCAAAGAGCGGCGTTCAGCTCAGCACCTCTCCCCTTCACTCTGCTCTCTGCTCCTCACCCTGCTGCTGCTATTTATTCTCTAAATTTGTTGTAGACGGTGGTGACCAGGTGTTACATAGTCTGTGCCACGGAAATATCACTGTGATGTAACATCTCACTGAAACTCCTTTTTATATCTCCTCCAACTTCACCATATAAAGAAACTTTATATGCTGTCAATTAGACAGCGACAACATATCTGTGAGGTTGATATATAGACTTCAGTCATTCTGTTTTCCATTTCTGTCTTCTGTTTTATCTGTCTGCATGTGTGGATGTCTGATTGGAGTGTTTTATACAGTATGAACATCTCCACCTATGCCACAGCCTCCTGTGATTTAAAGAAATGCCACCAGACTATAAAGTAGGGATGCACCTATTCAACATTTTATCTACTGGTAACAATACCTCAACAAAGGGTATCTGCAGCCACCAGTGCTCCCTTTTCTCTAAATTCAAGTAGCCCATCCATCCATCCATTTCAAACAACACTTTCCAGCTCCTCCTGGGGGACCCTAAGGTGTTCCCAGGCCAGATGATATATATAATCCCTCCAGTGTGTTCTGGGTCTGCCCCGGGGCCTCCTACCAGTGGGACTTGCCCGGAACTCCTCTAACAGGAGGCGCCCAGGAGGCGTCCTGATCAGATTCCCGAACCACCTCAACCAGCTTGTTTCAACGCTAAGGAACAGCAGCTCTACTCCGAGCTCCCTCCGGATGTCCAAGCTCCTCTAAGGCTGAGCCCATCCACCCTATGGAGGAAACTAATTTCAGCCGCTTGTATCCACGATCTCATTCTTTCTGTTACTACCCAAGGCTCATGACCATGCATGAGGGCTGGGACGTAGTTGGATCAGTAAAATAAAGCTTTGCCTTCTGGCTCAGCTCCCTCTTCACCACAACAGTCCAGTGCATTTTACCCTCAGTCATTAACAAGACCCACAGATACTTAAACTCCTTCACTTGGGGTAGTAACTCCCTACCAACCCAAATGGGGCATTCCAACGTTTTCTGGCAGAGGACCATTAACTACCTTAATATGTGAAATGTACAGGAATAACTTTTCCCTAAGGTAACATGAGGCCAGGGATGCGGAAAGACTGGATTTTAAGATGACATCATCAAATAAACTGTTCTTAATGTGGATTGGTCACATCATGACTAACACCTGATAATCTTAACAAGGTCAGTATGTGCACCAGTAGCAAGAGGATGTATCAGATTGGTGTATCTCTACTGAATGCTATGTCCTTGAGAAACTGTGGCCTGCAACACCACAACCTTGACCAGACCTCAATAATAGATTAACCATCGTAAAAATCTAACCCCAGAGACTTGATTAACTGAAGTAACATCAACTACCTGCAGCCAACCAATGGTGTTATGTTCACATCTTCGATTGATCACAAGAGAAAAGTCCATCTGCACGTAACTCTTGCATGAATTCCCTGGATTGCTTGTCATTCCTGAAACCGAAAAATATCCTTTTTAGATGAGATGGGGAGTATGAATTAAACCGTTTTAATGGGATTTGGAGTGTTCCTTGTAATTATTTATTTTCCTTATTTCTCATTCAGGACTAATATTTGTATGCTCACCTACTTATTGTCTGATTTGTCTCTTAGGGCCCTGACACAACAAGCTGACGATCAGCCATCAGTGAATGTGGGCTGTCAGTGAGCGTCTGTCACCCTGGATTTTGCAGTTTTTCCCACACCATTAGTGCTATTTGGCCTGTGTCTACTTTTTTTTTGCTAATTCAGCATGTTCAGTTGGTGTTGGAGATGGCAGAGCCAATCAATAAATGAAATCACTCTGACTGTACTCTGACTTGGGTTGGGAACCGGAGGGTCGCCTATTCAAGTCCCCGTCTGGACCAAATATGGAGCGTAGACTGGTGGCTGGAGAGGTGTCAGTTCACCTCCTGGGCACACAAATGCAAACAAATGACTAAGGTCAACAAGGTGTAAAATCGAGACAAAATCCTTAAAGTTGCTAAGATTATTTTTTAGCCATTGAGCTCTTGGGCAGAAACAGTTCTTAATTATTTGAATTATTGTTCAGTAGCGCACAGTAGATATCCTTTGTTCTTTCAACATCAGGTTGTGTTGTTCAAGTGCTAACTGGCTCACTAGTGTCTTGAATTCATCTTGTTGGATCTTTCAGTTTCCTTTTTTGAATGATAAACACAGACTACCGCCCCCTGCTGCTATGGAGAGGTGTTCCCTCTCATGCAGGCGCTGAACATACATGCTAGTTGGCTGTTGCGTGTTCAATGCAACTTTTTCACCAAAACTAAAGCAACCTCAAGGGAAGCATCAGTCAGCCTTCCTCGCCACTAGTTCTTTGATGTCAATGTCGTGTGCCTGGGCCTTTTTATTGAACTATTGAACTATTGCAATTTCTAGGGATGCAGGGTTAGACATGTCATATATTTTTGCATACTCTTGAATTGAAAAGCATTTTACTTTTCACATCAGGGTGTTATTTTTGAGACTCTCTGTCAGTCTGCAGAGTGAAGATCACAGCCAGCACTCTGAACTGATCTCAGCAGTCACTTTAAACACACAGTCTTACATTAAAAGGATCTGACAGGGTTGCTGGTTGACACCACGACTCGCTTGTTAAAGAAACCAAACATATAAAATACACTTTAATTTTGGCAGCAGTAATCATTTATTTTTCACAACAGAGTGCTTAGATGTGACATGATAAATAAAATATGTAAGATGATTTCAAGGCACTCTAATCAAACTGGCGTGTGTATATGCTTGAGATCATCTGACATTCAGTTCAAGGAGAAAAACTGGTAAAACATTGCTGTTTTTACTATTTAACTGTACTCAACATCGTACAAGGTTACACGATAAAATATGTAACCTGTGATAACAATTAAACTAATAAAAATACACTACAAGGTTGGGCTGTGTATTGGAAAGCATCTGGCCATACAGTAAGTACCACGTACAGTAGATACAATTCAATATATTGTGATATAATCAGGCTGTTTTCATGCACTGTTTGGACGTATAACTACAAAATCTAATGCACCAGAATTCATACATAACCAACATAATCATGAGCCAGTAATTTGTGTATAACCAACATAATCAGGAGGGCTATGCACTGACGAGAGTAAAGAAGGAAGTAGTACAATGAAACTCTGCAAAAGGAGGAAGGCTGGGGTGGTGGATGGGTCAAAGAAACACAGGACTTTCCCCCAGGACACTGCTGTTCATGTCTCGTGTCAAACCAACTGAACTCTGTATAGCGACTACTATCAATGAAAAAGCCGCTAAGAGGCTGAATAGGCTCGTAACTATGGCTTGTTCAAAAATATTTATGCTGAAGTCCAGAGATGCCGGTGATGGTGGTTTATTAAACAGACAATTGAGATGACTTAAACAAAACAAGATGAATATTACAGTCAACAGAAAATAATGAAGCCAAAAACTCACCCTCTTTGTCTTAGAGCCACCGCCAGTAAATGAGCAGGTGAAAAAGATGTGCAGTACAGTCCTGTGCCAATCACAACTACCTGAAGTGAAAGCGACCAAAAGAACATGTGAAGCCTACACAAATGATAAACAACAGAGGTTAAATATACATTCTGGCTCCTACACTTTGACTTATCATATGGTACGTTGTTGTCATGTTTGTTTTCCTAAACCTAATCTATGCAACCTAACTTGCATAAACCTAACTGTAACTTTGCGATAGGTATGTAACTATATGTCAAGAATGTAACATGACGATGCCATTTGCATGGTGCTAATTTTTTAAGTATCACATAAACCGAATTAATTTATATTTTATTTTCGTGACTGAACAATCACATGACCCATCTCACAACATTCTGGTATGTCAACCGAACATCATCCAACAGCTCAATAAATAAATGTCATCCAGACATAAACATAAACACTATCAGGCAAAAAAAGACATAAACCTCCCACAAATAATGGATCGAGACATATCCCACAACAAAAGAGAAATACAAAGCATAAACACAGC
Source organism: Epinephelus awoara (assembly GCA_035609425.1). Lineage (NCBI taxonomy): Eukaryota > Metazoa > Chordata > Actinopteri > Perciformes > Serranidae > Epinephelus > Epinephelus awoara. The sequence continues at coordinate 22,850,241 of CM069297.1, forward strand.
CTCCTGAGTACAAGACACAGTACATAAATCCAAACAAGACAAAATCTATATCTACATGATTCAGTGCAAAACACTACGTGATCCAATAGTCCAAACAAAGCAGAGTTAGAGGGATCCTAATGTGAGGATATGTTATTAAGTTACAGTACTTTAAATAAGGCAATATATATTCAGATTTTTTAAATCTGATTTTAGGATAACTGTCTTGGTATTGACGCTACCATATGCATAAAATCTGAGTTTAAAAGTTGACTTTTTAAGTGCAATTAGAACAGTGGGATCTACATTTGCATTTATCACAGTCCCTGTAACAAGCCAGCGATAAATTGTCACGTTGAAGTGAAAGAGTCAAATGGCTTTAGATAGATTACAACAGTGCTATCAAGCCGCCAGGGGGTTGAATAGAGCACAAAATGAACCACTGCAATGAATGTCAGCACGTAAACTAAGAAATCATTAAAGTATCACAAAACATTATATGCAATACTCAAGCGTATCCATTGCTTGTCACACCCTTACTATAAGGAGACAAAAGCCAGTCCACGTGTGCCAACCTCAACATCAAACTGCTGCCGTCAAATGTTTGTGTTCTCAAACGGCACGCAGCAAACATGTTTGAAATTCCACTCACATCATTTGGTAATCCCATGTCGTCACAGTTTCACGCGCTCAAATGTTTGTAAACTCTGTGCGCAAATAGCTTCAAGCTAAACTTGTTTCAATAGTTTACATAAAAAGTGTTGGCCAGCTGACAGATTGGCTGTAATGTAGCTCAGATATTTCCACTGATGTAACAGTAAATAGATAGATAGATAGATAGATAGATAGATAGATAGATAGATAGATAGATAGATAGATAGATAGATAGATAGATAGATAGATAGATAGAGATGGATGGATAAGATGAAGAGCACAAGACTAAAAGGAGGGAGTGAGGAGAGAAGAAGCACTGTGTGGGCAGAGGGGGCCGGTGAGGTGAGGGGGATGTTGGGGACACATGCAGGTCTTCCTGACGTGTGCAGTGTATACACAGTCCTCTCTTCTACCCTCATATCTTTTCTCTGCCTCTCTCTCTCTCTTCATTGGATCTCACCATCGGTCCCTCTTCCTCACCCACTCACTCCCTTTATTCCTACCTCTTACTGGTCCCTGAAAAAATAGGGCAGTCCTTATGTAAGGAGGAGAGAAGAAGTGGGGAGAGGGTGAGGGGGAGCTGTGGGGAGGAGAGAGGAAGAAAGGTAGAAACAAAGCCTTGTGGATAGAAACAAGCAGAGAGAGACTGAGTGGGGGGAATAATGAAATTGGCATCCACGCTCCTCATCCAGGTGGAGGAAGTGTTATTCAAGTCTACTTAAATGATGGCAGCAATACTGCATTGTGGAAATAAATACTGAAATATAAGTAGGTCATGCTTTCTGTATGGTAAGTTCACAAGAAGTACTAACTCTACCGCCCCTGTCAGAGCCTTAAATTATTAATTTGTGGGGTCTGATTACCTCATATCATTGAAATTGAAATGACAGCAATGCACTGCAATTTTTTGTAACGTACAGGCTGTATGTATTAGATGAATGATACAGTAAATTGGATTAGAGATTAAACCGTGAATGTTTAAATGCTGATTTTTTTTTTTTGGCTTTAATGGGGTTTCGGGTATTTGCATCCATATAGGGGGGATTGCACGGACTTAAGCTCTTTCATCCGTGGTTGTGTGTGCAAGAATGACAAATATTTCTACATTTGATTTGGATGTAAAAACCCTCAAATGAAAGCTGAAAATCAGCACTACATATAGAGTATCAGTGTTGGAGTAATGGAGTAAATTCAGTGTCAGGGAGGAACAAGTTACATGTTACAGAGTTTTAAAAAAATGTAATTGTTAACACCATCAAGGGTAGGACAGCATGCAAGGAGCTGTCTCTACCTCCACACAGGCTCTATTCTTATGGCAGTATGCACTCAAATTTTGAGTGTTGGCAGCTGCAACCAGCTGACCACCAAGGCGGCTGGCCATGCCATTGAATAGGAATGCCTTTATAGTGTGGGAAACTGAACCAAATCTTTGGCTCTAACACTACTGTACCACCAACAGCATCTAGACACCAGGGGGGTTCCGACTAAGGATTCATCACCCTCAGCTTCTACATGCTTCATCAGATTAAAGCTGACAGTCAGTATTTTTAAACTAATTGCTGTTTACTTTGTTGCAAAATGCCCAAAGCAAAAAGTTCTTAAAAAAATAGCACCTAAAATCACAATCTGCCAGTTTCTTTAGCCGTCATGTGACAGATGGCACAGGCGTAAAGAACAAAATTAAATTCAGTTTCAGAGTTCTGGCTCACTGTCATCACACACTGGGACATTCGAACAGAACAGAGCCATTGTAAATGTTATTAGTAACACCTGCGCTGTTCCCACTATGACCAGTCAAAATGTCTGCTGTAAAAAAGGAAGACGACTAATATGTTCAGAATGTAGGAAATGTGGGTAATTTTAAATGCCAGTCAGATGCCTCAACACTGTTTAACGACATGACTGTCTAAATGTTCTGAGTTACTTTCCACCTCTGATCTCATCCTTGTTCTCCCTCACTCTCTTGCTCGTGTCCCTCCCTCTCTCTGGCACTTTGCCTCTCTGACTGGCAGCGAGCCTGTTGAAAGTAGGCTAGGATTGACGCGCTGCTTGTGTCTGACTCACAGAGAGCTGTGGAATACTGAAACCCACTGATTGCATTTAACTTTAGGCATCCGACTCCCATGCAGTGCATGATACAATAGAGCCATCCGCTCTGCTTTCTGCACCTCAATGCTGACGTTTCTGGCTGCACTTACAGCAAAAATAAGAACGTCAATTGTTCTGACGCTAAGAACAAAAGATGGTTATTTAGAGGCATTGCCACATATTACAGCACGAACACTAAAAGGAGATTATCGTACTCCAAGTTGCACACCAATGGGTCTTGGATGATACCAAACTGAAGCACATCATCTTAACTTTCTCCCACGGCATAATAACCTCTCATTCACACAAAGCTGTCAAGCATCTTTTTAATTAGTGCTTCATCATCAAGCCCTGTCAAGAGCCTTTTTACCGGAGGTCGGCCGTGCCACGGTCAACCACAGCCCTACTCACCTGATGAACACATGAGGCAGATGAACGTAAGAGGCCTGATACCACTCTGCTGGGTGAAACAAGATGACGTGAGAACATTTTTTGGTCTCAGAAGAGCCCACAACCAAAGCTATGACGCATGCAGTCGAATGTTTTACCTTGTCCACAGATCACTGTAAATTTTTGGTGTGCGTGTGTGTGCGCTGTGTGGGTTCCTATAAACACACAAGCTTGTTATTTAACCAGCAAGCCACAAGGATTGCACTGTATAAACACAAGTGCATTAACGTAAACAGGACAAAGATGCGGAGCAAAGGAGCTGTGTGCTGAGGCAGGGAACAAGAAAAACTGGAAAGTCACAAGTGTAAATAATGTAAGCGGCTCTTAACACAGACACTAAAAGGGTCATGGGAATTTTCCTTTTCAGCTCACATAAGTTTTGTAGTCTTGACTCCAATGAGGTGCCTGTTTTGGTAAGGGGTGACGGGGTTGTTGCTTCAGGTCCTCTGATCCCAGTCCAGCCCAGAGGCCAGAAGAAAATGTTGGCATTGCATGTTTCTGCAAATCACAAATCTGTTATATCTACATTTTCTATGTATCATATCAACGCTTTAAGTGACATAATATATGAGCTGACTTTATCGTCAGCAGGTGAGGAGGATGGTGGGTGGCATGGAACATAAGCAATACACCTGCCAAGCTTCAGACCACTGTTTGAGACTAACTAAAAAAAGGTTGTGATTTAGCAAGTCTTTGCTGTGTTCCAAGTGGCTTTCTGGGTACCAATTGTGAGTGTTTTGTAGTGCCCCATGGCTGCGGTTGTTTTTACCATGACATTGCTGCATTTCCTGCCAAGACTGTGCCCTCAAACAGGGTATTTTAAACCAAAACGTGATTGTTTCCTAACCATAAGCAAGGGGTGTTTTGCCTAAACCTAACCACACAGCATTGTTGAAGCATAAAGTTAAGCTTATCCTCTATATAAGACCTTGCAAATGTAACACATCCATGGTTTGAGGAGACATTCAATGCCAACATTCTTCTAGGGACTGGGTTGGTATAGCTGAAGCAAAAGCTATCTGTAGCAGAAAGTCAAGCAAGTTTTTAGGTTCTTGCCAGAGTAAGGGAGTAAAAGGGTCTCAGTTTTGTTTTCAAAAAGTGCAGAAGTGAGATGGAAATGGCTTCCTACTGCATTTGAAGTCTAGCAAATGTACATGAACAAATGTGGTAAAGAGGAAGCTGAAGGGGAAAAACTGAAGTGCACAATCCATCATCTTTACCATAGATGTTCCAACCCAATCACCTGAGTAACAGTTGGCATTGCATGTTTCAGCAAATCATGGATTTGTTACATTTGCAAGTTATTAAGTAGCAGATATGTTGAAACATTACATTTCTACATCGCCCTGATATACGTGTGACTGGTGTCTTGCTAAGGAACAACTGGTTTTGTTGTTTGTTCCTTTCACACAGTGATCTGCAGCTTGGCAGCCATCTCACCAAAGTGTCACGCCATCCAACATTCTCTCCACCTCCCAATGACAAAATCAGCTCACAAACATGTAATCATAACTTCACTTTAGAAACACTTATATAATACACATGAAATGTACAAATGTAATGTATCAGTGATTTGCAGGAATGCACAATGCTAACATTTTCTTCTGCTGACTGGGCAGGATATTCTATATGTACAAACTGTGATGTAATGTAATGTAATTGCAAACTATCCCCAATGCTTTGCTCTCTAATGTCTTTTGACTGAAAGTTATCTGGTCTTAAGGCTCAGACACACCAAACTGACATTAAAGAACTGGTGGTGATGAAGGCTGGCTGTTGCTTCGCCTGCACGTCGCCTGCATCTCGGCCAAAAAGCCGCACTTGGAACACAGCGCAAAGACTACAGCCAGTGGCACAACTAGCATACACAAGATTCTGTCTGTCTGAACAACTAAATGAACTCTACAGGGAATCAGGAGAAGGTGGAGGTTAATGTCAAGCTTGCTTGTTATTTGGCATTCACAAAAAGAGGAAGACAGTTTCTCAGCTCCCCTCCTGCTCTGTGGCACGACAACAAAACAGTGTCAGCTGTGAGACAGAAAATTGGAGAAACTGCACTCTACCCGTAATGAAAGGTAGTGCAGTATTGTTTGTGCTTATCGCCTGTAAGATGGAGGACACTGAGGGCAGCTGAAGCATGCATTTTTCTTTTTATGCTATCATTCAAAGACTACAGGGGCAAGTATATGAGCCAAAAACACAGGGAGGTACAAAACAGCATGAGTACCTTACAAAATCCAAAGTAACAACACCAACTATGACCTCAAACTACTATGTTCTGAGTATTCTCAAACTGCAGGGCATAAATTATCATAATAGTCATGTATATTTGGGCATCAGATGTCTGTGTTTGACTTGTAATTCATAAACTGGATCTCCATAATGACTAAAAATCTATTTACTTTGTTTTTCAAAACAGACAGAAGACAGGTTCACACTGTTTTGCATATAGGCCTATAAAAAAAAGGATGTCCAAAGTTCAAAAGTTTACCTTTCAGTCTGAGCTGAAATAAATGCAGAGCTCCACTTTTTTAATTTCAACTCAAGCATTTCAGTTAAGACAGTATAAACAAGCCATGTTTACATAAGCTCACAGGAAGGCCTTCAACATTGCCAAGAAAGAATTACTGGATTTAGATGAAAATAGACGTGTTATTAATGGTTACAGGGACAGACCTAACCCTCACCTAACAGATCATGTAATTAAAAGCTTCAGGGATTTTTAGCCAAAGGCCGACACGAAGTCAAGTCAAGTACAGCTTCTTCAGTCTTCCCCTTAGTTTCAGTTTTGTTGCTCTAAATGGCTGAGTAAGAGCTGCTCTGAGTGAATACAGCAGACAAAGAAAGGAGGAAACTGTTGAGTGGCTGAGAGTAAAACTATGGTATGAGGGTAAGAGACATTTTGGTTGGCTATAGAGAACAGGCTGATCAAATTTCTCTCAGTGAGGTGGGGAAAGCCTGTGAGACTTATGCAATATTGTTGGGATACGCAGCCAGAAGGGGTGTAAACAGAACCACTGTGAAGTGGGACAGGCCTCCGTTGCCTGGTAACAAATATTTTGGGCAGGCAGACGGGGCAAACACGGCCCGCCTTCCAAAAGGAAACAGGGGCTGGCCTCATGAGCACAGTGCAAGTTAGTGGCTTCCCGAAAATACGCTAAGAGACAGGGGCAAGCAAAACAAAGCACATCGGGGGCATTAGACAACGCTGAGTCTATTTTTACATGGCTCAGCCCGAGTCTAGACCACCACAAGTTGTACACAAACAAACTCTCTAGGAACAAAAGACATTGCAGTCACACTTAAACTCCATATTGTGGTCCACAGTCTGAAAGCAGCCATGACTAATGCAGCTACAGTAATTTAGCTACAGACATAATAACTTCACCAAGCTTTCACAATGTTTCTGTAAGCATTTACACACAGGCTGATACTTTAAAACTTTTGTATACAGTCTCAACTAAACCCAGACACTACTTTTACTACGGTTTGTTATATTTTCAGCTTGTATTTATTATGTTTTGAGGATTTCTTGAAATTAGTATTAATGTTGAGTGGATTTTCTTTATTAGGCTGAATAAATCTAATTAAATGCACCAGAATAAAGCATACAAAATTACAGAATTTATTTAAAACATAATTTCTGCATATCCTTTACACAAAATATCAGCTGCAGGAGCCAGTTCATATAAAAGAGCTCATTTACTCACGTTGTTTGACTCTGAATCCTTCGCTACATTAAATTAAAATACTATCACACACCTCAGTAAGTCGGTCTTGCAGTCCGCTTGTTAACCAACAGATTTACATTGTTTTTGCAACACAAAGCGTAACCACAAGATACATTAATGTGTGTACAGCGCGTTGCTAAGCGTAACGTTACACACATTTGCATTTTCCACGCTACGACGAGAACACGGGACATAAACGAGTTTAGTAAACGCTAACAACGTCAGTTTAACTTCCCTAATACGAGCCTGACGTTACACAGCGACAAACAAACACCCGCTGACGGTTAAAACTAGGCTAAAACAACAACAACAACAACAACAATCGCTGTACTGTATTCAAGACTCGCTGCTTCTCCTACACAGAAAGAATCCGGAAGCCATATTGTGTGCCGCCGCTGCAGAGCTGGTTGCCACGGAAACCGGTTGCTAGGCGGCATAACAAAAAAAGACCAAATTTATAGGCTACGTCCTTGCGTCAGAGGCAACGGAGGCAGCGGCATAACCATGGCGACGGAACGCTACACACATGCAGTAGACCCGTGGATAGCACATGGTTACTTGTTTTAGCATAAAAAGCTCCCTTTAATGTGGTCATGCTGACTGTTTGGGATATTTTGATCAACATTAAAAGAGGAAACATGTTTTATTTTGTAACCGCTCTGTCTATTTGCGTATATATATCAATATATGTAGGTGATAGCGGTGTTACTCAGTAGTTATCACCGTGATTTATTGCCCTCACCCCCCGTCATGTCCTGCTATTATCGTTTATTTTGAATGTGGGCTGCTCGCCTGCGTTATCAGTTGTTTACCTCAATAATTCCCCATCATGAGCAACTTACATCGACGGAGTTAGTCATCCTGGTTCACCACCACAGCACCGGTAACGGCAGCGCGGATGGGACACAGCGTCCTCCGTGGATCCTCGTCTCTGACGTGGTTGTAGCGCTGACTAATAACTTGTTATCCCCAACTCTTCCCTTTTTGCTCACGCCTTTTCACACATCGGCTGTGGCCCTGACACAGCAGCATGCCCGCCCCGTGACATTGTTTGACATCACAGCCCAAAAAACGTCGGCCTTGTATTTTAGGTTTTCATTCATGATTTGCCACCCGGTGTGCCCGTATTGAGCCTGTAAAGAACCCCCCTCCCCTCCCCTTAAAAAAAACCCTCCCACCTGCCACATTCCCACTGGTGTCCTCATGTAGGCTATAATAATGAATCATTTTCTGCTCGGCCGGGTGATGTTTGCAATGACAGGCGCCGATTTCCGTCACTGCTGCCCACTGTCCATGACAGAATTACACTGTTGTTTACCAATCTATATTTTTCTTTTTTTTCCTGGGTTGAATGAGGCTGCTGTTGCTGCTGCTGTGTGAACCGGAGTCTTGCCTACACTAAAATCCATAAATATGTAAATGTAACTGTAAGATTGGGTGCTGTAGGCTGTAGCTTAAACAGTGTCAGTGTGTTTTTCAGCCTGCGGTATAGCCACACTTGGCACCGTGTTCAGACACACATGAAAAGGAGACTTTCCTCCCAGTAGGAATCCCGAGGGCGTGTCCTGAGAAACTTTACAGCAGGATATCCCTCTGCATGCCTCCGGGATTCCGTCGCTGAGTGACATAGATTTCTAGGGTGTTGCATAAATAAGCCATTGTATAGACTGTATTTTCCAGGTTATACAAAAGCCTTACATGGCATTAAAACTTTCCAGAGTGTCTACAGGACATCATGTCTGTTTATCAAGCCTATACTAGCCTAACTATTAGAAATCCTGTTGAAGCCCGTTTAAATATATGTAGCTATTTCAACTAAATGAACAACCTATGCTTATAGATACCGCAGACATTATAGGAATATTATATTCTCTTGACGTAGCCTTGACCTAAAAATGTTCCAGTCTAGGTAGACGCATACATAGTCTATTATAAATACTTTCCATATTTATCACGCTGAAGTTTCTTAAAATTTCCTCTCAGAAATTGTCAGACGGTGAGAAATATCTCGTGCCTGTGATAGTATAAAAAAACATCTATTATTATCCGTCGGCGAGGTGAGCTTCTGGTCCATTTCAGTGGGAGAGGGATTCCCTCAACGTCACCAAGGATACCAAACACAACACCAAAGCACAAATATGGGCATGTACGTCAGCGGAACTCCGAGGCGGGACTTCGACGCTAGAAATGCCTTGGTTGTACTCGAGGAGGATGGATTCATTCATAAGACCAGATCTGCTACTGTGCACCGTAATACAAGCTAACGTCCTCCGGCACACACTCAGCGGACTTTATGGATCTATAATCGCGCATTTGACGAGCGGATAAAGGTGAACGCTCCGAGGATTAAAGCTAAACCAGAGGACTTCTTCTTAACACATTGAATGCGGACGCTTTCCCCTTAAAGCGGGGAACTGGATTAAGCTTCTTCATGCAACTTTTTTGGAAAGAAACCAAGAGCATCTCACCGGGGAATACCAAAAAGATCAGTAACGGTAAGTCAACATTAACTTCATATGAACCAAATAGGCTGTGTGTGTTTGAAGTAAATGTTTGCTTAGAAGTTAAGGCTTTAAAGTGGGTCGGACACATCTGTCCACCGCTGTCCGTCATATGAGATGCTTATAGACATATTTCCCTGATGGCATTGCTTTTACAAATTAACTTAGCATGTCCTCAAGTATAAAACACCCTGATTGACTTATTATTGTAAGAGTTTTCTGTAGTGATCAATGAATGAATGCTGACAAAAGTAAATAACCTCGCTGACATGTTCTCAGAGAATAGGCTGCTACTCTATCAATGACATTAGTTGGGTTTGGTCACCTGCACTGCTACTAATATCGGTCATTTTCTCCTTACAGTACCTCTCCTTTAGTAATCTTCTTGTGTGTGCCCACTGCCCCGCCGTTGCAGGTGACGTCGCGCTCTCTCTGATAACAGCAGGTGTCGCGTTCTCTCTCGGTCCCTCCGGGGAAATGTACCAAGGGTTCCCCGGCGACCCAGACAGCGGATCCCGAGGAAGCTCCTCTCCATCTATAGAGTCCCAGTATCTTTCCTCCGTGGACTCCTTCGGGAGCCCGCCGACCACCAGTGCCCCGCAGGTAAGAGCAAAAAATAATGCATGGAGCTTGTGTTAGAATAAAATGAAAATTGATCTTTAAACAAATGTCACAGCTGTTTTATGTTAATTTCTCATCAGTTATGATCTATGCATATGGATGTGTCCTTATTTTAGGCTGACATGTTTTCATTTAAAATGTATAGCCTTTACTTTGTAAATATTAACATGGAAATGTAGGCCTATTTTATAATGGGATGTGTGTTTTATTTTTATGTCAATGTCAGCTTCTAATAATAAGGTTCATTATAAAATTATAGGCTATGTTTTGTTTGTGGTAGTCTAGCAACCCATGTTTTTTGTATATGACAATATGACATGCAAAAGACACAACAGCGCAGATAAAATACGCTATTATATGGGGAAACACCAAATTAGTAGGCATGCACACTAATCTTGTGCATGACAGTAGCTTGACTCATATAGGCCTAGCAGAAAATAGCAGATATACAAAGGCTTGAAACTGCATATTTTATGATAGGTTATATGACTGTTCCTATCTGAGGCTGGTCCTACTGGAGTGGAATGTGTTCAGATATAAATAGTGTCGGTCAGCAGACTGGTTCAGTGTAACTGCAGCCCTGTCTGTAGCTTGTAGTAGCCCCGGCCGGCAGCAGCTCTCAGGCTTTGACAACGTGCTCCGTTTACAGCACGCCGCAGAGCGGATGACAGAGCGCTGGAACTCTCCTACGTAAGCGCCGGAGCCCCGCCCCTCCCCGCTTCTCTCCTTCCACGCGCTCCGCTCAGGCCTCGCCGTGACGTAAATGCTGGTTCTATTTTGGAGTGCTACGTAGCGTTGCCAAGGGGAACACCGGGGGTGTGACGGGGGAGGAGGAAGAGGGAGGGGGGAGACGCGCTGCGAGAGAGACGATTGGTCGAGGCGGCCGCTTTCAGAGCCGCCTGTCCCAATGTCTTATCACGCTTTTATCGCCTATGAATATTAATAAAAGTCGATACTGTCCTCCTCCGGGCTCAAATAAAGCGAAGCAGACAAGCGACAAATTTGGGCAGTCTTTGTGTGTTCGTATGCAGATACAGAAACTGGTGACACAGCGACAGAGACAGTAAAAAACTAGTGAATGCAAGATTTACACTAAATATAGCCGGGTGCCATTTTTTTCCTTTTGCTCTCACACTTCTAATTGTAAGAGGGTTAGAGAAACTGTTTTCCAAAGGCTACTTTTTGAAATCATGTCAAACGTACTTAAAATGTGATGTTTATACATGAGCCATTTTGTGTTTAAAAAAAAAAAAATCATAAGCATATTGCTCATACTCAAAAAAATGAGCATGCCATGTAGGCAACCATTGCTGGAATCTAAAGATGGCTGCTGTGCAATTTAAAATAGGATATTGATTAAATTTGATAGAATTACAGCACAGTGCATTTGTAATAATGGCCTGTTTGGGTGTAGAGGTAGGCTAAAGTTTAGCCCACTTATGTTTGAACGATGGCTACATATTTTATCAAATGAGATAAACCATTTAAGAAAGTTATAGTTCTGCTTCTGTTTGTCTAAATGAGTTTACAGACCTTTAATGGCTTTACATGGTGTGTAAAGCTTGATTTGTTCATGTCTTCTGATCAGGAGTGTGCATCAGCGGGAGCTGGCTTGAGCATTGTGGGTAGCGGGCCAGGGGCCAGCGTCGGAGGGGAGATGCCCGGTTCATTTGTGCCCACCGTCACCGCCATCACCACCAGTCAGGATCTGCAGTGGATGGTTCAGCCGACCCTCGTCTCCTCCCAGGCCTCTGGACAGAGTGGTACCACTGGGACCACAACTATGACCCAGCCTGTGTCGCTGGTTGACCCGTATGACATGCCAGGCCCCAGTTATTCCTCGGGGTCTGCCTTCACCCCTCCGAGCTCGGACACTCCGGGCCCAGCTCCGGGCCCCATCCGCCAGTCCAGAACCCGCAGCCGCCGTGCACGAGAAGAGTCTGTGAGTGAAGATGGAGATGTTGGTGTGTTAGTAAGTGTGTGTGCTTGAACGGTTTGTTCGTTAAAATGATACACATGCAGTGTAGGTATAACACTTACATGATCCAACAGCTCCAACACCTGTGTGCTGTGCTGTACAGCAGTGGTGTGCAAACATACTGTCAGGGGCATGGGTGATGAACAAGAAAGGGGCCCCTCCATATCTACTGTGGGCCCTTCTTATATGCAAAAAAAACTACTAAACAGGGAAATAAGGGCTTAGAGGGGCTGGTGCATGTAGGGGTCTGTGTCAGAAGCAAATGAAACCACCATGAGGAAAATATTCAAATTTTACTCGGCAAGTTTGCCCTAAGACAACCATAACCTGCCCACTCAAGTCTGCCCACCACTGCTGCTAGGACAGTATGACTACATTTTCACGAACAAAGACTAAACTCTTATCCTAATCCATGTCATCTTTTTCCCCTTCCTCCTAGCTAACACCTGAGGAGGAGGAGAAGAGGCGTGTTCGGCGAGAGAGAAACAAGTTGGCCGCCGCCAAATGTAGAAACCGCCGACGAGAGCTCACAGACAGACTGCAGTCGGTGAGCTCGCCCTTGTTTTAGCTGCCAGAATGAGTAATGATTATAATTACGTACTTAAAGTTGCCTCCCATAGCATTGCGGAGTGTTAATAAACGTGTACATGTGTGTATAAGAGAGATTATGGTTTATGGTAATTGAGTGTTGAGCTGTGGTTGAGATGATTATAGTTCTCAAGACAGACTGCTGTACCTACAGTATTTATGGCCTAATTAATGGGCTCTTACATAAGCTACCTTACATATCCAACCGCAGGTGAGGAAGGTATTTCTGTTGGGATGGATACATCCACATCCACAAACAATGAAGATTTGGCGTAGCTAACACTCGTCTCTTTCTGCTGCACATCTTCCTCCCTTCTCTTCCCATTTCACCCACCTTTGTCTTGCCCTCGTCCCTCTGCCCCCATTTCTTTCGCTCTCTCTCTTCCTGCAGGAGACGGACATACTGGAGGAGGAGAAGGCAGAGCTGGAGGCTGAGATCTCCGAGCTGCAGAAGGAGAAGGAGCGCCTGGAGTTTGTCCTGGTGGCGCACCAGCCAAACTGTAAGATCCCGTACCAGGAGCAATCTCAGCACGGCTCGGCCCAGCTCCCTCCGGTCCAGCCCCAGCTCCCTCCGGTCCAGCCCCAGCTCCCTCCCCAGACCCTACAACCTCCTGTCTCCATTGTGGGCTTGGCTGTGAAAGAAGACACTTTCTATCTGCCTCCTGCCTACTCAGCCCATCCGGCCTCCACACAGTCCCAGCCTCCGGTTCAGCAGCAAGTCCAGCAGCAGCCTCAGCCAGGGATAATGCAGGAGGTAGAGTTTTCTAGTTCTTTCTATGGCTCAAGTGAGCCGGCACCAGGCGGGCCGTGCCTCATGGCCAGCGACAGTGGTGGTGGTGGTGGTAACCATGACGATGCGGCCATTGGCAGCTACAACACCTCATACACATCTTCATTTGTGTTCACCTACCCAGAGGGAGCCTGCGGGGTCAGTGCCAACCAGCGGAACAGCAGTAGCGAGCAGTCATCTGATTCCCTGAACTCGCCTTCGCTGCTGGCGCTTTGACTGACCGACAGATACACGCGCACACATATTGACAAGCACATACATAATGCTCGCTGGAAGTAGAGGCTGAGGCAAGTACATGCAGAGTACCTATCAGTCTCATAGATTGAGAGAAAAAAACAACAACAACCAATCGTTTGTTTCTGATTGGGTTAAAGTTTACACATTCATGCATTCCAAACAAGAGCCATACAGATAGTTGCACATGAATAACATTAGATCTAACCTTTAACACATAAACCATTTCTTGTTTTGTATTATCAGAATATCTGCAACTGGACCAGATAAGTGAATAAAAACTGAGTCACAAAATCATGTCCGAGTTGCCAATCTCAAGTGCTCTGAATTTACATATTAATTCACAATGAATATTCTCAGTCTCCAACCTGTACAGTACATTGACTTAAGATACCACAAGCTCACTTCACACTCCAACAAGCACCAGTGCCCCCAACTTGTTCCCTCTGTCGGTTGACTTTTACCAGTGCTCTTGCTTTCATCCTTTTCCATCCTTTTCTCCCTTCTTCCTCTCGCTGAATGTATTTGTGCAAAGCTGAAATAGGGACAAAGGACACTTTTGTTCAGGGTCTTTTCTTGTGGGGAGACAGACTGCTGATTTCTCGCTCACCTCTAACCCCTCATCTGCTCGACCTCCCTCTGCTTCTTCATCTGCTGCTTGGACTTTGCAAGTTGGGGATCTGAGTATCACAGCCTCCTCTAAATCTTGTGCTTTCTTCTCTGGTTTAAAAAAAAAAAAGTTCTTCTGCCGTCTGCCTACCTGCCATGCGACCCATCTCTGCCCATCTCTGTTTCTCCTCTTCTGTCTCTGTGTTTCTCCCTGTCTCTGAAGTCTTCGACCCCAGAGAGCCCGAAGACCCCCTCCAGCCCTTGGGACCTTGAGTGAATGACGGCCCAACTAACACGCCCTTTTGCACCCTCTCATACAAGGACATGGACGCAAACCCCCCTACCCCCCCCCATACAGAAGAACCTTTTTCTTGGAGCGCATTGCTCAAAGCAGAGTCTAACAGTGAGCAGCAGCTAAATACCTTCACACACACACATAGACGAATAATTGACAAACGCAAAATGCAAGACGGACGTCACTGTCTTCTGCTGAGCCATTTTTCGACGTTCACACAATGAAGATTAGAGTCATCTTACGTTGTGAGGCCGGTTAAAGGTGAGGATGGAGAGAGGTTTAGCGGGAAGGACGGACAGGAAGTGCAACCAAGCGGGACAGACTCAAATGGAGAGATGATGGATAAAGAGGATGACGCCCATCCTCACCATCCATTTTTGGAACCAAATGTTGAAAACGCAAAAAGAGCCAAATGTTAAAAACAAAGCAAAAAAAAAAAAAAGAAAAAAAAAATCCTGCTCTTGCCAACTGTGTGGAAGGGTGGCCTCAGTACAAACACCTCCATACCACAGAGCCTCATCACCCTGGGCCTACATGAGTATATTCACACCATCGCTTTCAAGTCTCTGAACTGAAGATACAGACGTTTTGTTGCAGCGCACCAGCTCCGTGTTTTGCTCAGAATCAATCAGATGTGAACCGATGCCTTTATTTAGAGAAGAGACCTTTTTCTTTTATATAGTGATTCAGACAACCTCTAAACTTTTGGGCTCAGTGGTCTCTGTGCCTCCCCTTTTCTCTCAGCGGAGACGAGGCGGGGGTGCGTTTATTGTGAGTGCGTTCACTCTGAGGCACCTGGCCCGTTTATTTCTTTCTTTATTGAGGTTGACGTGGCGAGCGAGCACAAAGCAAGACCTGGAAACAAAAAAGGGGAGAACATGTGGGCTGATGTCGTGGAGTGTGCGTCCTTTCTTTGCCTGTGAATTTGTAAAATTTGTTTTTCTCCTGTATGTTTGAGTGAGAACTGTTATATATTTTAATGTTTATGTTTTTTGTGTGTTTGATTGTTTTGCATTGACCTCTGCTTTCACTTGTATTGTTGCCATTTCTTTTTTTGTTTGTTTATTTTTATTTTTTTAACCTGGTGATTTTCTCATAACTGTTACTATTATTATTGCATCGTAACTATTGTTTCATTATTTTATTGTATTTTCATTTGGCAACTTTGGAGGCATGTTGTGCACTACAAAAAAAAAATAATCTAAATTATAAATCTATATGCATACATATATACAGGTAACATGTATATATAAGTGTATGTACCATGATTGTAAAGTATGAATGTCTGCAGATCTAAATGGGATATTTTTGTCAATGAAGAACAAGATAAAATGTTACTGAGGTTTAGTTTTAAAAATGAATATTTTTCTAAAGGAACAAGAAAAAAAACTATAATAAATCTAAAGAACTGCCCTGTCCCTCAACATGAAGCACGATGTCACTGCCTCTAACAAATGTGTATTTATGTTTTATAAACAATATAAAGCACTATACAAGTTACATTAAATGTATGTTTATAATTATGGTGTAAGAAGGTTGTGGTAACGCCTTTGTTTTGTTTGTTTGTTTTTCTCTGTGAGGTCTGTCCCAAAGCTACTGACACCATAACGCCACTTGATCCTTAACAGCTGCAAAATGAGGAAAAAAAAAACTAGTGATTGAATGTCAATACACATATTAAAAAGTGTTCAGACTGCAACATAATGACTAAACCGTTTCATTTAAGGACAAAGTATTTCATACCCAGAATGCATTTCTGTCCAGTATAAACATATCACTTTACAACGTTGTTATTTCCTAACTGAAATATTTGTTTGAAGGATAACCGCAGTTTTAGCCTCGATATGAACATAACCATGTTAATCCATTCTTGTACTCGAGCAAATATGTTGTCTAATTGAGATTAACATTTCTTGTGATTGTATTTGCTGGATAAGAAGCTTTATTTTCAATAAATAAACATGTTTATTCAAAAACAACAAATTTGTGATTTTAAAATTTCAGATGTGGCTCCCGGTGGTCAGAAAATGGGCAGACCTCAGTTTTTTTAAATGTTGAATAAGGACTGTGTTTGTACAGATGTTGGAGATGCCTTTTGATTTCTCTCCAAATGCAAATGTGATGAGAATATGTTCTGGTGTCAGAATAAGCATAAAACATATTCACTATAGTTCTCATGTACATAGGTTTTTGTGGTGCTACTTATAGTATACTTTAACGGCGAGGCAGTTTCACATTGTATGGTGGAAGGCTACACATTGCTGTTGCTGAGGCTCCAGACCAATTAACGCACTGCTTGTCTCATCGGGACGTTTAATTCAGAATGGAAGCCAATAACACAGTGAATTCCCAGCAACTGAAGCTCTGAGAGCCCAGTAATCACTCTGTGATTTTATTATGGTTTAATATCAATTGCCTGCTACATCTTTAAGTGTGATAAACAGATCTCAGAGGGCCCTTGTACTGTACCTGCACTGCACACTTAATGCCCCAGATCACCACACAACACATTTGTCTCATTCCTTCATCTAGTTTCTTTGGCTTGAATTTGCTTTAAATCATTTTTTTCTGTAAGGTTACAATCACCAACAGTTTGCAGATTAATTGGAAAAGGCAACACAGAAGGAAAAGGAAAAGTATTTAGCTACTAGTTATACGACAGAGAAACTGCCTGCACCTACTTGTACTGTACAACGGCTATGTTAGCATTAACTAAACAAGAGCTTTCCTATTTTTCTATGATGAGGTGAATGTTGCTATGTATTCCTATTTTTCCACAAGTCCCATATGCGCTCTGATATCATATTTTCCCTGGTATGAAATGCAATACTTATTATCCTCTTGGATAAACATAATGTAGCGAATCACGCAGTGCTCAAACTGATTGCTACAAAATGTCAAGTGTGATGATGTATTGCTTTGATTATCACTTTCTTTTGTTACAATATTAAAAGTTATCCACAATATCATAACATTTGGGCTTCAGACAATCTTCATAAAGAAGTTATAGTACAATTTATCTAAAAAAAATCTTTCTTTTTTTATTAATGATGTGCAGAGACACTAGCAAGGTTCATCCATTTCAAAAAGCCAATTCTTCTTTTCAAATCCATTTTGCCTATCAATGTTTCATCAATCTTTGTAACTATTTACTCTGTTTTTCTTTCACTGGGAGTAAAGGTTGTCATGTTTGGAAATGGAGGTTATATGTTTCAATACATTTTGAGCGAAAGGCCCAAAGAAACCATGCTCAAGATGTGACACTGTCAGACTCAAAGACAAATATAATTCAGGGTGCATAGATTATTACATAACTTGCTCATGAAGGTGCTCTGGTATCAAAGTGTCTGTTTTTTTCAGTGCATATAATTCAACACAGCTTACTAGTTTTCTGCACATCGCTATAAAGTTTACTTATTTTTATAACCTCACTTTCATTTGCTTTTACTCTTGAAGAGGACCAAAGTGTGACAAATTTGCCATGTTGCTTTTTGCAGTCACTGCTCTCTGACCTTCTGTGTCCATATTTCAGCTTCGGGCTCTTTTTGCTGTCTTATAAAAGTTTACATTATAAAAGTTTTTTTTCTTGGTTTCTAGACTGCAAAAGCTGGGTAAGCTGTCTCCTTTAATGGTTTAACCAAATGCCATTTATTTCCAATTTGTGAAGAAATTACATAAATAAACTACATATTATGAGGTACATGTCTTTCGTTTTTTAAATGCTTGACCTTCTCTGTGACATATGCACAGTGTTTTGTGAGTGTATGTGTTTTTTGCACTGTCAGTTATCATCTTTGTTACTCAGGCTGAGACTACAAGTGATCATGTGTTTGTATGTAGATGTTTTTAGGACTGCAACACGTGATTTTTTTCCCTTATCTTTTAATCTGCTGAATATAACAGAGTCATTGTTTTAAATGTCAGAAAATTTTGAAAATGCCACAATTCTTTGGAATGTGAGACGCATAAGTTATTCAGTATGAAAAGCATAAGTGGGCAGCACCTATTTTTATGCAAATTTCAAACTGCATAATCAAAACAGGAACAACAATAATTCAAAACTAACAATACACTCAGACAAACAAAGCAGCGGCAAAACATTAATTGGCAAGTCTTAGAGTTACATTTAGGCTACGTATAAAATGTATAGTAATGCGAGACTTTATTTATTTAAAGTGGCTATAAGCAATATTTTCTATTTTAACAGTGGATCCTGTTTATGTCTAAAAGGGTCACTGTGATTAATTCACTGAGTTTTATCACTTGATATATTTCCCTTCTGCTCTACAGATCTTTTTGGCATCTTTTAAGTCATTATTTTAATTTGTAAATCCTGTACATAATGTAACTGCAGCAGTATTTTTTCAGCAAAAAAGCAAACTATAAGCTACCTGCCTAACAACAACAAGCAAAGTTAATAACTAGCTGACACAGTTGAGCCTCAAGCAACCTGGTATTTCCCTTTCCAGCTAAAAGGAGAGTGATTGTAGTTACTTAAATTCTTCAAGAGACCATAAATATGACACTAAATGTAGAAGTGGAATGTCACAAAGCACCTTTACTCAAGTAGGCGACTGTACTTAAAGTTACAGTTTTAAAATATTTGAATATTTGCATTTTATGTGACATTATACTTTTACTCCGCTATATTTATTGTGGAAATATTATACTTTTTACTCCACTACATTTATTTGACATTTATAGTTAGTTTCTATATCAAAAAATATAACATGCTTATTGGATACGATGCGGTGCTGTTCTACTAAGCTAGTAGTCTGCAAAACATTGAAAACTCCACACTATTGCTCCACACTGGCATATTACAATATTGAAACATTCTTGGATGCAATTGTTAGTGATAGAACAGGATAATATTATATTCTGTAACAATATAATACTTTGAGCCATTCTGCATAATAGGTAGCCTGCTTGTGATACTTAAAGTAATCTACATTTTACTGACAGCTAATACTTAAAGGACAGTGTGTAAGATTTAGGAGAATTTAGTGGCATCTATTGGTGAGGATTGCAAATTGCAACCAACTGAAAACTGAAACTTCTCCAAGTTAGAATTCCTTCAGTGTTCAGGAGGTTTTAAGCAGGAGCTGAATTATCCAGTGAGGTCTCTTTCTCTCCAGAACAAACAGACCAGGTGATTTAAACCAGTGAAAAATGCTGAATAGTAGGGGAAAGAAGAGCAAAGATGGGAACAACCCAGTCTAGAGCCAGTGTTTGGTTTCGTTCAAAGCTAAAACATGGCAGCACAACATAGTAATCTCTGTAGACAAGAACCTGCAGAAATAAACAGCTCATTCTAAGCTGACAGAAACAAAACAATTCTTATTTTCAGATGATTACCATAGACTGTAAAAATAATGGTCGTAGCTACTGTGATGTCACCCAGTAGTTTGTGGACTCCCTTTTTAAAGCCTAGAGTTTGGCATTTTGGCTGTTGCCATATTGTTTTATTTTTTGGAGCCAGAATGTGACTACTGGATATTTGGACAAGAGGCTGGTGCTGTGGAGGAGTGAGGGGTGGATCTGACAAAGAAGCCAAGGACAGTGTCAGCAGACAGCCGGTCACTCAAAGCGGCCTGTCCCTTATTATGTGTAACTTTAGGCCTTGATACAGGTGAGTTCTAAAAAAAATCACTCCTGTAAAGTTGTCATGAATGTTAAAATTAGCCAAAGAGACCAAAACCAACTGTAAACACATTTTTTTCTGCTGTAAATTTGGGAATTTTAACATGAAGTGATTTGCCTCTGGAACCAGCCTCAAGTGGACATTCAAAGAACTGCAGTTTTTGGCACTTGCAAGTTGGCTTCAAGGAAACTATAAAAGCAGGAAAGGTCATAAAGGTCATACGTCAGTGACAGTGTTTGAGGAGCCAGACTTTGGTGCAAGTTCTATTGGAGTCAATGGGGCAGGCACGGCAAATCACACTGTAACCCATCATATCTTTGTTGGTTCAACTTTGAATTAGAATTAAAGAATCCTTCCACCATTATGTGATGCTTACTGACATTATGCTTTGTTAGCTGTGTTTGCTTTCCTTGTTATTGGTCTTAAAATAGATCATAGCTCTAGCAGCTACATCTCAGCCTCTGCTGGACAGAGCCACAATCTCTTTGGAGACCAATAACAAGAAAAACGGAAGTGTACATTTTGATTAAAAAAATAAATAAATCAGTAAACACCATGTTATATGTGTTTAATAATCTGGAGGAGGAATCTTTCAGTAAATAAAAAGAAGAACGAAGATATGCTGGGTCAAAGTGTGATTTGCTTTGCCCACCCCATTGATAATACAACTGGCACCAAAGTTTGGGCCCTCAAACACACTGTAACCGTTGGTTGGCTTCATTTTTCAGTCCCAAAAGTTGCCACTTAGATGCTAGCTACATGCTAAAGACAACAGAGGCCACTTATTGTATCATATCACATTTATGCTAATATACATACACACTGAACCTTTAAGTAACATTTTAAATTTAAAGACTTTTACTTGTAATGGAGTATAGTATACTACTTTTACTTACTGTGAGCAAAGGATGTGAGTGCTCCTACCGCCACTTAGCACCTGTTAGCAAACAAGTAGCCTGAACGGTACATGGCTGCAATAATTAGTCATAGCAGGTTTAAATGGTGGAGTGGAGTGGATTTCAAACACACAGCTACTGGAACAAGTAAGAAGAAAATGGTCATGACTCAGTGCTCTTGCTGCTGTCTGTGTGTGTGTGTGTTTGCGGTCTGTGTTGCTCTCTAGCGTCCATGAATACAACTTCGCCTGTGGTTCGGGCGGAAATGGCGTCACGGGAGCAGCGCGAGCTGTCCGGATGTAGTGACGTCACCACACATTCTGTTGTAAACATGGCGTCCGTGACAACAGGTGAGAGCAGAAAGGCCCGGCAAGGCAATGTTACTGCTTGGAAACAATAAAAAAATATTTCTGTGTTCACTGTCAGTTAGACACGATTGCTGCGTCCATTTTGAATCCTGTCCGGAGCTTTTACAGCGAGTTTAGCTCGTGGCGGATGTGTCAGTTAGCCGACAGCGCTTTTTAATTCATAGCTGCTAATGCTAATGCCGAATGCTAACACTAACGATCCTGATCCCGGACCTGTATTGTTCCCTCAACGTGTGATTTCACAGTCATTGATTAATGTTAATTTAATGAGACGACTATGGGGAATCGAGCGCTGAACTGCTGTCTGTTTTAATTATAGTGTGGGTTCATTTAGCCACATCATCGCGTTATGCTAACATGCTAATCAGTACTGAATCTATAATAGATTTTACATTTCACCCCCGATTCACAGTGTTCCCTAAATCTATCTATAGATTTTTGTAATGCCTTTTAATAGAAAACATTGGGCTACGATTTGTGGTTGTGTTTGGCTCCCATGGCTAAGTGTTAAATGATGTTTTAGTCACCGTGTGAGTTTCGTCTCTCTGAGTTCATCAGTAGCAGTGAAAGCATGTTGGACAGAGCCATTGTTCTGGCAGCTGTTGTGCACCCTTCACCCTGTATCTGTTACTCCAGCCACAAGACGCATCATAATTGGTGTTATAAATAACCTCCAGCTGGCAGTGGTCAGTAAGTGTTAGACCTCAGCATGCTGCTGTCCGCTCGGGTTTACGTTTCCCCCTGGTGTCTAGTGCCAGGCCCCTCTCTCACTCCACAGTACTACTGGGAGCAGTCATCTACAGTGTAACTTGACTCTGTTCACTTTGAAGAGGCCTGTGTACTTACTGTTACATGAGTGGATTTTTTTCCTTTTCACTGTTTTATATCATTGTGAATTCATTATATTTGGGTTCAGGAGTGTTGGTCAGACGTAAGAAGTAACGTTACTCTGAGGATGAAACTTTGGGTTTTGGTATTGTGATAGTACGAGATGAAAGGAGTATTCATTAGTTGCAGCCTTTTGTTTGAGGTTTTATACAAACACATTAGTGGTTGAGAGTGTTTATAATCTGTTGTTGTGTGTTAACAGTCTTTTATTTTTTTTCATAAGCCACCTCAGAGTGGATTCAGTTTTTCAAGGATGCTGGGATCCCAGCCGGCCTGGCAGTCACTTATGCAGTCTCCTTCGTGGACAACAGGTAACCTAACGCCCTTATTCATAGACTTTGTACAGCACACTTTAGCCACTCTGTGTTGTGCTGTGATCATGTGAATTTTGTTTGTGCTCTCACATTAGACCGTAACAGAGCTGAAAGACAATTGATTAATGGGCAGTGAGTCTCTTTCATCATCCGAGGCGTGTCATCCCAATGAGCTGATTTCAGTCATAAGAAGTTAATTATGAAGACAAAACTTATGATGATTAACAAGTTAATTATGAAAACCTGATACCAGAAACGTAGAGGATGAGTTGTGTTTGGATCGTTGCTCTCATCTTTCCTCACTGGTGATAAGATGCAGAAACCAGGAACCTAGGCAGCATAGCAGTGTCTCAAGAGCCCACAAACCAAAGTACATTTAAGTTAAGGGAAAATAAAGACAATGTGATTTTCAGACAACTATTAAAACTGCTATTTATATAGCATTTTCCCATGAATTGAGCTGGGTTCACTTGTATTTGGACAACAGTAATGTAATAATGTGACATTTTATGAATTTAAAAAAAGTCAGAGTTTGGGGCACCCAGTAGTTTAGTGAGCAGAGCAGGCTTCCCACATACAAGGGCTGTGTCCCTGCCAAAGCAGCCACGGGTACAATTCCAGCCCATGGCCTTTTGCTGCATGTCCTGCTCTCTCTCCCTCTTTCATGCGTGAACTCTGTACTGTCAGAGCCAAAGCAAAAATGCCAATGAAAAAATAGTCTTTTTTTATTCATGTTTTCATTATGAAAGTTGTCACAGAATTAAAACTGTGAATAATGTAGCTGTTAGTCCATGTGACTGGTTTACAACTCTTAATTTGTTTGCAGTAGGTCACTGTAAATAGACAAGAGTACACTCTTTTTTTCCTAATCCGGACCAAGGGAACAGAAGTGCACAGTATTTACTAAATATTCATGTCACTACAGAATTCACAAGAACATGCTGATGGACCTCAGTAAAGACATCATGATGGACCTCGGCATCACAGTCATCGGCGACATCATTGCCATTCTTAAACATGCCAAGCAGGTCTACAGGCAGGTGAGAACAGACTTCACCCTTATCATGTTCTAAAGTATTTAAATGTTGAAAATGGATGGTGTAAAGTCACTGGTGGAGACATGTAGTGGCACTGGAATATCTCCATTATTGTTGTGAATGCAGTAATGGAAAATGGATGCCTTTCAAATCCACTGCAGTGGACTGTGAGCTTACATAACCTTTGTAATGTGTGTCCCCTCTGCAGGACATGTGCAAAATGGCCACAGAAGCCATCTCCTCAGGACAGACCAGCGTTAAAGCTGAGCTCAGAAGAACTGCCAATACTCGTAAGTTTTAATTTTTTATATTTCCAACATTATGACTGATTTTTAATGTTATAAATTATAGGAATTTATTTTAAATTAAAGTTTAGGGTCACAACAGAATGAATGACAAAGTGTACATTTTCCATGGTTTAAACCTTTTTGAAGAACCTCATCATTTCCTATGGCTTGTTTTTTCTACTCATTTCACACAACAGTGTACCAAGTTGCTTTGTTGTAGTGAGAGAACCATACAACCTATTTATCAGCTTAGCTGCAAGCAACGGGGGTCAGAAGTAGTACAATAGTACGCTGTTCCTGCAGTAATTAAATCCAAGAAGCAAACATTTCATACAAGTCATAGGAAGTTTCCCAACGGGATGGGTAAAAAATCAATATGTCCGTATCATAATGTCTCTCTTGTTGGATATTATGACACTGCTGACATTCACTGATGTTTCATAACATGTACAAATGCACTAAATGTTACCTCACCCTGACCATTTCAGGCTGGTGCATAGTGATGATGATTGGAGGCTTGGAAGATATCTAGTATGCTCTGAAGCACAATAAATGTAAAGATTTCAGGAAAAATCAGATTTGGCTCACCAGGCATGTGTTTTTCACTGCAGAATGAATATTGTGTCTGGAGAGTGGCTGCGCAAGGTGTCACACTTTCTCGACTCAGTCAAGCAGCACAAGTGTGTTGAATATTAATCCCACTGGTATAGAGTATTTTGTAGCTGTGTCATTTCAACAACACCTTGGTGAACAAGTTAAATGTCCACACTAAGTTACCGTTATTTGATAAAAAATATGTTATGTAAAATATGTTTTATGTCTTACGTGGAGTAACATACATGGTCTACCCATTTTATCATCACTGTATGTAGTATATTTCTTGAAACTTGTACATCAATCTAAAGTATTTACAGCTTTGTTTGGTTGTTCATGTTCACTCAGCTTTCACTAGTTTTAAACAGCACCAAAACATCACAATGTAAAACTGAGTTTGAGTGGCACATCTAACTGGTAAGAGACTGGAAATAAGCACCAGCCACCAGCAAAATGCTAGTAAAATATGCAAGTGGCTGCTAGATTTGCGTCACTCATCAGCCAAAAATACAATGGTCATCTACTGAGTGGCTGCTAGATTTTGGAATCCACTAGCCACAGTGGCAGGTGGACAAAAAAGGCATCTTTCAACCATGGCGAGTATGTATTACCTATTTCTCAATAGGTTAAAACCCAAACCTGAGGGTTTAATACTCTTACAATTAGTGGGAGTCATCAGTTCAGTTGAAAACATACAGGATCTTTGAGCAGGAAGAGCGTCATGTTAATTGACCATGTGGAGGACGAGAAACATTTTCTGTCCGGTTTTGTTTTGAGAGATAGCCTAAAGGAGGCTAAATTTGTGCAAAACAATTTGTACTAGCTGTATTTGTCATTATTACATCAGGTAAAAGGGCATATCAAAGGGTAATTGCTTCCATTAGGAGATAACGTAAATCAGAGTAATCTAATTTTACCAGAGTAAACTGCACCGGTTAGTTTGTTGGCCCCAGTGCCATTTTGTACAAGACTTACTTCAGTTCTTTACAACATGTTCTTCTACGTATGCTCTAAATTCTGGCATGTCTGCCAATAGGCTGTTGTCTCACCTATTCGTCACGCCATCCTCTTTCTGATGACAAAGTCGGCTCATATACATTTCATCTGAACTATGTCACTTTAGAAATGTAAATATAGTATATAGGAAACTTACAGATGTTACATATCTGTGGTTTGCAGACACATACAATGCCAGCATTTTATTCTGGAGCTATCAAGATATCAAGAGCTCCTTCTGGCAACAAGCTAAATCACAACTTGAAAATGTTTCTGCTGTTTTTTCCTCAGCTGCCACTCGTATGATTGCCAACGCTTTGAGCAATGACTCCCCGCCAGCCACTCCAGCCCGTCGACCCGACAACCGCCTCTCAGTCACAGTATCCAACATGCAAGCAAACAAGAGTGGCAAAACAGGTAGATATGGAAAGTTTCTTTTCACCTCATCAATCCTTCATCTCCTGACCCTCTGAAGTCCTGTCTTATTTTTACCTCCCTTTAATCCTCGTGTACCCACCACTTTGTTTGTCAGTTGTAAGTCAGCCAGCAGATGAGGGGAACGGTTTGCCAGCAGTGAAGCGCCGACGTGTGACAGCTGAGATGGAAGGCAAGTACATCATCAACATGCCCAAAGGCACCACGCCTCGTACACGCCGCATCCTGGCCCAGCAGGCCAAGAAAGGTAGGCCTGACCCAGTGGCCTCGCCGACAACTCGCTCCAATAATGCTGTTGCTCACCTCAGCTAATCAATACTAAAAGTTTTCATGGACTTCTATCATACTAAAACTGAATCAGGTGACTCAGCGCTGATTAACAGAGCCTGTTTGGCCTTTCATTTCTGTCATTACTTAATCCCTCATTTTTACTGATACTTCCCACTGCACCAGCGATTATTCCCTCTCTTTAAATGTGCTTGTTTTCTCCTTTGTCTCACATCACCTACATTTTACCCGACCATAAAGTCTCTGACTATGGTCTCTTTTTTCTATGACACAAATTCTCCCGTGGGTTCTGTCTCTGAAAGGATCTGCAGCGCTGCAAACTCATATTTATTCATATTTAGTACTTGAGAGAAATTCTCTGTGCTCTGTGTTGGGTTGCCTTCTGTCTGTGGGTTTTAAATGCTTTTCTGTCTTCGGGAATCTCAAGGTAATTCTCTAAACAGAAACTCAAAATTGTAAAGCAAAGTACAAGACAGCTGGCATTAAAGCTAGGGCCTCTGGTTAGAAGTTTCGAAATAAAAGCCAGATTTCTCAACACTGTGCATGCATAGACATAAAAAAAAATGTTGAAGTCAAATGCCAATAAATAGGAGGATCTACAACCCTCACAAAGTTCATTTTATTTCATGGTTATTACATAATCATTCCAAAATCTTAAATCTTTGGTACAATAAATGATACAGTGTAGGTTTTATGATTTTGAAATTTTGCTCAATTGAAGCTGCTGCTTTGGCTTGTGAAAATAAATTATTCTTTTGACTTGTGATTTTTACAGTAAGTGTTAGCCCTGTGATCTTGTAAAACCCTAAAAAACATGTAAAATGTGAAAGTAAGAGACTGTTGCACAACTGGCACTGTCAGCAGTTTTGTCTAAGGGCCCTGACACACGAAGCAGACAGTTGGATGTCGGTCAACTTTGGGCCGTTGATGAGCATCTTTTACCCAAGCGCCGTTGGCACTAGGTGGCCTTTTTTGGATTTATTTTTTTGTTGTTGTTCAATTTACTATGTTGAATTGGCAGTAAAACTGATGGAGCTTGTCGTTGGCAGTTCAGCTCAGTGCTCGAGAACTGAACCAGAAGTGAGTAAAGCAAAAACAACTAAAATCAAGAGGGCGTGAGATCGAAAAAAGCTTGTTATATAAAGTAAGCCATTCAGCTCTTTAGCAGCAATGGTTTGTTGTTGTTATTGTTCACTAGTGCACAGTAAATATCCTTTTGTTCTTTCAGCATCAGGTTGTGTTGTTAGTGTGCTAACTGGCTAATTAGCAAATTTAATCCATCCTGCTAGTTTCCCTTTTCTTGACCGTCACCTGCTGGTATGGAGAGTTATTTCCTCACATGCATGTAGAATGTGCGTGCTAGTTGGCTGTTGGCTGTAACCTTTGCGCTGTGTTCAAGTGCAAGTTTTTGGCAGAGCCACAGGCAACATGAGGCAATGCAACAGTTGGCCTTCCTTGCCAGTAGTTCTTTAATGTTGGTTTGGTGTGATTGGGTCTTTAAAATAATGTAAGATTTTTTTCTGTTTCTGTCTTCTGGGGTCCGTTTCACAAAGCAGGTTTAGTGAACACTCTGAGTCTGTTAACCCTGAAATGAGGGAAACACTGGGTTTTCCGTTTCAGAAAGGGAGGTAACTTAAACCAGAGAAAGCGGAGTAACTCCAGCCCGTTTCAGTCACTGAGGAGGGAGTTACGCATTCGTCGGGAGAATTTTCACAGGCCCAGAACCGACGTATTGTCATTTCCAGAACATTTTCTTTTTGAACGGTGTGGTTTCACATCACAGTCCATCATTTATATCCATAACCTCATCCATCGTGACATAACAAACGCTACCAACATGGATGTACACTTTCATCTACACAGATTCTTTGTGTTGCTCTTCGGTTTTTTTTGCAAACGGGAGTTTTCTGTTTAATATCAGAGATGCAGAAAATATCAGTAAGGCCACTGTCTGCAGAGCCGTGAGAAAAGTGTCCCTAGCTCTGAAACGTCTATTAAACTCTTTTGTTGTGTTCCCTGGACATAAACCTGTGAGGGTCATCAAGGAGGAGTTCCACAGGATTGTAGGTGAATGATGTAGAAATCAGTTGAAATGTATGATTATAAATCATATTCAGTTACTGACATGGTGCTGCAACCTCAGACTGGGATTACTAATTTTAATTTCTTTTAGGATTTCCCGGTGTGATAGGGTGCATTGATGGAACCCACATTCCCATCATTGCTCCTTCACAAAATGAAGGAGACTATGTGAATATGAAGTCCATTCACAGCATTAATGTGCAGGTAGATTGACTGTCTCAAAATGTCAGAGTGCATCACACTGCAAAAACTCAAAATCATACCAAGAATATGTGTCTTATTTCTAGTCAAAATGTCTCATTTCTAGGCAAAACAAATCACACCAAAAAGTAACTTGCTTTTAGACCTTTTTCATTTGAAAAATAATTAGGTGGGATTGCAACCAAGTGAATTAAATTTTAGCTTTAACACCATTCCACCTGTTTGCGTCTGTAGCCTAATATTATTGTAATTGCATAAATGTTTAAAATAAATTTAAACTTTCGCATTGACTCGAGCAGTAATTCTCTCCCACGCCGACTCCCGTTCCTTCGCTGCTGCAGCCGTGTTACTCTTCTCCCTGAAAACAGCTTCAAATTCGCTGTATGAGCGCATTAAAATATCCAACTCCAGAGGAGTAAAAAAAAATGCAGACCTTTTCTTGTAGCTTGTTGCCATGGTGAATCGTGGTATCGGGGCTCCATTGATGACGGCTTTTTAAAGTCGTGATGCACGCACTTAACTCAGAGTGAACAAACTCTGTGTTGATTGAACCGATTGAAATCACCTGTTCTGAAACCCATAACCCAGAGTTTCCCATCTCAGAGTTACTCAACTCAGAGTTCAGGGTTAGGCTCAGAGTTTGTTGAACCTCCTTTCTGAAATGGACCCCTGGTGTGTTCTGGACGTTGTGGATTATTTCTCCATCGCCAATGAGTAATCAACACATGAACCACACCTGTCACAGTCAAGCCTTTACAATTTTTGTGCATTAACTTTTGCTCTGCTCCTTAAATAGGTTTGAAACGCACCTCTGTGTTTGCACGACTTGGGGCTGAATCAAAGGCAGACACAACAACAAGCAATAACAAGGTGAGGGTTGTCAATATATCCTAATAGCTCCCTCTGTATTATGTTGGATGCAGACATGAAGATGTTCTTATAATGCTCATGTTTGGCAGCCCACCGGTGTGTTCAGTCGTCTTGGCAGAGGGGATGAAGAGGAAGATGAGCCAAGGCCAGGCAAAATGGCTGGAAACATGGATGTAGATGACGAGGACGACAGTGACGGAGAAGGCTCCGTCCTCCAGTATGCTGGTGTCCTCAAGAGACCTCCTCCCTCCCAGAAGAGAGAGCCAGCCACAAAACCGGCCCCGACTACCCTGCGGCGCCTGGGAGGCAAATTCAAACTACCTCCCTCTGACACTCCCACCTCCTCTTCCCATAATGGCCTCCCCCCTGCAAAGGTTAGCGTGCTTCAGAGACTGGGCAAGCTCCCTGCCACACACCTGAGCGCCTCTGTGACACCCACACCTGCTGACACACAGGACAACAGAGTGACCAGCACCAGGCCCAAAGCCCAGGAGGGGCCGACCATAGCAAGCTCCAAGGTCACCAGCAGCACCGGTGGCGGCGGAGGAGGAGGAGGGGGAGGAGATTCTCTGTGTGCCCAAATGGACATTGGGGCTATCAGTGTTTTTAAGAGACTGGGCAGCAAGAGAACCTAACACACAGATCCCTGAACATTATTCAGACTCTTTCTATGCGTCCTTTATAGAATTTGTATCACCAAGTTTTTTGCATTTATCCCAGCGACATGCAGGTCTGCAGATTGGAGTGTTTTTACTTTTTTTAGCCCGAGTGTATGGATGGTTATAATGCTGCTTTGATGCTTTAGAGTTACGCTTAGATAAACATAGATAGTTTTTTTTTTTTTTACACTTGCGTCATGCTGCCATTGGAAAATCACCTTTGTTTTAGTGTCCAAGCTTTTACTTTAAAGACTGAAATCCCTCTGTGTATAATGTTGCTCAACCAGGAAGCTATTTATCATGTCTCAGTCATATCTGCCATTCATCATTTAAAAAAAAAAAAAAAAAGATACGTATTTAACTATATTTGTGAGCTTAAGGCATGAGCATGACGTCAACCAAGCTGCCATAATGGCAGTTTTAATTTTACCCTGTAACTCCATATATAAGGATGCTGCTGCCTAAACTTCCCTCTTCTGACGGTCCTCTGTAATGAATAGAGCTGAGTGCTTTAAA